>CM057154.1:23027400-23169863 GCA_029962745.1 Echinometra lucunter | reverse complement strand
AACTTATAACATTTTGTTGACCCCACCCCCTTTTTATTTTTTTTTATTTTTAGTTGGAAACTAATCCGACTGACTTGTATTTGAAAACGTAAAATTCATCCTTACTTCCAATTTCCATGATTATCATAGACAGCACTGGCGCTATAGGTACTGTAAAGCCATAGCGCTAGCAACAGCTAGCTAGCTAGCTAGAGCTAGCGGCTAGCCATATCCCCGCCGCCCCGGTGCAGCCCGTGGTTTTATGTACGTAGCTAGCTAGCGATCTACTAGTACTATATATGCAGGATCAATATACCGTACAGCTGCCATTTCGATTGTAATCATGGCGGACGATGATACAAAATCCCGTGACGATGCTTTGAATGACAGCGACGTAGAGAGTGAAGATGGCAAGGAAGAGGTATTGCTTCTGGAGAGTGACTCCGACGACGATTCCGATAGTGGGAGAAAACCAGTCGATTTGGCGCTGGCGGAGAAAGAAGAGCGAAAGATACCGGGGTTAGATTCGAGAATTGACCTGTCATTGTCGGAAATAGTGGTGGGTATTGACTGTTGTGACATATGTGCCCACATATTGCTTTCCGTGTGGGTTGACATTGAACTGCACAGCTTACAAACTTAAAGCATTTTGAACTTGATCGCATAATTCAGATGAAATAGTTTGGTTAACTTCCATGTAAGTGTGCATGTTAATCTAAGTAAAGTATAGCCCCCGGTGATTTGGAGGCCTAGGCTAGGGCCTATAGACCCTCCATTTTACTAGTAGAAATTTTGATAAAAAGTAAGGCTGTAAGTGTAACTCCCTTAATCATGTGACTGAACTGCCAAACTGAATAGAATTTTGCTGAACAAGGGTCAGTGCACTTTCGAACTGAACAGAACTGTACCAAATCAGTCATCTGGTTTGGCAGTTTGGTAAATTAATTACTTAGACATGTTATGAGGTGCAAACAAATTGGTCATTCAGCAAAAAACGAGTGGTTTGTGGACGAGTTTTAACGCAAATATCATTGGCAATAGTTTTTAAGAGAAATAGTTCAAGATCTAATCGGTTGCAAAAATTTGTGAATTGGCATTTCATTTGCAGTTCATAAATTTTGAAGTCAGTCCAGTGTTGCTATGACGATGTTGAGTATTGAATTCAGTGTTGACTACTGAATTCCCAAATTCCCATAGATTTAATACAGGGATGACCCGGTTCCAGTAGACATTGGGTTAAGTAAAGAGCTGATTTGTCCATTGACTCGTCAGCGTTTGATTTTAGAAATTTGTAGTCATTGTTAGATGCGTAATGATTCAATTGACAATTCTACTAATGGCAAGAGAAACATCTCTCAAAATGTTTGTTCATATAGGCCGCAATAAACCACATAATAACCCCCCCCCCCAAAAAAAAAAAAAAAAAAAAAAAAAAGGGAAGAGGGGGGATGGGATGAGAATACTTGACTTCACATTTTTCTATTTATAACACACGCAGGTAAAGGAATACCGGTACACTTGTGTCTTCATTCTGTCAATCATTCCCTCTTGCCAGTCAGTATTGCACATACACAAAAAACAAAAGAAACCAAACCTCCCCCCCCCAAAAAAAAAAACAACAACAAAAAACCCAGCCAAGGTTTATTTTCTTTTACTCAATTTACCATGGCACGTCTAAACAAACCCTTTTTGTTCTAAGTGAAAGCGGAGAACTGCTGAATTCGCTGTGAATGGAGCATGAACCTGTCAATGGATTCAAGTCAGTTGCCAGCTTTGATGTTCATGAAATCCTTTTATTTTGTTTTATTTAATGCAGACTTAATGACAGTGATTCATTTCTCCACAGTAATGGAACAAGCCATCAGATTGCTTTCACCGTATGAATTTCCACTGCATGATTTTGATTTTGTGAAAAAATCTTTTGTACCTGATTATTCATGAGATTGTTAAATTTCTGACATTGGAAGATAGTCATGATATGCTCATGTGGGAAACCCTTGTTTATTTGTGTAGCATCTTGCCAAGCTAGCCAGTGGAGGGAGATTATTTTCAGGTCTGTCTAGGCATTGACTCTAAATTCGATTTCTTGCAAAGGATATAAATGCTGGAGTTTTACTAACAATTAATTGCTTTAACTGTTTTCCCCGAGACTCAAGCAAAAATATCCCTTGTGTTTTGTTGTTTTTAGTGACTTCATTCTCCAGTGTATTTCAGCTAATGAAAAGGAGGAAAGAGACTGTAATGAAGTGGCCTTAGATGGCAGTATACCATTTGCACAGTGCAGCTGTTTTAAAAATCATTCCTTGATTGTTTTCAACTTTAGAAAAATGGTGACAAATAATTTTGTGATATTTAGATTATCATGATTTTTTGGAAAGTCTTGGAACATGCTGTTGTTCATCCATATTACAATATTACAGCATTTTATGAATTGTAAGACTGGCTATCCCCCCCCCCCCCCCCCCCCAATGATAAGGTGCTGTCTTGATGGACGGATAACACACTATTCATTACATTTGCTTATTGGAAATTTACCTTTCATAAATGAATGTGTATTCAGATTGTTTCACATTCTCATCGCACCATACATTATTGTAGATCATAACTGAATAAACTAGACAGCCAGCTTTTCCTTAAACATACATTCAGTAACCCTGTACTCAGAACATGTGTAGTTTCAGGCATCTGGGAGTACTGGGACTTTGACAGCTAGGAAGGAAAGTGAACATCCGTTGAAAAGGAAAAGAAGAGATCCCTTCAAATGAGGACAGGCTAATTGTTTGCTGCCCTCTTGTGGCTGGACAACTTTGTTGAGGAATCAGAGTTAAGTGGCATAGACAAGTAAATTCTCCAAAGGGACTTGTGGTCCACAAAGCTGACTGATTTGTGGGAGCTGTATCTCATTAAACTCTTCTCTAACGCAGCCGAAGAAAACCAGACCAGCTGTTCTTCTCAGAATTTTAACCGATAGAGTTTTACTATTACTCCTTCAAAAGAATAGAAAAAAAAGATTTCTTATTAACAGCTGGCTGTATATCTGTTGGTTTCTCAGAGAGGGTGATACTCGTGATCTGTATAAATTTTGGAAACAGGAATCACGTAGGAACAGTCTAATCACAAGCTCTCTTTAAGAAGAATCATGTGATAACCAGTTTTAGCCTGTAAAATTCTGTATTCACTTTTTTTTTCATTATAAGGAATATTACAGGGGTTATAGTTGGCAGCTGCATACACTGTGATTTTTGGGTTAAATTATTATTAAATTGAAATGATTCACAGTTAATGGTAATTTAGTCGCAGTTAATGGTAACTACAGTGTAGTTGGTCAGCCCAACAGAGAGTCATGGTGATCCAAAAGCTCTGCAAAGTTCTATACCAGTAGTATCTACATGTACATTGTATATTGATGCTCCTTGGCAGATGGAATGTACATGTAGGAATGATGCTGATTGTTCTTTTTTTCAGTATTTTGTACTGTATTTTTTTAGTGCAAATACTGCAGGTTTCAAGCAAGATGTTTTTCCTGAACTTCATTTACTGTATAGTTGTATAGCTGTAGAGTAGGATATACTCTTTTTTCTACTCATAACACTTCTTTTCAGATATACTGCACAATTTGATAGAAAGTTGGCATCTCTGTTGTAGGGCTTCCCTGAAAAGCAGGCTGGGGGGGGGGGGGGGTTTGAATACCTGCAGCAATGATTTGTCTAGATGTACATGTATCTTGGATTTTGAGTAGGAACTTGATCATGATGAGGGAAATACATGTACAACAGTATGTGGATTATCATGACAAAAAGGACTTGAAAAAGTGATGACTGTATGCATGATGGTTGCATTAGTACTTTACAGTGAACATTTGAATCAGAAGTTAATTGAATCATTTTTCCTATTAAATAAAAATGTTAAATATCAGAATTCTTGAAAATCATATTTGTCGCTATTTCTCCTAATCCTACAGAGAAAATGCATCCCATTTCATAGAGGAAACATGAGTCATAATAGTGATAGGAATGGCTTGGAACGCCAGCAACATCCAATTATTCGCGGGACGAGACAGATAATGAGAGGAAAGAGGATGACATAAACTCTCACATGTGGGACTAAGAAATAAATCTATTGAATGTGAGTGGAGAGGATGTTTGGATTTGATTAAAACCACTCAATTTGTCTGCTATTCCTCAATGAGACTTGGCAGTCTGTGGGACAGTGGACAATATTGATAGAAGATTCTGATGTGTTCTGGAACAAGTTTAAAGCAGTGTATTCATAGGGAATTACACACTATGGATTGTTGTTGCATTGGTTCTCACTATCTGTTACATGTTTATAAACAATATTCCTTCTAACTTTTGAAAGAAAATAGATTTATAGTTAAGGTGAAAAATCATGTGATATTCTCTTATTTTGTAAAAATGCCCATTCGGAGCATTAGCAATACCCCATTCGTTAATTAAATGGGTTGTATTCAGTGATAAGTGGCTTTCATTCTAAACTTTTGGTCCTACATGGTCATGCGCTTTGCCGCTTTCTAATGATTAAAAAACTTGTAATACACAGCTATTCCTACTTACTTTACAATGAACTCTATTATTCAGAATATGTTCTAGAGTTCTTTCAGAATACATCTGCCTGACCCCTATGCAGCATGGCCTTTGAAGTAATCATGTAAATGGTTTGCTGTACTGTAAATATTAATGTTCACTGTTTATAAACAATGTTCCTCCCGGAGTCCTTACCTTAAGTAATGAGTGCTTCACGTCTTTTCACACAGCATATGCTCTGACCTTAAATTATCATCGGTGTGTCTTGACACATCTCCTCATAGCATTGTATCATGATGACAAAAGCTGAGTGGGATGTTGGAAGGGAAATGAAGGTGTTAAGCCCCTGTGGGTCGAGTCAGGAAGCAATTGGCAGGATGGCTTGTCACACGCTCTCTGGCCTAGAGGCGGGGGGCTATTGTTGTGGAGCAAACAGCTGACTTTACTTTGTAGTAACCGCATCATGAGATTTACCTTGACACTGCTCAGGAATTCCTCTTGCAATCTTAAAGATGCTAAAAAAGGAAGCGCTCTCTCAAAATATTCAGGGGAAGGGGGTGGGGGCAAAAGGAAGGAAAATGGCAAAATGGGTTGTGATGCATATGCATACTCTGACCCAGGCGCTGGGGCTTAATGTATATAATTGTTGTGGAGAAAAACAGCTGGCTTTACTTTATAACTGCATCATGAGGTTTACCTTGGCACTGCTAGAAATTTCTCTAGCAGTCTTCAAATTACATGTAATAATAATGATAATAGCACATACACGGTAATCTAAATCTAATTACACTGACGTTCTCATCCTACTGGGTACCCATTTAGCACCTGGGTGGAGAGTGGCAAACTGATTATTTTCTTGCCTAAAGACTTTGGTGGTGGACTGGGATTGGAACCCTCAACCTTTTGATTGAGAGTCAAGTGACTGAACCACTACACCAAGAATAAAAAAGATATTTTTCTTGGTGGCAAAAGCAAGAGAAAGTGGCAGGATTGGTCGCACACGGTCACACACACACACACACCCTCACACACACATGCACCCACCCACATGAACACACAAACACCCACCCACATGAAAGTGTACTTAGGGCTTGCTACCCTTTTTTGTTTGGTTAACAGTTAACTGCTGACCTCACATTGTAGAAATTGCATTTATGACACTTACCTTGATGCCGTGCAGGAATTCCTCTGGAAATCTTCTGGACTAAGGAAAAGAAAATACCTACTCTCAAAACATTGGATGGGGGATGGTGGCAAAAGCAACAGAATATGGCAGGATGGGTTGCCAAACCCAAACAATGGCTTATAGGGGAGAGCAATTGTTGTGGAGCAAATCAGCTGGCCTTACTTTGTTGTAACTTCATCAGGAAACTCACCTTGACACTGTACAGGAATTCCTCTCGTGATCTTCAGGATCAGAAAAGAGATACACTCTCAAAATATTGTTTTTGTGGTAAAAACAGAGGAAGATAAAGATTAAAAAGAATTAGGTAGGATAAAAGAAGGATCCTCCTGGCTAATTGCAATATTAACCTTGTGGGATTGTCCAAGGTTTAGTTATTTGTTCTCGTTGGGAATTCAAAATTACTCTAAATTTAAACAGAACTTAACTTATTATGTTACTTATGAGATTATTATTTAAAAGTGAATCAGATAGTTATATTTTATTCATCTCTATAAAATAAAAAGACTAAAAAAGAGACCTAGAGACATTAGTAATGCATCTACCATCTGATTTTTTTTTTTTACTAGAAGTTATGAGTTATACAGAGGCTTTGGCATATATGTAGACAAAATTGCCTTGTAATTGTGTATCCAATGACATTTTATTTCTTAACTCTTTTTTTGGCCACTCCAAACACTTGTCTTTTAAAAGAAAAAAGCTTTGAATAGTCAAAATTTGAATAACAAATCTCTTTTTCATTGCTAAAAATGGTTTTAGTTTTCTTGAAAAACAAGTGTCACGGAATGTACCTAGAATTATATATTTATGACTGCAAAAAAGATGGAAGTTTGTTATTGTTCATGAGCTATTAGAGCTTGATAGAACTACTGTAATCATGATGGAAATTAGAGGAAATCAAGAATATCACTGGTGATATCGAGTTACCTCTCAAGCATTCATAATAAATGCAACATGTGTCTAAAATATGAATCAGGAATTTATATGGTGCAAATTAGATCATCGTCTTCTGTACATGTGTTTTCAGAGTTTTTTTGAAAGACAGTGCAGAAATTTTTCCAGAATGCTTTCACTCTTAAAAGGTATGTGTAGGTCTCAAAAGTTCAAACTCCTCATGTGACCTAAATGACTGGAAGGAATTAGGAATAACTTAAAATGTGATTTGTATGCATCTGCTTTTTTATTTTTAAAAAATGGAGCTAAGCGGAAAAGAGAGAAAAGCATTAGGTAAAAGTGTTATATATATATTCATATTCATGGTTCTGGGACAACTCCCCCGGAAGGACAACTCCCCTGATACGATTCCCACCTGACAATGGAGCACAGCTCCCCTGGAGGACAGCTCCCCCGAGGGCAGCTCTCCCTGGAGGACACCTTTCCCGGATGACAACTCCCCAAGGACAACTCCCCCAGTCACCGGGGGAGATGTCCTCCCAGGGGAGTTGTCCTGATACGCATATTTATTAAGAGAGAGAAAGAAAAGGTGGGTGAAGGCACCATGTTACTGATAAAATGAGATGGGATATTAGAAAAAAGTAGTCGGGGGAAAAGAATGGGATAAAAATTGAAGAAACTGTGTAGGGAGAAGGAGAGGTAGAGGGAGAGATAGGGAAACAGATTCAGAAAGGGAATGACTTGTATACTGATGTATAGGAGAGGAAAACAAAAGATAGGGAAATAGAGGAACAGCAAATAAGAGGGGATGAGAGTTTGATAGAAAGAGGAAGGGTACATGTACATGTCATGATTCATAGAGAGAAAGAATTGGGTGTGTGGGGGGGGCGCCATGTTTGTGATAAAAGGAGACAGGGAAAGAAAAAAGGAGTTGGAGAAAGAATGGGAAAAACATTGAATAAACTGGATAGTGAGAGGAAGAGGGAGAGATATAGGGAGGGACTTGCATACTGATGATAATCAGGAAAAGAAGATAGGAAAATTGAGGAGTATCATACGAAAAGGGGTTAGAGCTGGATAGAAAGAAAAAGGGCATATGTACATGTCAAAAGAAGGAGATTAAATGAGCTATGTGGGTAGAGGAAAAGTTAAGAAGGCAGTTTTTATACTAGTATAGCTGTGTAGGTAGAGGGACAGAGAGATAAGATCAGATTTAGATAGCTAAATGGGTAGAGGGACGGAAAAAGAGAGGGGAAAGGTAGGGGAAAATCAGAGATGTTTAGAGAGAGAGAGAGGGAAGAAGAAGCATTGTACATGTTTAATGATGATACACCTGTCCTACGCTCATCCCGAGAAGTGACAGCTTTTCAGTGAGTACGACTTCCTGCCAATTCTCTGCCAAGATTTTCAGCTTCATGTTCTAGTTTGAGTGTTATATGGGCCTGAAATAGATGTCATTATTGGTATGTGATGATAGATATGCTACTCACATGCATTAGTCATCTTGGACCCAGCCCTGAGCCCTTTGTTCATTCTGATTGCTCCTGAAACATTTGATTTGGGCTTGATTTTGCTAGAGACTCTGTTCACTCTAATTGCTCCTGAAACATTTGATTTGGGCTTGATTCTGCCGAAGACGTAGGGTTAGGCCATGGGAGTTCCAGAACCTTGTTTGAGTTGGGTTAGGTATACTTTTGGATACAGATTTTGAAGATGTAATAATTGTAATATCGTACATCAGACATAACAGCATTTAGGGTGCGTTCAAGCAATTTTTTGAAGCTAGAATCACAAACATGAATCACAAGTCAAAACGCTGTCACAAAACACGGTTACTGCGGGAGAGCTTTCAAGCGATTTTTCATCAACGCTGATTCTCGATCATTTCAAGCCCACCCACTGCGCATCGTAGTGCGCAGTTTGACCCAGGAAGTATAGGTCAACTTCGGTGCGATTTGTTTACGTTGGTTTTGCGCCAGAACCGGAAACAGACCATGATAATGACGTAATAGAATCATGATTGAGATCTCCGTTGCGTTCAATTGATTTTTAGCGACCGTGGTTCTACAGAATCACGAATCAAAACGCACCTTTTTCAGCCTTTCATATTTGCATTTTGAAAGACGTTTATTACGACCTACCACGCAACCGTGGTTTTAAACTAAATGTCTTTGAAAACCGTGATTCTAGGGTGAAAAATGGTCGCTTGTACGCAACCTTTGATGTCATATTACATCTCTAGAGGTGTTTAGGGAGACTGTTGATTATTCAAAAGTTACTCTTATTGTGACTCATTTTGAAGATGACCTTAATGTACATTATAAAAGTTAACGGATGTGTAGAATTTATAGGCAGTGTGTTTTTTGTTACAATCTCATGATAAAAAGTGGATGAGAAGTAAAGCTCTTCTGTGACACATTTCTGTTAATTTACTCATTTGTTAATCATTTCCTGCTGATATGCATCACTAATGTAGACAGATACATCATGGATAGGAAAAAGCTGTTAAATCTTTTGATGCATTGTGATTTTCAAATCTCTTTATCCATTGCATTTTGCTTTTGATTAGCCATTGCTAATATGATGGATTCAAGATTTCTCCAGGAAATTACATGAACCAAGCAACCTGATGGCCAAATAGTCCACCCCCTGAAGTTTTAAAAATCCTAGGTAGATCCATAGACATATAAATTTACTAGACGAAAAGCAGCACGCGTGGATATCATTACGCGAATGGCATTAGGCCCCACCTCTTTCGGATCATTTGAAGGGGCCAATAGGTAAGCACCTGTTATCGCCCTGATATCGATAACACTGTCGCATTATTCATATCTATTGCGCGTATCAGTTTTATTGTGACACTTTGATTTAATATGCATTTATTGTGCATTTATTGTGCATTTATTGCACTTGCGGTTAGCTGATGGGCGTAATGTTTCAAAACGTGTCCAAACGCACGCTACTCATGGGAAGCATCTTACGAAATGAATTATTCATTTTTGATCATGAATATTAATGGTGCTTAGTTCGGCCTTCTAATGAAGCTGGACAGAATGGCGGAGTTTTAGGGGCCTGGGTAGATCTCACCTTCAGGAAATAAGTTCAAATGCCAAAGGTCCTGGTTCAGTTGTCGCTAGTTGCCTAGTTCCTTGTTTCTCTTTTATCAAATACAGTCAACTCTGCCTAAGTCGAATTTCTTGGGACTGAAGAAAATGCTTCGACTTAGAGAAAATTCGACTTATGAGGGGTCAAAAACAAAAGAAAATAAAGGAATGGGACCAAGTACAGACCTTCGACTTAGGCGATTATTCGACTTATGCAACTTCGACTTATGCAGAGTTGACTGTACTGTTAACCTGTTGAATTCTGTCATTTTCGTAGGCTTGATATAGGGGTCATTGGGTTCCAATAGCCGGTAGGTCAGAAGATGTGATTTATTGTCAGCCAGTTCCATGATTGTGCAACAGGCCAAATACGGTCGTTGTGGGCATGAACTCAGAGGTGGGAAGTTGCGAGAAACGTTTATAGGAAACAGGGCTGCAAGTTTACAATTTTGCTTCATCTCGCGCAGATGGAGTCAGTTTCATGTTGCCCTGGTTACCGTGCTTTTTAGCGTAATGATTGAAAGATCTGATCTTAAACGGGAGTGATTTCATTAAGTTGGGGAGATAATGATCTAACAGAGACAAGATATGTTTGGCCCGTGCTAGTCAAAGTTTTTGTAGGTCTGGGAATCAGAAGTGATCTCTGTTACCTCCTCAAGACCTCAGATTTCACATGAGGTGCATTTACATTAGCCTGAAATTTCAGAATATCCTGTTTTCATCTAGGAGAAATTAGCAAAATCACAATATAGCTGACAAATTTGCAGTGAAAATGCAATTACTTTGCTATTCACCATTTCTCCAGGGGAAACTATTTGGTAGCTCTAGTTGTTAAGCATCACTCATCTTGGTCAAGTTTGTGAAATAGTCTGCTGTTTTGCCGATTTGTTTGCTATTTCAACCAAAATGCTTTTTGGATTTTTTTCTCAGTCTTTGCTTTCACTAGAGTGTATCAGTTCCATTTATCTTTTGCATATGCACTCGTTCAGAAGTCATATTTCCCGTAGTGTGCTTGTTATGCACTTGTGTCATTTTATCATTTTTATACATCTCTCTTCTTTTACACATTACGTGTTCCTGTTGGGCTGATGAGGATAGTGAATCCTACCTTTCATTAAATTCTCAGAAAGTGCTGATTGGTCAAACCTCTCAAACTTTTGTATACTTGGGCTAATCTGGAAGGGGATACATTTCGTTATTCCAAAGGTTTGTTATTCCAAAGGTTCATTTATGCGAAGGTTCGTTATTTGGAAGGTTCATTAGTCCGAAGGTTCGTTAGGTCAAAGGTTCGTTAGTCCGAAAGTGAGAAAAAGGTTTGTTATTCAGAAGGTTCGTTAATCAGAAAACGAAATAAGGTTCGTTTGTCTGAAAATGAAATAAGGTTTGTTAGTTTGTTAGTTATTTTTGGACTATCCAACCTTCGGAACAACGAACCCTATTTCATTTTCGGACTATCGAACCTTCGGAATAACGAACCTTATTTCATTTTCGGACCAACGAACTTTCGGAATAACACCACAAACTTTCAGATTAACGAACCCTTTTTCATTTTCGGACTAACGAACATCTAGGTATACGCAATTTGAGTGTTTTGGAAATACGAACCTTCGGAAAACAAACCTTCGGAAAGTCGAACCTTTGGAATGACGAACCTTCGGAATGACGAACCTTTGGAATAACGAACATCGCCCATCTGGAAGTACCTCTACCGGCTATCAGACTCTTCTGGAAAAGGTGGGAGCAGGCCTTGCGGTGAAGGGGAGAGAGAGTGAAAGAGGAGGAAGTAGAGGATGAAGAGTAAGAAAGAAAAAAGGGAAGTAAGGAGAGAGAGAGAGAAGGAGTGCATGGAAGAGATAGGGAGAAAGAAAGAAAGATAAATAGAAAAAAAAGACAGGAAATGTGGAGAGATGAGCAAGGATGAAATATGGAAGAAGAAGAAGAAGAAAAAAAAGGAAATGAGTATAGAACTTTTAAGACATAAACAGAATGGAGACAGAAAGAGATAGCTGAAACATGGAAGGATACTTCAAACTTTTGAAATGGAATCTCATTATAGGAAATCTAACCCCATTTACTGTTGGTTAGTTGTAGTTGAATGGCATTTTTATCTTTGTAAGTTAGTTTAATTCGTTTTACTTTGGGGTGGATTAAATACTAGTATTTTGATATTTTTCCTTTTGTAAGTTCAAGGAATACATGCATGATGTTAGCATCTGGACGTTTGATTGATGAGATTTGTGAAGAGTATTTTAAATTCCATGTTTTGGGTTTTCTCAGGTTGTAGTTTCCCATTTTTGCATCTGTTTTTTTAATTTTTTCTCTCTTATGTAGTTCACTTGGATCCATCACATATATGCTGAGTAGACAAAAATTGGTCAAACACTCAAAATTTCCCTCACACGTTCTCATTTGTTTTTTTATTATTTTTTTGTTTGCACTTGTGCTACATGTAATAGATGAGATCACATACTTCCTTTGTGGTATAGATATTATCGTAGTTTAATTAGAGTAATTTAGGTAGGAATTTTAATGCCAACTACCCAGTATATTGCTGTACGTGGAATCTGTTTAATTAGAACAATACCGCAGGGCTCTCCCTTACTGCTCTTAAGAGACGGTGGCAGAGCACCGCAAATTAGATTTGGCTTCACCAAGAGATTTGCCTCTCAAGGGAGCTGTAAAAAAGTCAGGACCATTAGTTGGATACTTCCTCCCACAATGCTCAGCAGTCGTGGGTGATTTGATTAACACTCTGATGAAAGTGGTTTATGATTTGACGGCTTGTTCAGAGGTGTGAAAAAACAAGACGAAAGTGATAACGCTAAGCCTCAGCTCCTTTACGAGCGATCCAACTCTCATGATGAGCTGATATTTGCTCAAGTGACTGTAACCCGCGCATGTCTTGGACAGTTGTGTTCATGTATGTCTGGAAATAGAAGAAATTCATACTTGGTTATTATTCGTTTCATTTGTGCTGTGGCTGAAAGCAGTTTCCAAATTGACATGTCTTGGACAGTTTTATTCATGTATATCTGGAAATAAAAGAAATACAGATTTTTATTATTTGTTTGATTAGTGCTGTAGCTGAAAGCAGATTACGAATTGACAGCTTGCTCAGGTGTGTGACAAATGACGAAAGTTAATGCCAAGCCTTGTCTCCTTCATGACTGCATGCACTTGCTGATCTGACATTTCCTGAAAGTGTTATTATATCACATGTTTGGTTCAATAGAGTTTGACTTTATTCGGTACTTTATGTTTAGGATTGAGGTTAGGGTTATTACCCTTGCCTTTTGATCATTCTTGCACACAGTGGTGTGCA
This sequence comes from Echinometra lucunter, assembly GCA_029962745.1. Taxonomy (NCBI): domain Eukaryota; kingdom Metazoa; phylum Echinodermata; class Echinoidea; order Camarodonta; family Echinometridae; genus Echinometra; species Echinometra lucunter. Next base: position 23,156,837 of record CM057154.1, on the reverse strand, counting down.
CCATCTCCACTCCCAGGGGAGTATGGTCATATGGTCTCTGTGAGGCATACCTGGGCCCTGTTTCATAAAACCAGTTATCAGTAACAACTGCCGCATTTCTATGACAAATTTGCTCACAGGCAATCGTATGCAAGGATTTCAGTAGCTTGTAGCAGTTATTGCAACTTGTTATTGCAACTTGTCATTGATAACAAGTTTTATGAAACGGGGCCCAGAGCAAATTTCATCACCTTGGCTTTCAGCATCCTGTCGGTCTCCATTCTCTCCTGGGTACAGAGAGACAAATGTAGATTGATGTCTTCTTCAAGGACATTGGTGCCATGCCGGCTTGCTAACCCATGATCTTTGCATCACCTGATTACCTGTATGATGTCTTTAAAGGCATTGGCTAGCTTTGTGAGCAGCTGATTTAAAAAAATTCTCAAACTAAGATGAAACATGTGTATGAATACATGTATTTGTACTCAAAACCCCTGAAACCAACCATAATTTGGAATGAAAAACTGTTTAATAGTAAGATGCAAACTGCAATTTTATTATTTTTGGTCTCAGAGACAATAAATAAGAGGACTGTTTTGCTCGAGTTAAAAAAAAACAAACCGTTATTTGCCTCCCTCCATGTGATACGCCAATACACACAGTACGGTCCGGTGAGCCATGCGCACATGTGCGCTCCTAACGTTTAGTCTGTGCAACCGACCCTTATATGTTTTTCAGACATTGGTTCACATTTCTAATATTTAGAAATACTTCTGTGGGTATTATACTTTGAAACTTTCAGACTGGTATTTTTACACTATTATCCTTATGTTTATCCCATTTTCAAGTTGCAAAATGATTTTTTTTTTAAATTATAACAATGTTAACCAATGCCTTTAATGATTAGCTGGCATGTTATAGAGAAAAATCAAGACCAGTCTTCTTCTTGCATAATGTAATGGAATCACGCTCGGTGTAATGTATCTTTGAATTAATTTCTCCATCTTTACCCAGATCACTGGCAAAAGGTTAAACATGTCTGATAAAATCATGAGTAAACATTTGTTTCAAAGCTTTCAAGCAGTGATAGCAGTATGCTGTGAAATGTTGATTATTTTACTCTGGAAAAAAGGGGGAGGGGCGTGCAGTGTTTTATAGTCTAACATACTAGTACAGTGCTAAATGATCTCTGATTCCTGTCTATGATAAACAAGGGAGTGCTAGCACATGGAGCTGACATAGTGGTTGACTTTCTCTAATCTTCTTACAACAACCTAGGAATCAATTCCAAAACCCCATTCTAATTACAAGGGATAACATGATCCAGCACATGCTAGATTGCGCCACCTCCAAGGTGAGAACACGGCAACGTCGTTTGTACGCGATCCAGGGAGGTCTACAGCAATCCCAAACCGGACCACCTCTAAGGGGTGGTCCAGGGGAGATAGCGTGATCCAGAGCATGTCAATTTGCAGTTTACCGTGCAGAATGAGAGAGTGCCAAGATATATCATGCTACCATCTGCAGGTGTGAACCTGCGGCATGCCAGTGGACCTCCCTGGCGCATGCCATGGTTCGCCTCATGATAGTGCGATCCTCTTTCCAATCTTGTACTGAGAACTGTGTCCGAGTCACTCTTTACAGATACCGGTATTGGCGTTAAAGGTCGGTCTCAGAAGTGAATAATCAGATCTAGTGATGCATGTTCATAAAAACCCAATTACACACATGTTATGCCTTTTCTCTAATCAATAAACATACTGACCTTTTAGAATGGAGTAAAAGTCCTGCTCATGCACACTAGGCGCTTTCACACCTACCCGATCAGGAAAAATACCCGTAAATTACGAGAACTTGTTAAGGCCCCAAAATACCCGATAATTGTTCTGCGCTTTCACACCTACCCGAAAGCAGACCTCTTCGGGGTAAGTTCTCGAAGTTAAGAGCATGCGCAGAACGATTTATTTTGCAGGTACACAAACGATAACGACGTCCAATACGTACACAGTACAGTACACGGTTCGTGCGCCAGTGCATAGAAGTTCTCGTAATTTGCTTTCACATTACAAAAATCCCCGCGACCTTGGAGAAAGTACTCGTAATTTTGAGAAAGTACCTACTAATTTACGGGTATTTTCTTTCGGGGATATTACGCGTAATTTGGTTTCACACTGGCAAAATACCTGGTATTTTCTGATCGGGGTAGAATACCCGATCTGAAAATACCAGGTATTTTTCCTGATCGGGTAGGTGTGAAAGCGCCTACTGAAGTAGTAGTGACCTCATCAGTGGAGCTATCATCACTCATATATGGCAAGGTTTGTAGCCATAGATAAGCCCTATCACATGCTACGAATTCTCTCAATGTAGATCAGAATAATTTACATGAGACCTGCATGAGCAAAAAAAAAAAAAAACGTTGATCTCTCACGCAACACAAAGTGTTATCACAATTGATCTTTTTTTATGGTAAAGGTAACATAAGCCTACCAATTCTAATATGTTTGATCAGGGCTTGAAAAGGGGGTCATTAGTTTTGAAATGAAAAGGGGTTATTAGGGTCATTAGTTTTGAAAAGAATGAAGTGTTGAGATGGCAAAAGTATGAATAATGTCATAAAAGAGCTTTTTATTTTTCTTTGAAAACGTCATACTGGGAAGGATTTAGGTATAAACTGTACCTGTATAGAGTATTTTAGCTTGTCCTATGTAACCATTGTAGTAAGTTCTCTTTTTCTGTGATAGTAAAAGTGAAAAATAACATCATAAAATAAGCATTTTTCCAGTGTTAGTCTTCTGAGATTGTTTAGGTGTGGAGTATTTTGAGCTTGTCTCACTATAACTGTTGTGATACATTCTAGGTTCCCTTCCCTGTACCTAGCAATTAAGGGTTTGGCTGTGTATGCTATCATTCAGAAGTCTATCATTTTCAGGTCATTTCAGATGCATTTCCTTTATGATGATGATTGATATATATATCCTGTATCAGGCTGGGAAGTATTTCATATAGAAAATTTAGTTTGAATTTTATTGATTGTGTTGATTATCACAATATTTGGACCACTAACTTGTGTAATTGTGAGGAAATTGAGCATGGGTTTGGAATGGGAAGCGTTCGTTTACAATCTGTACTTTCCTTTTGAAGGAAGGTGCCGTTTTCGTGAAAGATGACATATTTGGAATGGAGTGCAGCAATATAAAAAAATTATATGGGTATGAATTCTAATTTAACACATTGTTGGTAGAATCCAACCATTGAAGAGTTCTGATTTATACTGAAGAAATGCGTATTTGTTGGTTACCATTTTCATCACCACCAGTACCACTGCCACCACTCTCATCATTGCCATCATCATTATTCATCATCATCATCATCATCATCATCATCATCATCATCATCATTGTCACCACCACCATCCATGTCATCATCACCGAAACAACAAGAACCGGGATAATATTGTGATTGCACCTGGGCTCTCTGGGAGAGCAGTACATGGTGCTGAAAGGGCTACCCTGGATACACAAGACAGTAGTAGTAGTAGTAGTAGTAGTAGTAGTAGTAGTAGTAGTAGTAGTAGTAGTAGTAGTAGTAGTAGTAGTAGTAGTAGTAGTAGTAGTAGTAGTAGTAGTAGTAGTAGTAGTAGTAGTAATTAGTAGTAGTAGTAGTAGTAGTAGTAGTAGTAGTAGTAGTAGTAGTAGTAGTAGTAGTAGTAGGTAGTAGTAGTAGTAGTAGTAGGTAGTAGTAGTAGTAGTAGTAGTAGTAGTAGTAGTAGTAGTAGTAGTAGTAGTAGTATTGTTGTTGTTGTTTTATAATTGTGACCTCCATAATCATGTGGCATGAGCATCATCAGATTTGTGAATTTCTGTGAATTTCTTTTATTTATCATGAGTGAAAAGAGAAAAAATGAATAGGAGTTATTAAATGTCAAAACACATCTCAAGTTTATTTACCACTTAAAGTTTAGTATTAAACCAAATACCTATGTTCCCCCATAGTACTTTATGTATAAAATTGAATATTGTCTGAAGTGTTGTTATATATGGTTAAAAGATAGTAGTTTGAATACTTCGGTATCTGCTTGAAATCAGACATATCTGCCCTCAGTCTGATGTTATCATTGCAATTCTATATTTGTTCATGGCTGATAATGAAGGATGATTTTTCTATCACCTACTTCAAGAGATATTTTTGGAAGGTGAGTGCCTACTTTCCAAGTTTATTTCATATTCTCCAGGGAGGGCTGGCTTTGTCTCATTTCATTTTCCAGATGTAGGATTCAAGTCTGTTGCATTTAGAAAGAAGAAAATGTTTATTGGTATCGTTTGGTATAGTGAGGTGCTGAGAGGGTATGTTTGTTCAGAAGATGCAACCCCTGAAAATACCAAGTGGAAGGACTGTCATTGATAGCAAAAATGTGAACTCCTTGACTAAAATAAAATAAACTTTTAAAAATCATGAAAAGAAGTACAAAGAATTCTGCACATTAAGGGCATCTAATTTAGAACCGAATCAAATGCCAAAAAATGCAAAACAACAACAGAAACAACCATGTTCATATGTAGTTTTAGCAAGTCTCTTCCAAAACACTTTATGCCAGATTAAGATTTAGATTTGACAAAAAGTGAAATACTTGTGATTTGATTTGCTCCTACTTATCTCATAGAGAAAATAATCAAACGAAGAAGAGGTCAAGAGGTGAAAGAAAAAATATAATTTATATCTTGGCCTTGAATATTAATTTCCATGCTCAAATTATATGAAGGGGGGTGGGTGTTGTCATAGTCTAAGGGTTATTTCTAAAATCCTAGACGTATCTCCTGTATCCCTCTTGGTGAAATCGTAAACAAATAACAAAATTCAACTGTTTACATCATTTCAGCATATACAAGAAATATACAATCAGCTGACACTTTCATTGGACTCGTAATTCCCCCCTCTTAAAGTTTCATGAGTGAGAAAAAATAGATCTTGGTTTAATTCTGTTCCCCAGAGAGTGGCACCACACTAATCAGATGAGAAGGAAGATGGGGATTTGAGCCCGTATGGAATCGATTGAAAACTGTGACCCTCTCACAGCTTAGCTTTTATTCCTTCCCTTTCCTGAAACCCTCATCTTCAATATGACATCTTTCCGCTCTCGCGATCTACCCTCATACCCTAGTTCAGCGTCCCAACAAGATCCTAGATAGTCTGAGCCGAATGGTGTGAGGTTCAAGAAATGAGGAATTACCCTTAGGTTACAGACAGAGCTCATATGTAACAGGTGGGTTAATAGCTTGGAAAATAATAAATTCTGACGTGTTAATAGCAGTGCTTCATAGAGGGTTACAGTTCCAATTAAGGAAATCTAGTGCAATTTACATGATTTGTTTTGAGCAATGTATTTTTTTCCTCAGAATTTATTAGAACTCTTGCACTATTTTGGAGAATTATGTGAGGTCTTATGTTCTACCACTAAATTTCACACAATGTCCATGTAGACTGACATGACTGTAGGGAGGAACATTAGCTGATCCTGAGAGAAGAGCAATATCTAGATCCTAAAATTGTCAGGTTTAAAAATGGGTATGGTCTAGATTATAATTGTATCCACAGACCTGTCAAACATAATTCTAGGATCAGTCAAAACTACCTGAGACTGTTATTCCTGGACTGCTACCCCTAGAAAACAGCCCCTAGCAAAAAATACTCACCAGACTATTTCCCTGACAGTCACCCCTGAGGGAATCCATCCCCCCTTGACAACCTTTAGGACAATGAGCACCCCTCTCCTTACAACTGCCCACCAAGTTTGGATATAATTTCCCTGATAATTATATGGAAACACTCCCCCCTCCCCCCCCCCCCCCCTAGGACACTAAACAACCCTCCCCTTATACAGCTACCCAACAATTTCAATGTCGCCATGGTAGTCATCCAGTTGTCCAAGGGTAAGTTTTTAGTTGTCAAAGTTGCCCAGTAGTAATTATTCAAGGGGGTAGTTATAATCATGTTTAATAAAGGCTGTATTTTGCTATTAGACCTTATAGCCTGAGAGACAGCTTCTACTACCTATCTTTCCTAATCCAATTTGTTGGATTTTAGGTCATATGGTTTCCTTGTGACTTTGTAGTGGTTCTATTCCAGCTTGGAGTCTAATCAGAATCTTGTTTGAGGAGATGATAAAACGGTTTCGAAATGAGTGTTGTAGGTCTACCACTCTCACCAAGAAGGTCATTGCTCTGAGGGTAAATATTCATTGGGTGCAAGAAGGGCCTTAGCTCTGTTTCAAAGCATATCATACCGTGTTTACACATTGACTCGGCTCGAGTGTTGAATCCTCAAGCAGGGTCGAACGCTGCGAAGAGGGCAACCGTGATCGTGTTTATACCGAAACGAAAAAGACGAGTTCGACACAGCCCGCGGATGACGAATGGAAGTAGAATTAACATCACAAAAGTGGGAAATTTGCCTCCGACTACATTCCACAACGTTCACAACAAAATATGTTAAACACTGAACAACGAGAGTGAGGCTGGGTTACGTTAGTTTTAAAACTGCCGTGGTGACAGCACTATATTAAATATATAGAAGAATAAGTAATGCAAGGATCATACCAAACAGTGATTTACCATACAAACAATTTTACGAGCAAGAGTAGAATTTCACGATCCCTAAAAAGAGTATTTTTTACCTAGGGAAATCGAGCGAAGGCAGGGGCATAGCCAGGACAAGAGAGCTATCTCGCGGGATACCGGATGCGGCTATTCCTTGTTTGACCTATAGGTCACGAGGGTTCGACACGGCTTTCTGTTTACACACGAAAAAAAAATAGATGAGTCTGACTCGGCTCGCGGGTTGAAACCTACAATTCTGGCGGATCAAAAAAGCGGTGTTTGACACGGCTCGCGGATCACACTGATCACGTTTACACAACATAAAATTGCCGTGATGAGCACGGGTCGCGTGTTGAATCCCCGAGGCGAGTCACTGTGTAAACATGGTATTAGTAAAGGCACTTCTGGTGTTCAAAAGGCTCATTCACATATCTAATTGCAAACCCCTGTTTTTCATTGGTATTTGTTCCACACCATTTTGCCACCAGTGTTCCGTTTCGAGCTAAGTCTTAGTGGACATAATAGGAAGCTTTAGATTGGTGACGCGAGTCCTGCGACGCGGAATCTTGGCAAAAATATTGTTATGCGCATGAACAAGACAGCTGCTTCCAGTCCATCCTGCATCCTTTTTTTCACGACAGTTCTGGGGCCAGTTTACCGTCCTCTCCAATTTCGCGACGGAAAACCTTTTTTTACTTTTTAAAATCATGCAACAATGCTTCACCTTTGTCTGCACACGCTTTGATTAGCTGCGTCTTCCCGAAATCTAAAGCCACTTTTTCAACAAGACGTGAGGAAAGAGGAGAACGTAAGTCAACCCAGGAAGATTCCGTGTCACAGGACTCACGTCGCCAATCTCAAGCTCGCTAATATTGATATATATTATGCTAATTCTCCTCCAAATATCTCTGTGGGTTTTCCAAGAACTAAGACTTAAGATGTTTTCGTGAAACAGGCCCCAGGAGGCACTAAGGTGATTTTAGCCTTCGAGTTTTTTTTCTTCTTTTTTTGTATAGCTCGGCAAAATAGCATTCATTTACTCACACACACACAAAAAAAAATGAGAGGCAAGGGGTGGGGGTTACTGTTGGGAGTTGCAAAGTTATATAAACAAGACTTAAGAAGTGAGTATGTCATGGTCATAAAGTTGGGATAAGTAGGAAGATCCTTTGGGTTATTTCATCACAAAGTCTGATATTTATCCATTTGAATTGATGATATGGCTTAATAAAGAACCCTTAAACCCCAAGGCTCGCCAGTCTAATCTATTATTTTTTGAAAATATCTGTGAATATAATGTTTTATGTCAAACTTAAATTGACCTAAAATAATTAAAATTATGTTAAACGTGAGTAGAATCAAGGAAATCATGTCGTTAACCAACATCTAAAATGGCTTGTACCCCACGTGAACCCCCTGTCATTTAACATTTAATGCACAACTCTTTCCTGAACTTTGACAGGATTCATTTATATCCTAAACTGACAAGTCTTTCAAGCCCCATGTATGTAAGCTGGTAATGATGACTGATGAGGCACGTTTACATTTTGATTCAAACAGTTATTAAAGTAGGTGAAGCAGGAGTGTGGACAGACCAACCTGTTCACATGTTGAGTCTATTTATTGATTTCCCTGGAGCAGTGAATACCGTCTGAATGAGAGGTGACAGCCACTGGGACCTGATTATCACACTTCCTAGTCCTATTACGGCTGGCACGACAACTTGACTCATTACCATAAATCATGCATATGCATGAGCCGAGGTCTCCTGCTGCACATGCTGGCACAAAGTGACTTTTCACCATGATCATGAATATGCATGAGCTAAGGTCTCCTGCAAATGTGTGTTCGTGGATACCCAGGGCACTCATAATCCCTTGATGTTACAAGTACCCTAAGAGACAAGCTAGCATGTTTTGTTGAGAAGTGGTCTATGTAGTGGTTTAGTGGTTAGGACCTTGATGTCAGAACCAAGAAATGTTTGGTTCAAAATGAAGTCATGAATGAAGCAAATCCTCAACTTCATTCCCCAGTCGCTTCAGTAAAATTTTCTCTTGAGGCTACCTGAATTTTGTCGGTGTTAATTAAAAAAAAAAACACTGGATTATTTTTTTTGCATGTCAAGTGAAAATTAATGTTGCTTCACAGCATATTCATTATTAAAAGGAAGTTCAGAAATTCCCCATTTTGACTATCAGTATATATTACAGAACTTTGATGAGTTCTTTGCACAGCTCATTTGCATTTCCAAAGATTGTTCAGTAATGCACTCTGTGGGTCAGCAAAACATCACATGTTTTGATCACACTTCTGATCAAGAGAGAAAGGAAATGAACAGTATTTTTTTTCTTTTGTCTTTCATTTTTTTTTTCTTTAAATAACATTTTTTCAAGTCTTTCATCAACCTGCTTAACACTTCCAAGACACTTTCCAAGTAACAAATTGAATACAATCATGCTGGAATGCAAATGATCACATCAGAGTGTAAACAGACATTTTTATCCAACCCACATGGCAATGTTATCACACCATTCACTCTTATAATACCCGGACATCCGACAAACAGAATGGGGAGTATGAATTCCTGTATGATTATGGTCATGAATATTCATGAGGTATGTGAAGGTCAGCCCAGATATGAATATTAATGGATTGCTGACAGACGTTTGTCCATCGTTGAGCAATGCGAGGAACAAGCTTTCAGCTTGAGGGGGAAGTGATCTAATATTCAAGAGAGGAAGTCATGGAAATACGCAGAGCTTAGCAGTCCACATCCCACTGTGGGATATGATGGCTTTACTACCTTGTGCATATTCATGCAGCTGATTGGTTGTACATGCAAGTTGTGAACTACAGAATGACTATTCATGACTGGGAAAGCTGATTGGTTCATAGTGTCAACCTTTAATGGCTATTCATGAGCACTGATAGCTGATCGAAGGTTCAGAAGGATTGTTCTTTTGATTTGATGCTATGTTTGTTGTTGGTCGTGTTTTGGGGGTATATTCTGCCTAATGACTGTTTATGTTCACAAACAGTTGATTGGATCAGCATTAATGACCTTTGACCATTGTAAACAGCTGATTGGTTGAAGGGGCATGGGGGATGTACTGATTTCTTGTTCATGTGCTGAGGAGTGTAGAGATCTGATTGGCTGTAAGTACTTCAGGTACTTCTCAATTACTACTCATCAGCATGTGTGTAATTTGAGGAGGAAATTACAGATTATGTGTAAGAAAGAATTACTACAAATGTATAGCAAAACAGAAGTTGTAATCAAGGTCAGCTTATGTTTGTTCTAGGTTTGATTTGATTTTTCTGAAGTTAAAAAGGCCTAATTTTGTTTTAATCTATAGCTTGCCTATAATGTTTGTGCAGTTAAGTTAATTTTATTTCCAGGCCACATGGCTTATTGTTGGGTATCTGTTACTTTTTCATGTAATGCACTGACAAAAATAATAACTTATTTATGTTATTCCCATAGGCTTGTACAGGAGCCACCTCATTCATGTCGGTAATGAGTTAATATCAAGTAAAAAAAAAAAAAAAAACAGACTGAAACTATTTGGTCATGATTTTAATGAAATGAACAAAAAGGAGTTGAAAAGAAATATGGCAAAAGACTTGTTTAAAAACAACAAATCAAGTCAATACATCTTTTAAAAATACTTTAAAATGTGGGAAAAGTTTGCAAAAGTATAGTGTAGTTAAGTGAGCAAATAGAAGTTATCATAAGAATGAGATCAACTTATTGATATCAATCAGTTGGTGAGCTTGATTATCCCTCATGAATATTCATACAAGGGTTAGTAGCAATGTCAAGGTGCACCGTGAAAGCCAAAGACTCTTCCATATTGAAAATAATAATGTTTTACAAGGTGTTTTCTCATATTTCAAAGAAGTTTTTTCATGTATAGTTTAGTTACAAAAGCAGACACTCAATGTTTTGAAAGATTTTTGAAGAATAGATCTAATACATATTTTACAAGATTTCTCATAATGTTGAAAAACTTTTGCATAGAAATAACACAGTCAAGAGAGAAGACAGACATTATTAAAAACTGATCACATTCTCTCAAAGTCTAATGAGTGGGTAACCTTAATCTGTCCCGCATGAATATTCATGCATGTGTAAGCAAGCTTCTGGGATGTCAGGGCAGGCACTGGGGTGAATGATAGTCAAAGGCTCTCCATGCGGGAAGGGGATAACGTCAACAAGGGGAAGGGGGCAACGTGACGCCTCTCAAAATGACAGGCTCTCTGGATTAACCCCGCTGATCACAGATACAGTCAGTCAGTGACTAGTATTGGTGTCAACCTGTTCTTATCCTTCCCTCTCCGATCGATCTCTCTCGTTCTCGTTTACAGAAGGAACAGAAGCATGTGAAACGCTATGAGAACAAGAACAGTGCCAAGTTTGTGACTGGACTAGATATAACATCAAAGGTAAGAACCGTTGTTTATATTTTAACTACTGTCCATTTTTGAAATGTACAATCTGTAATGTTTATTTCTCAGAGTGATCCAGGAATTTTCCTTTTTTAATCTTCATCTTCATCCAACTTGCTTTTGCCTGTATTAATACTGAATCTCCTGGGTTTTATTCAGAGTTTGATTGGAATGATGAGATATTCTGCTAGCATGATAACATAATGATTTGTTCTGAACCAAGAGGCAAATGGGAATTTTTTTACTTTCTCTAACTGATGTTTTAAAGAAATTTCTTCAAATGGATTCAACATTTTAGATTTATACTGTCATTTTCTTTAATATGCAGCAGTACAACAGTAATGCCGGACTAATTTGCTATGAATACAACAGAATATAATTTCATACCTTTCTATTATGATTCCATTGTAATCTTGTTTCACATTTGTTGGAATATCTCTTTTCTGTCAAAGTTACATTCAAATTTAAGTTTTGTGTTTGCCCATCACATTTTTTGTTTGTTGTTTTGTTTCCCTCTCCCCTCTTTGTTTAAATGAGGATAGATTGTGGACTTTGAAGAGCTATTTGCCACTAGTTCTTCCTTTTATTTTTATTTTCTTACTGAGAAGATACCAAAAATGGATCGTGTATACTATCTCACTTTTATTTTCTAAATTACTCCAAGTGGCTATTGGAAACAAGATTACTTGGTTAAAACAGTTGTATTGAATTTATTGATTACAAGATCTGTAGTTATGGCATATGATAGTGCTCCGCATAGGCGCATAGTACTCCTCACATTTGTACCACTTGAATAGATCACTTCACAAAACCCACAGAGTGATATTCTCTAACATATTCTCAACAAATAAGTTTCAAGAAGTCCTGTATTACAACACTCTAAGAAAAATCATTAGGTTGGTTAAAATATGAATTGACCGACTATTGATGAAAAAATATAGCATGTAAAACTTATGGGGATTTTTTTTTAAAGCAGCAGTTGGTCAGCTCATATTTTAACCATCCTAATTGATTTTTAACCAACTTTTCTGAGAGTGAATGCTAACCACAGCCATGAGAAAGTTTTAATAGGTATACCATAAAGTAAATATGTAAAAGTTTCATTCTGCTATTACATCTTAAGTTCACAAGAGATGCCCATTAGTTGTGTAGGGATAGAAACTGAGACAAACAAAGTGTGACAAATGGATCATGTGTTAATGAAAGAAAGTAGAAAATGTATCCCCATATGATTTAAGGATGATTAAAACATCTTGTTTTGATATATGTGTAAAATTAAAGAAATGTAAGTGATATCTGACACAAAGCAGTTTTTTTTCTAGGCTTACATGTATCATAGTGGAGACTTCATGCTCAACAAATTAATTTGCGAGTTTGATATTTGTCACACATTTGCAATGCAGACATAAACTCGTGGAGAATAAACAAACAGAAACCACATTATCCTTGTAGCTAATGATTTGCTTTGATCAATGTAAGTGCGTTAGGTATTTAATATCAGTTATATGAATGGTATGTTATAATGTTCATAATCATATGGATATCAGTAGCACAACAGTTACATGTAACTATTTGCAGTATTTGATTAAATGGTTCCAAAATCATGAACGTTGTATTCATATACTGTGATAAACTCGAAATCAGGAAATATAATGTGTTTTTTGTAAGGGAAGTTGTGAGCATTTGGAATTTTAATGGCACAATCACAGCGTAAGTGAAGGTCTAGTGTATCTTGATGAGCTATTAAAATTTGCTAAAACAAGAATTAGGGAAATTAGATTAGGAGGTATTAAGCGTGGTGCCAGTGGGTCCGTCCCCAGTTACTACCAGGGAGCTTGGTCTGTCATCGCGTTGCAGATCCACTACAGCCTGGCGCAAATGAAAAGTAGGCTACAGCAATTGTTTGTACTAGTATGCTTATCATTCTACATGTGTACGTACGCTGTATGCAAACTTTTCATCAGAAAATTCAGGGTTAGTGTGCTCACAGTGAGGAGTGGTAGAGATATTTATATTATCTTGCAAGAAAAAAATAAAAATGCATGTTCTGTTTCACGACAAGCCTTATATTTCGCTTTGCCAAATTATATTGGGAAGGAGAAGGAATATTACAAATAATATATGGGAAAGAAATAAGGTGTTTACCATTATAACAGAAGTGTATTTTCATGCAAAAATTCAGATCATGAATTGGTTGCTATTAATTGTTAAGAGTATTTTCCTTTACTGAAAATTATATTATTGCATGACAGCAGATGTGCAATCACACAAAAGTGAAGTTTGAAATGTAAGAGGAAGATTATGTTTTTAAAGAGATGATGCCTCCGATTTTTTTTTTTTTTTAAATCTAGTGTTGTTATAGGTTTAACCTTCCCAGGTCTTGTGTAACTCAAGTTTATCTTGAACCTAGATTAGATTACTCATTATTACACACATCTGCCATAAAATTCAGCCAAGTTGGGTTTTTTTTGTCTTAGTAAAGACCAAACGTTCCTCCCCCATATAAAAGCAACATCTTGTTAGTTGTAATGTCTGTTTAATAACTATTTCAAGTAAACTAGACTTGATTGCCATATATGAATCATAGGAGGTGCCTTATGTCTGCTTCCAACTCTCCAGGCTACTTGTCAAAAATTGATGATTTATAGAATTCTCAAACTCATAACGAGATGAGGAAACAGCTGCTTAAAATCGGTTAGATCGGACCTAGGACAATTTACCAATATCTGCAATGTAGAAAAGTCGGTGCAAAGATTGTCTGAACCAGATCTTCTGAGAAATACTCCATGTCAGCTCAGTAGGCCCAAATCTCTTTTTCTGTTATTTTCTGCAGGGTTCATATGGGTCAGGGAATTTCTGGAAAGTCAGGGAATTGGAAATTCTATTTTCCAGAAGCAAAAAGTCAGGGAAAGTCAGGGAATTTCTTCTGGAAAGTCATGGAAAATCATTTATTCAAGATATTTTTCATGTTAATAAATTCGCGCTCTGGCCAGCCCTGCATTCATGGCACTCAGATCAGCTTTGAAACTCTTTTAATCAGCGTGCTTTTTGTATAAGTTTGGCATCACATGTGATCGATGAATCATGGAAATTTGCATTTTTCTCCCCCGGAAAGTCATGAAAAGTCATGGAATTTTGAAAATGTATAAGTGTATGAACCCTGTTTTATCACATGCTGAATAGAATACTTGTTAACTTTAATCTGTTTTGTAATCCCAGAATACCAGTTATGTGGAAATATTGTATAGCTTGAAGTTGAAAGATAGGTGAAATGGTGTATTGATAAATTGTGGTACAGTTTAATAGAAACCTGCTGAATCTTTAGGAAATGTCGGAATGTGTATCATAAATACAAATATGGCCTTTGGAGAATTTGATTGCAAAAACTGATAGAGGCCATATTTTTAGAGTAACAGCACCGTTGTATGATACCCCAAAATGCCTTCCACTTGAAACCTCACTCATTATACATGTATATCAGAGAAAAAGTTTGGAATTATGATCTAAAGTATCCATATCAATTTGTTTGCGCTCCTTTTTTGCAGCGCGTAGCATGTTAAATTATTTCCCTATGGAGAATAATAGAAAATACGCCGTTTTTGAGGGATTTGCTAAGATATCTCCCAAACGCGTCAACAAGGTGATCTATCAAAACAGAATAGAATAGAGCAGATTCTCACCTTGAACATGATATGATTTTCATTTAATTTTAGTCAAATTAAGTTCTGTCACTTTTGAGGTTTTTGGAACCTTTCTTGATGATTTTGGAAATCCATTTGTACATGAGCCAATGGGCAAGTGCGGGAAACGAAACGTTTGGTGCGACTTCACATTGTTGTAAAAAAATATATACGTCACAATAGACCCTATCAAAAAAAGACATTTTGCAGAAAATGCTGTAGATTGCGAATACCTAAGAATGATTTTGATTGGATAAAAAAAACCTCTGTCACTTTTCACATTTGCAAAAGCTTTTGCAATTGGTCACTATAGTTTGGCGGGTTCAGCCGATGGCATTGTGTGTACACAGTATAGTACACAGTACACACGCATAGCTAGGCAACGCAGCGCGTGAAGAATTTTGGCAAGGAGGTGAGAGTAAAGAGGAAAAAAAAGCACAAGCCAATGAATGCAAGTGATCAAGAAGAGTTACAAAACTGAAGGGAGTGAGAAAACAAGGAAAGTGAGAGGGAAATTTATGAAAACAAGTAATGCGAGGAAAAATGACAAGAAAAGGAGAGAAAGGAGAAGAAGTGAAAACACGCAGCTGAGTGCGCTCACGATATGTAAGTTGAACACCCCTGCACCGCAATGTAGCAGCCCGCCACTATACACGTAGACTGCCTGCACGATGCGAAGACAGCGGCGCGTATTAGTGACTGTGCGTTAAACGTCCCATTTCTATGCCTTATAAGAGGAGCGTTTTTTGTACACAACAAATTGATATGATATTTTCTTATTATTTTCTTTATATTTTAGCAACTTTGCAAATATGTCTATCACTTTTTGCAAAAAGGGATATATTTTATTTTTAAAAATCAAACTCTTTAACAACAACAAAATCAGAATTTCTCTTTCTCAGCAAAGTGTTATGTATATGACATGAAAAAATTCAACCTGCTACCCTACATGCACATGATGTAAACATCAGAGAAAAGAAGTGAAATCTTAACTCTGAACTATTCATAAATTTGTTAATCTCTGATTTTCTTTCAAACTTTAACCATACATTTTCACTGATTTTTCTACACATACATGATTTGACTCGTTAAAAGTTATATTGCCCTTGCATCAGTTTGCATCAGTTTAGATTACGTTTAGATGGAAGGCTATGAGCTAGCTGGCAGACACTAGTCTAGCCTAGCAAGGCAGCCAGAAGTCTGGCAGAGCGCAGGCTCTGGAGCCTCGAGGCCTCCTTCATGTGTGTCAGCCAGTCAGGCGGCAGTGCTGCGAGGTACAGTAAACCTGCTGTCTGTCAGGAGACAGGCCTAGACTTTATCCTCACGTGTAGCTTGGGTGATACTTTGCAGGTTGTATTCTCTTTTTGGTACTATCTACGCATATACGTACTAAAACTAATTAGTACGATCTTAATTGCCAAGAGCTTATTTTGAGGGATTTTGATTGGTTCTCTGTTGCTGTTTTCTTGATTTATTTGTTGTTGTAAATTTAAGATTAACATTTATAATTTCTTGTTGGCCTCGAGGCCACTCTGAAGATAAATACCTACTGCACTAATTTGTTACATAGGTTTAACTGAAATACATGAAGTTCAAATGATCTTTAAGAAATCTATATCAGATATGCTAAATAAAAGTGCATATGAGAAATTAGTTTCTGTGGGTATTTCATATTGCAGAGTAATGGCTAATAGTTTCCAAAATAAGATTAAGATATCATATATTAAAGTTAGAATGGAGTTTTGTTTTTTTTTTATAGAAAAAAAAGGCATTTTGAATAAAAATCCTTACAAGTAACTTGAGCTTATGAACTTTTCTACCACAAATCCTTCTGACAATTGTTCTAAAGGTCAAATATTCTAATCTTTCCTCTCTTTGGCAGTCTCTTGACTGAGAAACACCATGAACGCTTTCTCACAATCATGTCATGGTAACAATCAAAAATGGCAAATTTCTGTGAAGGATCATACACTTAGAACCACTTAAATTTGCCTAAATTTCATTAGATCTTTGGCAATTTAAAAGTCTCTTCGATATAGTTTGGCAAAAAGCCCAGCCCCCCCTAAAAAAAAGACACACACAAAAAAGAGAGCAGTATTTTGTAGCATTCTTTTGTTTAAATATTCAGTAGGACATAGTAAGATATAGGGAGTACACTTTTGATATATTGAGAATTTAAACAGTTTTTGTTTCATAAAACATGTTTAAAAACATGAAAATGTCTTTCTTTTTTGTTTTAATGATATAAAGAAACATGACAAATTTTAGAGTCTGCTTGAACTACATAGTAGATATAGTGTGTTGATGGCTTGCGACAATTTGAAATGATTGTGAATGTTCAGTTCTTTGTGCTTTTATCATCCAGAAAATTAAGCCAAAATTAGTTTAGCAGTGAAATGGATAGTATTTCATCTAATTAGAATAATCTTTATGGGATCTAGATCTCAGGAGTCAGCTCTGATTTTGTCTGAAATACCCCTCGGGAGAACATGAGTTGATAAGGATTTTGATTGGAGACGTATGATGTCTAAATAAGAAACATACGGAGCTCGGTTGGATTAATAAAATGCAAGAAATACATGGGTTGGGAAGGGCATGCTAAGCTTTACTTTTCAATCTCAATTAGTGTTATTCCAAATGTGAGAGTTCCTTATGCAATGAACCATGCCTCATTAAATACCACTTTATATCGGTGTCGGATAATACAAGTGTCCCACATAATTTGCACAGTAAGCTCTGCACAACATTCATGTTGACACATACATGTGCAGGGTGTATTTTCTTGTCAAGGCTTTTTGTTGCTTTAGAAAGTAATATTACGCCTTTCTCATAGATCTTGAATCTCCATAGAAAGTGCTGTGGGTGGGGTCAGCGTAAATTTTTGTTCTAAATCATGAAATAATTATGATTCATACGGATACTAGAATCGCAACATTGATAAGAATATTTTTAAAACAATATTATTGTTTGATATCATAATTTTGCAAGCCTGAAAGATCCGTTTTGACCCCTTTGCTTCCAGCAAAGTCTGGAAATGGGTAATGAAGGATATCCACTGTAACAGGGAAGTGCAACAGAAAATTTGATAAGGTTTAAAAACAGCAAATGAGAGAAGCAGGATAGTCAAAGTTTAGGATGTGAAAGAGCTTAAGAAATCTATGATATTAAAAATGTGTAATCAGTCAAGCTAGGACAATTTCTCTCTCCTTTTTTTTTTTTTTTCCAATTCCCCTTTTTCTTTAATAGTTAACATATGGACGAAGGGCTAGATCTGATTTAAGGAGATATACATATGTCCCACCAAAATTAAGATTTTGTAGGACATTGGTTTGATCAAATTATTTTTTGAAAAAAAATAGAAGTTTATGTAATTTTCAGTGCAAAAACAGAAATCTGTTTTGCAAATTTTTTTTTAGTTGTGTAGCACTTTATACTGACCTTCTTCAAACAGAGTACTTATTGCAATCAGGAGACAGTTCAGGAAAAGAACTGCTGTTTTGCTTTTGAATGAGAACATTTAGGGTTTTGTCACGCAGACCAAGTGCGACCAAGATTAACAAAGTGAATTGCGGAATAGGGAAGAATGTAATATACCTTAAAATTTCCATAGCTTAAAATCAATTTATCTTACATCAATCTTTACCTGTTTGACAGGGTGAGTGGGTTGATGAGTTCAAACACAGATTCAACTTTCTAATAATAATACAACTGAGAGTGTGAAATCTTGTCTTCAGGGTAACACATCCCAAATGGCTTGCTTGATTAGTTTATCATAATTTCCAACAGATTTGGTGAAATCTAGACACTCTGTAGACAAATTTGAGATACGAAGCGTAATCTAATTTTCGGGTTTATTCGTAGCAGATGTCGCAAGTGTTGCGCCGGCGATTCTCAACTGTCTTAAACTTTCTGTTCTGTCACAAAATTTCTATGCATGTGAAAGTATTGTGAAAGTGTGCTCAAGGCATGGAAGTTGATTAAGAAAAGATTGTTCTCCACTGAGATTGCCTTCATTGTGTCAGTACAGCTGAAGGCAGATAACTATACTTAAGGAAATAGGGACAGGAGATTTGTTCGCTCTGCTCAATTTTTTTTGCATCATGATCAATAATTCACCAAATTTCAGAAATGTATAGAGGATATCCATATTCAAGTTGAGTTAGATGATTTTAATTACAAAATACATAAAAGTTGATATGAAAACATATTGACAACTGTACCTGACTGTTTAGTGAAGGATTTACATTGAAGGGAAACTCATTGATTCATTGTTTATTACCCGATTCCAATCAAACATATTAATACAGACAAGTGAATATTGTGCATGCCATAATGGAGTAGCGAAACATAGCTTCCTGTCACTAATACACATTTTAAAATAATGAATAACAAAAGTTGACACTGGTCCAGAAAGCACAATTTCTTTAAAACCTCATCAAAAATTTAAATTGATTTAAGGGTTTTAACAAGGGCAGAAATGGTCATTTTACTTTTAATGATACAAAAAAATTCATAGAGCTACATGGATGCCCCCAAGACTAGCCAGATTTTTAGAATTTTTTTTTTCTTCTATTTTCGTTGTCACAAGATTTTTCATTTCAGAGAGAGTAATAGAATTTGATCTTGGCAAGAAGTGATTTGGAGTGTAAGGTTGCACCAAAGAATCTTTCAATATGATTACATGAATGTGATTTTATGGGATTGAAACAGCTTTCACCAATTTCTCTTTGCATGTAAACAAAATGCAGCATGGATTTTGTGAATTTCCTGATATTTGGATTTCCTGATTTTCGGATTAGCATTGCCAAGCCTGAAATCATACAAATATGACAGACTGATATGAAAAGAACCTCGGGCAATAATCATTCTTGATATACGCTACAATAAAACCTAATTGGATTTATATGTACTACTACTCTCACCCCTCCACGAAGGAAATGACAGTATACTGCACCCTGAAAGTGAAACTATACCACCCCGAGAAAAAAATTATGGGAGTATTCACGTGACAGAATATTTGCCGGCATCTCAAGGAAAGAATTGATTCACACCAGCCGTTATCTAATTTGGAGTTATCGCTTTACATGATCTTGAGGATTTAAACAATTTTCAAGGTTGTAATTGACCAGTGAAAAGAGATCAGTGTATGAGTAAGAATGACTGAATGACTAATTATAGAGAAATATTGGGCTTAATTCCACTCATTTCGGTAAATGGGTGAAATTATGTTATCAGGAAACGTGCTTACAAGCTCGGCCGCACGCTTCCATGCTATTCCGTAGAATCGGTGCAGCATGGGCATGCAATGTTTGGAAGCCATTTAAAGCCGTAAATCTCGAAGAAATTAAGATTGTCATGATAACTTAAGTAGGTATAATAGAGAAGTTAAGGAAGCCTGAGGCTGATAAGTCGTGATGATAACTTTTGCTTTGTAAAGGGAAGCTATTGATTAGCTTACTTTTGCACCTCAACACGCTCTGCAAGTGTTGACTCTCACTTCAGCGTAATAAAACTTGCTCCTTCTCAATCATTCCTGCTTTTTGCGTGTGTCAGCTATGCATTGTACTTTCATTTATCAATGGCATTTTAGGTGATTGTGATTGTATCTAAGGTTAACCTTTTTTACATTTATATGACGGTAGTTATCTTTAGGGAGTCCAAAAGACTCCAGATAGTCTTATTGAAAACAAAGGTTTCTTTATCTTGTAATAGACATTCTTCATTTTCTCTAAACTTTCAGGAATGCTTTGAGCTGTATTAATAAACAGATCATCTACTCCACCTGCCATCTCTGAATAGTTCCTTTAAAAATTCTGATGGGAAATAAACTTTCTTTCTTTTTGTTTTCTCTTTCACTTCTTCTCTTTTAGGAAGCACGTAAGAAGCGAGCTGAGAGGGCAAAGAGATTCGGTTTAGGAAGCAAAGATAAATCTGGAGGGAAGGAGGAGGACAAGGAGGAGGAGGAGGACGAGGATATATCAAACGTTATATTAGCACCAGGATCTAAAATAGGTAATTTTCTCCCTCTCTTTCTCTATCTCTTTGTCCTCGATCTCTTTGGCTGGAATTCACAAAGGTGGTTTAAATTATTCCATGGTTTAGGCAAATTTTGTGGTGTAAGTGCGCTTGATTTAGCACGTACACTAAGAAAGGTCCAATGATAAACGTGCGTGTGTGGCAAAGGGCGCCAAATTTACGCTTGTTACCATGGTTTAGACCACGGTTTATGTAAATTAATGCTTGTTGCCATGGTTTAGACCACGGTTTATGTAAATTAATCTAAGCATGAATTCACATAAACCATGGTCTAAACCATGGCAACAAAAGCGTAAATCTAGCACCCTTTGCCACACGCGCGTTTATCATTGGACCTATCTTAGTGTACGCGCTAAATCTAGTGCACTTGTACCACAAAATTTGCCTAAACCATGGACTAAATTTAAAACCACCTTTGTGAATTCCAGCCTTTATCTCTAGTACTTCTTCCATCTCCTCCCATCTGTCATTCTCTCACACACACACACACTCTGTCTATCCTCTCTTGTATCTGTCTCTTGTACTTCTCCTCTCTCCTCCCATCTGTCATTCTCTCTCTCACACACACACTCTTGTCTATCCTCTCTTGTATCTGTCTCTTGTACTTCTCCTCTCTCCTCCCATCTCATTCTCTCTTTCTTCTTTGCTCTTTCTCACCCTCACTGTCTATCCGCTCTTGTATCTCTTTTACTTCTTCACCCTCTCATTTCTCTCCCTTTCTCCCCCTCTCTCTCTCCCTCTCTTCTCTATATCCACCTCTCCTTTTTACATCCTTGTCCCCCTCTCTCTTTTCCAGTCTCGACGTGTGTAAATTCCCCCCCCCCCTTTCTCTGTCCCTTTTGTATTCTTCAGTTTTTCTCTGTCACACATTCCTTGTACCTCATTGAAGAAAAGCACAAAGAACTACAACCTCAAGTAATATGCTTGATGTAAGAGAATCATTGTTACTCTTTGATATCAAGGGAAATGTATTTGTGAATAAATTTTAAAAAATTTTCAACAGGTAGGGGAAGAGTAGAGGGAGATATAATTACATGTATTAATCACCATGAGCAGCATGACCTGATAACATATTCAAAATAGCATATCTCCCTAACATTTAAATGCTTGCTGAACCATTACAAAATTGTGGATTGAGATTCCATGTGCTGATAAATGCATTTCTGCCAAGAGGTAATAAAGGTTAATGTAGGAAAGTTTGAGTCAGTTTTTTTTAATAAAATTCTGCTAAAGGAGTAACATGTTAAGATCTTCTGAAGATAAGACAGTCTGTCAAATTTTGAAGGAAAAAATAAAATCATATGAATCACTTTTTATGGGATATAACAGAAATGAAATCTGACGTTAATGCCGGGCTTCACACTGTCTTATTGTCATGGTGTTGTTGATGTGAATTTTTATAGTGTTGATGCATCCGAAGCATTTTATCTTTAAAATATGGGGTCAGGACTTGGATCTTGGGCACCCAAGTGCATCAGGCTCCTGTTGGTGTCTAGCCTAGATGGCAGCAAGGCTTTATACAAATGTTCTTCAAAGTGAGTCCTGATTTAAATCATGAGGGTCTGTTTGCAGGGGACCCCATGTTTAAGTAAGAAAACTGGAGGGGGTGCCAGGGCCTAAGCTTTTAGGTCTTTATGTAACAGGTACCAAGTAGTTTAGAGCCTTGATGTTTATTGAATGAATAAATTACATGTAATGTAATTTATTCATGTAATGATGATTCTTCTTGGCCCATTTTTAATTTTTCTTATTTGTAATCAGGTGGTAGTCTTGATTGTCTTGAAGCGATCCATCTAATAGGAGCCATTGAGATGAGTACTCAGGATATCTTGGACAATCTGTTAGGATTCATGCTAAACCATATCTTGTTCTGGTTTTTAATCAGGCGGTAGTCTTGCAAGGACTCATGCTAGACCAAATCTTTTCCTTGTTTTTAATCAGGTGGTAGTCTTGTTCGTCTTGAAGCGATCCATCTAATAGGAGTTGATGAGATGAGTACTCGGGATATCTTCAGTTACTTCCAGAGCTATGATCCGTCTTCTATAGAATGGATCAACGACACATCATGTAAGTATACTTGTAATTCTTCGATTTCACAATTTCACAGTGCATGTTGCAGAGATATCACACTTAACCCATTGGCTGCCATGGCCCAGTTGCATAAAACGTATCATTGATGATAACACTGCCACCAATGGTAACTTCCATGGAAACCTTGAATTTGATCGGCTGTTGAGTAACTACCATTGATGGCAGAGTTACCATTGATGGTAAGTTTTGAGGCCCAGAGCTGGGTTGCCCTTGTGTTTGGGAATGAGAGAGAATTCAACAGTCAACGGGTTAAAGTAATGTCATTGTTGGCTGGAGTTTGTACTTTTCATGACAGTTGCACTTGTTGTAGCTTTGCAGTGCTTAGGCATCAGATTGAAGCAAATACATGTATGTACTTTGCAGTGGCCGCGATTTCATGTCACAAGTGGGGGGTATGGAAACCCAGAAGGCCTCTGCCGAAAATATGTTTCGAAAAGTGAGAGGGGGATAATTGATATTATGCGAGCGAGCAAAGCGAGCAGGCTAAAAATTATTGCAGAAAATAATGAAAATAAGCCTGATTTTGCCATCAAAATGCATTCTAGGCCTATAAAATATTTATACGGTTGGTCCAAAGTTGGTCAGCTGACTCAAAACTGAAAAATAATATATTAAGCTTTGAAAATCGAGGGGGGGATGATCCCCCCCAGAAAAAATCGAGGTGGGGGACATGTCCTCCCCCCGGGATTGCCGCCTATGGTACTTTGTAAAAACCATGAAATATTATTCCTCTGAAGGGGAAAACTTTGCAGCAGATTAGAATTCTTGGTGTCTTTTCCATTTATCAAATGAAATCAAAGAAATCTGTCAAAAAGCTTTTGGGCTCTAAGGAGACTACTCATGGGCATTTATACTGACATTTCCATGCTTGTACATACATGTAAAAAGATGTTAAACATAAAGCATAACCAAAATGCAGTATCAGCAGTAAAATGCACTTTTTTATGAAAACCTGAATGTCTGTTTCAACCAGTTAATAAACCCTTGATTTTTATTGAAAGTTTGAAACCACACTGGTCCTGTAGCCCAAGTCTCAACCCTGTAACCTAACAAAAATAGTTCGGAACAAGTGTTGCACTAGCAGATGTATGATACCAGAGAAAGAGATATCTAGGTCTAGTAGAATTAGCCTGAATTGATCTTTTTTGGGAGGTGATGTGAGAAGCTCGGACTGGAATGAAAAGATGAGTAAGATGGACTGATCAATTAAAAGTGACGAGTGCGAGTCTAATTTTAGGAGGAGTTTGTGGAAGACGGGAGATTGTCGTGCTGGGTTATTTCCTGATATTGAGACCG
Source organism: Echinometra lucunter (assembly GCA_029962745.1). Lineage (NCBI taxonomy): Eukaryota > Metazoa > Echinodermata > Echinoidea > Camarodonta > Echinometridae > Echinometra > Echinometra lucunter. Next base: position 23,132,710 of record CM057154.1, on the reverse strand, counting down.
TACTGACAGGTGGATTGGTAGAAATAGACTGACCAGTGTACTTCATTCATGGGTATACTTGTTTATCCGTTTATTTTAGGCTACTGGCAGGTGTACATTACCGATAGAAAGAAATTTCTTTTTTACTTCAAACTTGTATACTTGAAGGAGAGACCTGAGGGTTGTCAAAAAAGAATGTCAGCTGTTTTCACTGGGGGCATGTCCTAAGCACACAAAAATTTTTGAAAATTGGATCATTACTATTTTAAGCTTCATTTTCAGTCATTAGTTAAGAATTGTAACAGTCAAATACTTAAAAGCAGTTTGTCTTCTCTGTGACTCTTAGACCTAGGACTATGTCTGAATTCATTTCTTCATTTGTTACACTTATACCTGGAGGTAATTACCTTTGAACTAGTATGGCGTCCATTATGAGGCTGGACCTACTTTGCTTTATTGTTTAAGGGCTGCTGATGGCTGAGGCTTCTTTTAAAGAAACACAAAGTGACAGAACATGAAATCATGAATTATGTTGCAGTCAGCAAGTCGCAAAATGTTACATGACATGGTATTGCACCTGTCCAAATTTAATCAGGAAAGAAAAAAAGATAATTGAATATCTTCCGCTTCCCATTATCAGTGGTTTCTGCGGCCGAGCAAAAAGTTACTCTCAAAAAAATGAAAAAATGACAAGTTAACCTTGTGTGGAGGAACTTATCGGCCTGTTAGGTGCACATGATGGGGATTCCTCTTGTCAATAAAGTGAATGTACTTTGACAATGACTGATTATACCCTAAAACAAACAATGGTACACTCCATTGAACATTTCTGTGTGTGGGAACAATAGAAAAGTACATTCTGCCTGAGGGGACGACAGCTTCTTGCGTGCCAGTGCCACCTGTAGCTTCTAATGAGCTGTCAGAAAGAGTTTGAAGTTTGAGCCCTGAACGGCGCAAGACGGCAGCCTCTGGAGGAAAACCGCTTTTGACGTCATCACGGGGAGGAAACAGTGCTTTCCGCAATGAAACTTGCTCCAAGATACTAACCTCTTAGGGTAGAAGGCAAATAGAGCCAAACCATAGTGAGATTAATGTTGTATCAAGAGAAAGATAGAGGGGGAGAGGGAGAAACAAATAAGGAGGGAGACAGAGACAAAGACAGAAGGGAATGGGAGAGGGGGGAAAGTAGAGGTAGAAATGTGATGAATAGAGGGATTGCATTTGAATTTGAAAATAGAAGAATATCAAGGTTCTAATGATGTGAGGCAGCTTCTGATTCACATTCTAAACTATTAAAGGCTTGTCTTCAGTTGTCAATGTTTACACTTCTCCATTCTCTGCAATTCTAGTATTGGCCAAGTCTTAGGCCCAAGTTCACACAAGAGGTTTATATCTAAACAATGACCAGTTTAAGTTTAAACTATGGTTTAACCCATAGAGGTACAGTGTCACCTTTAGGAGACGCTTTTGCAGTATCTGTTGGTCCAGAATGTTGGGCATTACATATCATACATGAGCAGAAAGAGAAAAATGCACTGACAAATTTGAGCCCATTCCCATCACTGTATGGTGTGGCGTTCTGGAATTAGAGCAGTTTAAGTGTAACTTATCATTAAACTCTTTAAATTGGCAATGCAGTGAAAAAAATATATGATCACTATTTCTGTGTTCAAATTGGCAATTTCTGATTCAATTTTACAATTATATTTCATTTAGGTTTATGTTATATCCACATTTATTTTTTTCAAGCTATGTAAGCATGGAAAAAAAATATTTGTTGCCAATTTGAGAATTGAAGATAATTAATTTAGACCTCAAGAAAGCTCTGTGCTGCTATGGGTTAAACCGTCAAAAGCATAAAATGAGCATGTCCTCTTGTCCCGTGGGCAGGCAGTAATGTGCTTTTATACACTCATGTACATGCTTATCTACTATTTTACGCTTATTTTATTGGCATAAACCACAGCTTAGACCATGGTTTAAAGTAAACCTTTGTGAATTTGAGCCTTAAATTTTCTTTCCAATTGGTTCTTAGCTTTGCTGTTGATCCGTTTCTTGATAATATTCCTCTCATAACAGATATTTCAATGAGTATGACTTTACTTAAGTATGATGAGAGTGATGTTATTCTAGAGTTTGAAGATAAAATTATAAAAGAAAACCTGAGCACTGATGTTAAGGTGTGACCCCAGAGAGCCTAGGAAAGCACCGAGTTTCTGGAGCGTGCAGCTACCTTCGCACCTGTCACCAGAGTGCATTTGGGCTGTTTGAATGGAACTCTGCCCCACTTACTCTCCATTTCCAAAAACGCTCTTAGCTGGTATTCATTCCTTTCATTACAATTAGTCAGTCATGTAAGTAGAGATTTGAACGATGTCTCAAGATCCTTTCTATATCCTACAAGATTGTATCTACTCCCTTCAGACTGTTAGGATGGCTTGTGACATTTTACTTTAGCGACTTCACGATCCAATAATTTGTTGTGTTTTAGTGAAGATAAAGTTTTGTTAATGTTTTTGTTGAATTGATGTCATGAAGTTTTAAATTCCTTCTTGAGCATTCAAAATGCAAGGGTATTATCCTTGTTATTGCAGACATGGCAGATGTATCGAAAGGTATATGTCTGTTTGTGGTGTACATGTTTGTGTACTAGATAAATGTCTGCAGAGCCATGGTTCTCGCCAGTACATAACACCCATGGTTCCAATACCATGCGTAAAGGGTTTCAGACAAGGAAGAACCATGTGTGAAATTGCTGCACCATGCGTGGCAACAAGGGTAAAAAAAATATTGGAGTATATATTCCTAACAATAATGATAAATGTCACAGATTGTTTTGCTTTTTGGCAATGTATTTTTACTTTTATGCCATTAGTAGACAACTCCTGCTTACCAAGAAGTATTTTTCATCCTTTTAATATAGCATATACTGCCGCCACACCTAACTTTAGGTGTTATTCCGTAAAACTTCTGAAACTTCCACGCTTTGCGCAGAGTGGGAACCGTGTGTGGATTTTTTTTCTAGTGAGAACCCTGTGCAGAGCCCCATCATGTTAGTTTCCTATCAAAGAGAAGCTAGAGAACTCCTAAATACCCAATGGCCCAATATGGTATTATCTAAAACCTCCGTATCTTAAAACATACTATTAACTGAATGTCCTCCTGGCAATCATACACTAGTCTATGGTGGAGGTTTACATGTAAGCCATGATTCAAACCATGTGTTTAAGATAAACCTCTCTTGTGATATTGGGCCAATATGATTTCAGATTTTAATACTCTTTGATTGGAATATTCCATTATATTCTTATATTCAGTGATTTGATACTATAAAAACCACTCTCAATGTTTATGTACTTAAAAAGATAACACCATGCTCGTGAAAGATAACCTGCACATCAACAAGTTCTGCAGTAATTATTCTATTCAACATCTATGTATTAATTGCGCTCGTAAACAGATATATTAAATTTGAAGCATTTCTCAAGTGAAATATCAGACAGGAGAGGACAATGAACTCTTCAGGGCCCTTCCCAATCAAGATGTTGAAGTTTCGACCCACCTAAAAAACGAAAGGTGTGTTTAGTAAAGAAATCCAAGTGTGATTTCCCTCGCATGTCAGAAAGCAAGTCAAGTGCATGATGGGAATGAAAGGTCAAACATATCAATGCCAATCGCCATAGAGCAATGAACTTAAGTTGACTTGCAAAAAAAAAAAAGAGAGAGAGAGAGGGGGGAAATTGTTGCAAAGATAAGAGGCGAGTTCCAAAGGCTTCACTACAAAACAAATAATAAAAGTGGAAAAGTATCATGTTGCGATGATTTCTACGAGAGTTTAGTGCCGTCAGTGGAATTGACAGGGTGGAGATTTGACACGTTCTGTCAACATAAATGATAGCATCAAGCTGGAGTGATTAATGCCCTACATGTAAATCATGTATTGAGATAGAAAAAGAGGCAAACATAATTGTGTCTGTCATGAAATTGGATTTTCCTGTGTCATGTGATGTATAGATTGAATCATCTTATGTATATTGTGCACTAAACAGGGATAGTGTTATTTCCAGCTTTAAATAAACAGCACATGTGAAGAGTTAGCTTATGATAGCTATGGCTTTCTTTTTAAATGTACTAGCTCGTGCTTTTGCATGTAGATACACTCTTATTTCTGCAGAGTCAAATTTGACTCGAAATGGAGTCAGCTGGGAGTCAACTCTATTCGGAGTTAAAGTGACTCGGATTTCCAAATTAATTTGACTCAGAATGGAGTTACTTTGACTCGAATTTAGGTGATACTCAGTTGACGCCACACCATTCCGGGTCAAATTAATTTGGAAATCTGAGTCACTTTAACTTGGAATAGAGTTGACTCCCAGCTGACGCCGTTCTGAGTCAGATTTGACTCCGCAGAAATTAGAATGTAGTTTGGCAGTAGGACAGGGACATAGACTCTTTGGGAGTTGTTGTCATGATAAATTTTGTTTGTTTTTGATAATGTAGCAGAGTATTTGCCAATAAAGAATTCAAGAGGGATTTTTTGAAAGTTTTGCAAAAAGGGGTATTACTAGAGGGAAACCCCCTTTTCCCTTCCCAGGGCATGGGTGAAACCAATAATTAATATTGATAGTAGTAATAAATTAACACAGGCAACTCGCAAGTATTAAACTTGCCATCGTGAAAAATTCTCAAAACAATTGTTTACAGGTGGATAATCTAGCCGCGTATCTGCCAACTGATAATTCAAGAGGGATGTTTTGAACGTTTTGCTTCAAGTGATGGTACTTTTTATATGCAGTGGTGGGAAACCACTACTTTAGCCGAAGGTGAAAAATTCTCTCAGTTCCTGGATGACTTAGGGTGTCTTTAAGATTGGAGAAGAATCTTTTCTGTTCATATGAGTCGTCTACTGAATGACCTACTTCCACTGGATTGTATTTACATGTATGTGGTTTTAGTTTCTAATTCAGGTCTGTCTGTGTTTGCAGGTGTAAGCAGAGATTGCAACATTGGGTTTTAGTTTGGATCTTGACTCCAAAGTCCCCACTCCAGTGATTCACATCGGGTCTAAAATTCACCCTTCTTATTTAAAACTTTTTGAACAACTGCCCGCAGGTTGTCTGATGTCATTATCATCTCCAATTGATTCTTTCCCATTTGGTTGAAGATGAAGAAGCCGCAAGAAAAGTGCGTCTTGCTTCTCGAGATATCCAGTCTCCAATGTAAATTGATCGTGACATGCTCTCCTACGTGACTCACCTTTGCAGCTTAAACTTTGCTTTTTTTCATTGACTTCATGTTTGCAGGCTTGACATCTTTTATTTTTCTCTTCATGTTCTTCATCTCTCTTTCTCTTTCTCTCTCTCTGTTCTTCGCTCTTTCACTCTAACTGTAGCATGCTCTTAAACCTCTTTCTCTCGTCTCTCTCTATTTCATTACTGATAATTATATTATTCATTTTATTCCACGAACCAGATCACTTCCACAAAAAGTGACTAGTTTCCATAATTTTTTGTGTATGAGAGCCCATAAGGATCTGCTGTTGGCATTCTTATTTATTATATAGCTGTTATTTCTTTTCATCAGTGGTCTTCCCAGTTCCCAAGATCTATTTGGGCAAAATCATCAGCTCAACAGCCTTGTTTTACTTCACTAATAAGGTTTGAAATTGACTGATTCTAAACTCCAGTGAATGATTTTCAAATGATTATCATCACTTATCCCCACATATTACATTTATTGACATTTATGAATTTTAACTAATAAACTGTTTTTTAAAATACATACATTTTTTTTCTTTATAGAGCAACACTTGCATTCTTGGCTTCATCTTGTACAAGACTTTACTTTGAAACATGTTTTCTCTCTTTTTTTTTCATGATAGGAAAGTAGGAAACATAACAAATAAAAGTTAATTTGTAAGGAAGGATGAAGAAATGAGACCTGGTAGTCAAAGACCCCCCTTTCAGGTATTTCTCAAGGGAGTACGCTACCCACGGGGGTATGACATCGGGGGAAACAGGAAATGTAGCAGATTTTGGACAGGAATTGTTAAGTGGTGGAGTAGGTTTCGATAGTCGGTTTACCTCCACCTGATAGGAGGTTGACATGATGGCTTGGCATACCTCAAACATGGGGAGTGTTTCATGAAGGGTCTTGTCAGTGATTTTCACTGACGACTGTTATAAGCTACTGAAAATCCTCGCATCTGATTGGCTGAGAGCAAATTAGTCAGTGAAAATCACCGACAAGACTCTTCATGAAACGCTCCCCTGGTCTTGCGTTGATTCACACTGGGTATATGACTGGAAATATGTTCAGGAGTATCATGAAGGTTTTTAAAGGAGAATGCAATCCATGCATCAGTGTGCTCTTAGTGAATGGAGATGATCAAGAAGAGTAAACAGTGAAAGTTTGAGCAAAATCGGACAATCTGTTCAAAAGTTATGAATTTTGAAAGTTTCAGTAAATCCCTATTACAGGGATCCTTGAGTTGGCAACTTTGCCAACATCTGTGATGTCATCGTGGACAACTCTCCATTCATTTTGTGCATAAATCTTTTTAAAAAATGGATTTTTATGAAATTTCAAGTCAGGAATCAACATAATTCTTCCCAAAATTCTTGCAGAATTGATGTAGCCATGTCATACTCAAATAATAAATCAAACAAATTTTTATTTTTCTTGAAAATGAAGAAAATGTGAAATTCTGTGTACAAAATGAATGGAGAGTTGTCCATGATGACATCACAGATGCTGGTGGAGTTGCCAACTCAAGGATCCCCATAATAAGGATTTATTTAAACTTCCAAAGTTCATAACTCTTGAACGGATTGTCCGATTTTGCTCAAACTTTCACTGTTTACTCTTCTTGTTCTTCTTCATTCACTGGAAGCACACTGATGTCTGGGTTGCATTCTCCTTTAAGGGAGATTGATAAGAAAAATTAGAAGCTTGTGTAGATTTAGTTTTTTATCATTATATCTTCATTCAAAAGAAATCTGATATTTTGTCAAGCCCCTCCCCTCATCCTTTAAAGAAAGGATCTACATCGTGATCACGTGCATTTTTAAAATGCGGTATTTCTTGGTTTAAGAATTTTTGGATTGAAAAATTCCATCCTGTAGTCATACTAGTATACTACACCTGAAAAATTGGTTGTTCTCAAGAGTCTGCTTATTTTTTATCTCAGACAAGAAACAAAAAAACGCTCAAATTATGTTGCACTCCAGATTCCTTGTCAAAAGTGGGACATTAAACTCCTTTAAAAAAAAAAATGAATGGCCGAAAAGTATTACAGTCAGTACTTACTGGACTATGAGATCTCTTGTAGTCCATCCTATATAGATAAAGATCAGGCTTTGGTCATCTTTATATGAATTACATGTAAGTTTGGCACTACCTGTTGGAGAAAACAAACAGAAAAATATCACCTACTTTCACACCTATGACAAAATTGTATCACATAGATTTACTGGGCCTAGTTGTCATAAAGTCCAGAACCAAAATGTGAATGGCCGCAAGTTCGATATTTTGTATTATAAATCATAGTATATTTTGCAATGATAACTTTCTGTCTTTGATTATCATTGTATGATCTAGTCATGACAATCCCTAATACAATATTAACAAGAAATTTACTACTTTTAAAGTGATTACACAATGGTAAATTTTTTTTTTTTATATATGATCGAGAATAGAATTCTAAGAAGAATAATATTAAAAATTTGATGATTTTCAATCCAAATCAGTGCATTTTGGCTAATTTTCTCATAAAAAGTCAAGAGTTGACCAAAAAATTTGAGTATGAGGTGTGACGTAAAAGTGGTTACCCAGCTTCGCGCATTGCAGTTGTGCTGCACACTAGACTGTACAATATGTATTATACCTTGCGCGCATTTTGCTAGAATTGCGCGACAAGGTAACCACTTTGACGTCATTGTTGGTATCCAGTTGAAACTGGGTCACAGCTGAGGGGTCAAAAATATCCTGAAATCTTACCACATTTGGGGGTTTCCTTGGCAACACGACTTAAAAAAAAAAATTAGGCAGATGATTTTCTGCTGATGAAATCATGCTCTTTTAAATGAACCAACATTGTTTCAGCATTGGGTACCCCATTTAAGCCTCATGAAACTACCAAATGGAATGTTTTCTGTGCTGCCATAAAAAAAGCGAATGGCCGAAAGTATGGTAACTGTGCAGTATGATACCAATCATGGTCCATCCTATATCGATAAAGATCAGGCTCTGGTCATCTGTATATGAATTAGATATGACACAGTTTCAAGGCCTGGAGCTCCCTCGAGGGTGGACTCTTTAATCAGCAGCTCATTTGTATGACATCATTACAACCTGGACATATGTGTTGCATTGGTCTGAAGATGAATCATTTTAGATTGATATGATGATTAGCTTAGATACCAGACAAAAGAGGTGATTTTATAGAACTGATTCATGCCAAATCGTCTGCTCAGAGCGCAAAGGGGATTATCTTGTACCTTTCAACGTGGTGTTGAAACTGTTCTACCTCTCAGAGTTTTTTCCCGTCAATAGAGTTTTTTAATATAATTTTTCTGTGTTTTCTCTTTTTATTTTGTTTATTTTTGCAATTTTGTCATTTCTCCTTTTTTTTTGGGGGGGGGGTTGTTGGGGGTCTTTTTGGTCATTGATGTTATATTTTATTGTTTTTGTTGTTTTCTACTCTCTTTTCATCAACTTTTCTGACCTTATAATTTGTACTTTCAAAAATTCACAAAGACTTGTAGCTGGTACATGTATGTTGTACCACTCTAAGTAATAGCAAATGTTTACATTCAAGAGATAAACTACAATTGTCTCATGGTTAAAAAGTGTTAAAAGATAATCTAAGTAAACATGCACTACAAGTTTACATGTGGTGATAGTTACTGGTGGACTTGACATTGGATTATATTTTTATACCCTTAGAGCTATTCTGTTTGATTATCTGTATTTCTGCTGTGAAATTTCTCCTACTTGAAAATTATTTTGTAATATATGTATACAAAGTTGTAAAAGGTTGCTAGATATATTATGCTAGAGTCCCCAGTTTTCCGATTTCTAAAATGCAAATTCCGTGTTCTTCAGTGCTCTAAACTTCAAATTCCGTGTTCTTCGGTGACATGTACGAAACATATGATAAAGCAATTAAAAATAGTGGAAATCTTTAAAAAAACGAAAGTTTCTTTAATATATTCGCTCTGTAGTATGCAGATCAAGCTTGGCGAACACATGCTTAAGGTTTGATTGGCAGATGTTCCACTGATGCACGATTATGCTTCATTGGATTTTGCTTTGATTTTCATGATTTTCACTCAATTCTTCGTAATTCACATTTTTAAACCCGAAAGTCGCATTTGCCGTGAAATTCCGTGAATTCCGTGTTCTTGAATTCTGTGAAATTTTTCCGTTTTCCGTATCACGGAAAACTGGGGACTTTATATTATGCTGTTGAGTGTTTCATGTTGACTCTAAACATAATGACTTTGGTTTGACTTGTACGTGAAGGTAAAGCTTAGTGTTAAAGGTAGTAAATAAGCTCAGTCTTGAAGGTGATTTTTTTTAGCATTAAAGCGACTGTCGATGGTCAATTTTTATTAAAAGAAAAGAGAAAGTATCTACACAGGTCTTCACACTCAGTTTTTCGTAGGGGTCCTGATTTAGGGTCAGTTTGCATTAAAAAAATTTAAATTTATTTATTTATTTATTTATCTATTTATTTTGTATTTTTTTAGACAGGGTAGCCCCATCAGTAGTCGAATACTGTTATTCTTGGGGGCCCTGTATAACATAAAACAACACAAAAATGCATACATAAAATGAAACAATCATTGTTAAACAAGATGGCTTTTTAAGGGGAAATAAACTAAAGAAATGGATGTAACAAAATAATTACAATTGTTATTACTACTCCTTGTAGTTTGTAATCATGGATAAAAAATTTGGGTGGTCCGCACCAAGATATGAGTGGCCTATGTGTGCAGGGTGTCTATTGATGTCCAGTCCTTACTTACATATCTTCAAAATAAGACATTCTATTTTCTCCACATGGAACTTCATTCCAGAAGTGCCAGCCCCGTGAAGTGACACTCTTTCTGAATAAACCCTTTGAGGCGAGCACATTGACAGATATAGTGATCTCTCAGACACAATTTGATATGATCATATTACATTACGTGGTTGTTTCATCTTTATAGGTCAGACATCTTGTCTCATATCTATTTCCTTACGGGACCTGTCTCCTTCTAGCACGTATTTGTTCCTTTTCACTGTAGTGCAACTTTTTTTCATAGTTTGGACTGGAGATGATTCACTATTTAGTGAAACTTCATACAATTTTTGTGTTCACAAGGCTGTTTGTGTGTATTACACATGCTAGTAGCATATGTTCATGTGACTCCCCTAGCGATTATGAAAATGATTCTCCACCTGTCGTTTGTATGATATTTCAGTTGAGGAGACGTCTTAATAGCAGCTAATAGAATTGTCAGATCCTTATGACTTCACATCAGTAAAGCCAAAGAGATATGACAAATATTGATATGGAAGAGTTTACCCAAATTAGTATAGGGATTTATTGGTTGACCACATACGTGTCTCATGGGTGTAAGTCACCATAATGAGACCCGAGAGGGTGTAGAATGATGTTTTTATCTAATTGACGCAGATTATATCGTGATATATCATCATGTTCTACAGTAAACCATCAAGGATGAAGTTATATCCTATTCCAATTATGTCCTGACACCAATTCCGCCAAATTTGCGATCTGGTTTCAGACGTCAGCTTCCATATTGTCAGATATCGTTGGGAGACCTTTCTTTTGATGGGATGTGGTGAGGTAATGTTTTCCCCCCATCCCACTGCCATCCTTCCTGAATGTTTACTCATGGTCCTTCAGTCGGACCCGGTGACAGATTGAAACAGGGCTTACCCCATTATGTAATGGTAAATTGCCATTAGGTCCAGTGCCAGTTGGTCGAAGTGCATCTTGGGGAACTTTTATGCATAGGTTTGCATATTCTTCACAAGGTCTTATATAATCATTTCATTCACTTCTCTCTTTGTCCATTCGTCATTTCGTCTAATACCCATGTGCACCATAATCCATCTTTTGGTCAAATGCTCATTAGTCCCATTAATACCAGGAAAAATGCATGAAAATTGAAAGAAAATGGGGATGACACCTCATGAATGAGAGATGACATTTAGACCTTTTGAGTAGTAGGCAAACAAGAAATGTGATTACTAGAAGAATTGGCATTGGACCAAATGGCAATGACCTATTTGACTTTCATAGTAGACACAAAATGAATTTAGAATCTCTAGGAATCTTTCCAGTTTGAGTGTCTGATATACAGTGTAAGTGGCCATCCGAGGCTTGAACCCATGACCTCTGCAGCCATAGTGAAAAAGTTACATTGTATTTTTGATAAAGTCATTAAAGATTGCAATGGCAGACTTCTAATTAACTCGTGGCATGTTATTAAAGAAAACACTTTGGGATAATAAGTGTCAAGTTGCCGCAATATTGCTATCCTGAAATGTTAACCCATTCGTGACAGAGGTCCACATTTTGTGGTTTGACCTAATAAACTTTTGATGCAGAACCCTAAAAATTATACGAAATACATGAGCAGAAAGAGCAAAAAATTCTACACAAACTGTGCCCATTTTGGTTGCGTAAATATTCGTTGTTTGATGCTGAAAATTTTTTAAAGGAAAATAAGCATTAAAATCCTTAAATTGGCAATGTGATAGAAAGTTTAAAATCACCGTTTTCCCCTGCAAATTGGCAACTTTTTGACTTATCATAATTTCTGTCAATTTATTTTCATTTCAGATACATGACGTTTTATAAGAAAAATGTAGCAATAAAATAGAAATATTGGTGTTTCCAATTTGAAGAATAAAAGCTGATCAAATTAGGCTTTAAATAATTCCTGTCACGAATGGGTTAATATGCTTTGCTAGTTGGTAGTTGGCAGCTGGGAAATTTATGGTACATACTGATTAATTGAATTATTATAGGCCTTGAACTTGACCTTCACCTTGACCTTGACCTTTGTTAAACTTTTTTTTCTTTCTCTTGTCATATCAGTGTCATAGCTTTACAAGCAGTTAAATAATAGAAGTCAGGCAGAATGTTCATATTACATCATAATGCATCCAGATGTAGGTTTTAGTATCAGGGGGCGGTTAAAAATGCAATGTCATGGTTATTGTAAAAGTCCAAAGTCCATGATCAATATTATGACATTGGGTGATCTGCTTCAGTAAACTTTTGTTTTTTTGCACTGTCATGGATGGGCATTTGACTTATTTTACGGAATTTCGTGCAGACAGCAAGAACGCTGTATTTTTCCGAGTAAATAGATACATTGTGATTGTGTCAACCATCAAGTGTGTGCATGATTGTATGGGATACAAGGGTTCAAGACTAGGGTACAAGTTTGTAATTTGTTGACACTTAGAGAGCACGGGAGCAGCTTTCAGACTCAGAGAGATACATGTATATCGAAACTTCATTTTGCACAAAATGTAAGCTTCACTCTGATATTCGGAAATATTTGTAAACATTATTTTTAGTTGTTGCTTAATTGACTGAAGAAAAAAGCAATTCATTGTTTTGAAATACTCTTGTTCATGGCAGCTTGTTTCACATGTACTAGTTAAAATGTTAGATTTGGTGAGGACAGTTTTATTTTAGTTATTCATGAGGATTTTGATTGAGTCTTTCAAGAGCTGTTGTGTAGAACTTTCCAGAGTTTAATCATTTACCTCTACCATATCTTCTTCTTTGTGGTATGTTTACAGATTGATTGTAATGTTTCATTTAATTATTTGTGTGTTTATGGTAATTTTTTATTTGTTTTGTTTTGTTTTTTTTCTTTTCATTTTTTAGGATGGGCAAGGTTTTATGTTTTCTAAAAAATATTTTATTCTGTTTATGTATATATTTATTTAGTTATTTATTTTTTGATTGATTGATTGATTCATTCATGTATTGATTTATTGATGTATTCATTCATTCATTCATTCAATCATTCATTCATTCATTCATTCATTCATTCATTCATATTCATTCATTCATTCATTCATTCATTTTGTCATTTTCAGGATGGGCAAGGTTTTGTTTTGTTTTATTGTATTTATATGTTCATTCTTTTTTAATTTGATTTGAAGGATGAGCAGGGTTTTTTTTTTTTTTTAATCTGTTTGTCTGTGTTTATTGTCCATTGCCTTTGATTGATCATTTCAATTTTTTTTTTTGCCTTCTGGATAGGTAACATAGTATGGCTGGACCCACATTCGGCAGCCAGGGCTCTCCTAGGCATGAGCAAACCTAGGGAAGGTTACTTCAAGCTTGGTCTAAAGAACCTGGCCCAGTCTAGGCATCATCTGATAGAACCGGAACCAGCCCAGGCACCACAACCTAGGATAGACCAGGACCCGGAACCAATGGAAGAGGGAGGAGGTAAGAACAGTCTTGGGCCTTGGCAGAATAGGTTCATTTCAAAATGATTTCAAGGCTAATTTAAAATCCCTTTTCAAAACTCATTTTAAACTTTGATCAAGGTTCACTCCCATTGTTTTAAAAGACTCAAAGTTGCAAAATATCAACATACCATACCATTCTAAAAAGAATCATTTCCATTTGCTTGGACTCAAATTGACCAGTTATCAGTAAATCGCTTAGAACTCTGAAACACTTACCATCTCCTATACTAGAGGAGACAGATAAAGCAGAATCTTTAAACATGAAAAGAGTCTTTATCAAGATTTCCTGATACATGTATGTGTAGTGTCATGCCCAAATATTTGCTCAATATTGGTATAACATGCATTAGATTTTGTAAGTTTGTGTAAGTTTAATACCATCTCAATCCATTACAATTCGATATTGGTTCACCCATTTCTGACCTTATTATGTAGCATATTTTGTTGTTGTTGTTTGAATGATGTTTACTTTACTTCGATAGTCTGGAACCATTTGGTACCATGTGGGAGTGGTACTAACAAGAGAAAATACATGAGTAAATATTTATTTTAGACTGATGTAGAGTCAATTCTAATATGTAAGTCAATATGATCAGGACTGTGATGAACAGATAAACACTGTTGTATGCCGATTTGTTCGCTCAAACTACTTTTTTTCCCCCATCAATGAGTACTTTTACTTTGATAGTCTGGAACCATTTGGTACCATGTGGGAGTGTAACTAAGAAGGGAGAATACATATACATGAGTAAATATTTGTTTCATAGTGATGTAGAGTCAAATCTAATATTTTAGTAAATTTTATCAGGACTATGAAGAACAGATAAACACTGTTGTATGCTGATTTGTTCTCATGACACTCATACAAGAGGTTTAGGGTTCAAGTGTCTGCCTGGTGCCTATAAATGATGCATTTTATCTACTGTTGTCTCTCTTGACCCATAACTTTGTTAAGAGGGTATCTAGTAGGATTGGTAGGATTATTCTTCCAAAAGTATCATGCATTTGTAGAGGCTGCTGCAGCTGGAGCCTGGCTAGTAGAAATGCATCTAACAGGTCATTATACTAGAATGTTATAGAGCTACATGTATGTGAAATACATGTAGCACGTTATTGTTATTGTTATTAAAAGATAACAGTGATTAGCTGTGCAAGAAAGGTAGTAGAGACTGTTTAAGGTGGACAAGAACTGTGGTCTGTGTAAACAGGTTGTCCTTACGGTGTATTGATAGGTTACTTGACATGTCCATGCTTAAATATTAAATTTCTTTCAAAATCTCTGGTCAAGAGAACCGCCCCCCCCCCCCCCACCCCCATGTCTTTAAATATTAAGAGTTGGATTGCAAAAACCAATGCAGGCCCCCATTTTCACATTTTTAAAATAACACGACCATTGTATGAAACAGAGAAATCCTTCCAATTTGATACCCATTCATTATTACCCAGGGTAGGCATTATTACTACTGCTCTTCCTGTAGGCCCTGCAGTTATTACCCCAGCAATGCCAGGTACCCATTTAGTACACCTGGGTCGAGAGGAACACATGTGAGCAAAACACCTTGTCCATGGATGTAAACACCGGGCGAGGATTGAACCCAGGACCTCTCGTATGAGAGGCAAGAGCCTTCACCACCGTGCCACAATGCTCCCACACACATATATCAAGGAAAAAGATTGGAATTATGATCTGAAATATATATCTTCTTGTTATTTTCTTTATATCCTTGCAACTTCAATTGCAAATATCTCAATTTACAAAAACGGATCGGTTTTTAAAATCAAATGCTTTATGTAATCTTGTTATTCATGGTTGCTAAAGCAGGTTTCTTTGTAATGTACATGGTTTCTTAATCTCCATTTCTCGTTTCCTCTCCAGATGAAGATGAAGAAGGTGTTGACTTGGTCAGCGACCGGGAGACGGGTGAGAAGGTCCGCCCACCTCCTACAAGAATCATCCCCACCTCACCTTCAAATTCACATTCAAACTATGGTAAGAGACATCTTTATTGTATCTTTATCATCATTTTGTTCTTTTGATTTTATGCCAAATGTTCTTCTTTATGGTATGTTTACAGATTGATTATAATGTTTCATTTAATTGTTTGTATGTTTCTGGTAATTTTTGATTTGTTTTGTTTTGTTTTTTTCTTTTCATTTTTTAGGATGGGCAAGGTTTTATGTTTTTTAAAATACGTATATTTTTTTCATTGAATTCTTTTTCTATTGTAGGTTTTGATAGGGGAAAAAAATGTTTAGAGCTGCAGTATAGGACTTCACATTTCATGGCAAGACATTTATCCATGTTTGCCACCCTCCACCCAGGTGTACCCGGTAGGAAGAAATTCCTGCTTCAATAGCACCTTATTATGGTAGCTCAGCTACAGCCGGGGTAATGATATGATACCTTGTAAACCGCAGTAGAGTATAGTTATATAGTACTGTTATATAAATGGACCATAATTTTCTTTATTATTATTATTATTAAAGTACTTGGCATCACCTAGGCCTCTGACCCTCAGGTCTCTCTTCCCCATATAACTAATTAGGTTGTGCAGGTGTACCACTACACCGGGGTTTCCCCCTAGTCTTCTTCAAATAGTACAGTGGGTTCTTAACATGCAAAGGTGGTGACTGTCCTCTACATGGTGCCTCCATTTAACATCCTATCCAAGGGACGCTAACATCCTATCCGAGGGACGTTATGATGTGTCACTGCTACATTTTATCTTGCAGCAAGTAGGAGAGAGGAGGGCATGGAAGGTATTCAGCTAGGCGATGAAGATCTAGGTCCAGTAGATATCACACATGAAGAGGCTCTCAGAAGAGGCAGGGTGCATCGTAGTACAGATGAGCTACTTATGAGATATGCCACAAAGGGTAAGTCAAGTTAGCTCCACATTAGCAGTTTTACATTTTGGGTTGCTTAAAAAAATATAGTGGCACTTATCCCATTCGTGACAGGAATTATTTAAAGCCTAATTTGATCAGCTTTTATTCTTCAAATTGGCAACACCACCATTTTTATTTTATTGCTACATTTTTCTTATAAAACGTCATGTATCTGAAATGAATATAAATTGACAGAAATTATGATGAGAAGTCAAAAAGTTGCCAATTTGCAGGGGAAAATGGTGATTTTAAACTTTCTATCACATTGCCAATTTAAGGATTTTAATGCTTATTTTCATTTTAAAAAATTTCAGCATCAAACAACGAATATTGACGCAACCAAAATGGGCACAGTTTGTGTAGAATTTTTTGCTCTTTCTGCTCATGTATTTGGTATGATTTTTAGGGCTTTGCATCAAAAGATATTAGGCCAAACTACAAAATGTGGACCTCTGTCACAAATGGGTTAAAACAGAATCGCAAGGGGCCTTATATGGCCAGCAAAGTTATTACTCAAATGGGAACTTGATGGTTCCTGCGTGTAAGGCCTTGGGAATGAGGGAGTACGCAAGTCAGTGGGTGAATGATCATCTTGGATCTAGCTTGTTCAATATGTATGCACCATATGTTATGATTTGGACTGTAGTAAATCGCATAAATCATGGAAAAATTGTCATCCAGTATCTTCTTTCTTCCTAAATGAATATGAAACAAGTTGAATTATAGTAATGAAAAATTAACATGGATTGGAATGAATGAATCATAATTAGAATACACTACTTCTTTTTCCCCTTTTTTCGTGTTTAACAAACCTTCACAATTCATCATCGATTTTATGAACTGGCTAATCCATGCGTGGTACGCAGAAACGTGAATTGCCGGAAAATGTACTTATGGATCCAGGTGCTTTTGAATAATAGACTTTGTTTTCTTCACATAATTTCATGTATAAATATACATATTAAAGGAAAGCTTATAATAACTTTGATTTTAAAATGGTGTATATAACCATGTACAGTGATACAGAATAAGGAAGCACTGGCCATTCAAACACGATTTGACGGTTCGTAAAAACGTTTTCTCCAACGCGTGTTTCGGTGTATGTGCGCTGACTTGCTAGTTCATAATAATGACAAAATTCTACTCTTCTCCAACCCTACATGTATGCAGCAGACCATAACCCAGAGTAATTTTGTGTGTTTCAGATGATGTTAAAGAGAGAGGAGCATACAAGCACAGCCAGTATTACATCAAGTATGGCAATCCTAACTTTGGTGGAATGAGGGGGATTATTACACAATCCATGTAAGTAGGCAGTCCATCACTGTAATGTCACGTGACTTCTGTACAGTTTTTATTGTGTGACATACTAGTATTTTAGGTTGCAATGAACCATCATAGAGATATATGGCTTGTTATTGTCTTCCGTAGTACACATATTGTTTTCTTTCTTTGACCCTACCCACCATCTTTACCTCTCTTTTTCTCTCTCTCTCCCTCTTTCTCTTTCCCTCTTCCTTACTCTCTCTCTTTTCCCGTCCTCTCCTCTCTTTCTCTCTCTCTCTTTCTACTCTACTCTTCTCTCTTCTTTCTCTATATCTCTCTACCTTTTCTCCCTGTTTCTCTCTCTGTCTGTTCCCCCTTTTATCCCTCTTTGTCTTGTTCCCTCTCTCTGTCTTTTCTGGAGTCTGTATCATATACAATCTGACCATTAATCTTGTGTGTTTATGTATTACGGCTACAAATTTCAAAGGATGTTATTGTAAGAAGGTACCCTTTAAATGAAAATTGCAGACAAAGAAGTCAACTGTCATCTGCCTGATCAATTGAGCCCAAATAACAGCTGCACCCATGTATACTTGGCACATGATACCGTCAATTCATTAACTCGCTACGCAAAACTCAAAGTCTGGTCATTTCTCCCAAATTTGTTCCAAATGAGAGTTTCCTTCAATTTATCAAAAGGGATGATCTGATGTCCCATTTTCAGACAAAGATGTAATTTATTTCTGTGGCATGATGGATCAATCATGTCCATATATGGAATTATCAAGAATGAGGGGTAGGCATTAAAACGAAGAAGATTTTGTCATTTTCAGACATTTGATGGTATTACTTTGATTTTGCTCAGGTTCAAAGCTTTTGGCAAAGTGATATATGAAAGCATTTTCCATCTGTTCTCAGTTGAAAAATGTTTATAATTAAAGAAGTTCTTTGATATGATCACAGAACATACTCAAAATGAATATATTCAAATACATATGTCAACTATTTTACCTTAAAAGGAAGCTTGTTCTGTATCAATTTATTGTTGTCAGTTATCAATGAAAGTCAATTTCATCAGGTCTCTTTGAATCAGTAATTTTGAAATTTGGTTATGTTATTGCCAAACATGCAATTGTTATGAACGATGTGCTACTTGAATATGTTTCACTGCCAAAAACTCAACTTGGCCAAGGAGAATATGTGCTGTTTTTTGTAATGATGAATGATTCTTACAACAGAAACCGAATATGTGACCTGGCAGCTTAAAACAACCATTGTCGCTAATCCAACAATGAAGAAAATGAGGCAAAGAGAAAATTGCTTTGGATAGAAGCTATTAATTGCACTTAACATGATATGGAATAAGGTTCTGTTGAATTCAGCTACTGTCATTGCAAGTCCCAGAATCTCTTATTCAGATGATTCACATTATACCCAAAAAGAAAAAAAAAATCAAGAAAATGAAGAAAAATATGATATCTTTGTGTAATTTATTAATCATTTGTGTGTCACTGTTTTACTTGGGTGAGCTTCAAGTGTAAATAACCATTGGTAAGCTTGGAATCTTGAAAAGTATGCAAGTAAAGAAATGAATTGGTATTGATAAGGTCTGTTATTCAAATTCAGCATTGCAGCTGAAAAGCTGAAATATATTTAATTTGTTTTGTACTTTGTGATAAAACTACATGAACATGGTCAGTGTTATAGCATATGAAAACAATATGTTCAGAATTGCAGCTAAAAGCTGTTTGTGATACATGTATGAATTCATTTCGGCTAGTGCGACAGTACATGAAAACAAGCAAACAAGTGCAAATGAAATAGTAAACGGAATAAGAATTCCATCAACCCATAGCAGTACAGAGCTTTCTTGAGGTCTAAATTAATCATCTTCAATCCTCAAATTGGCAATAAAAAATTTTTTTCCACTCTTACATAGCTTGAAAAAAATAAATATGGATATAACATAAACCAAAATGAAATATAATTGTAAAATTTAATCAGAAATTGCCAATTTGAACATGGAAATAGTGATTATGCATTATTCACTGCGTTGCCAATTTAAAGAGTTTAATGATTAGTAACAGTTAAACTGCTCTAAATCGAGAATGCCACACCATACGGCGATGGGAATGGGCTCAAATTTTTCAGTGTATTTTTTTTCTTTCTGCTCATGTATGATATGTACTGCCGAACATTCTGGACCAACAGATACTGCAAAAGCGTCTCCTTAAGGTGACACTGTACCTCTATGGGTTGTGGATGGTTTTGAGTTGACAAGTCACATATTGTGTGCTGAGAGAGCCCAAAGGGCATTAAACCCATGTAAAATGATATGAGTTAGCAACCTTCTGGCTCTGAATCGACAATGCATACCAGCTGAAGCAGTTTGTTTCGGTAAGAGATAACATACAATGTGAAATGTGTGTGTTTTGTATCTCTAGGAAACAGAAGATCCGTCAGGGCAAGTACATCCCAGGACAGGCACGGAAGAGACGGTATGAGGACGATTCCGATGGAGACGGGGAACTAGATGAGGAATGGCCTAGGAAACGCAGAGTACCTGGTAAGTTCGTCTTATTCTATACAACAGAGTCAAACATTTATGGTATTGATCATGTTTGGTAATTTTATCTTGTTGTAGGGAAGGGAACATTGGGTACCTGGTAAGCTGATCATGATCTCATGTTGTTTGCTGATAGGCAGAAGGATGTTACAACATATTATAAAACAGGGTCTAGAATCTGAGCATTCTGATTGGTCAATTGACACCAGGTGGGCATGCATTTATCTTTCCCACTTCAGATGATGCATCTTCAGACTAGTCACTGAACATTCGTTGTTCACCAAGTTTAATCTGAGAGTTTATAATGTAAACTAGTAGAGAATTCTTTGGGCAGAATGCAGGAAGGTCTTGACATTCTTATCTTGCCATCTTAACATCTGCCGCATTCACTCCCTTGTCACAATTTCTGTCTTTAGAGAAGTAGCCTTTCGTGATAAGAATAGGTGAATAATCTGAAAGACAATATGAAGGTGAGTTATTCAAAGATCTGTAACAAATTATATTCTAGAGCAACTGCTGAAAAGAGCGCAAACCACTCACAACAAGCGATAGACTGGGACTACAGGAATTAGATCAATCAGGTCATATGCATCTACGGTCACTTGATGTGAACTGTTAATAACCGAAGGAGAGGAAAGACTTTCAGCCTCAGGCTATACATCTGTCATCGGTTCCCATAAGGAATGAATAGTTAATCCTCTTGCCAGGATTTCATCATAGAGAATCAGTTCGATTTCTTGGAAAGAAAATAATGTTAGTTTGATATACAAAAGTTTTATGATTTTATGTTGATGAAGCATGAGTTCCTTTTAACTTAGAGAAGAATACCAAGAAGAATTCAGGGAGCTAACTCAGTTTTAAAAGAGAAATAAACTTCCAATATTTTGTTAATCTATTTATCATTTTTCATTGGCTTTTAATTAAGACAAGATGAATCATAGTCATGTTTTGGGGGTTTATGATTACAATGTATATGATATATTGCTTTCAAAAGCTACAAATGTTTCATTTCAGCAGTTGCATGACACGTGTTGTGCTGTTCCAAGAAATAAGATCTAACACAAGTAAAGTTTTTCTTTGACTACAATAACCACAACCCTAAACTTAATTTTAAAAAGAAAATGGCAATCCATACCCTACCCTTCTATCTTTGATAAAAGCAAGCCTGGAGCAAAAGTCAGGTCAGATCACCCATTTCACACCAGGAAGTTTGTTAGGTCACTGGATCTGGGCTTATGATTGGTCATAGGTGTGCTATTAGTCACTGAATCTTGGAAATAAAGACTTGGTATTTCAGTTTTGCACTAACTCTAACCTTGAAATCTATTAAACCTAAAACCAATCACAACCCTAAGCCTTATCTCTATGTCAATGGTACATACAGCCCAGAGCAAATGACTGATCATCTATTTTACACCAAGAAGTTTGTATGGGTTGCTGGATCTGGACTTATTATGAATGTGATATTAGTCACTGAAGCATTGAAATAAAGGCTTGGGATTTACATTTGTAAGTTTTTCTAACTCTAACCTTTAGTCTAACCCAAAACTGATCATAACCCTAAACCATATACCTCTATTCTCAATAAATAAAGCCCAGAGCAAAGGACTGATCACTTATTTTACACCAAGAAGTGTTTATGGGTTGCTGGATCTGGACTTATGATTGATTTAATGAGTGTGATATTAGTCACTGAAGCATTGAAGCGAAGGTTAGGGATTGCGGCTTTATTAGATTGGATATGGCGCCAGGCTCAGTGGACCTAAGGGAGTTGGGTGTAGTGTGTGAGATCATGGAGGTATTTATAGACTGGTGAGTTATCCCGGTTTAGAAGTCTGGTTAATGTTGAGCGTGTTCTATACCAAATCCAAGGTATGGCTTGAGGTCATTTTGGTTGACAGCGTAAGATCTAGATTGTGATGATATGATATTTCATAATGTGATTGTGAAAAGGTCAACCAGTACAAGGGCAAACAATATCACTTGAAACTGACTATTTTCCCCCTCATTCTAGATTACTAGTATACATGATTGTAATTATTCCAAGATGAACTCTTTTTTTCTGAGATGGTGCTTTTGTCTTTGAATGTGATCTGTATTTTACATCTTATTTACTGAATATCAAATTTGGGGAGGATTATGATTCGTAGGGTGGCTCAGTGGTCTTGTGATGGTCTTATCTGCAGGTCATGGGTTTAAGTCCTAATCAGTATGCTAGTACTATTTTTATGGCATTAATCTTCAGTTGTCAAGTCCTTCAGGTACAGTGTAAAGCCTGTTGATCTTCTGCTTACTTATCTGGGAGCTTATACCTGCTTTCTCAGCAGCCAGGTATAATGATAATCAGAATCGATCACGCAAAGTTGATTATGTAGCTTGTCACTGGATTTTTAGAGAAGAAACTTACATGAATATCATTGCATGGATTGTGCTACATTATATACTGCTGAATTGACTAATAATTTTTTATTAACACACATCTTAATGAACCGTCTATTCTCTCTAATTGTTATTTCAGGGAGACTGGAGAGAAGGCTAGGGGAGCGGGAGACCGGCAGACATCACCCCTCACCTCTGCAACCAGCACACAGTGAGGACGAGGCAGGCCCAAGCTCTGGGGAAGATGAGGAGGAGGAGGAAGGGGTCAACTTGGAGGCTGAAGTCAGGCATGCCTTGAGAGACCGGGATGACGGGAGACACAAGATGACAAGAAGAATGTATGCCGATGAGATAGAAGATGAAATCAAGAAGATAAGGTAAGATCCTGCATAAAAACACAAAAGGCCTGACATAAATTGGGTGAAAAAGCGAGCAGGAGTTGGTCTAGGGGTAACGTCCGCAGGCAGCTCTTTGCCTTCGCCTACAATCTCACTTTGATCAAACCCGGGTTCAAATCCGAGTCACATCGGATGGTGACGTTAAAGGTCGGTCCCAGACGTAAATAATCATATCTGATTGCTACACGTCTGTAAAAACCCAATTACACACACACAAGTGAAAATTTTCACGTCAAAGATAGCTGACAAGCCTTGGTGTTTATAGGTGTTTATCTCAAGGACATGTTTCATTGTGATGTCCACAAACTTTAGAGACTTGTTATAGTTTTGTGAGATGTCACCCTGTATTCCTAACGGCAGACAAAGTTTAACATTGCTTGATATAGTCTCCTGCTTTAATGAGCAGCATTTCATTCTCTTCTTTCAGTTGACATCACTTTTCTACAGTGGCCCTGAAATACGCTCGACAACAGGTCATGTGCGACGTGAATTTCGCATCCCAGGTCATGAATTTCGCATCCCGGGTTCTGAACTTTGCGTCATGGATCGTGAATTTCATCCCATGTCATGAATTTCGCATCCCGGGTCCTGAACTTCGCGTCATGGGTCGTGAATTTCGCACCACGGTCGCGAATTTCGCGACTGGGGCTCAAAGTTGCCCGCAAAATTCACGTCGCACATGACCTGTTGTTGAGCGTACTTCAGGGCCACCATACTCTTCTTCCTGTAATGAAAAATAGATATCATAGATTTATTCATGAAATGAATGAGGAATTATTTCTAGATGGCAGGCAGAAGATTTTTATTTCTTCATTTGGTTACAGGATTATGGTTATGTTGACATGTTGTAGGAGGTTGACACTTGACACTCTTGAGATCCGTGTACTAACTCAACCCACGACTCTAGACTTTCGTTAGTCCACTTTCAAAAATACTTGTCACATATTTCATCATGAACACTTTATACCGCAAGGAATCCCATATTTTCATGACATTGCTACATACATCTACATATACCTGCCCGTGAGATATTAAAAAGAATTAAGGATGCAGATTCAGGTAGGACTGGTGCATCCAAAAAAAAAAAAAAAACTTTTCTAATTGAAAGATTTTAATATCAAGGCTTCCCCATTCCTTCTTTTCTTGGTGCACATGTGAAAAGTTTGATTGCAAGAACTGATAAAAATATTTTTGAAAAACATTTTAAAAGTAACATCACCTTTGTATGAACCCCCCCCCCCCTCTCCCCCCCCCCCAAAAAAAAATGCCTCCATTTGATACTTCACTCATTATATACCCATTATATACCCATTATATATCAAGGAAAAGGTTTGGATTTATAATCCGAAAGTATCCTATACACGTATTTTCTTATTATTTTCTTTACGTTTTAGCAACTTTATATGAAAATAACTCAAATTTACAGAATGAATATGTCTTCTATGTAAATAAAACTCTTCATATATTTCAACTGAAAAAAATACTATGTGACAAAACCATTCAATTTGTTTAACAATTTGTCATCAAGATTTAGAGAAAGCCATGTCGACTGAGATTGAATAAGGAATGGTACAACAGAAATAGAAACCTCTATGGTCATAAGGTTTCTGTATTTTGAGCTTTCTCACTTATTCCTCCAATATCTTCCTATGTTGTTTCCTGTCGCACCTCGACACTTCTATATATTCCTGTTACTTCTATATATTCTTGTCACTTCTATATATTCTTGTCACTTCTATATATTCTTGTCACTTCTATATATTCCTATCAATAGACGATCTAATCAAAACTGCTGTACTCCATTTATGGAATGCCTTCATTTCTTCTTTCTTCATTCTAATCACAGAGTGTGATCACTCTAGTTTTCTTGACCCATGATTTTGTCAGAAAATGATAAAAAATGATTAGTAGCAAATTTTTTGTTTATTAAAGTTTGTATGGGGTATAGGGGAATATTTGCTGATGTCAGGATTGTGATCTTTAATGTAGTTTGTACTGAAATTGAAACTCATTACGATCTTACCAAAATGTGTTTCATGTAGTGTTTTATGCCGTGATCATTACCAACAAGTTTTTAAAAAAACTGCTGAGAGCTGTGTGTAATTAATTTTTCATAACCACCAAATTTGAATCAGATTATTTCTTTTCTGTTTCTTTAAAGTTTGGTTTATAAGCATTATACTTGTATTACTGAGCTCAGTTTTGTTTGCACTAGCAAGGGAAAAAAAATCCTCAAATCATATTTGTCAAATAGTACCTTTTTTTTCTCCTTTAATTACATGTATCTTCTTTATTTATCATGCTCAAGCTGTATTTTGTCACTAACCTCCGGCTAGAAAACAAAGAGGTTAACATTAGGAAAGCATAGCAATTTATTTAGAATGAAATGAAAGCAGAGACAGATTTATTGTGACATAAAAGGAGATTAATTCAATCATTCTCCTGAGAGGGCTTCCTTTCACACTGTCTTTATATATTCAGGCTGTTAAGAGCATGTTGAAATGTTGTTTAAATGGTCATCTTCCTGTGGATATTTGTGAGATAACCATCCGTCAGATATTACGGGTAGTAATAGCTTGATGAAGAACACATGTATGACTAGACTTATCTCTCCTTCTCCCTTTCCTCCACTCCTCTCCCTCCCCTCCTTCTCCTTGTCTCTTCATTTCCCCATCTTCCTCTTCCCCACTCACCTTTCACCCCCCCCCTCATCTCCCCCTGTCCCCCCACACTCCCTCTCTTTCCCTCTTTCTGCAAAAGATTCTGAAAAAGGTCCATTCTAAAGAAAAACATACCGATAGATGATAAATGGACTCGTTTTCTATGATCTATGATCATTCTATCATTGTTTCATTGAAATCAGTAGAATTGTTCATTGAGGGCGCAGTTCCACGGCAACTATCCAGCTGTTTTGGGGGTTTAAAAAATGTCTTTTTTTTTTAGATTTATAAAAAAAATAAACAAAAATTAAAAAGAACAGCAATAACCCTCGGCCTGTAATACGCTCAATCCTGTTTGTATTGGTGAATTAAGGGAAACAAACAAACAACAACAAAACATAGTGCCTACTGCAGACACATGGCTTTTCTTTGACAGATTTTCTTTAACACACCTTCCAAGAGGGGGAAAGTATACCTGTTGACATATCTTCTTGTAAAGAGGACATAGTCTTTTTATAAAAAGAGATCTAATATAAGGTTGGACTCTCTTTGAAAGGACTCATTTTGAGTAGGCTGTTTACTGCTGAAGTAGCCTTGCTCGCATTTACCGAGTTACACCTTGCGTGCTTGGCAGCAGGGACACCTAGCTAGCTAATATTTGTGGTGGAAATTGGGCTCATTTCCTCCTCTTGAGCATCGACCCATTAGGGAATATCCCGTCTGCTGTGATACCTGGTCATGTGACCCGAATGTGCCGTTGATGAAACATGAGCCTTTAACGGCCGCGCACAGAGGATGTGCTGGCTGCGTTTACGGCAACTGAAAGTTCGACCGGGCAAATTACTTTTGACATTTACCTATTTGAGTTTCTTTGTTTTGCTGCTGAATGTCAGAGTAGATGTTGAAGGAAACTGTTCCAACTTGTTGTGCTTGTTCAGTTATTTACTCTCTGTGTCTCCATCTGTTTTCTGCTACCCACCCACTCGCTATTCCTGTGTGCGTGCATTTCAAACGCACTAATGGGATTCACTTGGTTCATAATACCAAACCTGCTTTAAACATTTTGTATGAATTTGTGACAGTGGCCATGACTGCACATAATTATTCAAGACAGGAATTCCGTTAGGGTTCAATTAACCAGTACTTCCTCTTTAAACTGACAAAACTTTCATACTTCTTTTATTGCTCTGTTTTCCCCATCAAAGTAGATTCATGGACCTGCCAATATCCTTGTAAAAAAAAACTGTGCCAGCAACTCACAGTGTAATTTGTATGTACATGTTAAAAGTGATTTTGAACTTGTCAATTTGATTTTCCAATTCTGTTTTTAATTCTTTCAATCAGACATTACATAGTTACAAAAAGAAATGGATGCAGGGTTAGCAGAAAGTTAGCAGAAATTTTTCACTCAATTTCTCATGCAACTAGTACTTGTTTACTTTTTTTTTAAATAGAATTTTTACCAGTAATCAAAAGTTATTGAGCCAAACCACAAAATAGGAGCATTAGCCCTGATAAGAAAGTGGAAATATCTGGTCAGTTCAAAACATTTCCCAATCTAATTAGTGTAAACCTGTCCATCAAATATCTTGACAGTTAGATCTGTGATAAAGGAAGAGGTGTATTTCCAAAGTTTTAATCTGTGAGTGGTTAAAAAGAGAATGTTTACATCATTTTCAGCTGTATTTGTCTTTGAAACATGAAAAGTGATGCACTGTTATAGATACATGTAGTTGGCATATTTTATCAGGTTCTACAAGACACGTTTTTTCTTAAAGGGAAGTAATAAAGATTGCCACTGTAGGCTTTTATGGAGAGGTGTCACTAATGCATTTATGACTTTAGTCACCCATGTGTGACAGAGAAGGAAGATAATCTGAATATAAATTCTTTAATCATTGAAATGAAATTTCAAAATTTTTCGAAATGTAGAAAGGCAAGAATGGGGATAGCAATAAATAGGACATAGTTTTAGCCCATATTTCCAAGGTAGATCAACTTCCTTTTAGAATCTAGATATTGTGACAGCTGTAATGACGGGAGGATCATTTACAGAATGAAATAAGATACGGATATTGGATTGGATGGATGAAGAGGAAGAGAGTGTGAGTGTGGGGAGGCCTAGCTGCCTGTGGGGGCAGTCTGCACTGAGAGTTGGGATTTCTCATAACAGTACAGTCACGTGTACTACCATAATTTGAACACAAAGTACAGAATCCTCTCTCTATCTTTGAAATAATCTAATTTGTGTTCTATGTCGGTTGAATGGTTGCAGACTTGGATTTGTGATTTGGGGCAGTTTTGTGCAATGTACCCCTCTGGCTGCAGTAGCTGGAACTAAAGCTGATAATGTGGACTTTGAGGATCTTCTCAATACTTTGTTATGTGTATTTTATAGTACAAAATTAGAAAGTATACTATAACAGAGCTTATCCTATGATAAGTTTATAATTGTATTACTGCAAAACTAGAAAAATTACTGGTATTGTGAGTGGTTCAGATTCATGGCAATTTAATGCTACAAAGTATTTTTTGATAATCACTAAACTGTACATTTGCAGTTAAAGTATTAGTTGGAGTTTTTTCTTGCACAAAAAAGGGTGTTAATATATGTGTAAAAGTTTCAATTTTATGATAGTTTCTGGTTTTATATCATCATGGTTGAACTAAACTTTTGCTTTTTATCAGGTTTTATTATAAATCCAAATTTTCCCTCATTTTTTTTTCTTCATATACTCCAGAGACACCGTAGAGGTCCAGCAGGCCACCCAGAATGTCATGACCGATGCACGGGAAAGACTACGCCAAAGTCAGGGCCAGGGTCAAGAGAGACTATCGGTCAAGAGTCGTCTTGGTGCTCTTGTCGGCCATTCAGTGACCCCAGCACCATCCATGGAAAACCTGAAGGTGATCCTAGACGTCAACGATCGTGTGTCGGACGCCTGGCCGAGCAGCGGGGAGGAGGAGGGAGCAGAGTCTATTCATGAGGAGGTGGGTTACGATAGCGATGAGCTTGACCTGGGCAGTGACCTCAGGTCAAGGTTGAGTCGGAGGCAACAGGATCCAGCCAGGTTTCGACCCGGGTTCAGAGAGTCCGATTCCAGACCGGCCTTCCTTGAGAATCTTCCATCCCTTCAGATTGAGATCAGGGAAGAACTTTAAGGTCATGATTGCCTGACCGATCTAGCTTTTTAGATCAAATAGTATACAAATATTGCTTCCAAGCAATTTATGTCAGAATTGATTTATTTTTTTGTTGATCTTATTCTGTTTAAGATGATCTGAGCAGTGTCCTGCTCAATATGTCTATCTGGACCTCATTGTAAGTAGAGTTTGGATTGATCCAAATCAGTCACAAGTTCTCCAATCAGTCGTTAACTTACAACTGCCCATTTCTCCCTGCTTATATTTCAAATGTTACAAATCTGTGATATCTTTACGTTACGTAGATGATACATGGAAGCAAGCACTGATGGTGCATTGTGGTTTGCTCCCCATTCCTGGCAAATTTTTGAAAGTATAATGAATTTTGAAGAGGCATTGCCTTCTTTAATACAAACTAGATTTGTATGAAGAGACTACAGTTACAAAAGAGTAATGATGTATTATTTATCAGTTATCTTCTGTTATGATGTAGTTGTATGTCACAAAGATTTTGCTGTTTATTAAGTTTGTTGGAGAAAGTTACATATTCCTTTAACAAGATTTCCTCGTGGTTAATCCTCAGTTAGTCAAGTATTCAACTAGTTACATGTAAAGCCATTACTACAGATCACTTGGGAAATGTTGGATTGTGCAAGGTGCAATGAAGTAAGACATAAAATACATTTATATGCATAATTGATGTCTGCAGATTGGCAATTTCTTAAATATTGTTTTGTTTATCAGGTTTTTCTGTTCTCTTTATTACTGGTACTTCACTTTTCTCCTTCAAAATGTACTATTGATCATTCGTATCTGTTCAGATATAATATTTCTCTGTTCCAGAACTTTAGTTAAGTTGTTTTGATAGTTTATTTATTGCTACTCTGTGGACTACTATTTCTTTCTCCTTTTCTTTAATTTTTTTCAATGATTTTGTCACTTAAACACTTTTTCTTCCATATTGAGTGCAATTTAAAAGACGATTCATTTAAAATTGCCACTAATCAAGATTTTGATATTCAACCATGGATCATTTTGTGAATAAGGAATCATAAAATGAAAGCAGGTATACAATGTATATAGAGCTGTGGATGCATTTTGTATAGATTCTAGATTTCATATCTTTCATAAATTTTTCTGTATATGATGAGTAATAAGATACTAAACCTCTTTTTGTAATGATATTTTATATGAAAGATAAGGAATAATGAAAGTCTTAAATATGAATACACAAATCCCGTGTTCATTCTTTATCATTCTCTGACAATGGCAACTGTTTCTTGTGTTGTTTTTATTGATCTATGTTTGATTTTTCTGAATTGCTTTAAAAACCTTTGGTTTTAACCCTATCCAAGGGACATGGGTATTGAGGATTAATGCTTCCTTACTTAGTGTGAATCTTGATACCTCCTGGGTTGTGATAGCAGTTTTCTACAACTAGCCATAACAATGTTAACCAATGCCTTTAAAAAAAAAAATCCAGGATTTCCATATTTTCACTCTAAACCCTATTCTTTTATTCAGCAATGTATAGGCAAGTAAATGAAATAATAATTTTCCAAATCAATGTACAAAGAACTAGACAAGTACTGAAGTTCTGGTATATGGCACTCTTGTTTGTTTTAACACCATTTCAAATTTCATTCTTTCACAGATTAATTATTCTCAGACCCCATCGTTTCTGAAATAAATCTGTCATCAAAGACAGTGTAGTTCGTAGATTGTCAGACCCCCGGTTTCTGAAGTTAGTCGGTTGTCATGACGATGTAGTTTCGTAGAACTTTCGGGGATGACTTCAGTGGAAGCTTCATGCGATATTTAAAGCATGTGTCCTTTTAAAGCTGATTTAGTGGTATTCTTGAAATATTACCCAAAATATGAACTACCATATTGAAAATATTGATTATGGTATGAATTATCCAACTGGGTGATTTCTGCAAACTTGAGAATTGAAAAGCTGTGAGGTATGAATCAGTACCTCTTTTATTTTCTAGTAGTTAACAATGATTAACAGTTTATATGAATAAGAATAATTTTTACAAGTCAGTATGAATAGCCTAGCATTCACCTGACACATGCAAGTTATATTTTCATATTTTGCTTTTTTACCCTCAGAAAGGGGTTCAATTGTGGGTTTCATCTGTCATATTAAGTGAATCACTAACAGTGTTTGACCTTATTTGGTAAACATTTTGCTTGAAATACAAGACATTTTCCAAGTATTTTTAGTTCTTTTCAGATATTAATTTTCTTTAAAAGATACCTCATGAGACTACCATATGGCATGTTTCTGTGTTTTCATTTATTTTTTGTTTTTGAATGACGATAAATGTAAACTTTATGGAATGTACGTCGAAGAATGTCCGATGTAAATAAAAGAGTCAAGAGAGCAAAATTTTCCATTTGATTGTGAAGTCTGTCTCTGTATATTAAGCTGAAAGCTTGAAGGAAAGACTGAAAAAGAGAGGAGAAGAGAGTTGAGAACAGCAAGAGAATGGGATAAAATTATTGTCAGCTTAACATCAAAATTATCATGAATGAACTCTGTAGATACCCTCTCTGGAGTGCAGTATGCATGCTTTAGAAAATATACCACTATATCGTCTGTTAAAGGCATTGGCTAACTTTGTGAGCAGCTGATTTTAAAAATTCTCAAACTGAGATGAAACATGTGTATGAGTACTTGTATTTGTACTCAAAAACCCTGAAACCAAGCATAATTTGGAATGAAAAACTGTAATTTAGATGCAAACTGCGATTTTATTAGCTTTCGTCTCGAGAGACAATGAACTAAGAGCACTGTTTGCATGAATTAAAAAATACTGTTATGTGCCTTCCGCGGCTTGATACGCCAATACACACAGTGCGGTCCGTTGAGCCATCCGCGCATGCGCACTCCTTATGTCTGGTCTGTGCAACCAACCCTCGTATATTTTTCAAACATTGGTTCACATTTCTATTATTTAGAATACTTCCTGTGGATATTATACTTTGAAACTTTCAGACTGGTATTTTTACACTATAACCCCTATGTTTATCCCATTTCCAAGTAACAAAATGAGATTTTAAAAAAATCATAACAATGTTAACCAATGTCTTTAAGAGCCAGAAGGGCGTCAACTCATATCATTTTATACAGACTTAACGCCCTTCTTGCTCCAAATAGACAATACGTGTATATAATTTGAGTCTATATAAATACAAATTAGTGATTGGTCTGAACACCATCGCGTGACTAGCGCTTCAAGGATCACCAGTGTTATATTTAGGTTTTTAGAGTCACCTCAGTCCAACATAAGGTGTTATGTTGACCAAGGTGACCTCACTCGCTACATAATGTGCACCGCTAGCAGTAATCTTTTGCAATGTAGCTATTACAACTATTTGTATGCAACTAATTTGTATCTATACAGACTACATATGCCAAAAAATCTAATAGACTCTAATATAACAGATATTGCCTGATGTATCACTGAAATAAATAACACTTCATTTTCCCTCCAGAATTATATTTTTTCCTCCCAACAATATTTTCCCTCAGTGCTTCAGGGAAAACATAATCCCTTGGGGAAAATATAACACCAATGGGGAAATGAAGGTATTTTAAACCTCTACAAAGGTAATATCTTTTTAATATTTGGGGCTAGGAAGTGTTTGAATAAGAGAATGACCAACAAAGGAAAAGTAGAAAAGAAACTTGGTTTATTGTATATAATCTTTAAGTCATATGGTTTACTTTCCTTTTCTCATATACAGAATGTAGACAACAAGCTGCATATTGTGCATGATAATCACAACATAATAAAATAGACCAGCTACTAACTTATTTCACATAACAATAGATATAAAGTAAACAAACCAATTGTATTTCATATGGTTCTGCTAAGTGGTTAATCATATTTAACAATTGCATTTACTAATGAGAAGGAAATGAACACATTTAGATATTACAATATCACTTTCGAAATATTTTTATTAAAATAAAGATAATAGGTTTGGGTTGATAAGAGTTTTAAAAACCCAAATGACGCATGAAATTAAATTCATGCTGATTGAGACAAATGTTTAGAAACTAAAGCCTAGGATTAGCTTTCTCTTTGCCTGATTTCTGTGTTTTATTGTTAAGGCTTGTTCAGATATGACTTGACAAGCCCTGTAGCAAACCACGCTTTTTTTGTGTAGTATGTGAATGGGATACAAGGCAGCGAAAAAAAAAAAAAAAGAAGGCTGAAGCAAGAGGTATAATGTTTGCTTCCCAGCGGCAAAAAAAGCTGTGGACCAATCAAATTCGTAAAAAGTTAGTGCAAAAATACGATCTCCTCTATGCACGTTCATTGACATAAGTGGTGTTGTTTGCCACACCATATCTTAACCCATTCGTGACAGGAATTATTTAAAGCTTAATTTGATCAGCTTTTATTCTTCAAATTGGCAACATCAACATTTTTATTTTATTGCTACATTTTTCTTATAAAACGTCATGTATCTGAAATGAATATAAATTGAAATTATGATGAGAAGTCAAAAAGTTGCCAATTTGCAGGGGAAAACAGTGATTTTAAACTTTCTATCACATTGCCAATTTAAGGATTTTAATGCTTATTTTCCTTTAAAAAATTTTCAGCATCAAACAACGAACATTGACGCAACCAAAATAGGCATAGTTTGTGTAGAATTCTTTGCTCTTTCTGCTCATGTATTTGGTATGATTTTTAGGGCTTTGCATCAAAAGATATTAGGCCAAACCACAAAATGTGGACCTCTGTCACGAATGGGTTAACACTAAAAAAAACAAAGGGGGTTTGTCACGTCATATCTGAACAAGCCTTTAGAATGGCAACAATTCAGATGCAAACTGATGCTTGGAAACTCCCACACACTCCATGCACAAAAAATACAGCAAGAATCACAAATTCAGTGACTAGAGTGAGGAATTTCCTATTGATAAATAAATATTCAAAATATGCCCATGACATGCAACACCATTATTCACAGCATGAATCTCAAACCAAGCAATAATTCCTCTCTAGAAGAAGCAAACATTTGCATACATATGTCACTGATCAGTTCTGTGCAACTACAGGTAAATTTATAAGCATGTATGAAAAAAATGACTGAAATATTCCAATTTGAGGTTCTAATACTCTGTTATGATGCTCAATTTGATTTCAGATGTGTTTTCTAGGTACAGCCATCACAATAAAATTACAAGAATTTCTTTCCGTTTAAGAAAGAAAAAAATTGCTAAAAGTATTTTCAGTCCAAAGACTCCAGACATGGAGCATTTTACATTTACATTTGGCGAGAGATATGTCATTCTTGGCATGGAATGATGGAAAGGGTGTATAATTACTAGAAATCAATATTTTCTATGAAATTTAGAGAGAACCTTCCACAGAACTAAAATATATATACCGTAAGGCTTCCTGTGGGCAGATTATATACCAGACATTCCCAAATTCTCTGCTCAGATACAGAAGGGCATTAACTCATATTCATTCAGGGCCCCATTCCATAAAACTCATTATCAATAACAAGTTGCAATGACTGTTAAAGCTACTGAAATCCTTGCATCTGATTAGCTGAGAGTAAATTTGTCATTATGATAGAAATGTGGCAGTTGTTACTGATAAAAGATTTTATGAAACGGGGTCCAGCTGTACTGATCACCTGAAAAAAAATTTGTGTCAGAGCGAGTACATATGAAATCAGCCCCCAATCCACAAGTTGACGGTTAAGGAGTTTAAAGAAGATAAAGGATGACCATACGCATAATCGAATGGCAGTTGAATTTCTTGAACTCCAAAATTCATGGGTGTGCACATACATGTATGATGTAGGTTCATTAGTCAACTTACTAGTTGCTTATTTACTTTACCTAAACTATATTTGAACTTGCAATATCTTCTTAACGCAATAATATTTGGAGCTCATATTTTGAACGCAGCACAGTGACATGGAACCCCTAACATACACAGCAACATGTCTTTTGGTGAATGGTACACTGTAACTGCACGGAGTTTAAACCCTTTCTGGCTCCATGAACATGAACGACAGGGCGTACCGTACAGATTTGTTAATATTTTAAAATCTTCACAGAACTTAACAAATTTTACTTACCGTTTCACTGGCCTAATGACCACTCTTGTATAATACTCTTTGAGCAATAAAAACATGATTTGACTTTATACATGACATATAATACCTGTGGTGATGAAAGCTACTGAAAAATCATCTCATGACATCACCATACTTCTTACGCATGTATCCCACATTTCTCATTCAAACTGATTATCAAGTACCAGGGGATACAGAACAGTCACAGAGCTGCCAACCCTAACTGGAAAAAAAACCTATTCTATACTTCCTTTTATCCTATTTTCATGCCGAAAATCCTATTTTTGCATGAAAATTTAAAAAATACAACAATGTGATTCCCCTTTCACTCTCTATGACTCCAAAAAATCCTACTAAATAGGATAAATTCCTACTACTTGGCAGCTCTGCAGTCAATGAGCTGCCTAAGCTGCTCATAAACAAAATCAATATCAAAGAAAGTCATCATTGGTTTTAACACCTACTTCAGTGCAAACTGCACATGAAATATCAGCGGATGATATTATTTTAAGGAAATATGTTTACATGACCTACAGTAGTCTTACAAAGACTTTTGTTTAGAGCAGTGGGGGAGGGGCAGGGGGTCTGACCACCATGGGGGTCATATTGGATTTTTATTAGGGGGAGGAAGCATGAATTGGTAGTAGTTTCATTGCCAGGGGTAACAGCATTTTGCATGATTTCTATTGTAGGGGAAACGGCACTGACAAGGATTGCCAAATTGTAAGGCTAAAAGGGTTAAAGACAAGCTTGAGTTCTGGTCATGTGATTAAAATTTGAGATAAACTGTTTCAAAGCAATTGGGAAAGGGTGATTAATAAGCAAATAAAATGTGATGAGTGCCCCGTGATTTTAAAATCATCAAAGGAATCAGAAATTTCCTCAAATCTTGTTGAAAACTACCTCACTGCACAAAGAAATGATTACAAGAGACTACATGCAAAATGTTCAGGTCAACTACTCACGCTATTTCTTGTTGCATTTCCAAAATGAGGGCATTTGAAGAGTAATCCTTTTCAGGAGACATTTCTACTTAATTCTTCCAAACTGACATCAAAGGATGAGAAAGCTCACAAATTATCTTTCATCTTTTCCGGAATTCAAGCTTCTCTTTAAAAAACCACTGTTCTGATCTCGTAGTTCATACAATACCTCAAGAATACTGTACATGGAAATGGCTCTAAACTTCGTAACTCATGTAAGCAATAATTTCACACAAATCTCTGTAAACTAATTACTTTCATCAAGTAAGCCAAGTACACTCACAGCACAACATGAGCGATTCATTTACCGGTAAGGTGCTACAAGCATTTAATTTTTCAAAAGTACTTGCTGAAAAAAATCAGTCCTTCAGTTTATTTCAAAGATAAGTAGTCATTTAGGTATTGAATGACAAAGGAGTTCCTTGAATTACTCCTTTTAGTAATGGTATTTATAATTTTCAAATTGTTTGTACCTGGGTAGGAACAAAATTCGTAATATTCAAGTTGAAATTCAACATAGATTTTCCCTGATCCTTTCTGTTCCATGAACATTTCTATGGAATAGTTTTCACTTTAATACACTCTTCAATAACGTAACTCAATAGACAATTCCATTATATTCACCACCATGCCAATATGTTAAATATAATTCTGAAGTTTACATCACTCTGTCATATTGTAAGTTCTTATAACATTTTGTCCTCTCTGACAAAGCAAAGGAGTCCAGTAGAAAAATACTGACGACATCATATTCTCCAAACACTCTTACTGCCTTGTGATGATGAGTCAATCCACAAGACACTCAATCTAGGTACATGTAAATAGGTCATATGACATGACTGTACAAAGGATCTAGCTAGGGATTTGAATCCACAACCTGATTCATTATACAGTCTCTGTATCATATGTATTCGATGACTTGCTCAACATGATTCTCCTTCAAGACATTCATCCCAGGTAGATAAGTCAGAAGACACCCCTTTCCACAGCTTGGGAAACTAGTCTCCAGACATTCTGAAACCCGTTTCACTTATTGAGTTGGGCATGCACAAAAACATCAAATCTGGATCAAAGGGCCAAAAGGCTAGACTAGGTTGAGGCCTTCCATGCTATTTGAATCTATGATCTCAAAAGCAAGGACAGGTTTATTATCTTGCTCCATCTGGTAGTATAGCATGTATAAATTCACCAAGGCCTAAGCTTGAGATTTGAATCCATGGCCTTACAGGAGATGACAGTGGTCAGACTTCACTCCCTCTGATAATAAAGCATGTATGCCTTCTGTGAAAGCACATCAGATATCTGTGCAGTGTACACAGTTTCATCAGAAACACATAACCAGTTTGTATTAAGGGGTTCATTTGGTTTACTTGGCCCTCGGCGATATGTCAGGAAATGTCCAGAGAATGCATTGCCGACATGAACCACGGCTGAGGCAAGCTTGTATTTGGACTCCACAGGTTTGGAGCTGCAGGAGAAACAATGTGTATTCAAACCGAGTCAGTGACAATACTGTTATTTTGAAATATTGACAAGAAGCATGTCATAAATAAAATGTAAAAATCCTATATAATTGTAAGCTCTGGTATTCGACCTCCATTTTGAGACAAACCACATGTATCTACAGGTATTCCTAAATGACGATTTCATGATAAATAAACAAATATGATTCAACATGTGAAACTTAATGTGTTTTACATAGGCCACTGATGTCACGAAAATTAATTCATGATAAATGAGAGTTTCTTTTCAATTCCACCTCCACTCAAATGTGCTCTGTGGATTGTTCCTCTTTTGACTCCAGTGGCAAAAATACTTCAAATATCTTACGTTTCCAATGTTTAATGAATGATTTACCACAATGACATGCCAAAAAGTTATTTATCAATATTTTGGACCTGTCCTGTAACTCATTCTTTGCCTGTCAAAACTAGTAATTGGCAAAAACTTTAGGTGTATTACAGCTGGTAAATTGCAATGAAATATTATAAAATTGTTGCAACTTTATTATACCTGTGACTGTTTGCATCCATGTCACCTGCTTTATCGTCTTCTAGAGTTGTATTCTCTGTGCTCGTTCTCTCTTCATCATCATCCTCCTTCTCTTCTTCCCCATCCTCCTCCTGCTCCTCCTCTTCTGCTGCCATCCATCCTCCTCCTACCAAGCGTAAGGAGCCGGGACGAGATGGAGACAGAAACCGGTCTCCAATGAACGGGTGATTTGATGATGTATTTGACCTGCGGTGTCAATCAAGGAACAACAGTAACACCAATTTTTCAAATTGTCTAACAGTGCATAATGCATTCACCTCTGGACACTTCATAAAGGCTTGTCAAAAAAGACGCAATAAAACCCTGCAGTTTTTTTGTTGTTTTTGTTTATGTAAATGAATGGTATATGAGGTGGGGGAAACAAAACACAAAGGCAAAAAGCATCTTTTCTGCCTTCTTGCAGCAAAAAAGGTGTTGACAAATCAAATTCTTTTAAGGTTAGCACAAAGTATGAGCTCACGAGTTAGTCTGCATAACTTTTGGCAAAACTCTCTTTTCTTTGAGCATGAACTGTTATTGAAGTGTTAATGTGCAACTCATAAAATGCAAGGGGTTTTCCGCTTGGGTTTTCCGCTGAATATCTGAATGAGTGTTAAGGGAACGGAATTACACTTGCTTTTAGCTCCAGCAGCCATTATCTGCAAATAGGTCATTAGTGAGCAAAAAGTAATGCTGACCCACTCCCTTGGTAAGACTCCTGATACAGAAGACAATTTGTAAGCAGCCAGATGATATTTCCTTTATCAAAAATTTGCAAACACAAATGCTTTAGCACCATCGTTCCTTGGTCAATTTAAACAGGCCTGTGAGTAGGGTTTCACAAAAAGAGCGGAAAAAAGCTGAAACTTTAATCCTCAAGCATACAACCTGACAACTTCATGAGGAAGCCTATCGAATGGCATACAATGCACTTACTTTTTGCCCAACACTGGTTTATGACCATTCACAAGTGTTGCCTGTTGCTGGACCAAGCGCAGTGACTTGGTGACCCCGATGCTCCCGTTATTGCAGGTTGCGTTGACTGATGCCAGCCGGTATCTGCTCATATCAAGCACCTCTGGGAACATGATGTGTTCCTCTCTCCTGAAAGGAAGCCCATCGGACTGCCAGCCGACACGCTGGATGTGAATGCAAAGACACTGGGGTAGCTGTAGAAAGAAGCAGAAGACTTGATTATTAGCACTCATGTTGAACATGTTCTATGTTGTTTAAGACTTTCTAAAATGAAAAGAAATGATCAGTTCTGGAGCAACTTCAGCTGCATCTGAATACCAACAGGTTCCTCTGAGTGCATTACTCACTTAGTGCTAATACCTAACATGGATGACCTTGGAAAGTGAAATACTAAGACAAATCCTCCTTTATATAAGAGTAATTAATGCATGCTTTTAACCTGAAAAAGTGCTTTGGTCTTTCCAGACCCATTCCCTTTGGTCTGCAGCAAGGCAATCTACTCCATTTGGTACAAATATTAAAACTCTTGCCAAGGATCCTGAGTATGTCCCTTTCCAATACATTAAATGAAGATTCTCTTGCCTTGCTAATGGTCATCTGTTTCTGGAAGACACGTCTGCACTTTTTCTTGGACCTGGACTCTGGACTCGTCTCTGGACTTGTCTCAGAACTACTCTCCGGACAACTCTGCTCACTTCCATCTCCTTGTCCCTTCCTCATCCCTCCTCCGGCTCCTCTACATCCATCCTCCTGGGGGCTGGTATCATTCTTACTGCATTCCACACACTCCACATCGTGTACCAGCTCGGCGTGGGTGAATCTCTCCAGGATGCAGTCCAATGAAAGGGTGTTGAGGAGGGCTAGGGTAGGGATCGGGAGGGAGAGACAGTCGAAGCTGGTATATGTCACAGGATTCTGCAAAACAAGAACACAAACAGAAGCACATGAATCATACTTCCATTACATATGGGTACACATATTTCCAGGACCTACTGTCTGATCATACTGAACAAGGTTTTTTTTTTCTACTGCTCTTAGTCCACCATAAATTTCCTTAACCCTTTGCCAAGTACTGTTGACCATCATCGCAATCGTACAATTAAGTTACATAATCAGTATAATTAGTTTTCTCCTTTGCAAAGGGTACAACGGAACCTGAAAACGGCTAGAATACTTGAGCGATATCAGCATCAAGTATTGTACGAAGGATACCAGAATTTAAAGAAAATATCACAAGAAAAATTGGCATTATTTTTCCTGAAAAATTTGTTCAGCAGGCAAAGTGTTAAAGTGTGCCAAATGAAAATCAATGCACTAACTTTTAATCATAAAACTAGAAATCACATCACTAATGAGTAAAAGATCAAACTCAAGTAAACCTTGAGAATAATTTTATCTATCACTGCAATATGGGGAACTAAAAACCGGTATGTCCAGTGAGACATCGTTAAAGTCAAACTGCTTTCCATCTTCGTGCAATTCAAATTTTCGGGCAGAGTGTGATTACATCCCAATGATGTTAAATGTAACAAAAAAGTTAAGGGTTTATTGAATCATTTCTTTTTAAATCAATTAAAGGGAGAAGTGTAAACTATCCCCTCCATGATCTCAAGACGGCACTGCCCCCCCCCCCCCCATATTCATTGAGACATAGCACACTCTCCATATCACCTATTAGGGCAATAGTTTTAAAGGTAGTAGCCCACATTTGCACAACATTGTTTCAGAATTTGAAGAGAAAAAGCCAATTTCAATATTTTAAATGACAGACATTTATGTAAAACTATCATGTTATCAAATTTACAACAACATTCCAAAGAATAAGTGAAAATGAATGGTTTAAAGCGTCAGGAAGACGCCTTTACAAAACAACGAAAAGAAAATTTGTGTTCAATATTTCCTTCTCAATCCTTAAAAGGGAATGTACTGGGATCTAAAACTTTGCGAGTGTTTTTCTGTGGCTTAGAGCAATCTAAAGTAAAACTTTTGTGCAGATTGGGTGCCACTTGCACATGTGGGCTACTACCTCTAACCATTGCCACTCTAAGCAGTCAGTATTGACATACTATTTACCTTGTGTCCACATAATGTACATGATAGATGGTGAGCTAGGAGACCTCTGAATGGTGAATCCACATCTCTGTTGGTCACACGAGGTAGGTTAGCTTCTATACTGGACCTTAACCCTGAGTGGCTCACTCTGCCATTTGAGACATGCTTCTACGGAACAGAAATTTTAACAAAACTGGTAACAGCTGACATTCGAGATATGCTTCTATAGGATATAGATTGTACGAAAAACAGAAACAGCTGACAGTCAAAATATGTTTCCACAGACCCCACAGCACAACAACAATTGATATATTTGCCATTAGATTATGAAAAAGCAAGAAACAATTGAGGACATGATTTTTTCCCTTCTTTCTATCCCATTTGCTAGCAGGGTTTGTGCCTGCAGTACAATACTCATAATTAATTTTAATATCAAAAGTATCACTATCCCTGCTATTCCATCTGATCCAAGCTACTGTGAGGCTATGAATCTGATACAATACTATGATGATTCTGCTACTGAAGTTTTACATGCTTGTATATTTTTTCACTAAATGCTACTGTAATTCCTATCACAGGTCAAAAATTGGATCACAATTCAAATAGCAAAGTCTGCAGGAGGTTTAACAGTATAATACTACTTTGCAGGCACAAACCCTGGTCTGTTGAGGTTTATAGAGGTCTGAGTATTAGACTAAAGGAGGTCAATGGTGACTATGTACTATAGCTGCTCCAGACCTATATTGAAAAAAAGCCAGTAGGCAGGTGGGCTAGGCTTCTCTCAAGACCCGAATGCATTTTAATAAAGTGTCAATTAGGGTCTGTGCCTACAGACTAGTATAATACTGGGACTGAGATGACTTGCCGCTGCTGAAGACTTACCACTAACTTGGGAGCTTCGCTGAGAGGCAAAGGAGAGCGAGGCTGCTCTCTGTCTTCACTTAGCTCACTCAACAGAAACTGAAATAACTCATGAGCATCCTGTGTTGTGAAATACAGTAACATTTAATCAAATCATTATTATCCATATATGGGCATTACATGTCAAAAATATATAGAAGATTATGTACTATTCATTCCCTAAAAATGATCAATTTAGTTTAGGCAAATTAGGGACTTTGACATATATCGTAATATGTATTAACCAATATGACAGGGTAGCATTCTTAATAAAAGGAAATGAAATAGCTTTTATAAATATGCAGGTATGCACTTTTGAAACAGCTGAATCATGCCCTCCTCAAACACACAGTGCACAAAACAAGCAAACATACTGTAAATAAACTAAGCTATTTCACATTGTGGTTGCACTAAGGATCAAGTTTTCATACAGTCTTTTTCAATTTCTCCTTCCTGTAAACACAACATTTTGCTCCACAGGTTCAGAAGTAGGACCTGGTTCTGATTTGGTCCTCCTACCTGTTGCTCTTGTCCTGGTCTCCAATTTCTATTATAGAGTGAATACAGCACCTCATGGGGTGAGTAGATGGTTGAGGAGGAATAATCATTTACACCTGCGTGTAAGAGACAGAAAGAGAGAGAAGAATAAATGCTCATTACATACCAACGATGAAATTCTCTGGGTTTTGATAATAATGAGGAATAATTCAAAGAAAACTGAACAAATAAACAAATATTTTTGTCAGTTTTATGAAAAGACATGCGTCAAATAATTCTGGTAAAAATAATCTATGAGACAAGTTTGATATAACCTATATAAACCAAGTAAACAAAACACCATCCTAACTTTTCTGAATCCTTTTTCAGCACATATATCTGGAACTCACAGGGCCTTATTTTTTTCTTGCTATTTGTCAAATTGGGACACATGGGCCCCTAAAATTTAGATCCAGACCCTGAAAACTGAACAACTTTAACACAGGGCTCAGTACATACTGGGCATGGAATTTTAATATGGACCCCTCCCAAAAACTTTAATGTGGAGCACTGCCAAAGCCCTGACCCTGTATCTTTGATGGAATGTACAAGTAGAAACTTGAAGCAAACCTAAAATATAATCATAACTAAAGCAAGGGCTTGACACTAACAGGCATCAGGATACATGGGCCCCTAAAATTCAAATTCAGACCCTGAAAAGTGAACAACTTTAACCCATTCATGACAGAGGGTCCACATTTTGTGGTTTGGTCTAATAACTTTTGATGCAGAGCCCTAAAAATCATACCCAATACATGAGAAGAAAGAGCAAAAAAGTCTACACATACTGTGCCCATTTTTGTTGCACCAATATTTATTGTTTGATGCTGAAATTTTTTTAAAGGAAAATAAGCATTAAAATCCTTAAATTGGCAATGTGATGAAAATGTTAAAATTACTGTTTTTCCCTGCAAATTGGCAACTTTATGACTTCTCATCATACATTCTGTCAATTTATATTTATTTCAGATACATGATGTTTTATAAGAAAAATGTAGCAATAAAAGAAAAATGTTGGTGTTGCCAATTTGAAGAATAAAAGCTGATCAAATTAGGCTATGAATAATTCCTGTCACGAATGGGTTAATAAAGGGCTCAATACATGTACAGGGCCCTGAATTTTCTGTGGAGCACTGCCAAAGCCCTCATCCTGTAACTTTGATGGAATGTACATGTAGAAGATTGAAGCAGAGGAGCATTTCATGAAGTGTCTTGCCAGTGATATTTACTGACAAATTTGCTCTCAGCCAATCAGATGCAAGGATTTCAGTAGCTTTTAACAGTTGTCAGTAAAAATCACTGACATGACACTTCATGAAACGCTTCCCAGATGTCTAATTACCAATCTCAGGGTTACCAGAAACTTACCTTCAAGGGTGCGTGAGAGTCTGTAGGCCAGTTCATTGCCTCTCCCCTTGAAGCATCCCCTGCGGAGAGCTCTATTCAGCCAGGCTAGGAAAGCGGGACATGCAGCTAAGCTTTGCAGAATGGTGTTCAGGTAGCAGGTATTACCAAGGTTTTCCAGACCAGCAACTTTTCCTGGAGGAAGAAAAATGATTGAAAAGGAATTACATGCATTACATGAAATGATCTGATTTGATAATAGAAAGTATATGGTGTTCAAGTACATATTTCAATAGAAAATGTTCATTTATGGACTTAAATATTAAGAGATTATCACTACAGAAGAGCTTTCTCAGCAACATCTCATTATGTGAGATTCTTTACAAAAAAAAAAAAATCAAATCAAGTCTGCAGCTTTAATTTTTAACAGAGTACCGGCTCTGGTGTGCGGCCGCTTAAAGGGAATTTGCTGATTATATTTATTGATCAAAGACTCACACATAGTTCAATTCCATCAATGCAGAGTCCAAATACCTGCTAATTGAATAGAGGGCAAACTTAAAATTATTGACCAATTATGTGGTCAGTAATGTCCATTTTTCAAAACGATGTTAGGGGTCCTGTGTGCGGCCGCCCCTACCCCTGTGGGCGGCCGCCTATCATTTGGCGAGCAGTTAGTGCCATATTTGTGACAAAGTAAATAAAATTAATATTGAATTTCATGCTTTACACACCAATACTTCATGAAAAGTAATAATACTGTGTAGAAACCCATAAAATCTGTGAAAAGTGATGATCTACCAAATGCCGTGACAAAAAAATGAAGGCAGAGTACAATCTCCTACAAAAACCTGCATTTTGTACACGTTTTACATAGGGTGGCCGCTCACAGGACCCATCTTGAAAAATGGCTCTGGTGAGCGGCCACCCCCATGCAACTTTTTCTCTGGTGGTATAAATAAGAATTTCGGCAGCAAAATATGGACCATGAACTTCATTCTCTTATCAAATCAGTTATCAAACTGAACAAATAAAGCTTATGTATTGGCTTAAGTATGTCAAAGTTTCTTAACTTAAAAGTTAAGAAACTGCCATTTTTCAGTCGGTGACTGGTGGTGTCGACTTCTAATGATATTCAGTGAGACTCATTATGCTTACTGCTTTCG
Organism: Echinometra lucunter; assembly: GCA_029962745.1. Classification (NCBI taxonomy): domain Eukaryota; kingdom Metazoa; phylum Echinodermata; class Echinoidea; order Camarodonta; family Echinometridae; genus Echinometra; species Echinometra lucunter. The sequence continues at coordinate 23,087,806 of CM057154.1, read as the reverse complement.
CTGAGTATGTTTTTTGGTGCACTAGAACCTACCTGAGACTGTCCAAGGTAATTTTTGAAGGGATATCAAAAATATTTTTTTAATTTTTAGTTTTTATTCACCACCGGCCGCTCACAGGGGACGGCCGCCCACAGGAGGGAGCACATACTCTAGATCTAGAGAAATCAACATCAACTTAGAAATTTGGAGACCATTATTCAACACCATCATGAATCTAACTTTTTGCACATCGCACTGAAACCTGTGTTGTAGAATTAGCACAACAGGATGTCCATGAACTTGGAATTATGACAGTTTTGAGAAAAATGCAGGTTGCAGCCCTGGCTGTACTACTCTAATTAGGCTGTACTACTCTAATTATCTGTACAACTAGAAGTTATAATTTATCATGTTTGTTACCTTCTCATTTTCCATGCATTCGAGTAACATAGTTGGTTTGAATAAGACCCACACTTTGTTAAAACTTTCAAGACAACAGACAGTGACAGATATACACTATACTACAACACTCAAATGAAAATCAACTCATTCATCATCGACAAGCATCAGCAAAAAAAGGAACAAATTGCGTCACTCAATTCTAACATACAGTCCCATCCGTATAAAATTGAGTCAGTTGGAATGAATATATTTACTTCTTTTCCCAGTTCTCTTAGAACTGCCAGGACTTGGGCTCCATAGTATATACAACAAAGCAACAGCTGCAGTTACACCTAAACCAATAATTGGTACAAGATTCTCAGATCGACTGTGAAAACTTTTCATCGTAATAAGATAAACTCAGAGGCTCATATCCGGAGCTGCGTCTTCAACTCGAGCTACATTATTTACACTTGGCCACGCTGTACAACATTTTTCGGCTCTGACGAAATATCATTCACGGAAATTGTGCACCTGCGATGCGGGGGGGGGGGGGGGGGGCACATCTGCGCCCCTCCCCTTTTACTTTGACCGAGGTTGCTGCCCCTTGATACACTTGTTCATTTTTTCTACTCAGACATTTTAGTATTGAAAAGAATTTTGGAAAAGACACATCTGCATAATATTGTTTGCCCTCTTTTACAGGTTCCTGATGCTTGAAAGTGGAAGGGGCACAATAATTTACAAGTTCAATTAATTCGATATAGGGCCTTTCCTTGTACCCTGCAGAGCTGTATCTGTCTGAAATGCTACAAAACGCTTAGTGCATGATAGCCGATAAGTCCAAGCTACTTTTAGAAAGGGGAATTAGATAAGAATATTTTGATTCTTCATTTTTATCATTAAAAAAAGAGGAGAATTTATAACAGTTAAGTTCATAAATTAGGTAATGGCAAATGAAAGTAAATTAAAGTAAATCAGCCCTGGTGTTTTTTCTTGATAATAGCAGGGGCAGTGGGAGTCTCCCTTCCACCTCCCTAATTTTGTTGTTCCTTTTACACTAGTTCAGCAATAAATGTTTGACACGGTTTCTCATTGGGATGGGCCGATCAGTCCCCAGAGGCAGGCGCGCCGGAAGGAAGGGTCCCAGCTTAGGGGGGGGGGGGGGGGGTGTAAACACTGTTGGGGGCCCACCTCAAATGCTTACTACCAGCATACAACGTACCCTACACCCCCCCCCCCCCCCCGAACAAGCACATTTCTCCCCTCCCTTTTATACATATTTCTTTACATATAAAAGCACAAGTTTAGATTTTTTAAATTAAGAAGATACTCACTGTTATCAAAAAGTGTTTCCCATCATCTCTCATCATTAGTACTGAAACATGATTATTTGTTCACCGCTTGTAGCATGTTAGGATGACGTGAGAGACTAGAGACCGGGCATAGCAATGGGAGGGTTATGAATGGCATACTGGTAGATTTGGGCGATGGGGCTGACACCCTTTGCCCGAAAATCAACTATTCAGTTTCACAACTGCAATTTTTTTACAGTTTTGGTGATGAAAATGTACAGAAATCTCATATTTCGGCATTGCCCAAATATGAAAACATACGGGCGCCGTTATGCCAATATATGAGGATATTGAGGAAGGGGGGGGGGGTAGTAAAATAATCCCCGAATGAAGCAAGCATCTGCCCCTTTTTCATAGATGATATACAGAATTTCTAAATACTGTGAAACGTTGCTTCTAATTACTATATGAGGGAGCGTAGCGACCGAGTAAGAAAATTTTGATTTTTGAATGCTGAAAGTTTACATTTTAGAGCACTAATCATGTCAATATGCTTATTTTAAATGGTTGTATATGATCCAAAATTTTTTGTTTCTTCCAAGGGGGGCCCTTTGGGGGGCAAAAAATTGATTTTGCCCCCCCCCCCCCGCTTCCGGCGCCTATGCCCAGAGGCAGACATCCTATAGTTCTGTGGGCAGACCTGGGTTTTTGTTTTAAAAAAAGGAAAGGAAAAGAATTTAAAAAAAAGAATATATACAAAATAAAATAGAATAAATTTGAAATAAATGAATGATTAATCAACTAATTAATTACTTAATTAAATAAATGAATGGATAAATGAAAAGGTGGGGGCCTTAATGAAATCCATCCATCTCAAATCAAAATGGAAATTTTACATTTTCATTTTACACAACACATTTAACAGCACATGAGTAACATCTGTGGTGACGTTATAATAGCTAAAAACATAAATAATATGGGAATCATATACAGAATTTTAAAGTGTCGCAAACTTAGGGAGAAGGGGAGAGCGTGCCAACAGATAAAGAGAAGAGAGTGGCGAAGGGAAAAGGTGAGAAGAAGTAGGCCTACACAGTCATGATGGGGCAAAGAGGGAGAGAGAGAGAGGGAGAGAGAGAGAGAGAGAGAGAGAGAGAGAGAGAGAGAGAGAGAGAGAGAGAGAGAGAGTGTTTTTTTTTTTGTTTTTTGTTTTGTTTCAAGAGATATTTTATTTCCTTCCTCTCATACAGCAATACATAAAATTATCAAATTAAATCATGTAAAAAGAGAGTATCTAGTATGTACCGCGGCAGTGATCTTAAAATTTCAACGCCCTCTATCGATATGATGAAACAACAATATAACATCATTTTCCACAAAAAGAAAGAATGCAATGACAGCTCGCCTGGCCTGTGTCTCTTCATGAAAAGTGACGTAGACTATGCATTGTTCAGCCGGAATTTCTCAGTTCGAAAGGCCAAGCGAGAACAATATCTAGCCTTGCAGTTGTGATGACTGAAAGAGGAGAAATGGAATTCTGAGTTATTGGTATGCCGTAGTGTAAGAGGGTTTACTTTACATTGACATTGTAACTTAGCTTGGTAATCCTGGGTTAGGAGTAGTTCTATAGATCTAAATTATTTGCACTTGCATTCGATCGCTAACTTCAGCGCACCACATACAACAGAGACTGTCGTGTGTGGATTATGGTTAGGATTAGGATTAGGGTTAAGGATAGGGTTAGGATTAGGATTGGGATTAGGTAGACATGGTAGAGGGTTGGGGTTAGGGTTAGGGTTGGTGTCAGTCACTGTTTTCTATTTCTGTGGGTCAGCTGGGTTGTCAGGAAGAGGTGTGCTGAAGTTAGCGATCGAATGCAAGTGCAAATAATTTATACCCCTAAAACCCAGGATTACCCTTAGCTTGTACATGTTGACTGTTGTACTTGTTACTAGTAGTGTAACAGTTAGTAGCACACCAAGTGATTGTGCATATTACATGTATTGACTTTAATTTTATTGTTACACACAAATGCATGCTTATGAATATGATATTGTTATTAAACACACAAAGTGATTTGGTGTATTATGAGCATTAATTGTAGTGTTGTACTAAAGGTGGGATTGGGTTGGGACTTTTGGGAAAGGCTAGCTGCAACTATGGTTTTGGTTCTACAGGTTCTAACGTTAGTCTTAGAACATTGTAGAATAAAGCTGTGTTTACTGTTGTTTTGACTTGGATTAAACTTAGACTGAAGTGTTCTGTCTCTAACGGTCGTCGTTGGCCTCTCATGTAGGGTCGGCACTCCTCTTTTTAGAGACAGAAGCGCCCCGAAGCGATGTACGTGCAATCTCATTGTGCTGGGCAGCACAATGAGAAAACTACCTCAAATCATTGATTTTTCCCCTTTTTGGCTTTATTCATGAATATAAAAATACCATAATACACTTCTCCATTGAAGTAAAAATCAAGCTGTTGGATCTTGAAGCACCCCGAAGCGATGTGCGTGCAATCTCATTGTGCTGGGCAGCACAATGAGAAAACTACCTCAAATCATTGATTTTTCCCCTTTATTCATGAATATAAAAATATCATAATACACTTCTCCACTGAAGTAAAAATCAAACTGTTGGATCTTAAACATTTGACATGTCATGACAAAATGACTTGGTAGCTGGTAGCCACTCGGTCAGAGATAATGGTCAAGGTAGTGAAATGTTGTTATACTTATATTGTAGTCACCGAGGGCACTTTAGTTTAGTTAGATGCTCACAGAGGCAGTATTCATGTATATTTGGTTTATTAATATCTGTCATGTTTAGTAAAATGTAAACGTACAAAATGAATGTTCCTTTTCTTTTTTTTTTTTTCTCTGAAAAAAAAAAATCATAAAAGAATGTGAAAGCTTCATGTTTGTCAAGTGGTCCGGAGCCCCCCCCCCCCCCCCCCCCCCCCCCATCCTGACACTGTTCAACACTCTTCCTGGCAATCAAGCCTTCTGCCTTTTCATGAACATCTCACATTTCAAATTGTTACAAATATCAAGTCATCGAAGCGATGTCATTTAGCGCAAAGGATTGCATTACATTTATAGAACACTTGAAAAGGGGAAATAAATTTCTTTCGTATTGTAACTAGATTTGTAACTAGATGCAATGCCACTACAGACTTCTGTAGGATACAGTACTTGACACATCCTTGTCTGTTGCAATTGCCCATTGATGATTGATTTTAGGAATTTAAGAGCAGGATCTGTCACTCTCATGAAATCATTGCTGTGTAATTCTTGGTTTGGACTCTGAGGAAAAGGACATATCTTTATAAGAGGCTGCTGCTTTTGTGTTGGTGGTACCTTATTCTGTGCTGGAAATCCCAGAATTCTGACCTCTTTTGAGGGTTTGGAAATCTCAATCTCACTCATGAATTTACCGTGATAGAATTTTGAATTTATAAAGGAAAAAAGTATACCTGTCGCTGATCCTTCAAAATGTTAGGTACGTATACATTTTGCATTTAGGTACAAGTATCAATATGGTGCTGTTGGGTATGATTTATGGTGATAATGATGCTGATGATCATGTTTTGATGATCATGTGTCAGCCTGTCAGGGAACTGTAAGCCTGACACAATAAGTATTGTAAAGTATTACAAGTGAAATACTGGTGATATACTGGTACACTATAATGATTTTTTTTTTGAAGCATGAAGTCTTTGTTCATTTCTAATGAGACAGAGCTTTCATTCAACAGAATGAGGCATTGCATGTACATAATGTGTCTGCATCCATGTTTCATGATATATTATACAAATAGCGAATAGACATGAGTGCGATGGTACGAGATTTCGCTTGAGGTGAAAGAGCGACCTATTCAGTGAGGCAAAGCCGAGTTGAATAGGAGTTACGTCGCGATCTTTCACCAAATGCAAAATCTTGTACCATTGCACGAATTAAAATATTTGCTATTTGTATTGAACAACGCCTCGGAAGTCCGAGAAATTGATGCAAATCAAGAATAACAATAACAGTTTGGTTCAGAAAGTAAGGTTTAAAATGCAAAGAAAAAAGTTCAGACTGCAAAATGCCTGGCCGACCTGGCTGAGTAGCGGGTATCTTGTGTAGCGAGTATCCTAGTGCGCGACTTGCATGCTCTGCATGACTGATAAACAGTGGATACGCGTGCGGCGCAAGTGAATTGTGATGTCACAAACGTGCAATGGTACATTTTGGATGGTACGTATGCAATGGTACGAATATCGCACGTTTAGCTCACATAGACTTGGATACAACAAGCTGAGTAGGTGTTGTACAATATGGATGGATAATGATAAGATATAACTATCCCCCCCCCCCCCCCCCATTCACCACGTAAGCTGTAAATTTGAGGATATATACACTGCAGTCAGATAGACCAGGAAAAAAAATAAATAACTGGGATATCATTAACATACCATGAAGGTAAGGGTTCAACATATAGTGGGAAACATTATTTATTGTATTTTTGAAAAATGTGTAATGTAATCGTGTGTAATCATTGCATCCATGAAAAAGATGATTGTTCTTTGCAGTTGACTCCTGTCTTGAAATGTGCCAATTTAAATTTCTGTTCAGTCATTCATACAAAGTTATATTTCATTGTTATGGTTTCAGATGGGCAATGATTGAAAACATTTCATTAGATTTAGACATGCACCTACCTAGGCAGGAGTATTCTAGTGACATGTACATGTATGTGGCGATAAGGTCATCCAGGCTAAAAAAAACTGCAATTTGATAAAGAATGAAAGATCAGTAGAAAATGAAGCATGAGAGGAGGAAGTACAAATTGTTTTTACTTGCAGTATAAACAGGGCTTTACTCGAACTTTTTGGAGAAGGTCTTGATCTAAATTGTAGGGTTTGTCTGCATTGATCCCTTTGTTGAGATTTTTATATTTGGGGGAAGGGGGGGGGGTCCACACAAAAATTTGGGGCACCAAAGTGTCCTAGGTACCTGTTGGTTGGTGTGAACTTAGTGCTACCGGTATGTACAATATTGTTACCTTATAATGTAGATGTATTGGAATCACTGAGGCAATTTTTTTTTTTTTAGCAGAAGTTTCTGCATTTATTAAAGATACAAACATTGGAAAATATAACGATACAAATCAAATTGATGCATATTTAAGTGTGACAAATATACAAAGGAAGAATATGTATACTTAGATAATATTAAAGTAATTGAGTTGGTTTTACTGAAGAAATAAATATAAATGCAGGGGCCAGCTATCATAAGCCAAAAGGCTTGAGTCGATAGCAGCCGTGAGATGGGGGCTACATGATACATTATAAGTCGCGTTTAAGGGTGTCACATGTAATTAGGATCGATGTTTGAAAAATCTTATCGGAGTTTGTCAGAAAGAAAGGGTAGAAAAAAAGAAAAAAATAATAACAGTTGCAATTGCGTGCAAGTGGGTGAGTGCCTGTGAAAGGTTTAACAATTTGTATGTTTGTTTGATTTTTTTTTCTAGAACTGGTCATTTTTACAAATATTTGGATAAAAAATATTTTTTCATTAGTGCTTTGAAAGAATAAAGTGATGCTGAATGTTTTATGCTGGGAGGTAAATTGTTCCATACATCTGGACCAAGGTGTCTAATCGATTTATGGGCAAGAATTATTTTGGGGTTGGTTAAATGGAGATCAGTAGAGTGTCGAGTGGGATAAGAATGAATATTTCTATTATACATGAAAATATTACAAAAAGGCAATGGAATTGTATTTGTCGAAAATTTGTACATAAAGACTGCAGTTTGGAATAGGTGAATATCGGCAATTTGTAATGTTTTTAATTTATGAAATATTGGATCTGTGTGGGCTAAGTAATGTGAATGGGTGCAGATCCGAAGTGCTTTCTTTTGGAGGTGAGATATTGCCATAATTTTCGTTTTGTTATTTCCCCATACTATGTTACAATAAGAAATGTAGGATAGAATAAATGAATTATAGAGCATGAATAATGATTTAGGTTGAAGATGGTATTTCAGTCTATACAAAATGCCTATGCCTCTAGAAACTAACGCACAAATATTACGAATATGGCTATTCCAAGTTAAGTTTGAATTGATTGTAACACCTAGGAATTTTGTTTCTTCCTTTTCAGTGAGAGGTATATCATTTATGAAAATATTGTTGTTGAGAAAATGTTTAGAATGTATGTTTTTAAAGTAGATGTAGTTAGTCTTGTCTATATTTAGGGAGAGTTTATTGGATTTGAACCAGAATGATAATTTTGTTAATTATGAATTGAGAGTTGTTGCAAGGATATTAAGATCTGCATGTGAATAGAATATGTTGGTGTCATCTGCAAACAAAATATATGTTAGGAGTGGTGATGCGTTTACAATGTCATTCATGTATATCAAAAATAATAAGGGACCTAAAATAGAGCCCTGTGGTACTCCGCAATTAATTGATAAAATATTAGATGATTCAGATTTAAAAATAACATATTGACGTCTATTACGCAAATAATCTTCAAACCAGGAGAAGGCGACCCCTCTAACTCCATATGCCTTTAGTTTACAAATTAATATCCGATGATATTGATTTAAGATTACATAATTTGAAATCATTGATATAAAGTACCTGTACATACTGTATAGGTAGACATTCTCCAAATAAATACAATTCTTTGATTTAATATATTTGAACAGGTGTTGTTTGAATTCCATTTTTTTTTTTTTTTTTTTTTTGGTGGTTTCATCATTGTGATGTAACAAAGAACAAACTTGTTGGTTCAGTGTTGACACATTGTCCACATGTAGTTAGTAGTACATGTAACACCTGTTATTCATAAGAATCGGTTTCATTTTCCTGCTTTGTCTGTAGTTGTGTAAGGTGTGAACAAGACAATGAGTCTAATCACCATCTGTAGACTGTGACCATGGGGAACTTACAATAAAGGGGATTTCCCCCAAGGTCCATTCTGCTTTAAACAGAAATTGTTTGGGTAGGTTAGCAAAACGTATTGGATTAACCTGTTGACTACTGAATTCTCTAATTCCCTTGGGTTTAATAGAGGGACAACCCGGTTCAAGTAGCCAGTGGCTCAAAAGGATGCATAAAGAATACAAAATGCATACTGTTTTCTGTATTGTTTTTGTTTTGGACATGTCTCTTTGAGCCACACTATCTCGCCATAAAGCTGCTATAAATTGTGTATCCAATGTTTATCCATATGTATGAATGATATGTATGTGCATGCATTCTTCCAATTTTTTTTGCTCATTGTTTTGTATGTTGTGAGAAGACCTATGTTTATTTGAGTTTCACCACAAAAATTGATATTCATAAATCATAATTCAGTCATTGTTATCTGCTGCAATAAGGCCTTATGAACAGGGACAAAAATAATTAATTTTTTTTCGGGGCTACTTTTTGAGCCCATTGGCTTGAATTTTCTACTTTGTATTACAGTTAACATTGGACTCCATGAGAATTTCAGGGGCTCTTTTTTAGTTTTCCAGGGCTCTTTTTGGCATTTTGGGGGCGAATTCGCCTGGAGCTCCTGTGTATTTTTTTGCTGCTTATGAGCACAATGTTTTATTTCAAAAATTCATATTACAGGCCTGATATGCCTGTAGACATACTAGACATTGATGTGTAGTTGGAAGGTACTTGGTATAATATAAATAGTAATGTCAAAATGACTATTAAACAGTTAGCAAATGGCTGAACAAATTTGTAGGTTTTTTCTTTACCTTTTGTTTGACAAAGGATTTTTCTTATTTTGTTTGTTTTTTGTTTGTTTTTTGCAGGGCCTGTCTATACTGAATCTCTGAGATACAGGACTGCTTACTTCCCACCTCATCCTGATTGGCAACCTCCAGTACCCCAACCTGCATTTCAGCCCCACCCCCCTCCTCAGACCCCACCCTCATCACACCCACCACCACCAGCACCCCCAGCAGGCCCACCTGCCCCACCTCCTAATACAGCCATGTACAGTAGTCACGGCTACCCGTATGCCTTCAACCAGTCCCCCCACCGGGCCCCTCCCACACAAGCCCAACCGGCAGTTCACATGCCCATGCCTCAGTCTCAGCCCACCCTGAGCTACCCACACCCTCCTCCCTCCTCATCCTACACACCTCCCTCCTCATCCTACACACCTCCATCATCAGCAGCATCGCATTCACCCATGGCAACAACGGGGGCATCAGGGGCGAGCAGGGGGTCATCAGAGTTCCCCCTCCTGGCACACCTGTCTGTAGATGAGCTTCAGAGGTTACTCAGCTGTGAGGACAAACTGAATGATATCGCTGATGATGCCAATCAGGTGAGAGTTGAAAAACAAATTTTGAAACTTTTTTCTGAAACCTTTCTCTTAAAAGCCTTCAAAATTTGTTAATGTACATGTATTTTTTTATCCTCAAATACTGGTACATGTAGGTCAGTCATTCATGTACATCCTTTTGGAGTTATGGATAAATTCCCATAAGATAACTGTACTTTGAAATCCTCTGATAACCAAGGGGAAGAGGGAGGCTCATATTGTTGAAAGCCATAATTAAGCTCTTTTGTCTCTTGCAAGTAATGTCCTCAAATCAAGGGAAGGGAGGGGGTGTCCCTGTGAAATATTTGTCATTGTGTTTTGGTGAGTCTTATTTGCAGGTTAGATTGAAGTTTGGCTGAGGTGTGCTCCGTGCTCCTTTCCCTGCCCCCTTCAACCCCTGCTGTTGGTATCTTTACCAGAGATTTACATTATATTTTTACCTCTTTTTTACTTAGAATTTGCTCTGATGAGCAACATATATCTTCAAAAACAGGGAATCATAATTGTCATGATGAATTTATGCTATATTTTTTTAATATTAAGCGTTAGAAAACTTACAGTGCCTATTTCCTTATTATTATTATTTTAAACTTCCCATTACTACATATTGCCATCTTTTATTCTAATTTATGCACCTTTTTTTTTCTAGTAGTGAATGCATGTTAATGTTTTGGTTTGTTGTATTTTCAGCTGAAAAGACAATACAGTGTACATAGATTTACATTATATTTTTACCTCTTTTTTACTTAGAATTTGCTCTAATGAGCAACAGATATCTTCAAAAACAGGAAATCATAATTGTCATGATGAATTTATGCTATATTTTTTTAATATTAAGCGTTAGAAAACTTACAGTGCCTATTTCCTTATTATTATTATTTTAAACTTCCCATTACTACATATTGCCATCTTTTAAAGCTAATTTATGCACCTTTTTTTCTAGTAGTGAATGCATTTTAATGTTTTGGTTTGTTGCATTTTCAGCTGAAAAGACAATACAGTGTAAAAATTATTATGAAAAAAGGAAATGGGAATGAAACAAAATTAACATTGTACACCGCAGTTTGATATTTTGCTACCTGTATTTGTGCCTGATGTTCTGAAGTTCTGTCCCCATGTGTACTAATTTTTTCCCACTAAATATGTTTTTTGTTTTTTTTTTCAGTTTCAACTGTAGTGAGAAGGAATTGGAATGAAACGTGTTTAATGTGCATTGTAAATGTACCATGCAGTTTCATATTTTGCTGCCGGCATTCACATTGGTGCCAGATGTTCCAAAATTTCAATGACTTCAATTGAATTGCTGTTTATATAAAAATATGCTAAATCCATAAACTTAAAAAGATATGTGTCCTTTGAGACTAGCCAGACAGTTCAATTCAGTTTTTCATTTAAGTTTATTTTTCCACAAAAATCAATCAGTACACACAATATACCTGTACATTATAGAATTGTCAATTACACTCAAATTTATGTTAGTAATATGAAAACAAGTACATGAAATAATTCAGTAATTCAATGATATTATGTTCATATTGTGGAGGACCTAAAGTAAAGCAGGGCTTGTTGTGTTTAGGTCCGTTAATTAATTTAAGACAGGAAAGAAAATTAGGAAAGGGCAGGAAGAAGGAAATGAAGAAAGAGAGGGAAAAGAAGGTCGGAAGAGAGAAATGGAAGGAGAAAGTAGAGAACACTACAAGACAAAACTAAAATAGCGACAAGAACAGGGGCGGTTTAAAGCAAGAAAAAAAAAAGAAGAAGAATGGATAAGATTGTTGTGAGGGATCTGCAGCTGGTAACTGAATTGTACAAATTCAGTTGTCCATTCAGCTATCTAAAAAAGAATACAATCTCATAAAGAGGTTTTTTACAAATTGCTCAGATATGTACATTGATTACAAAGTGGCTGTGTGTTTGAAAATAGAATTCACTCCAGTCTCTGCTGGACTAACTGTAAAAAAAAATGTATATATTTTACCCCACATTAGCTTAGAAATGCAGTTTAGAAGGGGAAGCAAGTATGAAATACTGTTATCATTTTTCTAATGATCAACTGCACTACAAAGAAGATTACAAATCTTAAACTTTTTGCAGAGCTTAAATGTAAATTTAAATAACCTTTAAAGGAAAATGCAACCCAAGCATCAGTGTGCTCTTAGTGAATAAAGATGACCACGAAGAACAAACAGTGAAAGTTTGAGCAAAATCGGACAATCCGTTTAAGAGTTATGAATTTTGAAAGTTTCAGTAAATCCCTATTATGAGGATCCTTGAGTTGGCAACTTTGCCAGCATCTGTGATGTCATTGTGGACAACTCTCAATTCACTTTGTACATAATTTTTCAAAAAAATTGATTTATATGAAATTTCATGTCAGGAATCAACATAATTCTTCCCAATATGCTTGCAGAATTGATATAGCCATGTCATACTCAAACAATAAGTCAAAAGAATTTTTATTTCTCTTGAAAATAAAGAAAATTGTTGAATTCTGTGTACAAAATGAATGGAGAGTTGTCCACGATGACATCACAAATGCTGACAAAGTTGCCAATTTAAGTATACCCATAATAAGGATTTACTTAAACTTTCAAAGTTCATAACTCTTTAACAGATTGTCCGATTTTCCTCAAACTTTCACTGTTTATTCTTCTTGTTTTTCTTCATTTTCTGGAAGCACACTAATGTCTGGGTTGCATTCTCCTTTAATCTGGTATCAAAAGCTATTCATTTTCATGCGCATTTCTTTCAATAATAGCCTCAAGACTTTCTAATCTTGAGAGGTCCAAAAAATACAGGTCATTGTACTGTACATCATGGATCTCATCAAGCTTTCCAAACTAAATGAAAAAGAAATTGTGCCATCCTTTCTATTTAGTGCTACTGTACTTCAACACCCACTTAAATCAATTGTGTATTCAGAAGAAATGCATAATAGATACATGTTCTTTAGTCTATTTTCTGCTGCTGTTATATGTACACTGTACTATGTTCTAGTTCCATATACTATCAACGAATAGCAGTATAATGTACTTCCAGAGGTTTTCTTAAGGGCCTCAATTAACCAGCTCTCTCTTTCCTCAAATTAGCAACAACTTACAAGTATACTTTTCTTACTCTTCTTTATAGTTTTTTTTTTTTTTGGGGGGGGGGGGGAAAGATTAAATGAATAAATTTCAACCAAAGAATTACACATTTTTACACAGATCTGCCAATTTAGAGACTTTCATGATGAGTTAGAATTAAATCTCTATTATTTGAAAACAACAATTAATGCTGCCTTGAAAATGGACCAAAAGTTATCTTTATGATATTAGCTCTGTCTTCTCATACTTATTCTGAGCATTCTGGATGAAGAAATAATGTACTGACACAAAAGTGTCACTGAAAGGAGACACTACATCTATGGGTGTAACCTTTCTCTATGCCCTACATTCAGCATACATAAAGGATTTTTCTTGTGAATCATTTTTTTTTGGTATTGTTTTGAGTCAAACTTAGTGTTCCCTATTGATTGACCCTAATTCTATTTGGCCTACGCAATCTGTGTTCTGTATATTAGTTTGTTGTTTGCATTGTTTGTATACAAAAATAGCTGTGACATACCACATGTCAGTACTACATGTACATGTAAATTCAGGGTTCTCACTAGAAAAAAATCCACACACGGTTCCCACTCTGCACAAAGCGTGGAAGTTTCGGAAGTTTTATTGAATAACACCTTAAGTTAGGTGTGGCTGCAGTATATGATATAATAAAAGGATGAAAAATGCTTCTTGGAAAGCAGGAGTTGTCTACTAATGGCATAAAAGTAAAAATACATTGCCAAAAAGCAAAATAATCTGTGACATTTATCATTACTGTTAGGAATATATACTCCAATGTTTTTTTTTACCCTTGTTGCCACGCATGGTGCAGCAATTTCACACATGGTTCTTCTTTGTCTAAAACCCTTTACGCATGGTACTGGAACCATGGGTGTTATGTACTGGCGAGAACCATGCATGTAATTACACATACTATTTGTGCTCCTACATGTACATGTATATGTCCTCACCTGCTTGGGCAATGTGATATGATGTGAAGGATTTTTCTTGTGAATCCATTTTTGTATTGTTTTGAGTCAAACTTAGTGTTCCCTATTGATTGACCCTAATTCCATTTAGCCTACGCAAGCTGTGTTCTGTATATTAGTTTGTTATTTGCATTGTTTGTATACAAAAATAGCTGTGACATACCACATGTCCAGTTATGCATCCTGTTTGTGCTCCCATATGTCCTCACCTACTTGAGTAGTGTGAACATTAGTTGTTTGTTTTTTTTAAAATGATGTTTTAACCCATTCGTGACAGAGGTCCACATTTTGTGGTTTGGCCTAATATCTTTTGATGCAAAGCCCAAAAAATCATACCAAATACATGAGCAGAAGGAGCAAAAAATTATACACAAACTGTGCCCATTTTGGTTGCGTCAATGTTCATTGTCTGATGCTGAAAAATTTTAAAAGGAAAATAAGCATTAAAATTCTTAAATTGGCAATGTGATAGAAGGTTTAAAATCACCGTTTTCCCCTGCAAATTGGCAGCTTTTTGACTTCTCACCATAATTTCTGTCAATTTATATTCATTTCAGATACATGACGTTTTATAAGAAAAATGTAGCAATAAAATAAGAATGTTGATGTTGCCAATTTGAAGAATAAAAGCTGATCAAATTAGGCTTTAAATAATTCCTGTCACGAATGGGCTACTTGTGCTCCTATACATGTATGTCCTCACCTGCTTGGGCAATGTGATATGATATGAAGGATTTTTCTTGTGAATCCATTTTTGTATTGTTTTGAGTCAAACTTATTAATACCCATTGATTGACCCTAATTCCATACATGTGACCTACGCAATCTGTGTTCTGTATATTACTTGGTATTTACATTGTTTGGATACAAAAATAGCAGTGACATACATGTACATGTACCACATGTCAGTACCAGTTACGCATACTGTTTGTGCTCCCATATGTCCTCACTTGCTTGAGTAGTGTGTACATTAGTTGTTTGTTTTTTTAATAATGATGTTTTAATATGAATGATCAGGTTGTACTATTTTGGACTGTCGCGACTGTGTATATTTGATTTTTTAATCTGTAAACAATTAAAGATCCATTAGAAATTACATGTACAATTTTAGCCCATCACTGTCAAGCCAAGATTGCAAGAATGAGTCATTTATTGATAAAGGAACTTTAGCCGATGTCACCTTTCATTGTTTATTCAGCCTCTCAAACTCTCAACTCTGTATTACATGTGGAAATATTGCCAGTATTGTATGTACATGTATAGACCTATATGTACATGTAGGGTAACTATTGCATGTATTCATGAAAGTTTACACTTTACATATAATGTATATAGTTCAGTTGATATTATAAGAGATGATGGGTCATAATATCTAGCAGCATCATGTAGGATGAGTTTCAGTATGAGAGTTGTGGTGAGGTATATTTCCTGCTTTGGTGGCTTTAATTCCAAATAGCCGACCTGTCGGTTTGGCAGACTCTTGCTGCAAATCATTATCATTTTTTATGGCCTTGAGAGCAAGGCTGTATTAAAAACTGAATGTTCCGGAGTTCACCATATGAAACGCAAATATGCAAAATGAAATGACATCAGAATTTCCTGAATGATGTTATAATTACACTGAAGTTGCAAGCTGGGGTTAAAATTGAATGGCATGACGGAAAATCTTAATGTGGAGTGGAGGTATAGAACAACAATACATGTAAGCATTAAATATTTTGTTGCATAAAATAAAGGGCATATCTATGACCCAGTGAAAAAAATACACAGGGGAGGCAGGCAAATTCGCCCTGGAAACGCCTGAAAGAGCTCCCGAAATAGGCTGAAAAAGGGATTTCGGGGGCGACGGAAATTTAAGAAATCGCCCCTGTAACTTATTGCTGGGAATCAATCAAGTCCGTTCCCGAACCAATCGCATTTTGCTGGGAAGTTTCAGCACTGTTAAAAAGCCCTGATGAAGCACATGGCACATGTGCTTGATCATGCGTTCGTTCATCAGTTGCATGAATCTTTCCCGCCAATGCGATTACGACTGACAACCGCATTAAATTTGGGAACAATGATACAGCTGAGCTCTCGGTGAGAACTTTTTGGCTCATTCCTTGGGTGTGCTGCAAGCTTTATACAAAATATCTTTTCCGGTTAGTATTTTCAAATTACGTATAGGGAGACTCTCATAAATGTATAAGTTAGATATGAATATTTATGATCTTCAGATATAAATATCTATTACCTTCAGATATTGTGAATATTTATAAGCACCTCCACATACGTGATGGTGCTATAGTTACAACTTTACTACATTAAAAATGATGATCTTTATTGGTTAGTGATTGCACAATCAGCTAGGTAGATGGATGCTCATAAATATTCACACCGGATATGAATATCTATGAGTACACCTACATGTACAGAGAAATGGTTCGTTCTTGCAATAACTCAGTAACCATATGATGGATCAACTTCCAGCTTGGCTCATGTATGCATATGGGAGGGACAATGGCCACTCAAATTTTTTGGTCTCAAGGTCAAAGGTCATAGAGGTCATGTAGATAGAAATGAATTGTTGCAATAACTCAATAACCATTTGACAGATCAACTTCAAAATTGCCTCATGTATGTATATGGGAGGGACAATGTCTGATTAAATTTGGGGAACTCAAGGTCAAAGAAGTCATTTTATACATAGAAATGGTTCGTTCTTGTGATAACTTAGTAACCTTTTGACGGATCAACTTCAAACTTGGCACATGAATGCATATGGGAAGGACAATGACCTGATTAGATTTTGGGGACTCACGGTCAAAGGCCAAAGGGTCATAGAGGTCATTATATACATGAAACTTGCTTGTTCTTGTGATAAATCAACAAATCTGGGACGGTTCAACTTCAAACTAGCCCCCGAAAATAGTAGCCCCTGAAAGTTGAAAAAGTAGCCCCTGAAAAATTGTTGAAAACTCGAAATGGAGCCCCCGAAATAAAAAAATTATTTTTTTCACTGCTATGACCCAATGCCTTACATGAACCTCTTTACAGTATCAGGCCTTCTTGGTTCCATTCAGGATGTCTTTAATTTGTGCCAACGAGCGCTGCTAAAACAGCAAAAACTAATGGTATACACAGCAATGTTTGCCAATATTGGGAGCTAGTATGATGGAAATGCTGGGAATTGTGATTCACTTACATACATGTACCTGATCAGCCATGCAGAAAAGGTGGTTATGATACATGCTCATTACAAATTATAGTAGCACACCTTAGCTTCTCTGCAATATGATGCTTCTGGACTAACAAACATACTGGACAATATGCCAATAATCATCGGCAGCTGTAGATTAGTCCAATATTGTGTGTACATTGAGTTTAAAGGGGGTACCCAATGCTGAAACAATGTTAGTTAATTTAAAAGAGCATGATTTTATTAGCAGAAAATCATCTGTCTAAAGTTTTTTAAAAAGTTCTGTTGCCAAGGAAACTCCCAAATGTGGTAAGATTTCAGGATATTTTTGACCCTTCAGCTGTGATCCAGTTTCAACTGGGTACACACTTTGACATCAAAATGACGTCAAAGTGGGTACCTTGTCGCGCACTTCTAGCAAAATGCGCGCAAGGTATAATACATGTTGTACAGTCTAGCGCGTAGCACAACTGCAATGCGCGAAGCTGGGTACCCACTTTTACGTCATACCTCATACTCAATTTTTTTTTGGTCAGCTCATAACTTTTCATGAGAAAATTAGCCAAAATGCATTGATTTCGATTAAAAATCATCATATTTTTAATGTCATTCTTCTTAGAATTCTATTCTTGATCATATATCAAAATTTTGTTTACCATAGTGTAATCACTTTAATATTTCTTTTATTAGCCAAATTGCATGTATGGCATTGGACGTTGTTATTATTCTACTGTAAAATGTTTGATTTGAAGTTATTTTTTACATTTTGAAATAATTATTACCCTATTCTGAATTATTTGATAGATTTTCATACTCCAAACTCTTTATGAATCATTTGTAAGTGCTTTGAAATGGGTGTTTGAAAAATATATTGGAATTGGTGTTTATAAACTTTATTAATTTCTCTTATGAAAATTATGATGAATGAAAAAATAACAACTAGAAAAAATTTGATAATGATGATATTTTGCATTTATATAGCGCCTAAATACATTTCTCTGAGACATGTCTAAGCACTTTACAGAAATATTATTGCCTGCCAGATTCAAGTGGAAAAGCCTTAAATGAAGGCTAAGTCAGGGCCTGCCCCCTTTTTAAAGTTCCATTGGATGTGACATGTAAGTTGTGAGAGCTCTATTCCCCCTGCTGTGTTACAGCATTCCTTTCCTTACGCTCATCCAGGAAACTTCTCAACCTATGACACATATCTTGTCTCGAAATCAGTCTTTACTACGTTCAGCTCCTAGCTGTATCGGGACTACACTCATATAGAGTCCATACTTAGTTACACTATAGAGGATCGGTTGTGAATTGTTGCAGGAAGTAAATTTTCACCAAACTAAATTGCCACCTCACAAATTTTCCTCATCAGACTTTGTTTAAGCAGTCAGATGATAAACGTCTGGAGAACTTACAACCCGAAGTTGTACAATGTAGTAGGACCCTACTCTATAGAAAACAAGCACCAGTTATAAATTACTACAGGAAGTAAACTGTGAATCGAATTCATCGACGAAGTAAAACACTTTGATGGGACTTTTACTTGGCAGACGATCTTGAAGCAGCTGCACCGTATTAATCAGTCTGTAGTACGTAAAACATGGACATACCTCACCGTTACAGCATTGGTTTGATGGAAAGTTAATTGGCACCATATTCACTTTATACAGAGCAATGCATGTACACCTGGACTGGACTTTAAGTTCAGGAGACATTTGTAAAGAAGCTGCGATAGACATCTTTTCTTGATTCGGCCTATTCCTGCACACCTATGTAATCACAGCATCGTATTACTTGAGGAGGTGAATTCGCATCATATTCATTTGCAAGTAAAACACCTAGACGGGACTTTTCCTTCATTTGCAAGTGAAACACCTAGACAGGACTTTGTCTCCATTCATGAAATTGCTGTGATACACATCTCTTCTCAGTTCTGAATGTACTATATGTAGCTCTAGCTGCATAGATATATATACGTGTAGATACAATTTGTTATCACAGCATCGGATTACTTCAGGAAGTAATTTTCTGTCATATTCATTTGCAAGTGAAACACAACAGGACATTCCTCAGCACAAGACGATAACCTCAATACTACAACAAGTATCATGAATAATTTCACGAAATCAGCATTACCCCCTGGTGTGCAGGGAAACCGTGGAAAGAAAGTAGGTTTTTGCCAGACGTGCTGTCATTGGTTTCTAACTATCTAATCATCAGACTTACATGTACATTTCATGCAGCTATTCTGAACTTGTGCCACCCATTACTGTTGCCATTTATTCAGTACACAAAAGCACATGGTTTACCATGGTTTAAACAGGCTCCCCTGAACAAGCATTTAAACATCATGGCTAGATCCTTTACTGTTAGATAGAGAAGTAATCCTTTTACAAAGGCAGAATGCACTTGAAAAAAATTAATTATACCTTTCATCTTTCTTCTATTTGCTTTGATTCAATTGAATGTGTATTATGTAAAAATGCAGATGAAAATTGTCATAACAGCAGAGACTCCAACTCTCCTGTTTTCGGCGGGAGATCTCCCGCTTTGGGTCCATTTTCACAAAATCTCCCGCTCTCCCGCTTGAGTTAGAGTTTCTCCCGCCCTAGCTGTGTTTCTCCTCTTTTTTCTCCCGTCCAACCACCTTTTTGAAAAAAATGAATCTGAATCATTGGATTTTACCTCATTTGGTGTTGTCATAAGTTAAAAAAATAAGCCTAAGCTAGCATGAGAGAACATCTATAACCTTAAAAGTGGCCTTCGGCCGCAAGGAATTTCGTGCCATGCCCTGGTGATGTGCATGGGCTATACACCTACACGCACATTGAGTCAGAGTCTCCCGTTTGCTAGGGGGTCTCGGCGGGAGAATCTCCCGCTTAAGAGGTGCTTGGGGTTGGAGTCTCTGTAACAGAATTTACTGATTGTGATACCAGGACAGAAAATTTGTATTGGTAATGAACCAGATTGCGGAATACGATGTACATATATATCACATTTGTTTAGTATCATGAGATCCATTTTTAAACGAACCAGGACCTGTTCAATTTGACCTTGCTTTGACAAAGGTAGAATCAACATCTGTCCTGAAGAAATACAAATTTTACTTTTTCACCTAAAGTTTGGAATTCTTTGCATTGGATCATTGAAGTGTGTGCAATTAGCCCCGAAGTTCTGTTGTGTGCACACTGGAATAAGCTTTGTTGGTTTTGAAAAGCAGTAGGCCATCACATGATTATTTCCCTGATCAGACTGTAGTCCAAAATCAGATTTTTAAAAAAGGAATATAATTTTCATATCAAAGAGGAAATAATCAGCATGTATTATCTTTCAGAGGTATTTATGCTTTATTTCATTGGCATTCTAAATAGGATTGTTGCAGTCTAATGAGTGTATGACATTTTGAGTGTGCTAATGTTTGCTTTACTTGTGGGCATGCAGTTGTGTATCTGGTTTGTGTGTTAGTGTGGCACCATGTACAGGATATTCTGTGGTCCACCTTTTTTTTTCTTCAAATTAATATGTACATGTACATGTATATTGTTCTTCTTTGTATTTTAGGTTGTGTAGTTAAACTAATCAAATGCAATAATGCTATGTACATTAACTGTACGTACTACGTGTCCTATTTTTTTTTTATTATTATTAATGGGCTTTAGTAATTACATGTACATGATAAATACCAGCTAATACCTTTAGTCTTAAATGAATGAATACTTTGTAAATTTCATGTAAAATTACATGAATGACTCAGATATTTTCAAATGTTATTGTGTTTAATAAAAGAAAAAAAAATCATCATTTCCACATGCAGTTTTTAACCAGATTGTAATGTTCCTACTGTGATATTTCCAGTCTTAGACCCCATAGCTTTGGGCTGGCCCAAATTCTGATGTAAATGCTCGAAAACCAATATGCGGCACCAAATGCAGGAATGTTCTTGAACCACCTCTGGACGCAAGCAGGCTTAAATGCGGTACCAAGTTCATCACGAGAGAGATACTGTTATGACGTCATTATGGTATACGTCCACCAGTTCTGCTTATCATTATGACGTAGTAGAACGATGATCATTCAATCGTGCGTGCGCTATGCTATGTAAATGATCAATGATATCTTTCTGTTTGCATGAGATGAAAATAAAATAAAATGGAAAATTGCCCACGATGTTTCCGTCTCTCAGGCTTTTAGGTGAACAGGATGAAGAATAAAAGAGGGAAGCTGGCCAGGAGATGCGGCCAGTTAATAGAGGAGTCCGGATAAATGAAGACCGGATAAGCGAGGTCAAAATGTACTTAAACATTCCCTAATATGATGTTCTTATTTACAAATTTGAAGGTTCATGCACTTGTTTGCAATGTTCAAATATATGGTCCCTAGGAGGAGGCTTGGATAGCTTAATTAGTTCAGTCTACTTTTGAAAACATCCAACCTTGTTATCTTTTTCATTGAGCAGAATAAACAGAGACGTGTGGACAAGGAGATGGCCATGGCAGAGAATAGGAGTTTAGCAGACTTCAATCTGTCAAGAGAGACGAGGTTACGTGAAGGTAGAACCCAGCTGGCACGACTCCATGAAGAAGCAAAGAGCATACGAGAAATTTATGATGTCGATAGGAGAAGATTAGGTAATTGGTCTGCTCATCTTTAAATGATATACATTTCTGAGTTTTGGTATTTCCCATTTTTTTTTTACTCAAAGCTACAACTGAACTAAATTTCATCAGCAGAAATCATGAAAAAAAATCTGTATTATCACTCCATTATCACCTTTGAAATAATTGTCTGAGGGTTATTTTTAAGGAGTAGTTTTGGGGGTGGAAGGGGGTTTGATTTAATGGTAACTGTTCTGGACCTATTTAGGGATAGTTGTCCATGGGGGTGTTTCACAAAGATTGAATCGATTTTAGAT
The DNA here is from genome assembly GCA_029962745.1 of Echinometra lucunter. Classification (NCBI taxonomy): domain Eukaryota; kingdom Metazoa; phylum Echinodermata; class Echinoidea; order Camarodonta; family Echinometridae; genus Echinometra; species Echinometra lucunter. The sequence continues at coordinate 23,065,672 of CM057154.1, read as the reverse complement.
AAGGATTGATTTAAAGCAGGGATTGATGTAATATGCCTTTGTACAGCTTGAAATTGATTCCTGATATCCTGTTTCATCATATCAATTTTAAGTTTCTTAAAACTGAGCGGATTGATTTTAAAATCAGTTCTCTTTGTGAAACACCCCCAGGGGTCTTTTGCAAGTGTGACTGGTAGGCATTTTCAGTGGGGGGGGGGGGGGGGGGGGGGTCATACTATGTAACGATTTTAGAAAAGAGTTTTTAGAAAGGTATAATATCCATAAGTTAAGTTAATGTAGCTTTGATTCAACTTTGCACTGAAGCCTTCCTGCAATCATGTGAGAATGACATGATTGTGTTAATATCAGGCCAGTACTTTGTAAGAATTTGATTGGTCCGCACCTTTTTGCCACTAGGAGGCAAAGGAGATAATTTCTGCCTCAATTTTTTTTTTTTTTTTCCCCTTTGTATACCACGAATTAAAAAAAAAAAACCCACAAGGGTTTACATCGAGGGTTTACGGCTTCAGATGTGAACAAAAATAAACCTCAAATATTAGATCAAATAACGCCCAAAGCAAGGTCACTAGAACAAATATTAGTATCAATCAAAGTAGTTGCATTGGAGTATGTGTTTTGCCAATAATTGTATTTGATTTTTTTTTCAGAGTCTCTAAATGAGAATTATTCACTGGATGCTGCCAAGGTCATGTTAGAAACATCAGCCACCAAGACAGAAGAAGAATCAGAGGTGAGTCTCCTAACTAGACTTTTAAAAAAGGAGAATTCATCATTTATAGATGGTTGACTCAAATAGGTGAAACCAGAAATTTTGGAAAAGAAGTCAAGTGCAAGTTTCAGAAAGTTTAAACTAGGAAACAACATTTAAAAATTCTTTCAAAATTAAAATCGCTATTGATATGGGAAGATTTGTGTTGACAGTTAAGTCGTGTATGAGTGACATCATGCGTGGAGTAATGTACTCCCTCATGTGATTTGTACTTGAATTCTTCAAAATAGACCTTTCCTCAGTTTTTCTTAATTAAAAAAAAGTGTTTTTAAAAATGTCCATGAAATTTGATTCTTGATTCTTAAGAGACATTATTTATTGTGGACCATGCATGCCACTGATAAAGATGATTCCAGAATAGTACCAAAGATATTAAAAAGCACTTTTTGAAGAACTCATGACATTATGCTACAAAGGAAAAAGAGGATGCATTACAACTTTTTTTCAAAGAGGAAAAGGAGGGGGAAAAAGATTTGTTGATACTGGTGTTGGTAACTGTTTTAAAGCAAATGTAAGCTTGTAGATATGTAAGCAACTAGAAAGTAAAATATTTGGGCAACTTCGGTATTGAATTTAATCGTTTGGCTAAGTATTTTAAGTATTTGGATCGACTAGGATTTTCCGGGGCGGGGGGCATAAACTGCAAATTTCTCAACAAGCCTGAAAAGGTTAAAGGATAGATTGTTTTCAATCAGAAATTCTCTGACAAGGGGAGGGGGGAATCTTTTTTTTTTTTTTTTTCATTGCAAATTTAAAGATTTTAGTGCTTATATTCCTGTAATCAAACTTTGAGAATGTAAAAAGTCCTGATCACACATGTTGTCATAGATGATATCAAAAGAAAATGCCTCTGCAAAACAATCTCATCAAAATTGTGATTTTGGTAAGATGCTTACAAGTTGTAATAAAAATAACAAAGCCACATGCAACAAAGATCCTTCTGCGATTTGCATACTACACACCTCACAAAAAGTAATTAACCACTTTGTCTTTTTACCAAAGCTCCAATATGGTGTGTTGTATCGGACAACTTTTGACAGAAATTCGAAATGAAATTTAATTCCAAACATTTTGACACTTCATTTGTTGAAATCAAGTAAATAATGTGAGCACAATGACGATTCATATGCAAATACCCCCCCCCCAAAAAAAAAAAGGTTGCAGCAATCCTTATTGGTATAGCAGTCTCTATGCACTGAATGGATTTCTGGTTGTCCACTTTATCTCTTTGTTTTTGGACAATAGGGTATAAACAAAAACACAAAGGTGGTCTAGTCTATAAGATTAATGACTGTCAAAACATGTGCCGATCAAAGTCATTCAAAATGCATGAGGCAATGGATGTCCGGCAAAGAAAAGTGTCAGTGCTTAAAAGGATGCCCAGTTTGTCTGTCCGGCAAGATGCCATCTCATATTTTCAGACAACCTAGGCATCCACTTTGGCGCTGACACTTTTCCTTGCCGGACATCTATTGCCTCATATATTTGGAATGACTTTGACCAGACATGTTCTGACTGTCATTAATTTTATAGCCCACCTTTTTATACCCTTTTGTCCGGAAACAAAGAGATGAAGTTGACAGCAAGAATCCATTCTGTGAATAGAGACTGCCATATCAATAGGGATTGCTGCAACTTTTATTTTGGGGGTATTTGCATATGAATCAACACTGTACTCACATTCTTTATTCGATTTCAGCAAATGAAGTGTCAACATGTTTGAAATTAAATTTTCTTTCAAGTTCTATTAAAAGTTGTCCAATACAACACACCACATTTGAGCTTTGATCCAAAGACAAAGTGGTTAGTTACTTTTTGTGAGGTGTGTATAATATACAAATTGTGCAGGGCACTTTTATGTCTAACATAATTTCACTTGACCATATCTAATGTGAACCAGGCTTTAGATGGGGAATTCTACTGTAATTTAATGAGGCTGTTGTTGGGGAGTCTTATAGGCCTCAAATTGTTGCATTACTAATTTTGTTTTTCATATCTGTCTTAATGAAATAAGAGAGAAGTACTTTGAAATCTCAAGGGTAATTTAATAACCCTGTTGTTTTTGAAAATCAAGGAAATAAGATGATTCCATTTCCTGTTGTAAGTAAATGATTGAGTGGGCCTACACTGGTCAGTTGGAGTAATGAGCTCTCATTAATGAGCTCTCATTATCTTGGCCTGAAAATGTCATAGAAATCATAGAGGTGTGGTCTAATAATCACTTGAAGTGCTGGACAAACATGTAGAGCGCTCAGTCCATTACTGCATTTTAATTGTGCAATAGATTATTATGAACAATATTTTTCAACCCAAGACTGCTGCAGAGTGTGTGCATTCTGCCTAGGCCTGAGTCGAAACAGATCCCTGCCTGGTCCCTGCCTGGTCCCTGCCTTTTGAGCTGAAACACTGTTTTGTGTTAAAAAGGTTTTGTGTTTCATAAGACCCTGTAAATTGCAGATTTTACATAATTTGTTTCATGATTTATGAAATGAATGCCATGTACCCTACATTGCGATTTAGAAGATATTTCTCACCTTTGCACTCCCCTTCAACTTTTGCAAACTCAATCTATAAAAAATTGCATCATTCACTGGCCACTGATCAATGCCAACCGATAATCTCGAGCTCACACATGAGCGAGAGGATCAGACACACCGGGATCCATGGGATACCCGATGGCTCATAACCAATTTAGAACAATCAAGAGCTATCGCAAATGATGTGACGATTCTGCTATTGAAAACATGTTCCTAGTTTCGGGGGCGGAGACTTGTGAGAAAGCAAAGTGACCAATTGTGTGTTCATAGATGTACAAGCCATTGCAGCATTATATAAATTTTATTCTGCTATTCTGCTAGAAAACAGATAAGTTTGGGAAAGTTAGTTTGGTATAATCTTCCAGTTGAAGAAAGATATACCTAAGGATAGCTCAATGTTTTTTAATTTGGCCTACTAAGAATGAGAAGGGCATTTTATGACTGCATTTGAGATTGTTCAGGATATCAGTTCATGTTTGTGTCTATCAGGAGCATCAATGTAGTGCTTGAGTGTGAATTGTGAAGTGTTGTTTATTTGCACCATACACTAGAGGAAGTAAGTAATTGTTACTATTTTGCTTAGGAATCAATAATCAAACCACACTTGAGTCATTTGTTGATTTTGTTTCATCATCCCACCCAGGAAATCGCTGAGGAGTTCTTGAATGGCAACATACCCTCATCGGACTTTGTTGAACAATTCATCCAGAGGCGCATGATGGCGCACATACGTCGGATTAAATCTGACAAAATGCAAGAACTCTTGAGAAACCCTAGTGTCACAAATCCTGCAACGACACAAAATTTAGATATCCCCATGTCCACACCCATGGGTTACTCTCCCACGCCCACAAGACCAGCGCCCCCTGTACCCCCTGCTACCGCTACCCAGATGCCATCGTACTATCCAGGGTACTCTTCACGCCCCCCTCCACCTGCCCCCGCCCCTGCAGAGGCGGCCAGTGGGTCGTCATGGACGCCCTACCCAGGAGCAGTTAGGATGCCATCACTACCAGCTTATCCTCATTAACATCTTCTTGTCTACCAAAATGAGACTGAGCATCGATGGAGGCACTTGTCATGTGAAGCAATCTACATGTACCATGGCAATGAATTCATAAGTAATGGCCAGTCAGCATGCATTTGCATCTTCTAGTACGTACCTTGATCCAGTGGTTCTGCTTCCTGCTGAGAGTATCTATTGCTGCTCAGGGGTTCTGTCATCCAGGTCTGAGTAGCATCTGTGCTGCCCTGTGGAAGAAGTAACTGACCCGGTGCCTGTAAATTCAAGGAAATGTGCATCTGTAGAGATAAAGCATTATTTCATAAGCAAAAATATCATCGTGTCAGAAAAGACTTAAGGACCCTTGTACCTTAGCTTGACTGGAGTGAATGCATTGTTGTTGTGTGCCCTCCAAAACCCTAAGGAATGACCCTACTGATGCCTTTCTTTCAGTGACATGATGATTGTGATTTCAGATTATATGTGACGGTAGCCAGGTGATATAAACTAGATATTATGGTGACCAACATATGCACCAGATTTTACTGAATCTAAGATTTGTGGTTAGGGTTAGGGTTGCAATAGGGTTTTAGGTCGGGCTTAGATAACGGTTAGGGTTTAGTAAAGTGTTTGGTCTAGGGTAAAGTGCAGTGTTTTGGTTAGAATTCATGCAGAACATGTGTCGTACAAACATGGAAGGTACTATTCAGCATTCTGATATGGTTTTGAAGTAGTCAAAATGTTCATGAGTCTGTCCCTGTAAGCTTCTTTCCTATGCTTGTAGCTAATTAACCTGTTGACTGCTAAATTCTTTCATTCCCATAGGCTTAATACAGGAGCCATCAGGTTCCAGCAGCAACTGGGTTAAAGCTTTGTGTTCTGATGGTCCACATTGACTGAAACTGATGTAACAGAGACATAATGGCCCGAATTCACAAAGGTGGTTTTGAAACCATGGTTTATGCAGATTTCATGCGTTAAAAAGCGCTTAATTTAGCGCATATATTGAGATAGGTCCATTAATGATGCACGCTTTTGTCAAAGGGCGCTAAATTCACGCTTGTTGCCATGGCGTGAAACCACAGTTTATGTAAATTAATTATAAAGAGTGGACTCATTAATTCAAAACCGTGGGCTCATTAATGCAATAACGATGACAACAAGCGTGAATTTAGCGCCCTTTGACAAAAGCGCGCATCATTAAAGGACCTGTCTCAATATATGTGCTAAATTAAGCGCTCTTAACGCATGAAGTCTGCATAAACCATGGTTTCAAAACCACCTTTGTGAATTCGGGCCAATGGGTTTGCAGTTTTCACACTTGTAGTTCTTAGTGTGGAAGCTGTCACTTGAAAGAGCTAATATGGCTTTGAGAAATGCTTAGCATGTAACTAGAGAAATAGTGCCATCATAGTTAAAGACATTGGTTAACATTGTTATGATTTTTAAAAATCTTATTTTCATTACTTGAAAATGGGATAAACATAAGGGTTATAGTGTAGAAATACCAGTCTGAAAGTTTTTCAAAGTATAATATCCGCAGGAAGTATTTTTAAATATCAAAAATGCGAACCAATGTTTGAAAAATATTCGAGGGTCGGTTGCACAGAATAGACGTAAGGAGTGCGCATGCGCGTATGACTCTCCTTACTGTACTCGTGTGTATTGGCGTATCACGCGGCGGGAGGCACATAACGGCATTTTCAAATTCAAGCAAAGTGGTCCTCTTAGTGATTGTCTCGTGAGACGAAGGATTATAAAATGTTTGAAATCGCGGTCAGACATGAAAGAATGTAAATTTCATTACTATTACATGTAAGCGTGTGTATCCCATTTGAATGATAATCATGCATGCTTTATATTAATTACTGTGATAATGTAAAAAATATAATAAAATTATATATCATTTGGACTGTGACATTTTTGGGTGGGTGCACTGCCCTAATCTGTATTAGAGGCCTGCATGATTATGAATCATGAAAGTGTTTTTGTTCCAATAAAAACATGTTTGAAAGGTAAAAAGCATTTTATGACCGCAGTGTGAATTGGAAAAACAGAATTTTTAGAATACCATTCCAGTTATTTATTGCATGTTCAAAAGTAGGGGCAGGAAACTATTGTGATTATTTGTTCTAAAATGATTATCCTAAAAAAACAGCAAAATCTTTTGAAATTTGACAACTTAAAGTTTTGGTCAGGAGTAGTATTGATTTAAATGAGACATTTATGCTTTTCTGATCTTTCAACATGCAGATTCAATTCTTAAGTATTTGTGTGAACATGATAGCATATTTGCATGTAGGCAAAGTTAGAATAAGAATGTTATTTGGATTTCAATTTACTATAGTCATTTTAAGCAAACTGCATGTCACAGACCATTTTTCTGAGTTAAACCCCTGTAATATATATTTGGCTTTATTAGAGGTGTGTTTCTTTTTCTGTCTCATGGGGTACTACTGCTACTTGCTAACTTCAAACAAGTTTTAGTTCAAAACCATTTTTGGTTTGTCTTAGGCACAGTGTTAACTGCCATTTTGGTCATAGCTGGGTCATTACCATTAAAGTATCTTTTCAAGGTTGAAAGTTTGTTGGAAGTGTGCCACAAGCATTTTTCTGGTTTTGATTGATTGAATCTAATTTGTGTGATCTTGCCTTTTGAAATTTCATTGTGGGGGTTCTTATCAATTATGAGTGTTTTTCTGGTTTATTACTTAAACATTTTGTTGATTGTTCTTCCAAATAATGGTAAGGGTTTAATTTCTGACTTGGTAGTTCATGATATATAAAGGAAAAATTGGAAGAATTTCCACTTCAGGCTAGTTGCATTGCTAAGATAACTTAGAGATGCACTTGGTTGATATGGGGGGGGGGGGGGGGAGCGAGGGTAGAAATTTTGCTGCTATGCCTTTGTTCTTTACTTTTTGGAGACTGATGTTCCTTGCATGTTTTTTTTTTTAGCAGTATTTTTTCTTACCTAATTCATATGTCTCATCATTTTGTATTTGTTTTTAGAAATCAGTATGTCCCTCTCTCTCTCTCTCTCTCTCTCTCTCTCTCTCTCTCTTTGTCTGTGTCTCTGTCTGTCTCCCTCTCTTGTCAATATGATCTTTTTTGTACCAAATCTTCTTTAAGACCTGTGCCAGTACATGTATATTTGGCTGTGTTATGTACAATATTTCATGTACTTGTACTCATTTATTTGTAAATAAACAATAAGCATTATAATTTATACCAAAAAAAAATCTGTAATGTAGTGGTATGCATAATTATACATACTGGTTGTATACTATACTAATTCAGTTAAAACCAGTGCTGGATCTGATGTCATGTTTAACAAAAATACAATTTGTCATAGAAAAAGACTGTGAGAAAATTACAATGCGCCTACCAGGAATTTGAACTGATGGGGGGGGGGGGGGGGGGGGTGGAAGAAAATCTAGACCTCAGCCTAACATTCTTTGTTAAAACATGACTAAAGACCCAAGAACAGATTTGGATTTTAGTAGAATACACACAAAAATGGTGTGTTTATAAGTGATTTACATTATGGTTACTCAAATGAAGAAATGCTTACAAGGTTCTTACAAGGGTAAAACTATATTAAGAAATTAAATAGAATTTATGTGAATATTACCGGACATTCTTTCAAATTGATTATGGTATAAGAAAATAACACATATTTGTTGCAATGTTTCATTTTATGTGGCCTTAATAATTAATCCTCACTCAAAATATCAAGCATTAATTGGAGGTGGCGGGGTTTTTTTTATGTAAAGGATTGAGAGTTCACTTGTTCATCAACTATATATTTCAATCAGCTGTAACACATTAAATCATATATGAATCATTCTTCCACACTGTTGCATCATTCATACTTTGAATTCCACAGGATGTGTATCATGTGCAAGTAATTTTGAGCCAATGAGAACAATTTTGACTACTTTGCTGCAGATGATGTACTACTGTGCTTGAGGTAGTTTAGCAAAATGTACCATATTTGTATTTTACCCCATTGTGGATCTTCTTAATGTGGCAGGCACGAGGCATGTACATGTACATCTACGGTTACAGCTTCCAAAGTCTCATTATTGGAAGGGTCATTATTCCGAAGGTTCGGTATTCCTACTATCCATTATTCCGAAGGTTCATTATTCTCTGAAAATGAAGTAGGGTTCGTTAATCCGAAAATGAAATGGGGCTCGTTAGTCCGAAAATGAAAAGGGGTATGTTAGTCCGAAAACAAAATAAAGTTCATTAATCTCAAAATGAAATAAGGTTCATCAGTTAACCCTATTTCTTTTTTTGATAAACAAACCCATTTCATTTTTGGAATAATGAACCTTCGGATGATGAACTGTCGGAATCATGAAGCTTCGAAATAACAAACCTGAAAAACGAACCTTCGGAATAACGAACTTTTGGAATAACAAGCCGCACCCACATCTACATGTACCAGTGTCTAAATTACATAACTGCCCCATCCATTTAGATCTCGGATCAAAGATGAAAATGGACAGATAAAGTCCTTTGTTAAAAGCAGTGGTTTACACAGCAGTGTATGCAAACTAAGCTACCTGAATATCAAACAGTTAGTATTTACTTAGAAAAGGACTGATATCTAAATTTTTAAATATATCTTTATGAAATACCAAGTGGTTTCATTTTTATTGAATCACACCAGAAACATAAATCTATGACTATTCCTTTTATATACTTCATTTGATAATTCATGAAAATAAGAAGTAATAATACTTTGAATGTTAATTTCAGTCATGAATTTTTTTTTTAAAATGTAGTACATCTTTCATCATTACATCAATGGCCTTTGGGCTTCAGCAGTACATGTATGTCTGTATGAAGAGTTTGGTGTTGAAAAAGCGATATATCCCCTTTTTGTAAATTTGAGATATAGTTGCAACTGAAGTTGCTAAAACGTAAAGAAAATATAAGATACTTCAGATCACAATTCCCAACTTTATCTTGGTTTTGAACGAGTGGGGTATCATAAAATCATTTCATAAAATGATTGCGTTACTTTAAAATGTAAAACATGATATTGAGTGGTTTTTGCAACCAAACTCATCATATAACGGTACTTGTAGTACATGTGCTGATATAAATGCCCATATATGCTGTTTAGTGTGTACAAATATATTTTGGACTAACACGACTTTCTTGTAAATTCATTGACTAAATTCTATTAAGATTGTAATGAATGCAATGTTACAATCAGTCAAAATCATCATTTATTTTATATGAAGTATAATACATGAATGTTGATTGTATGATTTCTTGGCTGCTTTTGTTTCTTGGTGATTTTTTTTCCCCATTTTATAGCATGGAAAGCAGAGAATTTTTTTTTAAATGGAAAAGAAAGAGGAAAGAGAGTTAACATGGTAATGATTTTAAAAAGAGTGAAATATGGAGAATAGGTGGACTTGATTAAATATTCAAAGAGAGAAAAGGAGATTAGAATTAAAAGAAAACTTTAAGGTCAAATTGTGTGGATGTGTGTTGACATGTGTTAGCAGTAAAGAAAAGGTAACATTCAACTTTGAAAAATGGCAAACTTTGAAACACAACATAATGAAGACCAGGGGAGCGTTTCATGAAGAGTTTTGTCGGTGATTTTCACCGACTAATTTGCTTTCAGCCAATCAGATGCGAGGATTTTCAGTAGCTTATAACATTTGTCGGTGATTTTCACCGACAAAACTCTTCATGAAAAGCTCCCCTGATCTGAAGAACATATTTCTCAAAATCTTGCTCACTCATGTCTCAAATTCCTTTTGGTCAGCTTATGTTTTAAATCACAAACAGACTGGAATGTAAGGTAGCAAAACTTAATTTTTTTTCAAAACACAAAAAACAAACGGCATACATGTTGGTGTGACTGATAATACCGGTAGATAATAATTTATTCACTGATTCAGGTACATGTAGTTCCCTTTATACATGTATGAACAAGTCAAGTTTCAAAAAATTTCTGGCAGTTCAATACCAATTGGCAATACCTGTATAACTCTACTTCAAAAGTATTTGTGCACATACAGTACAGTATCTAAAAATTACAATATTCTTTCCTGAAGCAGATAACTTAGTATTCTCTGCTTAAGCACAAAATTTAGGGGCAACAATATATGTAATATGTACCATAATGTCATTTTTTTTTTCAAAACATCACACACACACTGCATGATAGACAATTTTTATGAAAGTTGAATTTAAAGTATTTTTTGAAATGATGAAGGATCACCCTGATTCTCTTGAATCTTACTTAACTTGATTTGTGATAGCAGAGTTTAAAAGACTAATCCAAACCATAACACAGTTTAGGCCTAGGGTATACATGACGGCAGATAAAGTATTAAGTCACTTGGAATTAGTACAGCACTATCCAGCAATCACAGCAAAACCAGTGTCATTTATTTCATTATACTACATGTACATCTTCCTGTCTAATTCCATAGTGGACCAACAAAATTAAAGGAGAATGCAACCCAGACATCAGTGTGCTTCCGGTGAATAAAGAAGAACGAGAAGAGTAAACAGTGAAAGTTTGAGGAAAATTGGACAATCTGTTCAAGAGTTGTGAACTTTGAAAGTTTAAGTAAATCCCTGTTATGAGGATCCTTGAATTGGCAACTTCGCCACCATCTGTGATGTCACCGTGGACAACTCTCAATTCATTTTGTACACAGAATTTAACATTTTCTTTATTTTCAAGAAAAATAAAAATTCTTTTGATTTATTGTTTGAGTATGCAAGGCTATATCAATTCTGCAAGCATTTGGGGTAGAATTATTTTGATTCCTGACTTGAAATTTCATATAAATCATTTTCTTTTTGGAAAAATTATGTACAAAATGAATTGAAAGTTGTCCACAATGACATCACAGATGCTGGCAAAGTTGCCAATTCAAGGATCCCCATAATAGGAATTTCTTGAAACTTTCACAATTCATAACTCTTTAACAGATTGTCCGATTTTACTCAAACTTTCACTGTTTACTCTTCTTGGTCATCTTTATTCACTAAGAGCACACTGATGCCTGGATTGCATTCTCCTTTAATTTATAATGGGCAAGCATGACATCAACATGTACAGAACATGTGTACGTACTACATGCACGGGTAGCATTTTCAACCGTGTAGTCCACAAAAAAAGTGTTTGAATACTGGGATACCAGTATACGGGTACATGTACATGTATATAAACACTTCCATGAACATGAGCGCACAATTTGTTATTTGACAATGTATGATGTTTAACCAATAGCAGTACAGAGTTTTCTTGAGATCTAAATCATTCATCTTCAATCCTCAATTGGCAACAAAAATTATTTTTTTCCATGCTTACATTGCTTGAAAAAAATAAATATGGATATAACATGAACCAAAATGAATTATAATTGTAAAATTTAATCAGAAATGATTGCCAATTTGAACACAGAAATAGTGATTATGTATTATTCACTGCGTTGCCAATACAAAGAGTTTAATGATTACTTACAATTGAATTGCTTTATTTCGAAAACCCTATATGATACGGTGTTGGGAATGGGCTCAAATTTTTCAGTGAATTTTTCTCTTTCTGCTCATGTATGATATGTACTGCCAAACATTCTGGACTAACAGATACTGCAAAAGGCCAAAAGCGTCTCCTAAAGGAGACGTTGCACCTCTATGGGTTAACTCTACCATGCATTATTCAGCTGCACACTAAATGATGCAGAATATATATCACAAAGGATGGTTTACTACGACATCACACACAATACTGCTCATTTCCGTAAGATAGAAATTGTCAAATCATGACAACATTCTCCTACCTATACATGAGCATGACAATCACAAGTAATGAGACCTTGAAAATAATGGCATAGACCCTTTACCAAAAGTTTGAAAACCCTGAACATTCCATTTCTGCCATAATCAAGGGCCATCAGAGTTATTCACAAAGATTACAGTACATTTACATGTACATGTATTACTCGTAATATCCAAAGTCCTTTGGAAGCGCATAGAGACGTTATCATAATGTGATATGTGTTATACAAAAACGGCATATTATTATGTAATTCAGGTTAATAAGTAAATCAAATGAAGCATGTAATATGGTGTTCTCTAGTTATGGCAGATATGAGGAATCAAAGCAAAATATATGTTTTCACATGTATACTCGGTGAGTGGAGGAAGGTCAGACAGGTTCATACATCATAATTGGGGGGGGGGGGACATTATATTCACCTTACTTTTCAAATTGAAGAACCTCCATATATAAACTTATTTGCATTGTTTATGCAGTTACCTGTAAATATTATGTTGACCGTAGTGGTACAAGTATGACTCCAATCTATAACAATGCATAATCCAAATAATTCAACAAAACAAAAACAAACACTGCTTTGCATTGATAATTGCTATTTCTCAGATTTCAGGAAATTCATTCATTTTTTAAACATACAATCAATTGAAATCTTAAAGTATGTCAATTTAGTGTACATGCACATGTGCAGTGTATTTTCTTTACATGAATTTCTTCATATACTAGCAGATGTGATGTTAGCCCTGCAGTTCTGTAAAATTTGGTTTAAAAAAGTAAAACATGTTTAGGTTTAAATACACCTAACGTTACATTTAGCACTTAAAACACAAGATGATTAAAATCAACAAGATGCAATAAGCTTAAATATGAAATAAGACATGGCACAAAAAGGTTTGTGAAATTGATAAATACTATGACTAAAAGTTTAAAAATGTTCTATAACACTAGTCAGAGTTAAAAACTTGTAAGGTACAGATATTAAGAATTTGTCATCATAATGCATGTATTCTACTGAGGTAAAAGTGACATATTTTCATTTCCTTAAAACTGAAGACCACAACCCTTAGAACGAAATATTCAAATCAATTTTTTTCTGTATAGACCATGGCCACTGCTTACTATTCCTATTAATCTCACGACGTCAAAAGTACAGTTGGAGGTCACAATATATGGGTACACGTACATGTAGAACATATTTGAATACATACAATGATGTACATAATTTGTGTACACAGTAAAAATAAACCTTGTCTGTTACATCACACAAAAATACTGTGTAAAATTGACCTAGCATTCAAATTAGCATTTTCTTTTAAAGCAAATTATGTGAGGCATAAAAAGTACAAGTTGGAGGTCACAATATACGGGTACATGTACATGTAGAACATCAATGATGTACATAAAGTATGTGTATCCATGGTTCTCGCCAGTACATAACACCCATGGTTCCAATACCATGCGTAAAGGGTTTCAGACAAGGAAGAACCATGTGTGAAATTGCTGCACCATGTGTAGCAAGAAGGGTAAAAAAATATTGGAGTATTCCTAACATTAATGATAAATGCCACAGATTGTTTTGTTTTTGGCAATGTATTTGTGCTATTATGCCATTAGCAGACAACTCCTGCTCACCAAGAAGCATTTTTCATCCTTTTGCTATAGCATATACTGCCGCCACACCTAACTTTACGCGTTATTCCCTAACACTTCCGAAACTTCCGCGTTTTGCACAGAGGGGGAACCGTGGGTGGATTATTTTCTAGTGAGAACCCTGTGTGTATCACAGTAAAAATGAACATCCGTTACAGCATAAAAAATACTGATGTAAAACTGACCTTGCATTCAAACTAGCAATAGTAAAACGTGAAGCATTTTGTAAAGGAAACTGTATGCAATTTACCTATCATATAACTTAAAATACAGAGGTGGTATTCTGAGATCCATTTTATCTAAGATAAAATCAGTGAGATAAAATACCCTTAAATCTTTTCAAATCGGTATTCTGAGAACCATTTTATCTCGATTTCATCTCATCTAAGACACGCCAATTTATGATGCAGTAACCAATAAGAAATGTTGTTGAATCACACTCTCATCTTGCTCAGCCAATGAAATTGCTTTCCGCAAGTAGGTGGGGCAAAGAGCGTAAATGCGGTATTTGTACAAATTTTAATACGCTGCTTGCACTTGCATTCAAACACAACACATTTTGACTGGTACTTTGGTGAGATATAACTTCGGTATTTTCCGAGGTACATGTATCAGCATGCCTTTTCAAGCATCATTTCAAGGCCAATATTAGTCAATAAATATCTTTAAATTCAATTCAATCGTCATACGGGAATGTTGCTAAAGTAATGCAGTCAATGATTATGGCATTTTTCTTTATTTTTATCTGAAGACTAATAGCAAATTTATCCAGAAATGCGCATAGGTCTTTAGCTGTACAGGTACGCCCGCTGGAGATGAGGGATCAAGAGAAATGAAGATAAAAGAAGATAAAATCTGAGATTTTAAAGAGGTCTCAGAATACCAATTTCATTTTAAAGATGAAATAAAAAAATTTAGAGATAAAATGATGCTTTGAATACCACCCCTGATCATTATCATCATTTACACATCATTTCCTATCCTCAGTTCAAAAAGACCTCATTAAAGATATTTCATTAAAATCAATTTTTGATCGACACAATGTATGCCATTCTATCTGACATAATTTTCAAATACATGTGTATGTTTTAGATCATCTCTTTTCTTTATTAGTTCCTGGCCCTTGAAATGCATTATTCTGAGTGACACTCTTTACGCCCATTGCAAGTGCAGAAATCATAAACACTGCAAGCACCAATGGGGACAGCTTGGCTTTCTTCTGGAGTTCCATGTACTCATCCATGCGTTGTTTTCTTTCCGCCCTGTCTCTCTGCTCCTTATCCCGTGCGTCTTTGTAATGTTTGCTGAAAAAGTCATCCATGTTCTTGGCGTGACGTTTTGCCTCTACGCTGAACGGTACTCCAGAAGATGTGTACATGGGATCACGATTCATCTCTTCTTCCGCTGCCTTTTCTTCCGGTTTCACCTCTCCATGGACATCCCGTTGGTTGAGAGTGCCGCGGTCATAGCGCTTACGTAACGTGACGTTGCCAAGAACGCTGTAGGCTTCATTGATGGAGGCAAACTTTCGCTGGGCTTCCTTGCTGCCTGCGTTTTTATCTGGGTGGTAAATCTTGGATAGCTTGAAGTAGGCCTCCTTGACCTGTGCTTGAGTGGCACTTGGTGTAGTGTTGAGCACCTCATAGTACGACTTTTCCGTCTTGCGTCGAGCTCTGGGTCCTGTAGCATAATGTCGCAGTGATGAATTTGTCCTCAGAATGCCAGCATATGCCCTTTGCTTGAGAAAGTCATTGTTTGAGAAATGAACAGCATAATTTTTCAATCCTACTTTACTAGAAATTTTTCTCCAAGTACCGAATGATGTTGGAACATTGTCATTCTGACCATCATGGCACAAGTGGTCGGACAGTGTTCTTTCCTCACTGATGAAACTCTCATTGTTTTTGACAGACTTTAAGGAAGTTCTCTGTGAGCTTGAAGTATGATCATCTGTCTTATTAATTGATATTGAAACCCTAGATTTAGATATTGAAAGATCCAAGTCAAATCCTACAAAAGGGTATGAATCTGTGGACGCTACTTCTATCGGATTCCCAGCTATACTGGCCTCCTGAAGTTTCGGCCGATCAGGCGCCGAGGTCGCCGTTGCATGTCTCTGCTGCATCTGCGAATAGCTGACCAAACCAAAAACCTTGAGTTTGACACGACTATCAGTTCCCTGACGTTTCATCAAGCAAAAGTTTTCATGTTGAACTTTGCAACTACGAAGAAGAGTTCTTCTGAAGAAAGCCGCCATTTTCAGTCAGTGTTTCGGCGAAGGCAAAAGCCGGAGAAACGGGAAAAGCCGGCTGGAGAGAGAGAGAGAGAGACCTTCAAATGACCTTTGCACTTTGAAGTTCAATTGATCACGTGTTACAATATCGAGATCACCTGACTAGTGACAGGTCGTGGACCTACTACACTAGACTATATACTTTTGAAAGATTATTTTACTAAACCTGGGTTATAAACGCCATCATGCAATGTTTTGCTTGGAACTTAATCAAATTTTTCGTGTTACTGCTATGGCTTCTAGAAGAGAAATCACATGCTGCACTATCAAAGCCGAATATTCTTCTTCTTTACGCCGATGATCTTGGTTATGGTGATTTAGAAGCGTACGGACACCCGACGAGCTCAACGCCCAACCTCAACCGTTTAGCTGCCGAAGGTCTTCGCTTCACTCAGTTCTATGCTTCTGCTCCGGTATGCAGTCCATCAAGGTATTCACCAAAGATATGTGCACAGATATCGCCACAACAAATCAAAACATACATGTAGATTTTTTTTTTCTGAAATATTGAATTTGTAAGGCAATTTTTCTGAATTTTCTCAGAGTATTATACTTTTGGCATGTTCGGGGAACAGAAATGGATCTAACACTATTAACAGTAACAGTTACAGAAGTGGAAACCTTTTTTTTTTTTTTGAAATATTTATATATAGAGTATATATAGTTTTTATATTCACATAAAAAAGGGCTTTATGTTCTCAGCAGTATTTTATTTCTCTTGATTCTTTACAATATTTGACTTCAGTTGGTGTACAATGATTTTACATTAAATCCCACTACTTTCATTTTCAATAAAAAGGTTGAATAGTCTAGTATGATAGTATCTTTGATTTCAATAGTTTTGAAAAATCCAGGAATATCTGCATCTGGAGATTATTCTCCATTATGGAGAATTTGATAGATCTTCAAAAATGGTTTTACTTTGATTCTGTTGAACCATCTTGTGATCACATTTTTGACACATCATCGCATCCATTGTATGTCGTGAACAATGCCATGGGCCCTGAATTTACATGTAAGAAAGGTAAGGTGTAATAACTGGTGAAATACCCATCTTGTCTCCTAGTCCTACTTACAAAATGTCAGGCTCAGTTTATCTGTCACTTTATGAAAAACTACAGCAAATCTATGTATACTCTTGAGTCTTGTTTTTGCAAGACTTCTTAGATAGAAGGAGTGAATTGCACAAATGTTACACCCTAGCTTTCAGGAATTTGCAGCCTGTTATTCACAATGGGTTATGTAACACAACGACATGATGTGAATGTGATTACCCAGTGGTTCTAAATAAGCCACAATATGAATGGTAGATAGCCTTTTAATAATATGGTATATTTCATGATTGCTTACACTGTATTTTATTATTATGCCTTATTATGCATTATTTGTTTCATTTAATTCAATTCACATGTTTTATGTTTACAGACTTGAGGAAGAGCAGTCTTTTGACTGATGTAAGTTTGACCGTGTTTAAATAGATTAAAATTCAGTTCAAATTTAACTGTATTTTAATGCTTTGCTTATACCGGTATATTCTACATGTATATCACCTTTCAATCAAACAAACAGAAGATGTTATTAGAGCTCTTGCTCATACTGTTATTAAAATCCTTCTTTTATATTTGTTTGTCATTGGTGACAGGGCAGCCATCTTGACAGGAAGGTACCATGTTCGCACAGGGGTCTATCCTGGAGTATTTGACCCGTTATCTTCTGGAGGACTCCCTCACAATGAGACAACCATTGCTGAGATGCTCCGCCCCCTTGGATACAAGACGAGCATCATTGGGAAGTGGCATTTAGGTGTGGGTAAGGATGGGGAGTATCTCCCAACAACCCAGGGCTTTGATCACTACTATGGCATTCCATACTCACAAGACTTCTGCCCATGCCCTGTGTAAGTATTTGATCAGTTCCATATGAATTTCTGAAATGACAGTCCTTTTGACAAGGATTGCCTTGTTTCCACCAGTACTTTTGATTGCAGGGGATACCATACTGCCCCATAATTATTATTTAAAAAAAAAAACAGCAATATTTTTCAAACATAATGTTTCTATATCTACTACTGATAGCCGGAGAATATTTTGACTGTGCTCAGTATCAGTTTGAAAGTATTTAATTTCAATTGTGTCTATGTTTGGATTGTCAGGACCTGAAGTTTATTTTCATGAAATTGTTGTTCAAAAGATTTTTTTAAAATTCAAAATTGTCTTACTCATAAGCTTGCATATCTTGTTCATCAAGTACCTTTATTACTTTGACATATTGTAGTCTACACATTGGTTTTAAATTTTAAACAATGATTACCATATCTTATGTTTCTAAATAGTTTCAGTTTGCTAGTGCATGGTATAACTTAGTATTTCTACATCTACTGCTGATTGTGTCAGATTTTAAAAGAAAAATATTAGTGTAAAACTTCACAAGCATTCAAAACATTTTAATAGTTAAAGGTTGAATAAAATAAAGGGGGGGAGGGGAACATGATATATGGAAGTAGAGAGACCAACTTTAATTTAGAGTACAATTCCTGTATTTGAATTTGCTATCATTTTTTTTTGGGGGGGGAAAGATATTTAAAGTAAATATTTCAGACATAAGATTCAAACAAAGAACCCTTATCACACAAAGTAAACAATTTCGTTAATTGGTTCTCTTTAAGATACAGCAAAGATATTCCAGAATCATGCAACAAATAAAAGAATTTTGCAGAATCCTATTTTTTCTCTACAGCTGTTTCTATCCTGATGCTCCTTGCTTTGATGACTGTCGCCCCAATGAGAGTCCATGTCCCATCTTCAACGACACCACCATTGTAGAACAACCTGTGAATCTTACCAAAATCGAAGAACGCTACACAGCCCTCGCGAAGAAATACATCTCAGACAATGCAGCATCGGGCCAACCTTTCTTTCTCTACTATGCCTACCACCACACTCACCATCCACAGTTTGCGGGAGAGAGGTTCCGTAATGCGACAATCAGGGGCACTTTCGGAGACTCGTTGGCAGAATTGGATTGGAGTGTTGGTGAGGTGCTGAATCAGCTTGATAGCAGTGGAATAGCAGAGAACACATTTGTATTCTTTACATCAGATAATGGGTAAATGTAGTTCTTGAAAATGGTCTTCTTTACAATTCCTTTGTGCAATATCTTGGTTCTCTTACACCATGCTTAATGTAATTGTGATAAAGGTGTGTACAGATATTGTACCTAACAAATAAAACAAACATACAAAGAGAAAAAACAAGACACCTCTACGTAGTTTCTGGGACCTTTTTATAATTCTGGATTTCTTTTCTTTAGAGATCATAGACTTTTCTAGTTTTGGCAGGACAATAATTTGCATTTGCTACCTGGGACCCAGTTGTGTAAATATGTCCTTGATTTGGCCCAACATTTTATTGATTGCCTTTTTAGTGGCATTTGATCAGCTGTGCGTTGCACATTTTGCAACATGTTCCTGTAAATTTTCACAATGTTTCCATATTTCCAGCCCAAGCCTTGTGCGAGAAGTGAGAGGTGGCAATGCGGGGCTCCTCAAGTGCGGCAAAGGTACCACCTACGAGGGTGGTGTACGTGTTCCAGCTGTAGCCCGCTGGCCTGGTCGTATTGCTCCTGGACGCACCATTGAGCTTGCAGCACAGATTGACATTTTGCCAACGGTTGCGAAGATAACGGGAGCTACGTTGCCTGAAGCGATGGTGGATGGTGTGGATATGAGCCCAATATTGTTTGAAGGAAAGCAGGTGACTTGCAAAGAATGGCTTTTATCTAAATTTACTACTCTGGTGACGCGACATTTCCTCCTGCGATAATTGCTCCCATCTTAATTTCTCTGAAGACATAGGGTTAGGGTTAGGGCTGTGATAGTGGTTTCAGTTCAGAATGGTGTGAGGATAAGGATTGATTAAGCTTAGTGTTAGGTATTGGGTTAGGTTTTGGGAGCAATTGTCGCCTGAGTAAATGTCATGGAACTGCTACTCTAGACTTGGGTATATTGTGGAAAATTAATGGGTTAATGTTATCAAGAGATTCAGTGCAAAATTGAGCATTAAAACTGGGTAATGACTATATCCTTAAGAAAAAGTACTTTATCATTATTACTGAATTAATTTTGTTATTTTACTGTTGTTGATAGAGTGATTAATATTGAGCGTGGGTTAGATTTGATCTCACTGTAATGATGACAACAAGATTTTTCATTAAAGGTACACCCTACTGATACCAGGACAGCCCTAGGGTCACCCTAGATCTGACATGACACATATAACATACATGAGTATATGCCCTTATATGCACAATATGGGGTGTATTTTTATTATCTTTATCATGTAAAATTACATTTGTTTTTAGTCAAATGTGACCCATGTTTCTAAAGTAGTAGTAGTAGTACTGTTTGTAGTAGTAGTAGTAGTAGAAGTCGTTAGTAGGACTAGTGGCAGTAATAGCAGGAATGACAGCAG
The DNA here is from genome assembly GCA_029962745.1 of Echinometra lucunter. NCBI lineage: Eukaryota > Metazoa > Echinodermata > Echinoidea > Camarodonta > Echinometridae > Echinometra > Echinometra lucunter. The sequence continues at coordinate 23,045,123 of CM057154.1, read as the reverse complement.
TAGCCTTACTTTGAGTCTCATTTTTAGCATTATCAGTGTTATTATCATCACCATTATTACTATGATTGTCATTAATTATTCTCGTCAGAGTTTGAGAGAAAACTACATCTACTACCCGACAAGTGCCAGTCCTAAATTTGGGATCTATGCTGTGCGATGGAGGCAGTTCAAAGCCCACTTCTACACTCAGGGTGCCGGTACCAGTGGCTCGTCCAACCATGATGAGGATTGCAGACCTTCGGCCAAGCGGACATCCCATGATCCTCCCTTGCTTTACAATCTTCACCAGGATGCATCAGAGCTTTATAATCTTGGGAACAAATCGGACTATGCAGCAGTGATTGCTCAGATTGAACAGGTCCGCGTGACATGTTGAAGTATCCCAAGCTTAGTATTTGTCTTGTTAAAACTGTACTTTAACCCATTCGTGACAGGAATTATTTAAAGCCTAATTTGATCAGCTTTTATTTTTCAAATTGGCAACACCAACATTTTTATTTTATGGCTACATTTTCCTTATAAAACGTCATGTATCTGAAATGAATATAAATTGACAAATTATGATGAGAAGTCAAAAAGTTGCCAATTTGCAGGGGAAAACGGTGATTTTAAACCTTCTATCACGTTGCCAATTTAAGGATTTTAATGCTTATTTTCCTTTAAAAAAATTTCAGCATCAAACAACGAATACTGACGCAAACATAATGGGCACAGTTTGTGTAAAATTTTTTGCTCTTTCTGCTCATGTATTGGGTATGATTTTTAGGGCTTTGCATCAAAAGATGTTAGGCCAAACCACAAAATGTGGACCTCGATCACGAATGGGTTAAAGCTCAAAATATGTAGTTGGAGTTATGAACTTTGAAATAAAGCTGCCGGTTCAGTAGATGACAGGATTCCCCTTCTGTCACATATCGTGAAAATTTTGGTATGAATGAATGGTTACCAGTACTCAAAGTTAGTGATTTACTTCTAGTGGTGTGTCTGATGAACTCATTTCTGATTTTGATTTCAAACAAAATATAAGAAGCTTCTTCGTTTTCCCATCAGTAGATATTTTGATGTGATGATGACCCAGTGCGAAAAAAGAATGGGGACTATTACTTCAGTGACAAATCAGTGATGATATTCCAAATGGAAAAAAAATATGGGAGAATCCTTATATCCTGATATCTTTGTGAGTGCATGATTACAAAAATACACTGACTTGGTATACATTATGTTAAATGTAATGTATCGCACAGATGATTTTCAGGTTGTGGATATCGATACATTGATTTTCTGTCTCGTTTCAATTGCAGGTAAAGGCAAACTTTGAATCGACCATGTTCTGGCCGCAGTCTGAGGTCAACAAGCCGGAAGACAAGAACCTTGAACCCTGCTGTGACCCTGGATGTACACCCTTCCCAGAATGCTGCCGTTGCCATTCCGACGAAGACCGACCTTCGCATGACCACCCAGCATCAGATGGTCACTTACACTGGACAGAAGAGTATCTAGGTCAACGCTGGAGGTCCAAACCTTTGGTTCAAATGCAAGAACAAATGAGAGACAATAACCATAGGTAGTACTGACTAAAGATTGAATGCCTTGTTGCCACAACCACAACATTGTCTGCTGAGAGCCAGAATGTTGTTAACTATTACATATAAATTTACACATTTACTTCAAGATCTCACTAAAAACCTGGTTATTTAGACAAGCTTTTTCTTAAATGTAACCTTAAATCTCTTTTTCTTTTATTTGTGTTTATGTTTTTCTATCTCTTTTTTACTGTGCCATGAGCATCTATCATGATAGATACCTGGCGCATCACAAGTGTTCATATTATTATTTATAAACGGGTTCAAGGATGTAGCCAATAGCGAGTGCGTATGCATGTCACGTGTTCATGCTTTAATTCTACGCAATCTTCCAGCCGTGCATTTTTTGTGCAGCACTGTGGACTTTACCTCTAGCACGTAAAAACTGAGACGCGCGCCATGAAATGCGCGTTCTTTCTAGAAGTCTGTAGGATTTTGATGTACTACTCAGGGGCGCATCCATAGGGCGCATCACACTGGCTACGCTTGTGATGCCATAAGAGAAAGCCGATGTTGCTTCCTTGTCTGTGCGATCTGAGGAAATTTGGAACGGTTTTAACCAATTTTCCACTGCAAAGTCATACTGCCGACCTGTTTTATAAAACAAATAATGCACAGATTTAAATTTGTGATGTTAGAAGCGATGCAAAAGCACTCGCCGCAAGCGCCTCATGCTAGTTGCACATTGTAAATACCCTCGAGTGCGCTGCATTGCCACTAACACACTCACATCTGTGCATTATTTGTATAATAAAACATATTTCATTTCAATAGACACCATGCAATAGTTGACAGTACTATCCATGATTGATTTTTTTTTTTCTAGAGATGAAAAGTTTATTTTCCAGATTCAGTTGAACTAATTGTTGTTGAGAAAAGAAATAATAGAGAATTATGTCGAGACTGTGCTGGTGAAACTATGCCTATTCTGCCCCAAATTAAAAGGTGGTTTAAAAAAATATATATTACTAATATATTACCAGGTACAAAAATACTGGCATATCCATTCATTTCATTTTCAAGTCAAAGTGTTACATGTATTGAATTTACAATAAAAAATTTAAAGGGGCTTGAAAATGAGAAATCATGGGGAAAGGCAGGGTGATCTCGGATGAGAGAGGGGGAATGCAGTTGGCCGCTCGAGTTTCAAGAAAAGGGATAATCAATTCTAAACAACTGTGATTTATTGCTGTTTCAAATTTCACGCAATGAAAAAGCTAATAAACAGCTAGTCATATGGAAAAACAATTACATGGCCAGCTCCCTAGGAGAGCTTAAGGGGTGTTATGTAATCCGCGGCGACGACGTGTCGGGGAAAGGCAATGGAGTTTAATGGCTAGACTAACAAACCAGAAGTAAACTATATTTTGTATTTTGAAATGTTGGAGCATTATACAAGACGTTTCTTCGAGTCAACACGATGAGTTCCGTTAAGAGCCTAAACACTTAGAGTTGTTGAGAAATGTGAGAGCCTGAAGTGTATGACTAGGTTGAGTTCGGTAAACTTCAAACTTTTATCGCATTAGTCCGACAGGCTCGCATAATGGACGGATTATAGTGTACAAGTAAACAAGCCTTTTGCAAATTCGTTTTCCCCATGATTTCCCATTTGTTGGCCTCTTTAATGTACCTTCATATAATTTTCTAGCAATATTAATTTATTTCTTAACTAGGCTTACTACTCTGGCAAGTATAATACCGTACACCTCAAATTGTTTGTAAAATGTTTGTCTGCTAATCTGAAGTTGTGTATGATGCAGTATGTTTTTTTGTTTTGAATATATTCAAAATTTCAAACTATTTAGCGCCAGCTATTGCCTAAATGTTGGTAAGTCCAGGTATGTCCCATATTAGAGTTAGCAAGTGTTATTCCATTGTTTCATAGAATAGTAAAACATAAATTGACATTGGAACTATCATTTAATTTGTTATTTTTACCTGCTCTGGTGACAGATTTGGGCCCTGTTTCATAAAACTTCTTATCAGTAACAAGTTGCAGTAACTGTTATGAGCTACTGAAATCCTTGCATGTGATTGGCTGAGAGCAAATTGGTCATAGAAATGTGGCAGTTGTTACTGATAACAAGTTTTATGAAACAGGGCCCTAATATACTAAAATCTGATATGTGATAGTGTATGGGAAATTGACAGAATAGCTTGGATTTGCCTATTTATATGCACATTGCAATAATGTTTAAAATCTGACATCACAATTCATCGTGGAATAGTACATGAGGTACAGATTTAGCAATTTTGTATCATAATTCTCATCATGTTTCCTCTATTTGCATATTATTTGTTAATCTGTGGTGAATGGATATAATGATAAATTTATTTTTATACTGGATACAGAATTATTATTGATGTTTCCTGAATAGATTTATACTGGAGTCCTCTTTTTCTTTCATCATGCTGTCATTGTGAATGAATTATTGTTATACAGTGAAAGAGGTGTGGGTAAGCTGTGACTTCATTCTGGGAAATGTGATGGGTTTTTGTTGTTGTTGTTGTTGTTTTTATTTTTTATTTTAAACGGGTTAATGGTTGGTTATTTTACCTGATTGCTAAGAAAGCATGTGTATGCTTGGTAGTAAGCAACCAGGAGACCGACGGCTTTAAGTTCCCTCCGAAGGACTTGGTAATGAGGATTAATGCCTTACCAAAGGGCATTAGTGCATCCACTTGGTTTCGAACCCGGGTACTGCGGGTTATGAGACCACTACTCTACCACTGAGCTGCAGCGGCTCCTCTTTTGTTTGTTTGTTTGTTTGTTGGAGGGGGGGGGGCACTTTTTTCATAATAGCAGACTTCCTGTTCCCCTGATCCTGAAAAGACTCCAGCTGTTAATCAATATCCAGGATCTATAAAGGAGATGAAGTTAACAGTAGAGCCGGTTCATTATTTAGTGCCCAACAGCAAACAAGCTATTTTCAAACCTTTTCCCCTAAAAGCTCATAGCAAAATCATGTGCTTTTTCCAGGGGCTGTGGATAATTTTTTTTTTTTTAGTCAGGGGGGAGGGGCAAGGAAGCTGACACCAAAACAGGTTGGTCCAGAAAACCCTTGGGTTTTATGATTTAGTGAGAAAATGAGTAATTTAAATACTATCGGTAAGTACAGTGAAACCTGTATATAAAGACCGCCTAAGGGAGACAAGAAAAGCGGTCTTTATGAGCAGGTGGACATTATGGACAGGTTCCTTTAATACATGTTTCAATGGAAAAAGCTATTCAAGGGAAAAAAATTGTGGTCTTTATAGACAGTTGGTCTTTCTATACAGGTGGTCGCTAAAGCAGGTTTGACCGTATTTACAATTTATTCAGGTTTTAACATTTTTTCTCTCATTTTTAAAGACTTTTCAATGAAATTGGCCCCCCCCCCCCCCCCCCCCCCCCCCACTTCTGCAGCCCCTGATTTCACAATCAGAGTACTGGTACAGTGGAAACTCGGTATAATAAAGAGATCTGATATAACAATATTCCTGATGTAACAAGGTAATATTCTGGGCCCAGCTCTTTATATTTAATTATTTTTTCAACCCTGATATAGCGAGATTCCGCTATAACAAGGTAATTTTGATGGCCCCAAGGACCTCGTTATACTGAGTTTCCACTATGTATAAGTAATAAGTATGTGGAAACAAGTGTGATAAACTGAGAGAGAGAGAGAGAGAGAAGGCTTGAGAAAAGATAAAAGTGTGAGAAAGTGAGACAGATGGTCTGTATTTCTCTATACGACCTGTATTTAGTTAAGATGCTAGATCTACTCTTGAAACATTAACCCTGTGAATACTAAGCCCAAGGGGGTCCGCCCACTTGACCGAAGGTCCGCAAGGCCGACTTTTCTCGTATAGTAGTTTCCTTCATCACAAATAATGCGCTATTGGTATATGAAATAATTATGTCTCCTTTAGCATGTTTAGTCCTTGTTTCCGGATGTCCCACACCTTCATTGTAAAACTTTCTGCTGCCCTTAGGCTTCCTTCTGGCACAGGAATTGGTCAGAGCGATGTGATATTATAGATTACAATTTGCTATTTTCGGTCTCGCGGGCCTTCGGTGAAGTGGGTTGTCACCAGCCTAAGATAACTTGGGCTTTAGACTATGGTAAATGCATGTTCAACATGCACCCAAAGCAAATCATATCCAATGGGTTAAAAACAAAGTCACCGTGTTTTTATCAAAATGAGCCATCACTTAACAGGATAATATCATTAAACAAGATGCATATTTTTAGTTTTGGCTAATTAAATCAACCTTCTGATTAAAATAAGACATTTTTGGGCAAATGCCAATTTTAGATTGTACACTAAGTTACTAATGACAGTATGACCATGTTAGCTTGTACAGCTGTTGGTCTTGTCTAAACACTTTCGGCCGACAACTTTATTGATAAAATGTGGACTGGTACTGTTGGAACTCTCTTCCCCCCCTTTTTTTTCTCCTCTCTCTCTCTCCCTCCTCTTCTCTCTCTTTCTCTTTCCCTTTCCTTCCTCTTCCTTCTCCCCCTCATCTTTCTCTTTTCTTCCTCTTCTGTCTCTCTTTCCTTCCTCGATCTTCAAATCTCTCTCTCTTTCTTCACACCCTCTCCATTTCTCTATCCCCCACTCTCTCTCTTTTACTTCCATTTGAATTTCACATAAATTCCATTTGTATCCCATTCGTTCCCATTCCCCTGTCTATGTCAAATTCATTTGCCAGCCTGCCCTGTTATGTTCAGAGGAAAAAATTAGAAATGAGTGGGGAAGCTACATCTTTTCCTATGATTAAATTGGAAAGGGAATCATAAACTGATTATCCAAATTGAGAAGTGTTTGTGGTTGAAGCTTTCTAATATTATATAATCTTTACAGCTTAGTTTTAATAGTTTTGAGTGCAGCCACAGTCCTGGAACAGTTACTCCCTATGGTTACTCCTCTCTTCATGTATATTGGGCTTCATCCAGTTTTCAAATCAAAAGGGCAGTTCTAGATGGAAATCATGGAACCCATAGCCATTTTCAGAGAATTTTCATTTTCACTTTCCTCTCATACACACATATTTATTTCCCATATGATTTAAGAAATGATTTGCAGGAGAGAGAGAGAGAGAGAGAGAGAGAGAGAGAGAGAGAGATAAATAGATATAAATATATTATATTTTTTATAAAAAGGTTTAAACAGAAGTAACTCCTCTGCACCTCCCATCATCATCTCCTTCGCTCTTTTACCCTTCCCTATTTAATACCATGCTGGTACATCATGTACAGCATGGAAGAATACAAGAAGGAATATCTAATTTTTCAAAAACACCAACTGAAAGGGCATGCATACCTAAGGCTAATATATATAATTACATTAAATAACATGTAATAATATCATATTCCCGAAGCAAGAGCCCATTACTTTCCCCCCGCAGGTTTGACCTTCTGCTTCGGATGACCCGACTTCATGAACCCATGAACATGATTTCACCCATCGGAGGAGAAGACGAGTGGGGGGTGCATGCATTCACGGTGGGGGCGTACAACCACAAGAAAAGTTTTTCCATGAACAGGAAAGTAAAAACCCAAATGCCACAGAGTGAAGAGGTTAATTGAATTTCCATGTCTTCGAGAGCAGGTATAATAGCATTACGTTGATAGATGACATTTTCTCAAGCGAGCAACTATAATGCTTGCTGCTACTCCTGCCAAAAGGTTCCACCACGTTAATTTGATCAGAGATATTTTTGTCTTACCACAATATGAACAGGCTGCTTTTCTTAAACTAAGAGCGGTTTGTAGTTTCTGTGAATATGGTTTACTAACCTTCAGTTTTCAGAAGAGTAATAGGCGCTTGAAGAGCAAGTTTGCTATTGGGTGCAATTAGGGAAATTTTGGCAGTGATTTTGAGGCCTTGTAGGAAGAAAAAGTATCTCTCATCCCCTCATAGATTTCCTCTCTCTCTCCCTCTCTTTTTTTCTTTTTCTTTCTCTCTTTCCATCTCTCTTTCTCACTTCCTCCCTCTTTCTTTCTCTCTAAATTTATTGTTCTTTTTCTCTCACTCTGCTGGTTTCACAGTATTATTTCATTTTTCTTTTCATATTTACTTGTTTTTTTTCTTGCTTCTTACACTCCTCATCTCATTCATTTTGGATCTATCATCACTTTCAATTCCCTTCAGACTACTCCGTGTTTCTTTTAAAAACAATTCACCTGTGTCAGTACCCCTTGTAAGCTGTAGGACCACATGGCACATACAGTACAGCCATGTTTAGTCCAAGTGAAATTATAATTATGAAATTTCCCTCAACAGCTGTTCACATTTCTGCCCTCTGTTAAATGGGTGATGTTCGTTATTCCAAAGGTTTGTTATTCCGAAACATGCAAATCCCGTATACCTAGATGTTCGTTAATCCGAAAATGAAAAAAGGTTTGTTAATCCGAACATTGGTGGCATTATTCCGAAGGTTTGTCTGTCCGAAGGTTCGTGAGTCAAAGAATGAAATAAGGTTCATTATTCCGAAGGTTCGTTAATCTAAAAATGAAATAATGTTTGTTATTGCAAAGGCTCATTAATCCGAAAATGAAATAGGGTTTGTTATTCCGAAGGTTCGATAGTCCGAAAATGAAATAAGGTTCGTTAGTCCGAAAATAACCAATGAACTAACGAACTTTATTTCATTTTCGGACTATCGAACCTTAGGAAAAATGAACTTTCGGACTAACGAACCCTGGGAATAACAAACCTTCGAAATAAATGAATCTTCGGAATAACGAACTGTAACCTGTTAAATAGAGACACAGAATGTAGCAATTTGTAGGAGATCATAATCCTTGCTAAACATATTAGAACATTATAACTGCAAGGGCTGCACTGCTGACCAATGACAAAGGGAGACAACTGATTTTTTTAATAATTGACTATTTCTTGATTTGAGGTACTTTTTTAGTATGCTCTACATGGTGATGAAAAAACTATGGAAACACGACCCCCCCCCCCCTATTCCTGAAATATAGACATATCAAAAAAGAAACAACTCCATAGATTTCTACATAAAACAGTGACTTATTTTCTTCATTTACTAAGAAACTCATTCTACAGAGTTTTTTACTTTTGTCAATGGTACAGCACTAGATCATTTGAAATTTACTGGCAAGTCGCACCAAAAAATTCTCATGATTTTACAACTAGGCTCTAAATTCCAATTTGCGAACAGGAACATTTCTGAACGGGAGTGTGACACCCTAACAACCCCTTCCCCCATCCCACCCTTTCTGGCAACACCCCTCCAAAGCTGAGACTTGAAAAACTATCCCTGTAAAAGCAAGATGTCACTGAAAAGGCAGAAACTATGCAGTTTAGTTTAATACTTCCAGTCAAGTTGGCAGTTTTAATGATCTATTCATCAATCAATCTGCTATATTTATAAGGATACATTCAAATTACTTAATACATATCCATCAATTTCATTTCAATTAGCAAATAACTACAGCTTTTAATAACTAAATGATTAAATACAGTTAAAATTTCAGGGAAAAAATAATAATTTGACATTACAATAGCTCCTGGAGCTTGTTGGCTAATTTCCAAATAAACCCTTCCATGATAACAGAATGTTTGTGGTATTGCTCTGTCTGAATTCAGTTTCACAAAGAAAGCAAAAATAAAGTTATCCTTTCTTATGTGATGAGGATTTAGTAAGATCAATAAAACTGGAAGAGAATCGGGATATCTATTTCATGCTTTAAAAAGGAACATAATTGTGGACTTAATTCCATCCACCAAAGAACAAATACTGTTGCTTTATTCAACAGACATGGAATTCTTTCCTATTTTAGTAGCAAAATATTTTCCATCAAGGTATACACAACACTTAAGATTCAAAGTTTGGCAAATAATCTGTACTCCCCAAAAGTGTTGAAATCGTCACTTTAGAATAATTCTTTACCTCTATATTCATAAGGCATGCATAATGATTATTCTGAGAACTTGTATCTGTAAATAAGCTGATCTGAACTTTAATGTGTAACCACAAGTTTATGAAAATATATGTCACATATAAAACTTCAGGGCTGTGTAGCACAAAACTTAGAAATTCATCTTTGATCAATCAATCAGGTGTATTACTAATATTCTACAATAAATGGCATATACAATGCCATTGTGATCAAATGAACAATTAGTAATCGACTGTCAACTTATTTATTGGTTGCAAAGGCCAGGTGAAAAGTTTCTCAATTATGGTTTTTTTTTCAGTTTTTTTCTCACAAAGTTCATTAGGACAAAAACTTTGCAAATCTTGGACCTTTATGGCATTTCACACAGAAAGAAGCGATTCTCTATCAAAAGATATCATGCTACTGAACTTCATAATAAATAAGACAGATGAAAAAAAGAGGAATCTTCCTTCATCTTCCAATAAAATCATTAAATCTGACTGATATTTCATTTTCATACTACTTATTATACATCAATATTTCATTAAGCATCATTCTTTAATTTAAAAACCTACTATCAATTATTTACAAAAACCACATTCACAATGTATTCCATTATTTTGTCAGTATTATTTGGAAGCTCTGTTGTACTGTTCACATTATCACAAAAAACATACATAATGAATTTCATTCATTCATCAGGTGAAGCATACAAAAATAAAACAAGAAATCTGCAGCTGGAATTTTCATTACAAAATCAACACTACAGTGAATTGCACTATCACATAATCATACTTGAAAATGAATATATTGGGACTTTAAAAAAAAAAAAAAATCCAAATTTGACAAAGGCTCCCAAACTAATGACCAAGTGAATAAAAATGGAAATTATAAAAAAACAATGAAATACAATAATTATCCAAAATTTACTAAAATGAGTTACAATTTACCCTTTTCCTAAAAAGCACCTGTCGATGATTCTGGAGCTGTCATCTTTCTTTGACACAAAAAATAACATTAAAAATATATAGGAGAATTATATCTGTCAGTTTGAAAAATAGCTATTAAAAGCGGTGGTCTAATTATAAATATATTGACATACCCTTGCAGCCTTGAGCTACAATGAGCTTATCAAGTCACTTCAATTCTTTTAAAAATATTAAAAATATATTGACTTTGAACTTTGCAGTACATGGAACACTAATTTTTAATTCACTTTCTTGATAACCAAATGGCAAAAGACTGGCATCAAAATTTTACAACCTGAACAAAAATAAGATATCTCGGGGCTCATTCAGATATACAACGGCAAACCCCCAGGGAAAACCCCCACTTTTTTTTTAAGAGCACCACTTATGATAATGAAATGTGCATTAACACTTCAATAATAGTTCAAGCTCAAATAAAAGAGAGTTTTGCCAAAACATGTGCAAACCCGTGACATCATATTTTGCACTAACTTTATGAGAACTTGATTGTTCATACCTTTTTGCTGCCAGGAGAGAAAAGGTAGATTTTTGTGCCGTGGCTTGGATTTTTTTTATTTTTTTTTTTTGCCACCTCATATACCAATAACAATAAAAAAAAAAATCTAGAAATCTTACTTTATACATTTTTTTCACTGATAAAAGAAAAAGAACAGCGCAAAGGTGCACTATGATTTTACGGCAATTTGAACTGTCCGGAAAAAAATGTGCACTCACACAATTAAGGCTTGTTCAGATATGGCGTGACAAACCCCCATGTTTTTTTTAGTTGTGTTCAGATATGTTAATTGAACACACATTGACACGTCAATGTTCAAATAAAGATTTTTGTCAAAGGCTGTGCAAACAAACTCATGACATCCATATTTGTGCTAAGTTTTTGAAGAATTTCATGGGTCCACAGCTTTTTGCCCACCTGGAAGCAAAAAATATGCCTCTGGCCTCGGCAATTTTTTTTTTCTGCCTCATATATCACTCACTTACTACATAAAAACCATGGGAGGGGGTGGGGGGGGGGTGGTATGTAATATCTGAACAAGCCTTTACTGTTTAAAGGCTTGTCCACATATGCAGTAGTTAAGCTGCTTTAAAAAACGGCAGAGTTTTATGCAAGTATACTGCAGGTATTTGCCCCAGATCTGATTACACAAAGGTAAGTGAGAACGCATATAACACCTTTGTAGTATGTCACTCATAACATCTTGCCTTTTCATTTATTTACACCTACTAACAAAAATCATTGCATTTTTTGTTAGCAGTTTATTGGACAAGCCTTAAGATGTAAAAAAATACTGACAAAGTCCATCAAAGAAAACAATGTAAAATGCTCTTGCATGTGTTCACATATAAATAATCTACATCTTTGCATCATCATGGCAGCTTAAAACATTTACTTCTAAAAAGACAAATATGCCTTCCGATCAAAAGCATCAGCAATTACTCTTAAACCAAAGATTCTCTTTGACATGGAGCAGAAATTACTTTCAAAGTTCGACAAACTTGACATGCTGTACGAGTACTCAAAAATCATAGTGAAATATGCTGTTACACGAATACAAATCTCCACAATTTAAACAAATGCTTAATTTACAGCAATGTGCTACCAGCAGCACTAGGACATGTGCAAATATAACAAGACTTTCATTCATTATTGATAAGTTAGATTATTCAAAAATATCACACACACTTGCATAAACACCAACACAGATCAGGCAACAAAATTATCAGTTGGAAAGGCAAAGTTTACTGTCATGTATTACAGATACAATTTCTGACGCAAAAATGTGCCAAGAAAAATTCATATTCAGCCTGTGTGAACCAGGCTAGGCAGCCTTTTATACCCTATGGCCTAAAATTCACAAAGGGAGGTTGAACCTTAAATCATGGTTTAAAATACAGTTTAGAATTTAATCTTGGACTAAACTAAGTGTACTTGCAGGGAAAAAATACTCAGGGCGAATTTGACCCGGAAACGCCAAAAAGAGCCCTGGAAAACTAAAAAAAAGAGCCCCTGAAATTCTCATAGGGTCCAATGTAAACTGTAATTACAATGTAGGAATTTGGGTGGCGGGCTCAAGAGTAGCCCCGGAAAAAAAAAAAAAAAATTTCCCTGGTACATTGCTGTTCATTGACCAGGAGGTTATGACTGTGTTTTGTGTTGTTGAATTGGGTTTTACAGACATGCATCAATCAAAATGATTATTTACGTCTGGGACCGACCTTTACCGTCACCATCCGAAAGATGTGGCAAATGTAGATTCATATCTTTCCAAAGGACATTATTGCCGCGGCAGGGATTCGAACCCCAGACCTGTGGTTCAAAATCCGGAGACTTATCCACTGAGCAACAAAACCTCTATTATGGCTGAGATGGTTTAAACCATCATTTAGATAACCTTCTTTGTGAAATTCCAACCAATATTGGTAAGTGCATAGTAAAAGTGAGTATTTGATAACTGTATGGTCACAAACCCTGCTAAATATCCCTGCATACTGTTATGATATATACCCTGCTCGGTGAAGCCTCGTAAAGACAATTTTAGGCAAAAAATGGCACTGAATTCCTGACGTTGTACAGACCACAGACACTCAATGATGATGCTACACTTGTGGTTAAACCCCCCCTCTCAATCATCTTTCTTTACCTTGTCACTGAAATCAAAACCAGTTGACAGTACTACACATTGAATTCTTTTCTTTATTTTTCTTATCCATCCACCTCTCTCTTTCTTACTCTCTCTTTATCTCTACTCTCTCTCTCTCTCTCTCTCTCTCACACAACTGATCACATTCACACACTCAACATAATCTCATGTAAGAATTTCTGGTGTCCACACCGCACTTCAACAACATGCACTCAATAGTAACAGGAGTCTAAAATGGCATTTAAAATGTGCTAATCTGCACCATTTTCCATACTCTATGTCTGTTATAGCTAAGGCATCCCGTATCATAAAGTAGTAGAAGAATGTCTGCTTCCATCAAAAGTCAAATGTTTGATCATCGTCCCTATTCCACACCAAATCTAATTTTAAGCATTACTTTCTTGTTCTGTCTCTCCAACCTCCGGTCTATGTTCTTCTGGTCTCTATTGTTTCTCCTGCGCTCTTTGACAACTAATCCAATGCCAGTGGGGATCCGTTGTGGTCTCAAACACTTCCTCAAAGGTGCTTCCCATTTGCTGCACCTGAGTGTCGCACGGAGGATTGGCCATGCCTCCCATGCTACTCTCATCTATCTGCTCATTAGAGCTGTCCCAGGCAAAGAAGCTCCAAAGTAGTTGTTAATGTTTGGCTACACTGTGCCCCCATCGTTTGTCTCTGACTTGATCAAAGCCGCTGCCACCACCACCATATCCCACTCCTGACTAATCCTATGATCCTGTAGGTAGTCAATGGGTGTTTCACTGGTGGTATGTAACGTTGACTGAGATAATGGAAGTTGTTGCCACTGCCAGCAGTTTCTCCAAAGACTATCCTTGCATCATCGGTGGTAGAACCCGACTGTTCAACCTGGCCTCCTTTCGCGACCCATCTCTCCGCCCTATCCCTTGGATTCTCTCCAAAAGTACCTCCACCTTCTCTGGCCTATCTCGACCTAGTTCCCTCTCACCTCTTAGGAGGATCTTCCTCTGTAATGATCCGTACTCTACACTCTTGGACTAACTTTTATTCTTTCCCTAGTACCCTCTGGCTCTTTCCCCAACCTCTTTGTGATTTATCCCTAACCCGATCTCTGTCGTGTCTCTCGCAAGTGTTGGATCATCAAAGATTCCTCTGTTTTGTCTCTGTTACCATCTCTTATTCTATCCCTTCCACCACCCTCTATCAAGATCAACATCTAAAAAGACGTCTTGACTGTTGTCCCTACCCCTCTTATGGTCCTTTGAAAAGCCCAACTGCCTCCGACTGCCCTCACGCTCTCTTTTATACATCTCCTTCCTCTCCTTCCTTTTCATCTTCCCTTCCCTGTTGTTCTCTTGCCACATGTCAGTGTAGAGCTCCCAAGGGTTGTAGGCAATTGAGCTTGTCAGGGTACAGTGACAGCAGTATGGACGCGGCTCACATCCAGGATTGCAGCAGGGCATGTACTCATCGTATGATGGTTTATGCATCTCAGACGGGGCCCACTCCATCCTGCCATCAAAATCTTCCCTGATACGTGTGATTAACTTGATGATATCCTGGTACTCTGGCTCATTGGCAATGTTGTACTGCTCTGCTGGATCACGGTGAAGGTCAAAGAGCAGAGGAGGGTTGTGCTTGGTTCGCTTGGCCGTCTTCCTGCAGTCTGGGTCTGGATGTCCTATCCCTGACAGTGTGGAACCTTTGGTGTAGAAGTGAGCTTTGTATTGCTTGTAACGAACTGCAAAGGAACTCTGTCTCTCACTGGCTGCTGGTGAGTAATAGAAGAATGTCTCCCTCAAACTCTACAAGATTAAAACAATTGAAAACAAATATTAAACAAGAGATATTTCTGAAATGCTGTGACCAAACTTTTCTTTTAAGATTCATATTTTTAAAAATTCTATGTAATGATGATGAGATAACTCAAGCTGGTGTCTATGCAAAATATGTATTGTACAAAAATCAAATCATGCTCAATTATACTTGAGAACAATGGCCCTCCATACCTCTGCTCCTATGATCTACTGTCCACTTTGAAAGTGAAGCTCAAGATATAGCTACTTTTTACTAAATAGCATACAACTAAATAAAATTTCAGTCTCCCCTAATAAATCAAGAACTGCACAT
This sequence comes from Echinometra lucunter, assembly GCA_029962745.1. NCBI lineage: Eukaryota > Metazoa > Echinodermata > Echinoidea > Camarodonta > Echinometridae > Echinometra > Echinometra lucunter. Next base: position 23,029,902 of record CM057154.1, on the reverse strand, counting down.
ATTGATTTCATACATTTTAGTCTCATGGGTCTCTATTAAAGAGGCTCTGTCGTTGGCTTTCATGGGGAATTTGAAACCATGGGTGCTTACCCAATTACAGGTGTTGTCCACCACTATGAGTTTTATGACCAACAGACCTTATGTAATGCTTTGTATATTCCACCCTTTGCCCCATATGGCAAAGTCATTGTCTCACTTTCCCTGGCCCGAGAATGCCCGAAGCAGGCCGAAGAATGTTTATGGTGGGACACCTTGTTTTCCTGTGCTCCAGAAATTTAGCTCTATTACAGGCATTACCAGTGCTTTTCACAAAGTCTGGTGTCAGCAAACTATGATTAACTCCCCATGAAAACCCACGACAGAGCCTCTTAAAGGACCTATACACCTCATATATTCAGGGTTTGGTTTGGCCTTGATACTCTTCAGCTAACTCTACTGGACAGTAAAAGCTATACAAAATGTCAAATGCCTCTCACCTTGCCACCACTGAAAAGGAACGGAGCCATATCCACCCCATCCAGCATTGCACTGGGCAGCCTGGCCCCAGTGATCTTAGCAACGGTCGGCAGCACATCTAGGGTGCTGGACAGCTCGAGGGTGTAGCCAGGCTTGATGCGCCCCCTCCAGTGGGCTATGGCAGGCACCCTTACCCCACCCTCATAGGTGGTAGCCTTGCCGCACTTCAGGAGTCCTACGCTGCCTCCCCATCGTTTCGACAGGCTTGGCCTGTGCAAAGAGAAGAGTTATTGTACAGCACTTAATCATTCATCTATCAACTGGGTCTTGTTTCTAAAACATGCTAGGAATAACAACTGCATCACCAACTAGCTAGCAGTGAATCAAATTCTATCATCTAAGGAGCTTATATCATTATCAAGTATTCTAAATTGTCATCGACAATAAAACAGGACCCTGTTCTTGACCCTTACAAACCATGGGAGCTAAAGACTGATCCAGAATATCTACAGTGTACGGTAAGTTAGAATAGCTTAGTTTTTCTTTGCTGCAACAAATGCAAATGTATTAAGATCTTTTATATAGTGTTGTGTCATCTTAAAACATCTACATGAACCAAGGAAATCATTTATTAGCAAATCCCTCACCTTTACCTAGATGCTGTGCAATGAGTATCACCTCAAAATATACAAGTTATGAGTAAACCTGTGATGTATACGTACGTACCCATTATCTGCAGAGAAGAAGATGAATGTATCATTCCAAATATCCTGCTCGTCCAATTCCTCCATGACCTGCCCAATCTCCCAGTCCATCGCAGCCAGGGCGTCGCCATAATCACCCGAGCGGTTGCTCCCGTGTTCCGCCAGTCTGCGTACTGCGGATCATGGGTATGCTGGAAGGAGTAATAGAGGAAGAAGGGTTTGCCTCCACGGACGCTCTTCCGGATGGCCTTGCGAGCCTGCGTGGCATATTTCTCATCGAGCGTCATCAGGTCGATGGGTTGTTCGATGATGGTTGTGCCATTGTAGAGTGGACAGGGGCTGAAGTTCTGCTTGCAGCTGTAGACACAGGTTCGGTTAGGATGGAAGCAGATGCTGCAGGGACAGTGACTGTGGGATGCTGGAAGACCTAATAGAACATAAGAAATAAAATCAAAACAATGTCACTCAGATGTATGCAAATTTTTCACCTTCAAAATAACAAATGCCTCAAACACAGTATTCTGTAGAAGATGGTGTGATTACTGAAAAAAAGTAATCTTCCACAAATGTCAAATGTCATATAATATAATATGTAAAATATCTAGTTATGGTAGCTGACATGAACATGTTCTCATATTGTACCACCTGGTGTGCATGCCAGGCACCATAAATTGAAGTGAGGAAACTGAAAGGAAGCAGAATTAAGTTTTGGGGCAATAAACCAGCCATGATCTGGAAAGGATGTAGAATACACCAAAATAGCACTTAATATTCTCATATGTCATGATTCTGAATAATGATCTCCTGTTATCCATCATATGATTAATGAAAATTTTATAGGGAACATCAAAATCTCACGCAAATAATGTCTTCCTTGAATTATCTTGGCTCCAAACTCACAAAAAATGTACATGTGTACAGCATTCTCTTTCATTTTCTTACACAGCAGAATTAACATGCCAAGTACATGCATTTACATGAACATATACCTCAAGAAATTAACCAACAAATTTTAAAACAAAATGACAGTTGCCACAGCAACCATCCCCTCCAAACCATAGCTGATGCATATTAGATGTTGGCAAAACATTTTCTAAGAGGTTGGCCAAATCATGTTGGACAGTGTATGCTACATGACTCATGATTTCATAAAATTCTGCAATGATCAACATCCATATCACAGCTGATGCATATTAGATGTTGGCAAAACATTTTCTAAGAGGTTGGCCAAATCATGTTGGACAGTGTATGCTGCATGACTCATGATTTTCATAAAATTTTGTAATGATCAACATCCATATCACTTGTTCATTAAATGAACCTCTCGCTGATATGCCAAAAA
>CM057154.1:22964051-23026900 GCA_029962745.1 Echinometra lucunter | reverse complement strand
AAATGAGTTACAAATTTACCCTTTTCCTGAAAAGCACCTGTCATGATTCTGGAGCTGTCATCTTTCTTTGACACAAAAAATAACATTAAAAATATATAGGAGAATTATATCTGTCAGTTTCGAAAATAGCTATTAAAAGCGGTGGTCTAAATAAGCATCCAAATTAAATTCTCAAATTCTCATTATAAATATATTGACATACCCTTACAGCCTTGAGCACCATGAGCTCTATCAAGTCGCTTAATTCTTTTACAATTACTGAAGATATATTGAATTTGAAGGCAGTAACTAATTTGGATTAACTTTCTTGATACCAATGGCAAAAGACTGGCATCAAAATTTTACAACCTGAACAAAAATAAGATATCTCGGGGCTCATTCAGATATACAACGGCAAACCCCCAGGGAAAACCCCCCTTTTTTTTTTTTTTAACAGCACCACTTATGATAATGAAATGTGCATTAACACTTCAATAATAGTTCAAGCTCAAATAAAAGAGAGTTTTGCCAACACATGTGCAAACCTGTGACATCATATTTTCGCACTAACTTTATGAGAACTTGATTGGTTCACACCTTTTTGCTGCCAGGAGAGAAAAAGTAGATTTTGTGCCGTGGCTTGATTTTTTTTTTTGCCACCTCATATACCAATAACAATAAAAAAATCTAGAAATCTTACTTTATACATTTTTTTCACTGAGAAAAGAAAAAAAAACAGCGCAAAGTGCACTATGATTTTTACGGCAATTTGAACTGTCCGGAAAAAAACGTGCACTCACACAATTAAGGCTTGTTCAGATATGGCGTGACAAACCCCCCATGGTTTTTTTTAGTGTGTTTCAGATATGTTAATGAACACACAATGACACGTCAACGCTCAAATAAAGATTTTTGTCAAAGGCTGTGCAAACAAACTCATGACATCATATTTGTGCTAAGTTTTTGAAGAATTTCATTGGTCCACAGCTTTTTGCCACCTGGAAGCAAAGATATGCCTCTGGCCTCGGCATTTTTTTTTCTGCCTCATATATCACTCACTTACTACATAAAAAACCGTGGGATGGGGGTGGGGGGGGGGGGGGGGTTGGCATGTAATATCTGAACAAGCCTTTACTGTTGAAAGGCTTGTCCACATATGCAGTAGTAAACTGCTTTAAAACAAGCAGAGTTTTATGCAAGGATACTGCATGTATTTGCCCAGATCTGATTACACAAAGGTAAGTGAGAATGCATATAACACCTTTGTAGTGTCACTCATAACATCTTACCTTTCATTTATTTACACCTACTAAAAAATCATTGCATTTTTTTTGTTAGCAGTTTATTGGACAAGCCTTAAGATGTAAAAATACTGACCAAAGTCCATCAAAGAAAACAATGTAAAATGCTCTTGCATGTGTTCACATATCAAATAATCTATATCTCTGCATTCATCATGGCAGCTTAAATACATTTACTTCTAAAAAGACAAATATGCCTTCCGATCAAAAGCATCAGCAATTACTCTTAACAAAAGATTCTCTTTGACATGAGCAAAATTACTTTCAAAGTTTCAAGTTTCGACAACTTGACATGCTGTACGAGTACTCAAAATCATAGTGAAATATGCTGTACACGAATACAAATCTCCACAATTTAAACAAATGCTTAATTTACAGCAATGCTACAGCAGCAATAGGAAATGTGCAAATATAACAAGACTTTCATTCCCCCCAATTAATTTGGAATAAAAAAGGTTAGATTATTCAAAAAATTATCACACACACTTGCATAAACTCACAACAACGATCAAGGCACAAAATGATCAGTTGGAAAGGGCCAAAGTTTACTGTCAATTTATTACAGATACAATTTATGAGGCAAACAATGTGCCAAGAAAATTCATATTCAGCCTGTGAACCAGGCTGGCAGCCTTTTATGACCCTAAATGGCCTAAATTCAAAAGGAGGTTTGAACCTGAATCATGGTTAAAATAACAGTTTAGACTTAATCTTGGACTAAACTAAGTGTACATTGCAGGGAAAAAATACACGGGGGCTAGGGGCGAATTTTGACCCCGAAACGCCAAAAAGAGCCCTGGAAAACTAAAAAAAAAGAGCCCCTGAAATTCTCAATAGGGTCCAAGTAACTGTAATACAATGTAGGAAATTTGGGGGGGTGGGCTCAAAGAGTAGCCCTGGAAAAAAAAATAATTTTTCCCTGGTACATTGCTGTTTATTGACCAGGAGGTTATGATTATGTTTTGTTGTTGTTGAACTGGGTTTTACAAGACATGCATCAATCAAATATGATTGATTTACGTCTGGGACCGACCTTTAACGTCACCATCCGAAAAGATGTGCAAATGTGATTCATATCTTTCCAAAGGACATTAGTGCCGCAGCAGGGATTCGAACCCCAGACCTTGTGGTTCAAAATCCGGACTTATCCACTGAGCAACAAAACCTCTATTATGGGCTGAGATGGTTTAAAACCATCATTTAGATAACCTTCTTTGTGAAATTCCAACCAATATTGGTAAGTGCATAGTAGAAAGTGAGTATTTGATATACTGTATGGTCACAAACCCTGCTAAATATCCCTGCATACTGTTATGATATATACCCTGCTCGGTGAAGCCTCGTAGACAATTTTAGGCAAAAAATGGCACTGATCCCTGGACGTTGTACGAACCACAGACACTCAATGATGATGCTACTACAACTGTTGGGTTAAACCCCCCTCTCAATCTCTTTCTTACCTTGTCCTGAATCAAAACAGTTGACAGTACTACACATTGAATTCTTTTCTTTATTTTCGGTTCCATCCACCTCTCTCTTTCTTCCTACTCTCTCTTTATCTCTCTCTCTCTCTCTCTCTCATCACACAACTGATCCACATTCACACCTCAACATAATCTCATGTAAGAATTTCTGGCGTCCCACACCGCACTTCAACAACATGCACTCAATAGTACAGGAGTCTAAAATGGAATTTTAAAATGTGCTAATCTGCACCATTTTCCATACTCTATGTCTGTTATAGCTAAGGCATCTGTATCATAAAGTAGTAGAAGAATGTCTTGCTTCCATCAAAAGTCAAATGTTTGATCATCGTCCCTATCCACGCCAAATCTAATTTTACGCATTACTTTCTTGTTCTGTCTCTCCAACCTCCGGTCTATGTTCTTCGGTCTCTATTGTTTCTCCTGCGCTCTTGACAACTACATCCAATGCCAGTGGGGCAATCCGTTGTGGTCTCAAACACTTCCTCAAAGGTGCTTCCCATCTGCTGCACCTGAGTGTCAGCAAGAGGATGGCCATGCCTCCCATGCTACTCTCATCTATCTGTTCATTAGAGCTGTCCCAGGCAAAGAAGCCTCCAAAGTAGTTGTTAATGTTGGCTACCACTGTGCCCCCATCGTTGTCTCTGACTTGATCAAAGCCGCTGCCACCACCACCATATCCCACTCCTGACTCAATCCTATGATCCTGTAGGTAGTCAATGGGTGTTTCACTGGTGGTATGTAACGTTGGATTGAGATAAATGGAAGTTGTTGCCACTGCCAGCAGTTTCTTCCAAAGATATCCCTTGCTCATCGGGGTTAGAACCCCGACTGTTCAACCTGGCCTCCTTTCGCGAACCATCTCTCCGCCTATCCCTTGGATTCTCTCCAAAAGTACCTCCACCTCTCTGGGCCTATCTCGACCTCGTTCCCTCTCACCTCTAGGAGGATCTTCCTCTGTAATGATCCGTACTCTACCTCTTGGACTAACTTTTATTCTTTCCCTAGTACCCTCTGGCTCTTTTCCCAACCTCTTTGTGATTTATCCCTAACCCGATCTCTGTCGGTGTCTCTCGCAAGTGTGGATCATCAAAGATTCCTCTTGTTTGTCTCTGTTACCATCTCTTATTCTATCTCTTCCACCACCTCTATCAAGATCAACATCTAAAAAGACGTCTTGACTGTTGTCCTACCCCTCTTATGGTCCTTTGAAAAGCCCAACTGCCTCCGACCTGCCCTCCACGCTCTCTTTTGTACATCTCCTTCCTCTCCTTCCTCTTCATCTCCCTTCCCTGTTGTTCTCTTGCCACATGTCAGTGTAGAGCTCCCAAGGGTGTAGGCAATTGAGCTTGTCAGTGGTACAGTGACAGCAGTATGGACGCGGCTCAAATCCAGGATTGCAGCAGGGCATGTACTCATCGTATGATGGTTATGCATCTCAGATGGGCCCACTCCATCCCTGGCCATCAAAATCTTCCCTGATACGTGTGATTAACTTGATGATATCCTGGTACTCTGGCTCATTGGCAATGTTGTACTGCTCTGCTGGATCACGGTGAAGGTCAAAGAGCAGAGGAGGGTTGTGCTTGGTTCGCTTGGCCGTCTTCCTGCAGTCTGGGTCTGGATGTCCTATCCCTGACAGTGTGGAACCTTTGGTGTAGAAGTGAGCTTTGTATTGCTTGTAACGAACTGCAAAGGAACTCTGTCTCTCACTGGCTGCAGGTGAGTAATAGAAGAATGTCTCTCTCAAACTCTACAAGATTAAAACAATTGAAAACAAATATTAAACAAGAGATATTTCTGAAATGCTGTGACCAAACTTTTCTTTTAGGATTCATATTGAAAAAAATTCTATGTAATGATGATGAGATAACTCAGGCTGGTGTCTATGGAAAATATGTATTGTACAAAAATCAAATCATGCTCAATTCTACTTGAGAACAATGCCCCTCCATACCTCTGCTCCTATGATCTGCTGTCCACTTTGAAACTGAAGCTCAAGATATAGCTACTTTTTAATAAATAGCATACAACTAAATAAAATTTCAGTCTCCCCTAATGAATCAAGAACTGCACATATTGATTTCATACATTTAGTCTCATGGGTCTCTATTAAAGAGGCTCTGTCCGTTGGCTTTCATGGGGAATTTGAAACCATGGTGCTCACCCAATAACAGGTGTTGTCCACCACTATGAGTTTTATGACCAACAGACCTTATGTAATGCTTTGTATATTCCACCCTTTGCCCCATATGGGCAAAGTCATTGCCTCACTTTCCCTGGCCCGAGAATGCCCTGAAGCAGGCCGAAGAATGTTTATGGTGGGACACCTTGTTTTGCTGTGCTCCAGAAATTTAGCTCTATTACAGGTATTACCAGTGCTTTTCCACAAAGTCTGGTGTCAGGAAACTATGATTAACTCCCCATGAAAAACCCACGACAGAGCCTCTTTAAGGACCTATACACCTCATATATTCAGGGTTTGGTTGGCCTTGATACTCTTCAGCTAACTCTACTGGACAGTAAAAGCTATACAAAATGTCAAATGCCTCTCACCTTGCCCCACTGAAAAGGAACGGAGCCATATCCACCCCATCCAGCATTGCATTGGGCAGCCTGGCCCCAGTGATCTTAGCAACGGTCGGCAGCACATCTAGGGTGCTGGAAGCTCGAGGGTGTAGCCAGGCTTGATGCGCCCCCTCCAGTGGGCTATGGCAGGCACCCTTACTCCACCCTCATAGGTGGTAGCCTTGCCGCACTTCAGGAGTCCTACGCTGCCTCCCCATCGTTTCGACAGGGCTTGGCCTGTGCAAAGAGAAGAGTTATTGTACAGCACTTAATCATTCATCTATCAACTGGGCCTTGTTTCTAAAACATGCTAGGAATAACAACTGCATCACCAACTAGCTAGCAGTCAATCAAATTCTATCATCCATTAGGAGCTTATATCAATTATCAACTATTCTAAATTGTCATCGACAATAAAACAGGACCCTGTTCTTGACCCTTACAAACCATGGGAGCTAAAGACTGATCCAAGAATATCTACAGTGTATGGTAAGTTAGAATAGCTTAGTTTTCTTTGCTGCAACAAATGCAAATGTATTAAGATCTTTTATATAGTGTTGTGTCATCTTAAAACATCTACGTGAACCAAGGAAATCATATTATTAGCAAATCCCTCACCTTTACCTAGATGCTGTGCAATGAGTATCACCTTAAAAATATACAAGTTATGAGTAAACCTGTGATGTATACGTACGTACCCATTATCTGCAGAGAAGAAGATGAACGTATCATTCCAAATATCCTGCTCGTCCAATTCCTCCATGACCTGCCCAATCTCCCAGTCCATCGCAGCCAGGGCGTCGCCATAATCACCCCGAGCGGTTGCTCCTGTGTTCCGCCAGTCTGCGTACTGCGGATCATGGGTATGCTGGAAGGAGTAATAGAGGAAGAAGGGTTTGCCTCCATGGACGCTCTTCCGGATGGCCTTGCGAGCCTGCGTGGCATATTTCTCATCGAGCGTCATCAGGTCGATGGGTTGTTCGATGATGGTTGTGCCATTGTAGAGTGGACAGGGGCTGAAGTTCTGCTTGCAGCTGTAGACACAGGTTCGGTTAGGATGGAAGCAGATGCTGCAGGGACAGTGACTGTGGGATGCTGGAAGACCTAATAGAACATAAGAAATAAAATCATAAAACAATGTCACTCAGATGTATGCAAATTTCCTTCACCTTCAAAATAACAAATGCCTCAAACACAGTATTCTGTAGAAGATGGTGTGATTATTGAAAAAAAAGTATTCTTCCACAAATGTAAAATGTCATATAATATAATATGTAAAATATCTCTGGTTATGGTAGCTGACATGAAATTAGAATGAAATCTGTGAACATGTTCTCATATTGTACCACCTGGTGTGCATGCCAGGCACCATGAATTTGAAGTACCTGAAAGGAAGCAGAAATTAAGTTTTTGGGCAATAAACCAGCCATGATCTGGAAAGGATGTAGAATACACCAAAATAGCACTAAATATTCTCATACGTCATGATTCTGAATAATGATCTCCTGTTATCCATCATATGATTTGATTTAAAAAATCTTATAGGGAACATCATAAATCTCACACAAATAATGTCTTCCTTGAATTATCTTGGCTCCAAACTCACAAAAAATGTACATGTGTACAGCATTCTCTTTCATTTTCTTACACAGCAGAATTAACATGCCAAGTACACGCATTTACATGAACATATACCTCAAGAAATTAACCAACAATTTTTTAAACAAAATGACAGTTACCACAGCAACCATCCCCTCCAAACCATAGCTGATGCATATTAGATGTTGGCAAAACATTTTCTAAGAGGTTGGCCAAATCATGTTGGACAGTGTATGCTGCATGACTCATGATTTTCATAAAATTCTGTAATGATCAACATCCATATCACCACAGTTGATGCATATTAGATGTTGGCAAAACATTTTCTAAGAGGTTGGCCAAATCATGTTGGACAGTGTATGCTGCATGACTCATGATTTTCATAAAATTTTGTAATGATCAACATCCATATCACTTGTTCATTAAATGAACCTCTCGCTGATATGCCAAAAAGGAGGGCTTGGACAAAGACTAGAGATTATAAATAAAACTATGCTAACTACATGCTATGAAATAAGGGTACTAGAATTGCACCCCAAAAGGTATAACAACAAAACCTCTATTGGAATGTAAATCTGTGCTTCAGTAGCAAACTGGAGAAGTTTGAGTTTCTCATGAAAAAAGGAGAAAAATTTAATAAAAGAGGGGACAAAAGCTGTTCCAAGATGAAATCTGACAAAAAACTAAATAATCAAAAACTAAGAAACAGAGGAAAACTGTCCACAATACCAGGATAAAATAAGAATAGCTTTGAATTACTGTCAAGTAGTACGACAGGATGTAATTCAAGTAAATTAAGTAGGTCAAAACAACAAGATCAATGTCCATTCCGTCTGTATTGCACTGAAAGGTCATAATGTCTCATTCAGCTTTTCCTGGCTGGATGACAATGACCTGGGCCCTGTTTCATAAAACTTGTTATCAGTAACAACTGCCACATTTCTATGACAAATTTGCTCTCGGCCAATCAAATGCAAGGATTTCAGTAGCTTACAACAGTTATTGCAACTTGTTATTCATAACAAGTTTTATGAAACGGAGCCCTGTACAGCATTATGACACAAAACATACTGTTACTCATGTTAGTCTGTGTTCAGAGAAGTTTTAGAACCCAGCTTTCATGGGAACACAAAAACCACTCCAAATGGTTAATTCGCAATTTCAAGATACTGCTTCAAGCATAGGATGTATTCACAATCTTCTAAAAATGAGGGGGCGCAGGATCATGTCTTTCTGTGTAAGATTCTTGATTTCAAATGCAACCATGGGTTATACTCAGTGATTTTGAGCATGTTCCAAACCTGCCAATCTGGGCTTTAATAAAAAGCTTTATGGACACAGCCATTCAAGGGAGCACTGGTACACCAATAAATGCATGTGGGATCATGGATGGATCTGGCTCCATATTTGGCCAAATACTAGAGGGTCCCAGGGTTCAATGATCTTGAGAAGTTGGTAGAAGATGAAAAGGTGCTTCTGTTGTATGTATACATGCAAATCACATTCTAACTTTAGGAACAAAGCACTATTCTGTTGGATCTCTTTCTGCTTCAAAAACAGTCCCCACATACTTGTATTTTACCTACCAAACAGAATCCTCTCTGAAGGAAAACACCACTTTAAAGTTTATGCCAAATGACGGATTATTAGCCATGGTAAAAACAGAAAGTTTGACAAAATATTATTCTTCGAGGATCATATGACTTTTATGAGCATTGTGAACTACTGAAATAGACGGAATCACAATATGAAATATTTGCATTTCACAAAAATGCCATAAATGCAGCCATAATAAACAATTAGCCAAGGTTTAAAGTCGAAAACTTTCTGGTATCATGCCTTTTATGGTTTTTTACCTTGGGAGAATTCTATTCAGCCAGAATAATACAAAATATTTTTCCATCAATAGAAAACAAACTGTTCATTGCATGGTTTACTGTATTTGACAACTTACACCTACTGATCATACATACCGTGATGAAAAGTATAAATTTTATACAATACTGGTCCTATTATCAGTCAAGAAATATTTTTTTTTGCCCACATGAGCATGTGACTTTAAGCTGTCTTGTGGCAATTTCATGGCTAAATTAACTCAGGAATGAGGAACTGTATAAAGTGTGTAGCTATTTACACGATTAGTTAGCCTGCAATATTACCTATTACACCTTTTTGCTTTGTACCATGTTTTCGTGTACAATTATGACAATTAATTTTAGTCCCAAGTGTGTGAAATATCTCACAGAGGCTTTCATCTATGTAGACAAATATTCATGTCACAACCTTCTAGAAATTGAAAAGATATGCCCCCCCCCAAAAAAAAAAAAAAAATAAAAAAATTGTAAAGCTGCAGAGGTGGGAGGTGGGAGGTGGGGGGGGGGAGGGAAGGTACAGGGTGAAACAGTTACTGTTCCCACCAATTCACCACAGTATCTAATCTATGGATTGGGTAATTTGAAAGAGATTGTAAGAACAAATAAGAACAAAAACAAAAACAAAAACATGGAGACCATCTAAATATTAATTGAGTGATTGCAACATCTTGGGGGTTTATGTAGGTCTATAGGCAGAATTAACAGAAGGTCACCAAAATTTGCATGGAGGGGTCTTCTTTACTTCTGCCTTATTTCTACACAGGATGAAATAATTCTACAAAGGACATATCAGCCTACAAATAGCTGACCGGCAATTGGCAGGATACCTTATATCTCCAAAACTCTGTCCTGAAATTACGTTTATAGAGTAGCTGCTTATTGCAACTTGCTAATAACGTTTCACAAAGCATACTCACAAGGTAAAGATTACATTACAGAGTAATGAAGTTCTAGAAAATATGATGTGCTATATACTTGACAGTTCCCACAAATATTTAAAGTGTGTTTTATAAAACTATAGCTAGGTGCAACATACTGCCTAGGAAAGTTTTATAACCACTGCACGACTACTGCACATCTACAAATCAAAAATCAATTTCCAGCCTTAGTAAAAAAACATGTGCAATACACTCAAGATACAGTATTAGTTTTTTCAAGATTTTTGTGTAGCTCTCTATTTCCTAGAAATTCTGATCAGTGTGAATAATGCAGAAACTTCTTCCTTCCAGAGACCGACTAGAAATGATCAGGATTCCTTTAGAGTAAACAAACACTGATAGATTTTCACCTTGTTGAAAAAGGTTCCACCCATTTTTCACACTTTATATTTTTCCTAGCAATTCTCATCCACAATATACAAATCTCTTGGAGTCTGAATTTCAGAAAACTAAGTTCCTGAAGATCAAGAAGCTGTAACACAAACATTATACCCAGATGAAAAGGTCCAACACCTTGAGTGATCTTTGCTGAAGTGAGTCCAGGTAAACATGACTAATCCCCTTCAGTAAGACTGTAATGTAATCAAAGTCTACTATGAGTGGTCCAGCATGGAGTTATGACTGATTTCAAGTTGCGATTAGTTTGAATCAATCACAACTCTTTACAAGACATGCCCCCTCAACTACTTAATTGCTCATTGTCTAACTTCCAGAAAAAGCAAGTTCTAAAAGATTAAAAATTTCCAATGCAAATAAGGACAAGTTTCACACCTTTTTAAAATGGTCTTACTACATTTTACGGTCCCTAGCTTCCAAGAAATTCTGAATCCATACGAACAATGTAGAAATTTCGTGAAATCTCAAAATTCCTAAAATCTGAACTTCTGGAAATGTTAGATTCAAGAGAAACCTGTAATGCAAACCTGGAGTGACATCACACCTGGTGGAAAAGGTCCTACACCTTGAGTGACCTTTCCTAAACTGAGGCCACTGCAAACAAGATTAATCCCCTTGCTAAGACTCTACAAGCCCTCAATGGCCAATGCAAGAATTTCCTGGACTCCAACTTCCACAAAACTAAGTTCAAGAAGGCTAAGAATTTCCTACTGCAAACACAGATTGATATTACACCTAGTTCACACCTTGAGTGACCTTTGCTAAACAAAGATCAGGTAACAGGATTAATCTCCTTGCTAAAGTTAAGTTGTAATCATTATTTTTCTTTCACTGTAATTCAATTTTTCAAAACTATGCAAGAATTATTTTGCCTATTCTTGGACTCTATCTTCCAGGAAACTAAGTACCCAAATGTTAAGGATCTCTAATGCAAAGATATTACACCTGAAAAGATCCACACCTTGAGTGACCTTTGCTAAACCCAGACCAGGTAAACAGGATAATTAGTCCGGGAGCCAGCGGGGGTCAGCCTAGCTGAAAAGGTTACCAATTTTCATCTTCATAGAAATTTAGTATGTATGCCCCTTAGTATGGAAATGCAAGTCTGGCTGGTCATCGGTGGTGGGTGTGGCCAGGAGGACCATGAAAAGGAACCCCCAGAATTAGGCTAGCTTAGCTGAAAAAGTAACCTCATGAAATCTGTTGGATATTGTCGGGCATAGCCCAGGGCTCATTGAAACACCATTGCCAGACTTTTTTGGTGGTGGGGAGTAGCCGCCAGACGCAAAAAACTGGTGTGTCAGAATTAGGCTAGCCTAGCTGAAAAAGTAACCTCATGAAACCAACTGGAACTTGTTCTTTACATTCAGAGATGTAATGTATGACCATTGCCAGACGTTTTAAGTGGTGGGGCGTAGCCGCCAGACGCCCTCAAAGGCCTACTATTTCCAGCTAGGCTAGCCTAGCTGAAAAAGTAACCTCATGAAACCAACTGGAACTTATTCTTTACATTCAAAGATGTAATGCATGACCATTGCCAGACGTTTTAAGTGGTGGGGCGTAGCCGCCAGACGCCCTCAAAGGCCTACTATTTCCAGCTAGGCTAGCCTAGCTTAAAAAGTAACCTCATGAAACCAACTGGAACTTATTCCTTACATTCAAAGATGTAACGAATGACCATTGCCAGACGTTTTAAGTGGTGGGGTGTAGCCGCCAGACGCCCTCAAAGACCCACTTTTTTCAGCTAGGCTATCCTAGCTGAAAAAGTTACCTAATAAAACCAACTGGAACTTGTTCTTTACATTCAAAGATGTAATGAATGAGCATTGCCAGACGTTCTGAGTGGTGGGGCGTAGCCGCCAGACGCCCTTAAAGGCCCACTTTCTGGGAAAGTACCCTCAAGAAACCAACTGGAACATGTTCTTTATATTCAAAGATGTAATGAATGAGCATTGCCAGACATTTTGAGTGGTGGGGGCGAAGCCGCCAGACAGTCTGAGGGACACCCCACCCCACTCACACACACAAACACACCACTACCATCACTCCCTAATGATTTAAATAGTGAGGCATGGCTTCTTGACGCCCCTACCAATCCCAACACACACATACAACCATATTATTGTAGTTGTTTTTTTTATAAAGTGTGTATTTAAATAATAAGTTCAAGAAGAACAAACTGTGTTAAAACACCGAGATGGAAATTAAGGGGGTTAATTTAAATAACAAAAATTGTATTTTGGCCTGTTGGGTGAAAATAATTAGTACAATAATCAGTTTAAATAAAACGGACTTAAGCGGCAACAAACAACAGCCGAAATTTTGGAGCGTCCGTGTAGCGTTAGATCCTGGTTAACCCGAAGTTTGCTGTCCACGTGCTTGTTTGCAATTGCAAGAACGGAAAGGCAAGAGAGAAATGTTGACTGGTTTCTCGAGAATCGCTAAACGCGGTGTCTTAATTTCTAATTCATTTTAAATGATCTCTTTTCATTTTAATTCATACAGCAAGGGCCAGTGTATAGGAACTATTATTTATTTAAGTTTTATATTAATATTTTATGCGCCATAATTTTTGCCATTTTCTTGAATCTGGATATTTAATAAAATGTAGTAAAATATTATCTCCAGAAAAATGCACGCACGCATAAACATACACACACACCCATCCACAAAAATTGTGTTTGGGGAATAATTTGATTTAAGATTCTCATTCCTTTTGAGATTAAGATAGCAAGAGAGAATGAATAATTGCAAGTACATTATGGAGTATAATTAACCAATTACACTTATCATTTATAGAGCCATTATTTCTGCTTCTTAATCATTTGATGAACTAGGAAAGTTCACTTGGAAACATCAAGCGCGTTGACTACTCGCTAATGCCCCATGTCAGCGCACCATTCAAATAAAGTTCCTTCGTACCCAATACGTCGCAACATATATAATGGAGTCGTGCCTCGACAGCCATCCCAGGAGATAACCTTTCTCCGACCAATTATGGCTGGAGAGTGAGACGACATACTAGTTCCAGTCTGGTATGAAGGCACCGCGATAGCGGGCAACTTGTTCGGAAATGGCAGAGACGACGATGAGGACCTTGAAACTGAAACAAGTGATGATGAGCCCGAACAAGAAAGTATCAACGAAACACCTATCATCTCAGATGATGAACTGTGGAGTGAGGATTCTGATTCCGAGCAAGAAGACGAAGATTACTCATATTAAAGAAATATCTGCAGATTACATGTTCTTTACCGATTATGTGATGACGTTGAACAGTTGAAGTTAAACTTTTATGTCACAGGTCATGGTTAAAGTCGTGCCGGACGAGAAAAGATAAGCATGATCCAGGTGTGTCATGGGTTGATGATGTTTTTTATTTACTTTTTGACGTATTCATTTGGGGGTGTGAAAGTCAAAGACAGCGTGCTTTTATCTCAGGCATATAAAGCAATGTGCCGAGTGAGTCACTATTGGTTCAGGAAAAAGTATCTCGTTGATCTTGTTATTATTGCGTACAATTGAAATGCAGAGGGCTACAGGTCTAGCTCATTGTCAAATGATGGTATGAAAGTAATGTAATGATTTTAAGGATAATCTAAATACGTGTGATCAATTTTAGCAATCTATAGGTTTGACTGACTTCACTTCGGAAAACTGTGAAAGATTTAATAACCCAATTATATTGCAATGGATCAGGAAATTTTCAGGTGAGATGAAACTCGTGCACAAAACATGAAGCGTAGAACTTGCTGCACTCATGATCGATATACAAATTTCTTATCCATGCTCTGGTATCGACAAGATAAAGTTAAAAAGATTAAGGGATCTGAAAAATATGGAAATGTCATTGTGAACGGTAAACATTTTAATATATCACAGCAATTGTGTGGCATAGATGGCGAGCTTGATTAAGAGGGACCAGTCAAAATAAGATACGTTACTGGAGTTTTTTTTTTCCGGATGGTTTCATCAGAAAGTATACATCGACACATTTCTCTTTTTTTATATATATTCTTTTTTTTACGTAATCTTTTTTACGTAATGCTTTTGAAAGGGGAAATGTGTCAAGTTCGCAAACACGGATAAAATAAATTCTGTGTTGAAATGTTCAAACAACAATTTTGAACACTGAGATGTCGTCTTTAGTTGACAAAAGTAAAGGATGAGTTCATGTAAGGCATCTAGTGGGAAAATTCTTTATTTTACCCTGACTCATCGGCTCTGCAACTACAAGATAATACATAAAAATGTTGGGCTTCATTTTTCATTTAAGCTCACTTAACCCATTTGTGACAGGAATTATTTAAAGCCTAATTTGATCAGTTTTTAGTCTTCAAATCGGCAACACCAGCATTTTTATTTTATTGCTACATTTATCTTATAAAACATCATGTATCTGAAATGAATATAAATTGACAGAAATTATGATGAGAAGTCAAAAAGATGCCAATTTGCAGGGGAAAACAGTGATTTTAAACTTTCTATCACATTGCCAATTTAAGGATTTTAATGCTTATTTTCCTTCAAAAAATTTTCAGCATCAAACAACGAATATTGATGCAACCAAAATGGGCACAGTTTGTGTAGAATTTTTTGCTCTTTCTGCTCATGTATTTGATATGATTTTTAGGGCTTTGCATCAAAAGATATTAGGTCGAACCACAAAATGTGGACCTCTGTCATGAATGGGTTAAGTGAGCATCTAAAGCCTTCCGAACCAAGTACTTACAGTATTAGTTTAATTAAACACAACGTGAATTTCCTGTTGATGTGAGTTATATTTCTTGTGAGCGTGATGAATTATTAGACACGTGTCAAGTGTTTGGAAACACTAAATTTATCATTTTTTTTTATAAAGTTCAAAAAGTTATTTGAACAATTTCAGATGTCTTTTTCTGTCCTTTTTTAGTTAAGAGAAGCAAATGATATGAGTTCATGTAAGGCACGCTACGGAAGTTCATGTATGTATGCATATATATTTATTTTATCTTGTCTTCTCAACTATAAAGGAATTCCTATAACCTCACTTTGTACATGTTGTTAAAGAGCTAAATAAGTATAGCATTATCCTTCAATAAAATTACTGCTGGAGCATTTTTGTTGAAAGCTGGCATTTTAAACCTTGCAGACCAAGTACTTAAAGCATGAGTTTAAAGACAGCATGAATTTCTTGTTGCAGTAAGTTTTGTTCATTACGAGCGTGACAGAGAATAGAAACTTGTCAAGCTTTGGCAAACTATGTTCATCTTTTGATAATCTTCAAACAGTAGTGTTTTAAACAGTTCTACAAGTTCCCCTCCGTTCATAATCATCACGGATTTAACAAAAGTATGAAAGCCATACAAGAGGGGACTAAAATACATTTTCATCAAAAGACGTCTTTCCAAACATATCCAAACTGAAATTATTGAATGTTTAGCCACGAGTGCATCGACACAAAGTAACAAGTGAACACATATTGCAACAACTGGATTAAAATTCACAAAAAGCCGTGTCTGTTAGATGTGGGGAAATATTTTGTTTTATTGTTTTTGTTTGTCAGCATGTTACCCTGGCGGGAAATAAAGATAACTCATTTCCTTTATCAAAATCACAGCATTGTGTTCTCCTATATTTGAAGATTAAGGTTTCAACATTTGCCCTTTTTGATGTTCAAAGCATGAAACACGTATACAAATCATCAGTGAGGATTAAATGTGTGTGTGGGGGGTGGGTGTGGGTGTGTGTGGGGTGTTTGCGTGTGTGTGTATGTGTAAGGGGGTGATAAATACACCCACGTTCTAAACATCATCCAGTACAAGTCTGTTAACAGTCGATTTTCTTAATTCACTATTACATACTCATAATATTTTCTGATTGTTTCACCTTTACCTTCACCTTCCAGCTGATAGCCCATTATTGTGGCGGAGGTGGGGGGAGGGTGTCTTTTCGGCTGTCTGGCAGCTTCGAGCCACCATTCAAAACATCTGGCAATGGTCATTCATTACATCTTTGAATCTAAAGAACAAATTCCAGTTGGTTTCATGAGGTAACTTTTTCAGCTAGGCTAGCCTAGCTGGAAATAGTAGACCTTTGAGGGCGTCTGGCGGCTACGCCCCACCACTTAAAACGTCTGGCAATGGTCATGCATTACATCTTTGAATGTAAAGAATAAGTTCCAGTTGGTTTCATGAGGTTACTTTTTCAGCTAGGCTAGCCTAGCTGAAAAAAGTGGGTCTTTGAGGGCGTCTGGCGGCTACACCCCACCACTTAAAACGTCTGGCAATGGTCATTCGTTACATCTTTGAATGTAAGGAATAAGTTCCAGTTGGTTTCATGAGGTTACTTTTTCAGCTAGGCTAGCCTAGCTGGAAATAGTAGGCCTTTGAGGGCGTCTGGCGGCTACGCCCCACCACTTAAAACGTCTGGCAATGGTCATACATTACATCTTTGAATGTAAAGAATAAGTTCCAGTTGGTTTCATGAGGTTACTTTTTCAGCTAGGCTAGCCTAGCTGGAAATAGTAGGCCTTTGAGGGCGTCTGGCAGCTACGCCCCACCACTTAAAACGTCTGGCAATGGTCATGCATTACATCTTTGAATGTAACGAATAAGTTCCAGTTCGTTTCATGAGGTTACTTTTTCAGCTAGGCTAGCCTAATTTTGACGCACCAGTTTTTTGCGTCTGGCGGCTACTCCCCACCACCAAAAAAGTCTGGCAATGGTGTTTCAATGAGCCTTGGGCTATGCCCGACAACATCCCACAGATTTCATGAGGTTACTTTTTCAGCTAGGCTAGCCTAATTCTGGGGGCTCCTTTTCATGGCCCTCCTGGCCACACCCACCACCGATGACCAGCCAGACTTGCATTTCCGTACTAAGGGACATACATACTAAATTGCTGTGAAGATGAAAATTGGTAACCTTTTCAGCTAGGCTGACCCCCGCTGGCTCCCGGACTAAATCCCCTTCCTCTTCTTAAGGCTGCAATCAAATGCAATACAGGAATATCATGGCATCTTACTTCTAGAAAACTAAGTTCCAGAAGATTAAGTTAAATGCAAACATGGATTGATATTACACCTGGCTGAAAAGGTTCCACACCTTGAATGACCTTTGCCAAACTAAGATCAGGCAAACAGAATTAATCCCCCTGCTCAGACAACAATCGTACCCCTTTCAGACAAGAGGAAATAGCATAGAAAGATACATTCCATCTCAAATCACAAACAATAACAAAGTGTTCACACAGGAGATACCCCCTGATGCTCTGTGAATAGTTTTCATTCAAAATGATGCTCAAACCTGTTTTGCTATATTTCACTCTAGGCTTCATCCTATGAAGTTCGGGGGGGGGGGAGAAAAGAATGTTATTATTTATTGTACATGGTGACAGTGCACAAAACATTGAATAGATTTGCTGGTCTGAATGGGGGGGGGGGGTCAAAATTCTTGATCTCTTGTTGACCTCATGAGAATAAGAATATCTATCTCAAGAATACCAGAAACTGAGACCAGAATGATACCACGTTGAGAGGGTCTTGATCACCAAAAAGTGCATGTGACAAGTTCACAGAAACTCAGCATGGCGAGCTAGAATTAGAAATAAAAGAAGGATTAAAGACTTCAAATGGTTTCTATAATTCTCAGTTTTAAGGGCTAGGTCATAGCAGAGATTTGTTATGCTAAAATTCAATCCCTGGTCACATTTTCCTGATAGTTATAACACTAGATAATCCAGTGGGTGGGATTCAAACAAAGGATGCTTGAGCAGAAATACTTATCACAGGGTGAAAATGGACATACATCAACAAAATAGCACAACAATTTCTACAAGTGCTGCTTAAACAATTTTGGAGCTTAACTAGATCCAGGAATACTAATTACTAAAATTCAGAACTTCACATTTTACCATAGCTGTGGGCCTAGACTTTAAAAAAAGCTTACATTGTAAGTTCAAAGGTGAAATATTCCTCCAGGTGCCCAGGTGAATTTGCTCTGCTGTAATCTTGGAATGAACACTAACAAAAATACTGTAATTCACCCTACAGCAATCCAAGCTGAAAGTGTTGTGAAGAAGGAAAAAAAAAGGAAAACTTTCATCTCAGCTAGTGGTCATGATCTAAAGATAACATGTTGATCTAAAGTGGATAAAGGTAAGAAGAGAGAGGTGGGTAGTGTCACGTAAAGTACCCTTTTCTTTGCCAGTCTTACACCTTCCACGGACATGGTGCAGACAATTATTGTCCACACTGCACTGTACTATGGATATTCTGGAACTTAAAGGTATCGAAAAGCATTAGAAATATATGTCTAAACAGAGTCAGCCAAATGCATATGTTGATTTTCTAATGTCTTTTGGTGATTGGTAATAATGATGGTGAAAGTGTGGACATGGAATAACTCCCCATCTCTCTCTCTCTTTCTTTCTCTCTCTCTCTTTAAAATCTCTTCACCATGTTTATAAAACAGGGGCGGATCCATGGGATGGTCAAATCGACTGTGCCCCCCCCCCTTTTTGGAACCCAAGGGAGGCGGAATTGGCTGTGGTCCCTCCCCCCCCCCCCTTCTGAAGAGCAGAAAAAGCAAAATTTTAGGGTAAAATACATGTGAACATGCCAAGGACCCCTTTTTCAGGTAAAACAGACACCTGAAAAAGCTGACTGCCCCTCCCCTTTTGAAAAATTCTGGATCCAGTCCTGCATGTTGTATGATGGGGGGACTCTTGTCTGCGCACCTAATATTTCACTTAAAATTGACAAACTTTCCTTTTTGTATTCCTCTAATGGCTGACCTCATTTTAATCCTCATATCCTAGGGAGTAACTGTGCCGAAAATCTCATCGAAATCCGAACAAGAACAATGTGATTTTCACAAGAAAAGGCGATGGTGTAAATTTGACGCTAAAAAGGGGAAGGTGCCCTTGTCTGCGCACTCATTCACTTTACACGCAGTTCGGGATTTTTTGCATGAAAGTGGCATTTTCAAGGCATGTGAGTAAAATATACATAAAATAGACGCCTTTCGCCCATTTTTGGTCATCTCTTCAGTGATACATATCGCTAAAATTGATTTAAAGATGATTGTGTTCGTTGCGTCTTTTGTGATGTTAGAATCGCGCAGTTACGCGTATGCGCAGACTTGGGCACTGCGCAGACAAGGGGCATCAGACCATACTGCATAGAAGGAATTGGTGCAATGATCTCTCAGTGAAGAAGACCTTTTTATTGTAAACAGACTAGTATCAAGCAGAGCTAGACAAGTTCAAGGCAAGTTTATATGGTACCTCATTAAATAAAGCCTCTTCTTGCTTGAAATAAAAAAGAATAACCTAGGGGTGGTATCTAAATAAACAGAAAAAAGACTAGGATACTCTCTTGAAAAGAATATTGGACAATATCGTTTCCTCACTCTTTATCACTCCATGTTTTTAGAATGTTGTCGTGCAGAGAACGAACTGGTGCAATGTATATAAAAAAAAAGGAAACTCTAAGAATAGACTGGTTCATACTTCATTAACCAAAGTTCTTTCTCACTTGAAATTTAAAAAAATAGGGTGGTAAACCAATTAACAAATAAGCTGACAATATTCTCCAAGAATATTGAACAATACCTTTAAGAAATATACAAGTTTTTATGGTAGGAAACACTGAAAAGAGTTCTATAGATCTGTTTCTCTCTCTCTCTCTCTCTCTCTCTCTCTCTCTCCCCCTCCCTTCTTTCCTCTCTTTCCTTCCATCACTCCATCATGTTTTCACAATGCTGTCCTGCAGAGAGCGAACTGGTGCAACATCAAAAAAAAAACAAAAAACTTAGAATAGACTGGCATCATGCAGGGCTGGATAAAGTTAAGGCAAGTTCATACTTCATTAAATAGAGTCCTTTCTTGCTTGAAATTACAAATGAAATGGGTGGTATCTATAAACAGATAAAAACAAAAAAGGAAATTCTCAAAGAATATTGGACAGCCCCCTCCCTCCTTTCCTCTCTCCTCCCCTCACTCTACATCACTAAATCATATTTTCAGAAAATCCTGCAGAGAGTGAATTGGTGCAAAGTATAAAAAGAGAAGAAAACTTAATAGAGAATAGACTGGCATCATGCAGGGTTACCTAGATAAATTTAAAGGCAATTTCATACTTCATTAAATAAAGTTCTTCTGGCTTGAAATTTTAAAAATGGGGTGGTACAGGTATCTATAAACAAAAAAAAAAAACTAGGGTACTCTCAAAGCACATTGGGGTGTGTTTATCAGTATGACTCGTTTTCTAGAAATAAGAAACAAGTACTTGATTCACGAACAGAAATTGCGTTCACAACAGGCGAGCTCTCTCGATGCTGTGTTTATAGCAGTGATTTGAGTTCCCAGAACCTGGCCCAAGCCCAATGCCTCTGTGCAGCTGCATAGCGCATCTGGTTCAACCAGTAATGATATCCCCGTTTTGTGGGACTCAAGTCCGCGACGATAATCGGATAGTAAAACTGCTGCCCTGTTTATCGAGGGTAAGGGGTAAGCTGGTTGGGGACTTGGATCGCTTATGAAAAGTTGAGAGGCACCAATAAACACACCCTTGGACATTACCCTCCCTCCTTCACCATGTTTACAGAATCTTGTCCTGCAGTGAAAAAAAAAAGGTTGCTGAAATGTATGAAAGAAGAAAACCTTTAAGAATTTACATCATGCAGGGCTAGACAAGTTCAAGGCAAGTTCGTGCTTTATCAAATAAAGCTTTTCCTTGCTTTGAATAAAAAAACTTAGGGGGTGGTATACAAATAAACAGATAGACTGATGAAATGCTGAAACTGTTCAAGCTGAATTTGAAAAAAAAAGATAGATCACATTCAAATCAGTAGCTTACCCTGCCTGCACTGCTTCAGTCTCATGTTTTGTGAAAAGTCTTGAAAATTCCTGGAAAATGTGCAGTTTCTTAATTTTCATGCATTTATTGATGGTAACTGAGCTCTGATAATGAGAGGATAACACTCAACAACTTAAAACTTTACTTACATAAGAACTTTTATACCACTATAAAAAAGGCTCATTCAGATATCCAGTAGAAAACCACCGCATTTTATTTCTAATGTTCACATATGGCACGGTAAACCATGGCACTTATGATAAAGAGACAGGCATTAACACATCAACTCCAAATAAACAAAAGTTCTGCCTAAAGTTGTGAAAGTCGCGACATCATGTTTTGTGCTAAGTTTAAAAGAATTTGATTGGTCCACACACTTTTGCCACCAAGAGGCAAAAAATAAGCCTCTTGCCTCAGCCTTTTTTTTTACCACCTCAAATCCCATTTATTTGTAAAAAATAAATAAATAAAAAAAAACCTGGGGGTTTACTGCAGGGGGTTTTCCGCTTAAAATGTGAACAAGCTCATTCAGACATGCCGTGGCAAGCTCCATGAAAAATAAAAATGAAAAGTGCAGTATGCTTAAACAGATCCACATTTTTTTTTCTTTTAAGCAGTTTATTGCTGTATATAGGAAAAGGCCTTAGGTTCTTTTACTTCACAACTAATCCCCTTCTCATAAATTTGCTGTAAATATTTCAGCTCATGTATTCAGATTCTCTGATCAATAAAATTTGCAGTTGAGAGCTAAAAGCTTCAAATTCTGACAATTTTATGACATCCAAGGAAATGCGAGCAAGGGTAAGATATCCTGGATCCTGAACTCCTGGTTTCCAAAATTCTATGAATTCCCCTGCAGGAGTTTCAGAGGCCTGCTACTTTGATTTGGCCTAATAAAGTGACTGCTGCTAATACCGGAACGAAGGGCTGACCACAGAAACCATGGAAAGTAATTGAATCAGAGTAAGTGCTAATTTCACAGAAATGTTGTCATTTTTACAGGAAACCAAAAACCAAAGGATATATACCGACTACAATCAAAACTTCCAAACAAAAGCATATTTATTAGGATGACACGAGTATCATAATACAGAACACAGAATTGTTTCAACCTGCTCTTTACACACCATAGAAGAACAAGGACATTTGAAGATATGTATATTTGAATAAAATAAAATCTTCCATACTTTTCATTAACCGGTACCTATTTTTTGTAAAATTTTATCGAAATCATCCGTTTCTAAAAACATGCCTCCAGCTTCATTCAACAACTTCTGAATATTTTTTCATGAACAGGTATTGTGTGGATGCTATCAAAACAGAAAAGGCCTGATTGTATAGTCAGAGTCCATCACATGGCTGGCAAAAGGGCATTAGCATGTGCATGTATGCGATTTTATGCATCTGCCCGGCTGGCAGAATAGCTTTAGCTCAAGCGCGCGCTACAATAGGTACAGCGATAGGTACAGCGTGCACGCACGTTAAAGCCCTTCTGAGTTAATAGGATTAAAAATACAAAACTGAATGTAAGAAGGAGATGATTTGAGGATAGGGATCTCATTTTTAACTCAAAATGTAGAGAGAATGAAAACTGGGGAAAATGGGATAGGAGAGCACGTGATGAAAGGAGAGGACAAGAGGTGAGAGAGAGAACAAGGGGGAAAGAAAGAAGGGTGAGGGGAGACAGGAGAGGGACAGAGTGGAGGAGAGAGAAGGAAGGAGGAGAAAAAGAGGAGGGAGAATAATACCCCTTTCACAGTGAGCTCTTCCCTGTTGAACTGGGGAAAAGCGGTGAAAGGTGCTGAAAGGCGCATGATGAAAGGCACAGGTAAAAACTTCCCCGTTGAACTTAAGCAGGTAACTTCTCCACCTCGCGAGTTGGAGAAGAGGTGGAGAAGAGGAGGTGAAGTTAAGAGGGGAAGCGGTTTACCCGCTTAAACTGGGCAGCGTGAATGGGACACTATGAGTTTCGCCACTTAATGACGTCAGAGGCCAATTCTCATTTCCGCCTGAACCGAGATTCCGCCATAGAACTTTTCATCGGATTTCTTCCCTTAATGACCCCAGCCTGCTGTACTTTGCGCAGAGCTCCATCACATGCCTCACATTCACCGGCGAAGAGAAGGCAGTGTGAAAGGAGACACTTCCTTCTTCGCCGGTGAAGTGAGGAATGCGTGCTCGTAAAGTTAAGCGGGGAACTTCAATGGGAAAAGGGGAAGAGCTCAGTGTGAAAGGAGTATAAGAGAAGAAAGAGGGGAGCGCAGAGGAAGGAGTGCAGAGGAAAAGAAAGGATAACAAAGAGACCGAACACAAACAGACAGGGGGGAGAGTAAGAGAGAGAGAGAGAGAGAGTGAGAGATTGTTCTCAAATCAAGTTTAATTCAGAGCTACACAAATTCAAGCAAATTTTCTTACCACCAATAGCAACAAATTTTAACAGATATCAAGATATTCACTTTTTCATGACAGGTTCAATTCTGAAAGTATGATTTTCCTTTTTGTTTTTTTTCCTTTGTTGGACTTGTGATTTGCAATTCACTAAAAAGGAAATTCACTTACAACCTTCAGAAATCATTCTTGGCAACCAATAGAACCCTGCATTGCAGGTTATGTGATAAATCCCCATTTGAGGAGAGAAAAAAAAACTGCTAAGGTCAAGTGCAACCTTTTATTAGGCATCCCCTTTCCTCAGTAATGGCAGATTTATTAAGCATTAAATTACTTTTGACACACTGACAAAAATATTTTACAGGAACTTCTAGAAAGTGACTGCAAAGACGAACACCGTTTCCAAGGTGCTTCCATGCCTCCGTGGGTTTCAATTTTTATGAGCAGCAGGAGAACTTGACAAAAAACAAGTCAACTTGATATTTTACTTCATTCATTTTGTATTCCAGTATCTTTCATTTGCATGTAAGCTCTAGATTTGACAAAGCTAATAGTGACTGGCTTGTATGGTGCCTCTTATATAATCTATACCATCCTCAATTTAGATGGTTCTTTTTGAATCAATATTATACAAATAATGCACAGATGTGAGAGTGTTAGTGGTGATGCAGTGCACTCGAGGGTATTTACAATGTGCGACTAGCACAAGGCGCTTGCGCTGAGTGCTTTTGCATAATACTGTAAATACCCGAGATGCCTGCATCACCACTAACATCACAAATTTAAATCTGTGCATTATTTGTTTTATAAAACGGGTCGGCAGTATGACTTTGTAGTGGAAAACCGCTCCAAATTTCCTCAGATCGCACAGACAAAGAGGCAACATCTGCTTTCTATTATGAAATCACAACAAGCGTAGCCAGTGTGATGTGCCCCTGTGTACGCGCATCAAAATTCTTGTGATAGACCTCTAGAAAGAACACGTATTTCATGGCGCATGTCTCAGTTTTTACGCGCTAGAGGTAAAGTGATGCATCCAAAATGCACAGTGCTGCACAATAAATGCCCAGTGCTGCACAGAAAATGCACAGCTGGAAGGTTGCGTAGAATTAAAGCATGAACATGTGACATGCATATGCACTCGCTATTGGCTACATCCTTGAACCTGTTTTATAAAACCACTTAATATTATATCTAATGATGCAAAGTTCTAAATATGAATTTTTCATATAGTGCTTAAAGACATTGGTTAACATTGTTATGATTTTTAAAAATCTCATTTTGTTACTTGAAAATGGGGTAAACATTAGGGTTATGGTGAAAAATACCAGTCTGAAAGTTTCAGAGTATAATATCCATGGGAAGTATTTTTAAATATTAGAAATGTGAACCAATGTCTGAAAAATATACGAAGGTCGGTTGCACAGACCAAACGTAAGGAGTGCGCATGTGCGCATGACTCAGCGGACCGCACTGTATGTATTGACGTGTCACGCGGCGGAAGGCATGTAACGGTATTTTTTAATTCGTGCAAACGGTCCTCTTAGTTAATTGTCTCTCGAGACGAAAGCTGATAAAATCGCGGTTTGCGTCTAACTTACAGCTTTTCATTCCAAATTATGGTTGGTTTAAGGTTTTTGAGTACAAATACAAGTATTCATACACATGTTTCATCTTAGTTTGAGAATTTTTTTTAATGAGCTGCTCACAAAGTTAGCCAATGCCTTTAATGTTAATTTGTCCGTGCATTCCATATTTACATTACTGTAACCCATTTCTGAATGATCCATAATTGTTTAATTCTTATAATTTCAGATCTTTATTATGTTCATCACATTTTGTGCAATTACTTTTGGGGGAGATATCTCGACAAACTCATTTATTTGGGTTTTTATAACTTCCCCTTTTCCATTATTGTTTGATATTTTCTTGTCACTGATGTATATTTTAGTGAAAGATTTTTATGCTATTTACAGTATGATTTGCAAATTTATGTGTTCTTGTTATGTGATTTTTATGGAAATAAAAAACTGAACTGAAAGTTTGTAATTTTCTGTTAACCTTTAGACATATTTTTATGTGTGACCAAACCAAAATATGTCCATCTACAGTGTATGTTCTTGAGAATTTCAACAAATAAAGGAATAATGAATAATAACATATCAAATTACGAATATATTCTCATTTATGATTTTGGAGAAAAACTATAAGTCATGGTCTTTTACCACTGATTGTGATCAGAACAAAGAAGACAAAAGGAGGCATCTTATTCATCTATCCAGAAAGAAAATTTGTCAAATACAGTTGAAATAATCATAACACAAGGAGTACAAATTGCTTACACTGTTGGACAGTTTCATATGGTTTTGAGCTAAAGTCTTTGCACTTTATTATTCCCCTTAAATGGAATGCCACACCAAGTAATATCCAAATGCCACAGTTAACCATTATTTAAAAGATCACCAAAAATAGTTCTTATCCACATATTCTGAATTGTAATAATTACCTTCATTTTTGTTACAACTAAAATCCCTTCTCTGACATGTTGTTTTTGTTGTAGTTGTTTTTGTTTTTTATTCTTTCCTTTATACAATTGTTTGGCCTTACACAACTGTTATGCAAAATTTAAGTTTTAATTAAGATACGTGAAATTTGACCCACTGACAAGAACTTCTTTAGTTGTATGATTGCCAACCAACTATTTGGCCTTATCCCAGATGGACAGCATAAAATAACTCAAAATTGTTATGATACTTCTTTACTACCATTCTGTTTGGTAGAATTTATGTATCAAAATATTCTTATCTAATCCGAAAGCCTTTTTTTTTTTCATTTTAAATCATCCATCTGAAGTTAAGTCAGAAAGTGCCCAGGGGCCTATACTTGCCATACTTAAAAAAGGAACATTAAGTGCCCGCATGATCAGAGCCATGCACTAAATCGCATAGTGCCAGACTGCCTCCAGACTGCCTTCAGACGTACATGTCTGGAAAAAAATTTAAGCGGTGTGCAATTGCACTTGCATCGAGCTGACAGACATTTCTTGATGGGAGGGGAGGAAAAATGACTAGCAAAACTTCAGAAATGAGTTGGATTTTCTTCTTCTCTTGTTCCCTCTCGAACATTTTCTTACTGCAGCGAGCATACTTGCATGGCTGGAAAACGCTTTCGATTTTGAATGGCCTTTTTTCTTCTGACTCATTCGTGTAGTGTTCTCCCCTACACAAGTTTAGCAGCTTTCGAACCCAATTTTAAAGAGGTCTTCCAATGAACCTCGTTGAAACTTGAGAAACCATTGTTAGCATAGACCGCTTAAGGAAACAGTGAGACAGGGCAGGGGAGGGGTGTCAATTTAAGTCGGGCATGTGGTGTTACACCTTCTTCCCACCAAAAAAAAAATTACAATCCAAGAATTCTCATTTTGTTGATTTTGCAGCCTTGTCCCCTTCATGTGCACATTTCAGGACAGATATGTAGCTTTCATTATGAGTTTATGAGGGCTAAAACTTGTAAGTAAATTGATACAACCCAATCACTTCAAAATGTTCCATCAACACACCTAATGACTACCAGTATTTCCTTGGAAGCTATTCAGCAGATTTAGCATGTAAAAAGTAGTCCAGATACTGTTCATTTTTAGCCTTTTTTAAATCCAATGCTCTCTCTTCATTCCCCTCCAAACACACATCCCACACAGATCGCGACACCCCTACAAATCGTGTGATCCCCTAATTCTCATTCGGCAAAAAAAAAAAAAAAAAAAAATCAATAGAAAAATAAGGGATGAATGGAAAGACTTCTTTCAGTGTTGGGGGAATCAGGGCCAGATCCAGAATTTTTCAAAAGGGAGGGCCGGTCGGCTTTTCCAGGTGTCTGTTTTAACCGAAAAAAGGGTCCTCTGCATTTTCACATGTATTTTACCCTAAAAAACAGACTGTTTGTGCACGATACAGCCCATGTGCACCAGACAATGCTGAGCCAGAATAAATGTGATCTTCATTATGGCTGTAATTAGCACGCATACCAAGGAACTACGGGGGAGCTAACCTGAAGCTCAGAGGGGTTTCAGTAGAAAATTCAACACAACAAGGATACTGCAGAAGAGATTAGAAAGAGACCGAGAACCTAAACTTGATACAGGCCAAAATTCTGCTGTTTCATCCTTTCCTTTATCCAAATTGCGCAGAGAGCAAGGGCACTCACACTAACAAAATTTAATTTTAGGGCCTATGTGCAACAGACACCGGTTAGTGTCTAGTTTTGGAAAATGTGATCTTAACATGACACGAGACTCACCTTGGCTGAAATCAAAATGTTAGCAATCATAGGAAGGACATACATGTACCAGGTACTAGAAAAGCCAGCTCTCAGCTCAGTAGGAGTTCAGTGAGGAATTTGGCATATAAAAGATAATTCGGAAGAGACAAGGAACATGGACCTGATCAAGGCCAAAATATTGCTCTTTCGATCCCTTTCTTATGGTGGCCCTGCAGTACGCTCGACAACAAGTCCCTGAAGTACAACAACAGGTCATGCGCGACATGAATTTCACGGCCAACTTTGCATTCCAGTCGCAAATTTAGTGTCACGGGTCATGAATATCACATCCCAGGTAATGAATTTCGCATCCCAAGTCATGAATTTTGGGTCCTAGGTCATGAATTTCGCGGCCGGGACGCAGTTTCGCCTCACGGGTCACAAATTTCGCGACGGGGGCGCAAAGTTGGCTGCAAAATTCACGTCGCACATGACCTGTTGTTGTACTTCAGGGTCACCATACTTTCTTCATCCACCCTAAAGCATGTGCAGACATCAAGTCAATCACACTCCAAAATTAACGTTTAGAGTCTGTGAGGTACACCAGCCCAACGCTAGTGCTGATGCTACGATAAATGTGGTCTTAATTTGTTCCATATTTAGTGGTTCACAGAGAGGACCTACTGGAAAGCTAGCTCTAAACTCAGTGGGACTTCAACGGCAAATTGGGCTGAACAAGCATACTGTGGAAGAGACAGAGAACATGGACTTGATCAATGAGCAAGGCCAAAATTTTGATGCATGCCCTTTGCATTAAAGTTTGCAATCCTTTTCTTTCTCCAAATAATGTAAAACATAGACTCTGTTCACACTCCAAAAATAAGAGCAATAAAAGCCCATATAGAGTATGTGCTCCTGTGGGCGGCCGTCCCCTGTGAGCGGCCGGTGGTGAATGAAAACTAAAAATTAAAAAAATATTTTTGATATCCCTTCAAAAATTACCTTGGACAGTCTCAGGTAGGTTCTAGTGCACCAAAAAACATACTCAGCGAAAGCAGTAAGCATAATGAGTCTCACTGAATATCATTAGAAGTTGATACCACCAGTCACTGACTGAAAAATGGCAGTTTCTTAACTTTTAAGTTAAGAAACTTTGACATACTTAAGCCAATACTTAAGCTTTATTTGTTCAATTTGATAACTGATTTGATTTTTATTTAAGAGAATGAAGTTCATGGTCCATATTTTGCTGCAGAAATTCTTATTTATACCACCAGAGAAAAAATTGCATGGGGGTGGCCGCTCACCAGAGCCATTTTTCAAGATGGGTCCTGTGAGCTGCCACCCTATGTAAAACGTGTACAAAATGCAGGTTTTTGTAGGAGATTGTACCCTGCCTTCATTTTTTTTGTCACAGCATTTGGTAGATCATCACTTTTGACAGATTTTATGGGTTTCTACACAGTATTATTACTTTTCATAAAGTATCGGTGTGTAAAGCATGAAATTCAATATTAATTTTGTTTACTTTGTCACAAATATGGCGCTAAATGCTCGCCAAATAATAGGCGGCCGCCGACAGGGGTAGGGGCGGCCGCACACAGGACCCCAAACATCGTTTTGAAAAATGGACACTACTGACCACGTAATTGGTCAATAATTTTAAGTTTGCCCTCTATTCAATTAGCAGGTATTTGGAATCTGCATTGATGGTATTGAACTATGTGTGAGTCTTTGATTAATAAATATAATCCGCAAATTCCCTTTAAGCGGCTGCACACCAGAGCCGGTACTCTAGTTGTAATAAGACTACATGTAAAACACCAATCTGCCAGATCTAGAGCAGCCTGGAATAAGTACCTTGCTACTATAATAAACTTCTTTCAAATCTAACAAAAAGGTTCTAGGCCTCAACCCTCAACAAAACTTTTTAGATACGTCACTGAAGCACAATAGAGGAATTGTTCCCATCCCCACATCAAACATATATTGGGAATAGAATGTACCCCTCCAGAGAGGATTCCAAACCAGTTCTGTTACTGCTAGTTAGGCTAATACAAATGCCATAATATCAGCCTCTATGCCATTTCTGAACCTGATGACCTTTATGTCATCACTGTTCATTGATGATTGCTGGGTTAGCTCCATGGTAATATAATGGGTAGAGATCATACCTGCGCTACAAGCCAGGAGAGCTAAAAGGGCATTAAGAGCTTGATTTTTATGACCTTCTAGCTCTAAGCAAGTGATGTATTGTGGGTGAGAGGCAGAGAGATATATACCTGTGATCAGACACAAAAATATCATCATGTGGCTACACCAAAACTGTATAGCTATACCGAAATGGTACAACTATACAATGGATTTGTGTGTCTGAACATCGACTAATGAAACGGCGTATAAAGAAACTTCATATAACGAAACTAGGGCCTGAGCATCGTTACGAACTAGAACTCGATAAAGAATCATGGCGCACGCGTGTCTGAATGTGTGGCGACCACAGAATGGCACTGGGTGGGGCTTAACGGGAGCATGTCGAAGGAGACATGACCTTACCATGGCAACATGCGCAGTAGAAAAATGCGCATCTATACAACGTTTCTTCCGAGAGGTAGGGATGTGTGTCTGAACGGTCCGTAGGCTATACGATGACAATTTTATACAACGTTTCTTTATCGAGTTCCGGTATAATTGTTTTGTGTCTGAACAGGGGGGGAAGTGTTAAAAATATGAAACCGTGAAGTTTTATGTCATCTCTGGACACTAATGATTGCTACATGTACATGTAGGTGATATAATAGGTATAGACTAGAAATCAGCTAAGAGCTACAGGAGAGTCAAGGGGCTTTAAGGCTTGATTTATGACCCTCTGGCGCTAAGCAGGCAACAGACATGAGACAAACAGTTACATGTAAATGGAGTATCAAACATTCAATGAAGTGTGCTCATATTATATCTATCAAATACTTACAATCTCCTAATTTCTTTTCTTTTTCTTTCTTTCATGCCTCATTTCTATTTTCTATTTTCTTTCATTCTTTTTTTATTTCTTCCTTCCTATTTTTCTTCCATAACTTGAAAGAATGATAATGGCAGTTATAGGCAGTTATCACCACACCATTAACCCAACTTTTGGAGGGAGATCTCCCACTTTAAGTCCATTTTTACAAAATCTCCCGCTCTCCGGCTTGAGTTTGAATTTCTCCCACCCTAGCTGTGTTTCTCCTTTTTTCTCCCGCCCAACCACCTTTTTGAAGAAAAAAATTAATCTGAATCATTGCATTTTACCTCATTTAGTGTTGTCATATGTTCAAAAATAAGCCTAGCACCAGAGAGCTTCTATATATACCTTAAAAGTGGCCTCCGGCCGCAAGGAATTTTGTGCTCTGCGTTGGTGATGTGGGCTACACGCACATTGAGTCAGAGTCTCCTGTTTGCTAGGGGGTCTCGGCAAGAGAATCTCCTGCTTAAGAAGTGATTGGGGTTGGAGTCTCTGTATCTGAGGGGTGATTCACCTAAGAATAAAATCGTCTGTACCAAAGGCAAAAATGCCAGGTATAAAGAAGGCATCTTGGGGTTATGATACTATAAAGAATGTTGATGTCACCAAGGGGACAAAAGAAATATCCCTATATTGGTTCATAAATTCAAAGGTTGCCATTCATCATGTTGATGTGGTCATGAAAGTATTATAGTTCTTTTCTCATTTGGCTTTTTAGTATCTTAGAAAATGCATCACAGACCATTTCAAGGAAGATAATTAAAGGCATTGGCTAACTTTGTGAGTAGCTGATTTAAAAAAATTTTCAAACTAAGATGAAACATGTGTATGAGTACTTGTATTTGTACTCAAAAACCCTGAAACCAACCATAATTTGGAATGAAAAAGTGTAAGTTAGATGCAAATGGCGATTTTATTATCCTTCCTCTCACGAGACAATCACTAAGAGGACCACTTTGCTTGAATTTGAAAATGAAGTTATGTGCCTCCCGCCGCGTGATACGCCAATACACACGGTACGGTAAGGTGAGTCATACATGTACGTGCATGCGCACTCCTTATGTCTATTCTGCGCAACCGACCCTCGTATATTTTCCAAACATTGGTTCACATTTTTGATATTTAAAAATACTTCCTGTGGATATTATACTTTGAAACTTTCAGACTGGTGTTTTTACACTATAACCCTTATGTTTATCCCATTTTCAAGTAACAAAACAAGATTTTTAAAAATCATAACAATGTTAACCAATGTCTTTAATGTTCACAGAGGAGACGTTCATGTCCATGATCAGCAAGAGTGATAATTTGTTTTCCTTCTGCAGGGGCATAAATATCTCTAAATCATAAACATAGCAAGAGGAGCAATAACACAGGAATTCCAGAATCCATACCACTGCCATCATCCATATAGAATCTTATTTTCCACAACTTTTTATAATTTTTTTAAAATATATGCATTTGTATTTTTATGCTTTTCTTGAGTGAATGATACTGTCATATTTATGTTAGGGAACCTGAACTACAGGCTCTGCTTTCAAGGTTTCTGCCACAATATAGCTTGTATTCATTTCATTCATTGATGATTTTAAATACTGAACCTATATATACTGAATCTCAATCGTTGGTCTTTTATGCTCCCATGTTGATTTTGTAAAGTGAAAACTCTGCAAAATTATTTGCTGTTATTGTGAAAATAAATGAAATGAAATGAATTTTCAAAAGTTAAGTATCTTTTAAATGCCGTCATGACAACAGAAATGTTAATAAATAATAATAAAGTTTCTTGCTTTTTTCCTCCTCCTAATGATGCATTTCTGTCCCAATGCAATCCATGACAAGAACAATTTTAGTATGACAGATTCTGTCAGAAAAGTGGAATTCCATTCTAACTTTTTTCTAAAACTGGAATGATTAATGCACATACATTCAAATACCAATAGAGCTTATGTCAAGCCTGAAAAAAAAATATATCAAAGTCACTTTGGAGATCATTGAACTAGAAAGTACTGAAAACATTTGCAAAGACCTTAGGAAACTGTTCTAGTTTGAAAGATGTTCCATGCATGGTTATCAGAAAAAAGGCTTATTCATCCCCCCCCCCCCCCCCCCCCAAAAAAGGGCATAAAAATTGGACTCTTTGTGCACTTTATCAAGACACAGCACTGCAGCTTTTCACCCAATAATTGCCATATGTACATACCAAGGAATCTCTACAACAGTCCTTTGGGTGCAGGTTAACAAATAGTCTTTAAAGTTCAGTATACAAAGACAGTCAGATGTTAACACTAAATGGAATGAATATAAATGCCCTGAGCACCAAGTGGCACCCCAAGATATAAAAACAGTTTATAGAGGATTGGTATTTTTCCAAAATACAGCCAGCAAAGTGTTGAACAGTGCAACATTTATCACATGCAGTTGAATGCATTGTAATTTGCCTCCTGAGAGAACATTCCAGTAAGATGCCATTCATCACACAGATATGAACATTTCTGTTGATTTATGATACAATCAGTAACCTAAAAGGTGACTTTTTGAATGAATGTACACTATACCTCCTGGGTATTGAGATAAAATGTTTGTCTCAAGGAAATAAATATACCTGGCCCAGGACTTAAACCGATGACCTTCACATCTCCAATGACATAATGACTGTACAACATTTTCTCCAGTGACAAACACTGAGCTCAATATCTACCTCTATTAACCCGTTGAGCCCCAAATCTTACATACAGTCTACCTCTGAATTCCTAAACCTAACCCAAAACCTATTCAAAGCCCAAAACCTAACTCCTGTCAATGTAAAGCTTTTGGAAAGCTATAATGTCACCCGAGGAAAGCTAGATCACCCAACACAACAGCATACAGTTTACCTACCCAGGAATTCATCAAAGCCATGTGAGGGTGGGAGGTACATGCCATCACGCCCCACCCCCAGGTGCCACTTGCCAACCATCGCCGTGTAATAGCCCCGCCCCTTGAGCATCTCCGCAATGGTTTCCTCGCTATGTGGCAAGCCTCCTGAGGAAGTCACATTGAAGACACCAGGGTAGATCCCTGATCTCATGTGGTAGCGTCCAGTCAGCAGAGCAGCCCTGCAAGAGAGAGACAAAAAAATGATTTTAAAACAGTGAGAGCAAGCTCAAAGCTCAATGTACATGTAAGAATTACTTAGTATACATTGAAGTCTTGGAATGATGCAATAGTCATCTAAATCGATGAAAGACATAAGAGGCCAAAAGAGGCCAAACTGAGAGGTGTTTCACAAAGATGAAATCGATTTTAGATTTAGGATTGATTTTAAGCAGGGACTGATGTAATATACCATTGTACAACTTGAAATTGATTCCTGATATCCTGTTTCATCAAATCAAGCTGATCGGATCAATTTTAAAGTCAATTTTAACTCTTTGTGAAACACCCCTTGAAGTTTCAAACTACTGGAGCAGCCATGCAAAAGTGGAGAAATGGAACACTGTCTCCTTAATCAGTTCCCTAAATACATGTATTCCATACAGAAACTGGAAAAGGAACTTCACGGTATTTTAGAATTAAGATTTTTACCATTTTTGAATACATAGAAAGGCTTTGGAAACTACTATTCTATACAAGCTTAAAGATTGAAATGCTAAATATATTCACTTAGAATGAGACAAACTTTTATATTTAAATGTCTGCTTCAGCAATACAATTACTGGTAACATATTCTGCAAGCTGACTTTTGACTCCCCCCCCCCAAAAAAAAATGATCAATATGGCTCTTCTGTCACAGTGGAATGTTTATGTGACATTTTGAGTATTTTGCTTTTTTAAAAATTGCATTAATAAAAAATAAACATTTTAGAAATTCTCATCATAAAATTCTTCGTAGGATTAAGGATAATCCCTCATTTCTCCGCCTATGAACGCGAAATCGGTCATTTTTTTCAAGTAAAATACAGAGGCCAATCTGGAAATGTACTTTGATAGGTGAACAACCTCATTGTCATTTGAGAAATAACAAATGTAAACCAATGTGGCATCTCTGACAATGGTAATTGAATGTTATTGAGTGAATCAATTACTTCCGAGCATGTAGTCGACACCTAACGCACATTGTTGCTTCAGTCAAGTCCTCGGGTGGTGATGATGAATCGCCAAGGTAAAAGAGAAAATTACCCTGGATAATCCCACATATATCACCAGCTTGAGCCCATAAGACATCATTTACCTCAAGTAAAAAGCAGGACTCTGACCTAAATCCCAATAAAAATTGAGTGTTTTGTCTGGACTGATTGTCGCTGGCAGCCTGGCCACAGGATATGGGCCATGCATTCTCCAAGCCTCCCTAATCCTATCCGTCACCCCCCAAAATCGTTGATTTGTAAAGTCAAGTTTACAGGGAGGAAATGAAGGGAAAATGGGACAATAGTCAATTTGTCACAACTGACTGATCTTGCTTAGCGTTATCTATTTACGATGAAGAATACAGAGAATTGGTCTGAATCCTATCTGCCAAGATCTCTAGTGCTCCAGCAAATTACTAGACATGGCTGCAGGTCAGTGCTGCTACACTTGTGGCACAACATACGATTCAAATACTGACTATTTTCCTAATTCCAAATTGGATCAATTTTCATCTAATTCCTCTTCACACAGTACCCTAGGGTTATGATGGGGCTATTAATAGTCAAAAGTGCCTCAATGTGGGAAAAATCAAAATGACCAGAGCCATGCAGAAGCTACTTAATCAGAGCAGGTTGATACTGTACTTTGCGAACTTTATTTAAGCTCCTGCAGTGTTCTACATTTTACTGTGGAAGTTAAAACCAGGTGATTCAACTTTTCTAAAATAGGCAAGGTTCCCTTGAAATTCATTTTAAAAAACTTACTGCAGTGTGTTCCAAGGAAAATTGGTATGTACCGATAGTTTATAATCCCATCCACTTCCCTTTTCAACCCATCTTATTTCTGCAACAACTAATCTGATATTTTGTTTTGATGTGAAATGAGAAACAATCAGAGGAAATACAGACAAAAAATAGGTTTTTTAGTGGTGCAATGCAATTTTTTGGAAAAATGATAAAAAAGTGTAAAATCATTGTAAATCGCTAAATCAAATTTTGCCATTTATAAACATTACTTGCTAAAAAAAAATAAAAACTTGTGTCCTTATATATATCTATCGAATTGTAATGTTTTACAATATCATTTAACCCTATCAAAAAGCTACAAGGAAATAAGGAAAAGTTATACTTAATTGTGTCTACTAAATATCTGTCCCCCCCCAAATATCCTGATGAGTGAAGGTGTTTATTTGTGAGCGTAATCATGTGAACCAACAGGGATATCGAGGTCCTTAACTTCAATTTTTTTGGGGGGGGATATAAAAATTCTTTAGGGGGGACACATACTAAATATCTGCTGACAAGCCAAAACAGTGTTGTCAGCTCAATTTTTTTTTTTTTTCTTTTTTTCTTTTTTTTTTTTTTTTTTTTTTTTTTTGGGGGGGGGGGGGGGAGGGAACATACCGGTACCCTATTGTGTCCCCCACCTTAAAAGTTTGGGAGGATGTGTCCCCATGTCTCCCCCTGATTGACGCCCATGTGAACTGTATTGGGCCATCTCTTATCACTCCATCAGAAAGAAAGGGAAGAAAAAGAGAAGGAGGAGACATTTTTGCTTTCCCAGGTAAGTACTGATGAAAGAAGCAAAAAAGCCTCAAGATATACAGAAGTGTTTCTGAAGTAAGAAAATTTCATAGAGCTCTGATCTGGCTTGATCCTGCATTCCATACTTGAATCTAATTTATGAAATAAAAATTCGATCCTCCTTGTGCTATGCTCTGCTGTGCTATATATGCACGACCTGTGAAGTGCAACATTTGGCTGCCATATTAAAAAAAAGCTCATGTACAAACAAATTATTGCAAAATCATTAATCGACTTGTGTACTAAATGAGCAATGATTTTTCCAAAAAGACTAAGTTAGATTTGGTCTAAAAGAGAAGCTGAAAACATGCAAAGTGAAATACAAACTTTACAATATTTGTCTA
Source organism: Echinometra lucunter (assembly GCA_029962745.1). Taxonomy (NCBI): domain Eukaryota; kingdom Metazoa; phylum Echinodermata; class Echinoidea; order Camarodonta; family Echinometridae; genus Echinometra; species Echinometra lucunter. The sequence goes on along the minus strand of CM057154.1, from coordinate 22,990,238 downwards.
GATATTTATTTTGATCTTCAGTCGATTTGTCAATCCTTTCCTGTGCAATCTCCAAATTCTCTTCATATAATGTTTTATATTACTCATATCTTCAAAAAAAAAGGCTTTTTCACATACAGTGGAAAACACCTCATGTTTTTTCAAGCATCAGTGAATGGTATATGAAGAAGCAAAAAAAAAACAACAAACAAACAAACAAACAAAAAAAAACACTGAGGTGAGAAGTATATTTTCTGCTACATGAGAAAATGAGAAAAATACATCTTTTTAAAGCTTTCAAAAGGGAAGAGATTGGGAGCTAATCCTTTCCTTCCTTCATTTCCTTACAAGGTAACAAAACAGTATTTGGAGATAATAAAATGCTCTGGAGGTGCGTTCTCATCAGCTTGCACTTGAAGAATATCCCCTACTTCTGATCCCATGAATAAGCCCAATCAGAGAATAGTGCAAAAATTCTCAGATGAAGATGAATGAATTAGCCCACTATTTGGCTGAAAAATTAGGCCACCCAACCATTGGCTTATTTGAAGAATAGCCCACTAAATGGCAAAATAGCAAGCTTTTTTTTGACACGTCTCCATCAAAGTGAGCTTCAAGAGCTGGCTTATTGATTCCATCATGCATTCGGGCCAACTTTGCGCTACAAATTATGGTGCACATGCATGATGCATGAAATTGCTCACTATTCAGCGAGTTGGTGGGCTATTTTGCAAATAAGGCCAAGATTTGGGTATGTGAATGCACACTTCAGTTGAGTTTGGATTAATACCTGGGGAGCGTTTCATGAAGAGTCTTGTCGGTGATTTTCACCAACTAATTTGCTCTTAGCCAATCAGATGCGAGGATTTTCAATAGCTTATAACAGTTATCAGTGAAAATCACGGACAAAACTCTTCATGAAATGCTCCCCTGAGAACCCAAAATAGCAGGCTATTCTTCATTCTCAAGCTGATGATAACCCACCTTAGGATGATCAGATTTGGAGTGAAGTATAAAGGCAAATTTCTCACAGCTGGGTGGGGATAAACAATGTAACTAAAGATCTTACAACAACATACTTCTGCCCACTCACTATGTAGAACAACATAAATATCCTAGAGGGCACCCAAACTATATATCATTTCACTTAAATAATAGCTTTTTAACATATTGAACAAAACCATAGTAATTACAAGAAGTATGATTCCTTCAGATTAAAATCTAGCATTGAGAACAGCACCTACACTGTACACTTGTATGTAAAAAATTACTGCCCTATATTCCTCAGCATAAAGGAGGGGGGCATAAATCTGTTTCATCTAATGCTGAATATTAGACAGCAACAGATTATGAAATGGCTATATTTTCAATCCCATCACTCACTTCTGCTAAAATTTCTCTCTACATCACCATCGTACTAAGTATAAATGCTTCAGAATGTCGTTGCTGAACTCACAAAGTGGCACGCACGACCGCAGATGCGTGAAATCACTTTTCAAGTAAAATGCGATTAAAGATTTTATCTGTTTTTCAACTGCGCATTATTATTTCTTATGAAGTTAAGCTGTATGATTCAAGCACAGATAGAAAGCCAAGTATCTACTCTCACCTTCCATGTAGAATCGTACTCAAACTAAGTTCACATCTTAACACAGTAAAGCTTCAAACGCAGGTGTCGTTTTGTAGAAATGTTGCTTCAGCTTAGGAAGAATCCACGAAGTGGCACTTCGTGTAGAAAGCAAGTACGATTTTGCGCACCCAAAAAATTTCACGAACTGGCACAAGCGCACCGTTGAGTTTTCTATACAGAACTCAATGGCGCATAATGGCGTGCACCCTTGTGCTGGTTCGTGGATTTTTTTTAATGTAGATTTTCAGGCTCGTGCCGTTTTTGCACTTTAATTATCTCTTTAATTAGAGAGAATTGGGTTCTAAAATTTTGTGAAATGAAAGACCATGGCCAGAGAATGATAAAACTAAAAGTAACTTAAATTTGACTTTGGACGCAATTTTGGGGGTTTGTGCCACTTCATGAATTCAGCGACGATGTATTTCAACTAATTAGCAATATTACTTCAAATGAAATGAGAATATCACCAAACAGTGGACCTAAGACTAATTGACTATAACTTTTTTTATGTTAAAATCTTTGATTAAAAAATCCTTTTTTTTTTCTTAATCAGTTGTACTGTCTAAGCATTCTCAGAATATATTCCAACTTGAAAAAAAAAATAACATCACATGACATGAAAATTGAAATCATCCCAAATATCTGAATCCATTGCTACAAATCTTTCTCAGGCCGATCCATCACTACTTTAATGTGAAATTTCTCTCTAAAATCAACTTACATGTATTACAGTCTAAAGTACCTTAGAATGTATTCGGACTTGAAAAAACATCATGTCACATGACGTGAAAACATCATTATTTCCCTTGTCATAACATGCTGTCACTTTGAAGGTTGGTGCTGTTTGATTTAGGTGCTGATGAGACAGACACATGGAAGTACTTTACCATCCATCTTTGTTATTTATGAGACTGACATTGACTTCAAATAAAGTATCATTAAAGGCTTGTTCACACATGAAGCGGCAAGCCCCCGCAGAAAACCCAAATTATTACTTTTTTTTTTTGCATATGAAATGAATGGTGAATGAGGCAGAAAAAAAACCCCACAAAGGCCAAAGGTATCTTTTTTACCTCCTGATTGCAAAAAAAATGTGAATTGTAAACCAATCTTATACAGTGTATACAGTTAGCATAAACATGATGTCAGGAGTCTGTTTCCATAACTTTTGGAAAACTCTATTTGAGCATCGATGCATTAATGTGCATCTTATCATCATAAGTTGCATGGTTTACCGTGCCAGATGTAAACACTGAAAAGGGGGGAGGGGAGGATGTCACTGCATCTGAATGTCTGCTGAGAGAAAGAGGGATGTTGCTTGTCTGTAAAACATTTGGGGCCTGTTTCTCAAAAGACTCATAAGTTCTTGGACAACCCATAGGAATACATGTTGTAGAATCAACATGTGTTTCAATGGGATGTCCACAAACTTAGACTTATGACGGTTTCGAGAAACATGCCCTTGCTTTAATACTGGATCTCAGAAGACAATTCATTATCTAGCCTCAAGGTCTATCTGTCTTGGGGGTGGTTTTTTTTTGTGTACATGTATATTTCTGTAATGTATCTTCATAATGACTGTCCAAAGTTTCTTTCTACACCGTACCTTCTTCTATCTCTCTATCAATCTATCAATCTATCAATGTAGGTTTATATGTTAGTTGCTGACCAGTTAAAAACAAAAAAATCTGAGGAATAGTTCTGAAGGCCTACCCAAAACTCTAGGCCTTGTAATAATCTGTAAACCTACTTGATATGCTCAGTATGGGTTTAATACACTTCAACCTACAAACATGTATTAACAGACACCATAGTGCAATTTGCACAACAATGACTCGTATGAAAATATAGACATGTGCGATGTCTTGTAGCTATTTCCTTTAATAATGAAACTGTGTTTTTTCTGAACCCCACCTGAACTCCCTTCACCAATCAATCAACATGTCTCATGTCATCCTTTCATAAACATTATCTAAGTGCATTATTTACAACATGACAGCCACGGTATCCATGTGAGGGAACTCTTCTGAGACTTACCCAGTGCTAGTGTTCAGACACAAAAAATTTGTTGTATGGCTATACAAAAATGGTATAACTATAACGAAACAGTATAACTATACATGGATTTGTGTGTCTGAATGCTGACTAATGAAACATCGTATAACGAAACTGGGGTCTGAGCATTGTTGCGAACTAGAACTCGATAAAGAATCACGGTCTATGTGTGTCTGAACGTATGGTGACCACAGAATGGTATAACTGGGCAGGGCTTAACATGAGCGTGTTCTAAGGAGACATGACCTTGTCATGACAACATGCATAGTAGAAAAATGCTCATCTATACAATGTTTCTTGAACTTTCTTCTTAGAGGCAGGATGTGTGTCTGAACGGTCCGTAGGCTATACGATGACAATTTTATACAACGTTTCTTTATTGAGTTTTGGTATAAACGTTTTGTGTCTGAACATGGGGATTATCTCAACAAGGAACAGTATCTCCATTTGAACGTTCAACTTGATTTATTCTTCCAGGGCCCATCATTGACATACATCACTCATACTGGTGTGTATTCAGTAGAAAGCTATCACTGGACCTTTGCCAAAGTTGGACATCTACAAGAATTATTCAAATAATCCATAGATGTAATCAAAATATATGTTTTCGTCAAACTCTTGGACTGATTAAGAGGTTGAATATTCAAAATAAATTCTTAATCTTAAACACCCTTTTCCATATTTGCTCATTCAGTATGGGCATGTGCGTGCAAGTCAAACCTTTTGAAGAAAAAAAGGTTTTGTTCAAGTCAGTGTTGCATGTACTTCTTTGAGAGTTATATATGTATTTCCTACTTGCTTTCAAAGAGTGTTTTTGTTTGCTTTTTTTTTTCTTTACAAAATGAACATACTGTATTACCTCAAAAGAGATGTTTAATGATTATGCTTTCATCAAACTTCTATGATGAAAACATATTACATCATGTACCTCCAAAGATATGTTCAATATGGAACTGCTATTGAACTTGCTATATATTTTGTTCTCAATTCAAGAAACTGAAAGCAGGTTATTGAAAGTATCCCCATAACTCCCTGCAAAAATGAACTTGTCATCTAACACCTTTATTTATCCAATGGGGGCTGGATCAGCTCTTGACCTCAGGGTGACACCATGTCAAAGGTCACGTACCATTGACAACACACAAGCGTTTCACTCACAATGCGTATTTGATCATTTCACCATTCTCCATCCTTTCTCCAGACAGAAGTATGTGGATGGGGCAGTAGGGTGTAGCAGGGGCTAATTGGGGGGGGGGGGGGGGGGGGGGGCAGGGGTTGGCAGGGGGCAGAAGGATGATACAAAAGGTCCATGTACAGCTGTATTTTCCAACATGTAAACTACCTGTGACCTACACGTAACTTGATTTCATATTCAGAAAAAGGAAAACACCAATGAAAAAATAACTTAAAATCATAATTCACACCGATAACATATGTGGAGAATTTGTGATAAAAATGAAATATATGTCAACACTCCCATACACTACAGAAGTTCAAAGGCAGCCACAGGAGTCACACGCATGTACAAGTAGTCTCAGACTCTCCAAGGAACAACTGCTGTCACAAGACTAGACGTTTAATCTAATTTCATGTGCCTTCTATCTGGCCTACATGTGTATGGTGGCCCTGAAGTACGCTTGACAACAGGTCATGTGCGACCTGAATCTCGCGGCCAACTTTGCGTCCCAGTCGCGAAATTTGCGAACTGTGATGGATACTTTGCGTCCCAGTCGCGAATTTCACATCCTGGGTCATGAATTTTGCATCCCAGGTCATGAATTTTGCATCACGGGTCATGAATTTTGCGTTACAGGTCGTGAATTTCGTGGCTGGGACTCAATTTTGTGTCACGGGTCACAAATTTCTCGACTGGGACCCAAATTTGGCTACGAAATTCACGTCGCACATGACCTGTTGTCAAGCGTACTTCAGGGCCACCATATATTTGCTATTTTTGAACACCATTTCTCCTCTACTGCAAATGAAGACCCGGAACTCAAACCTCAACATTTCTCTTACCGTAATTCTTTTAAGCTTGCTTGGGCTAGACAGGGAGAACCTATTGCCAACTTCTAAGCATGAAGTGTGAATGGCCTTGTCTAGGCTAAGGTCTAATATCACTAATTCATTAATACATTTGCTGGTGGGTGTTTTCAGTGGGCATTTTCCACTTTTTGCACATATCCATATGATTTGTGGTTTTGGAATATTAGGAGATTCAAGGTAGAAGTCTGCTTCAGTGCTTTCTGTTACAAAAATATTTTGTAAAAAATCACAAATGTCTCATGTTTTTTTCTCACTTACTATTTGCAAAAATCCCCAAGGGCTAAGTCTTGGAGGGATAGAGCGGGGGAAACCTATTCGATAAACTTCAATACTTATTTACCTGGTAGGCTTATTCTCTGTAAATATCCTACAGGTTTGGTCATTTAACATTTATAGGTAGACCACCAGAAAGGAGTAACCTTATGCTTCAATATCAAACCAAAATATATACAAATTATTTCTCCTTCTTGATTTCTCCATTTTCCTAAAATTAACTGTTTGCAAACATCCTTAAGGGCTGGTACATAAACAGACAGAAAACCTGCTTTCCCCGACCAATGCTTAAAATCTCTACAAATAGTTCATGAATTTCTTAGTTTTCTCAATCTGCACCTTCTCCGCCTCTGATTGAGTTCGTGTTTGCTTAGGAGGTGCGAACGGACACAATAGTCATGGTAAATGGAAAGGAAAAAAATAATAAATTGACAAAAAGACTTGGTAGAGGGAGGGTAGTAACCCTGTGGGAGCTATTAAATTGTAAGTTGGTTGAGCCACAGAGAAGTCATATAGGATTTCACGGGGACAATCGATGTTCTCGGGCGCTGTTCAGTGTAGGGTTCCTGTGCAAACCTGAACGGATAAATAGAGATTTCCACCGCAGTCACTCAGCTATTCACGGACCAGCATTGCTCAGGGATACGACCATTCCTGCGGTGCATTTGCCACAGAAAACATGGAACTTTGATGACTTGAATAACGTTGTAGCAGAAGAGATTTAGGACAAATGTTGCACAAAAGTTAATTCCTTGCCTGTATACAATGTGGCAGGGGGTAACAGTGGAAGGCGGGCAAGAACAAATTTGGTTCAATGACTTTACTTTCTGAAACTCCTCTTTCTCACATTCTTCCAGTGATGATGCAGAGAGTACAACATTTTACTAATATAAAATGAATCAATGGACTCCTTTTGCGTGTTTCATTATGAAAAATGTATCTAATTTCAAAGAATATACAAATGATATGATTTTTCTGTAATGCATTAAACAAAAATTATTAAGAAAAATAAAAAAGAAACCTCTGAAGTCATTTAAAAAAGAGAAACAAAATATCTGAAAAGAGGTCTCATTAACAGATCTTACACAAATCTGTAACTGACGGGTTTATGATAGCTGGAAAAAATGAAATAAATAAAAGTTCATTTTTCTTTGAAATTCCTTTGAATCCTCATTTAGGGTGCTTTGTTTAGGACGATTCTCGCGGATGCTGTCCACTCTTCAATGGAAGTGACCCCCCCTCAGGCCAAAGATGCATTATGAACCATGAAGGGTGCGGAGTTATACCCTTTTGAGGATGGTGCAAATTTGCATCGATTTGGATGCAAAAATTTCTATACCCTTTAAGGTGCATAATTGCACCTTTAAGGCTGCAGATGGAAATTTCTGGGTACAAACAAGTACAATAGGGGGCATCTCTATATCTTTTTCATGTAAAACAGGGCCGTATGCAGAAATTTTTTCCTGGGGGGGCAAGACACACAAAAATTTTTTCGAAGAAACTCAAAAGTGAGAGAGCGAAGTGACCGAGCTTGTCATTGGGGTGCTTTTGCATTTTTAAAAGTGAAAATGAAGGATTTGGTGCACACTTTTGGTGAGTTTTGTGAAAATTTTCAGTAAAAAAATGTGAGTTTTCAAAATTTCGGCGGGGCGGGGGGGGGGGGGGGCAACTGCCTGCCCCCCATGTGTACAGGTGCTGCTATTGTTTCATTTGAGGTCCAAAATTGCATGCTTTTTTCTTAGAGTGAAATACACAATTTTTGCATGTACAGTGTAGTTCATTAAATTTTGTGTTGATTTTTCCAATTCTCCCAATTTATCACAATTATTCACTAGATGTATCTGTATGCTGTATGCATATATGAGAGAATCTCCCTTACATCTAAACTTTGGTCAATGCCTTGTTCTACAAACTTATGTGTCACCAAGAAGCAAAAGATCAATTCATTACACTTTTAATACTTTAATTGAGCTAATTTCACAAGCAGAATTAAAAAAAATAAAGCCAAATAAAGTCAAACAATTTTTGTGTATTTTGGGGATAAATAATGATGGTATTTGATAAATGCACATTCTATTTCCAACTAATGCAAGAACTCAAATATTCATTGTTCGTTCAGGGTTACACACAGACCCTGACACGCCACGAACATTTCAACAGCAGCCCATCAGGGTCTTCTAAACAGCAAAACAAGCGAGGGTCTCACTCCCCTTTCAAACAATTTATTCTGCCCTTCTTGTGACCTGAGTACACTCTGCGACAGGGTGTCAAAAGGATTTAAGGCATCAGCCCCTTGGCACAATAGTGTCTGTTTCTTTTGTTTGGTCTTGGCTTTTCTTCCTCTTTGACCACTTCCTATCGACGTTCCATTGTCCGAAGCCTGACCAATATGCCCTCATGTGACTGCAAAAAGCTTCCTTGCCACAAAGAGTCAGAGATTTTTTATTAAAAATGCATAAGTTGTTTACAATGTGGATTTAAACACACTGTAAACATATCTTCAGTGGCTAACCCAACCTCATTATGAAGTCAAATAGTGTGAAAGCAGAAAAGATTAGAGGAGCACATTGGTGACATTTTCAAAGAAATAGGACAAAAACAAATGTTTGATAGTTGAGATCTGCAAATCTCAAATAGGCAAATTGGTCATTCAACTTTGATATAATTCGGATGAACTCTTACACAAGTCTAGACACTAGTAAAATTATCATGGTATTAGTACATTCTTAGTAATCTTAGATTAATGTAGCCCATCATGAATATCATTCTGTTAAATGCATTCCAATAAAGAATTACATTATCTTGCTTGGCAATAGAATAGATTCAGAAAATCAAAGTTTTGTTTAGCAGCCAGCATTTTGCATCTAGTCAAATGCCTCATACCTGCTCTTCAGTGTCATGCACGGAAGATAGTCTACAGTCAGATTCACCTCGAATATAATGCCATTTACTTAAAAATTTTCTCACACTAACAGACAGAAATCTAGACCAAAAAATCTGTCTCTATTTTCTTTCCATCTTATGAGGGGCTGACTCTACCCAAAAAAGAAGCTAACAAAATACAGGCAGATTTTTCGGTTTAACAGAAATCATATTTCCTTGAGGGGCCATATCAAAGAGTGGCAATTATGAATATATACACCATTCATACATGTACTTAAATGTGAATAGTATGAACAATGTAAAAGCAGGCGCGTAGCCAGGGGGGCGACGGGGGCGGTCGCGCCCCCCCCCCCCCCCAAATGCCAGGAAAAAAAAAAAGGGAAAAAAAAAACGTGAGTGAGAAAAAAGAAGAAGGTAAGAGAACGTAAGAAGAGCGGGAGCAGACAAGGAACAACGACAAAGAAACGTCGGCGCTTCCTGCACCCTTCCCCCTTGCGAGCACGCTTCGCGTGCTCAGTAAGTGATTGGGGTGCTTCGCATGCTCACTACTGCCCCCCCTAAAATGAAATCCTAGCTACACCACTGTGTTAAAGTATTGATCATACATGTATCTGTGACATAGAGAAGTCAGGTTGACTGAGCTACAGGTGAATGTTCGCCATATCGTCCCTGTTTTCACGAAGTGACGGATACGAGGAAAATCGTAATTTTTCAATTTTTAGTTTTTTTGCATTTTTGGACATCTTTCACTAACATCTTGAACTTCACAGAGTTTCAGACCGTAATAACGGCTACTTACGTAACTATGGCAATGACGTCAACAAGAAAATACCTAGTAAAAGGATTTTCTGTTTTCACGAAGTGACGGCTTTCAGCCGTCCCATATGCTTTACGTGTGCGGCTGAGTTCCGTCACTTCGTGAAAACACATAAAAGAGAGCGTCTTCGCTTTGAATACGTGATCGCGCAGAATTAGGTCAAATGCGCGCTCATCAAGTCCCATTTGTTTAACGCGCATGCGGATGAGATCCGTCACTTCGTGAAAACAAAATCACAGTGGAACCTTGAATTTTTGTTTTCACGAAATGATGGCATTGTTTACACCTCGTTTTCTTTTAAAATATAAAAGGAATAAGCAAATGATTGATAATGAAAATTGTCCAGAATATGCCCTATACGAGGATATAAAATTTATTTACCCTTCATACATTAAAGAGGTTGAGATTGAGGTCTGAAACTTTGAAAGCGATTTACTCAAAACTAACTTTTTTAAAGTTGCGCGCTCATCCGTCACTTCGTGAAAACAGGGACGATATGATTCAAGACAAGTTTTGAAAAAGCAAAAACTCATACAGCAAACTACAGAAAAATGGTATTAAACTATATAAAGTTATTTCTAGAAAAATAACTGCAGAAAATTAAGAAATGACTGCATTTCTTTTTCTGTCGAGCCAATCTGGTATGTACATATATTCTGTTAGCTAAATGTAAAAACATGAGCTACATGTATATTTCCTTGTTTAGCAGATAAAAGTGGCATAATAATATGTAACCTCTAGTCGAGGTTTGATGAAAATCTGGGCTCCAAAATCTGCAGATAAGCTGAAGAATCTTACCTTGACGGACTGCATATGGCCGCAGCTGCATAAAACTGGGTGAACACCTTTCCGTCTCGTGCCAGCCGGTTCAGGTTGGGCGTAGACGACGTCGGGTGTCCGTACACCTGCAAGTCCCCATATCCCAAATCGTCTGCAAACAAAATGATCACATTGGGACGTCGATTTCGCCTCGCAACCACCGAGAAAATAACAAGTAATAAAAGAAGAGCGTGGATAAGATATCTGGGCCCCATCGCTAGTAAACCATGAAGATTTCCAGCAAAATATTTCTCCCTTGGTGTCGGGCGCCCAGAGTTTTGCACCCCCTACACTCAGACAGCAGCCTATCCCTTTAACACAACGTTCATAAAAGTGTAGGCGGTTTGGTACCAGAAAGTTGACTGGAGCGTACATGGTAGCCGCGCCGCGGAACACCCGTTGCCCCCTCGCTCGCTCCGAAGAAAAGTTTTTAGTTTTTAGTAGTCTATCTGCCATGTCTATCGCCATCTACAGGCAAAAACATTTCATGCTGTCCCTGCTCAACATTCATTTACGTAGGAAAGGCTAAGGAAGAGGCGGAATGGTATCAGAGGGGTCCTCAAGAAAACAAAACAAAACAAACAATCCGAAAAAAAAGATAGACGACCAGTTCGCATGTCTGGAGATTACTGGTGTAAGAAGAGAAGAGGAGTGAGAAACCGAAATGGAAAGGAAGATTGGGAGAAGGAGCATAAGTTATGATATTATTATGTTTTTGCCTTTCAGAAATGCTCCAAAATTAACTTCTCGAATTTAGAAATCCTTATAATGTTTTGCCTTTCATAAATGCTACAAAACTAACTTCTCGATTTTTAGAAAATTCTCATAATGCGAGAGAAGATTTATGAATTGATAAATCCCCCCCCCCCCCCCATGATATGGAATGGAAAGGAAGATTGGAAGAAGGAACATAAGTTATGATATTATGTTTTGCCTTTCTGAAATGCTACAAAAGTAACTTCTCGATTTTAGAAAATCCTCATCAGAATATGATGAAATTAAAAAATAAATGAATTGATAGATCCACCCCCCTCCCCATTAGATTTTACTCTGGATATAGGATAGCACGATTTCAGTTAGGCACAAGCAAAATCATGCAGGGGATCAAAATGAATTTAAAGAATTATTTGCGACATTCATGTGTGATTGCATGTAAAGCAATTAAAACAGCTATCCTGAATCATGAGCTTAATCATGAGAAAAATAAACCCCTCTGTAATATTTCAATGAACTTCTTCTTCTTCTTCTTCTTCTTCTTCTTCTTCTTCTTCTTTTTCTTCTTCTTCTTTTTCTTCTTCTCCTTCTTCTTTCCTTAAGTTCCTTTCTTCCTCCTTTCTTTCTTTCTTTTTTCTTCCTTTCTTTCTTTCTTTCTTCTTTCTTTCTTTCTTTCTTTCTTTCTTTCTTTCTTTCTTTCTTTCTTTCTTTCTTTCTTTCTTTCTTTCTTACTTTTTTTTTCTTTCTTTTTTTTCCCTTTCTTATAAGCAGGGTCTACCCTCCCCCCCCCCACCCTGAAAAAAAAAAAAAGAATCCCGGACAAGCATACTTATGCGGGGTAAATTTTAAGAATACCCGTATGGGATATTAGAAGCAAAATGATACAAAATTTGGCAACATTGTTTGGTAGTCCAGGGCCTCCAAAAATGGCCCCACAGTCGGCTTGATAATTGATTTCAAAACATATGTGCACAAAATTTTGTTTAGAAGAAAGTTGTATGATTAAAAACTGTATGCATTGCCAAAATACAAAAAAAAAAGGGGGGAGAAATGACTATATTAAGTTTTCGTCGGGATGGGTTGCCAGACAGCCCCCTGAAATATGGGGTGAATCTTTCCCAAAGTTTGTAAAAAGGGAGAGGTATGACTGGAGTACATTCGATATTCATGTATAAATAACCACTCTCCGGGAGAAAACGCACTCCAAAGTGCCCAAAGATTATAAGCTTTGCTGTGGCAATTGTTCTGGATGTAGTGAATGCCGAATTATATAGTATATAGAGAGAAGATGTGTAATCTGATGTTTGAGTTTGCCCTATATGAAATTTGCGTGTCAATATGCATTAGGATGATTAGGCCTAGATCCATGTGAGTGTTTAATAATGGGGGTAAAATTAAAGGGGGGGAGTCAGGGGACACTACAGGGTATGTCCTCCCCCCAAATGAACTAAGCTGAGGATTTTGTTTTTCTTCATCCCAAATATAAAACGGATTGACACCCTGTGTTTAGCAAGTCATTACAAAGACCTGGAAGAAGTGAAATAAATGTGAAATGCTAAATCATGTTTGTTTTCAATCGCCGGACAATAATTACAGCTCCCAAAACTTAGTCGTAACCTACACCATGATATGTCTTTTTCTGCAAGGAGCATATCCATTATCATTGTAAGTGTTTCACCCCCCCCCCCCAAAAAAAAAAAAAAAAAAAAAAATGCACGTAGAATGAAAGTAAATACTACAATCATACAACAATTTAGACAAATTTTGTATCAGTGTCTTTTTAGAAGATTTCCAATCAAATATATTGGTTCTGGTGAAATTTGCCTGGCACCGGGCCTGGCTTTATTTTAAGTATGCTTGTCCCTTTGCTGTGTGAGTGAGTTTTGGCTTTTATTGTTGTTGTTGTTGTTGTTGTTGTTGTTGTTGTTGTTGTTGTTGTTGTTGTTGTTGTTGTTGTTGTTGTTGTTGTTTTCGTTGGTGTTTTCTTGTTTTTGTTCTTTTTTGCAAGGGGGGGTGGCACTCTGTATATAGTTATATTCACCAAAGATCATAAAGTGCATGCATGGAGTGCTTTTATAATCTTTGATATTTACTATTTGGCTTGCCATACGGTACATGTAAGTTGTAAGTTTGTTACACAGAAACGTATTTCTGTGGTTTGTTATCGTCGTCGAAGGTCAAGGAAGAACCTTATTTATTTGCTAATACCTGGATATGGGAGTATGAAGCAGTCATTCATGAGTCTGTGCCATTATTTAGTGATTTTCGTCACTACTTCTGTTTTCTCATCTAAATGTGCCGGAAAGGAACAACAGGATCTACCGAATATTGTCATATTTTACGCCGATGACTTGGGGTATGGAGATCTTGATGTGTACGGACACCCGACCTCTTCCACGCCGAATCTTCGGCGTCTTGCATCGGGAGGAATGGTACTGACTCAATTCTACTCCGCTGCTGCAGTCTGCAGTCCCTCCAGGTACATGTCTCTGATAATCTGGGGCCTGTTTCTCGAAATCTTCATAAGTCAACTTCTCAGCTAAGATAGCTGCTATTTGGCTAGTTGTGTGCTATGTGTTTCACGAAGCCGTGTTTGCCAAGATCAACGCTAGTAACATCCTAACCCTACTGGGCTCCTCCTATTTTGGCGGAGCCCTACGCTCTTCTATTGACATAATTGACAGTGCCGCAAACCGTCAGTTTGGTTCGCTTATTTTTATTATATTATGTCTAAAAATGAAAATTTGTGCTTATATGGTCTCGCCAACTCTTTGACCAACTAGCAAACCCTCTGAAATCCTCTTCTGAAAATGTTTTGGAAGAAACAAGACACAATTTTCTTGTCTTATGTAGCACCCATTTTACAAATCGAAAATCAATGTGTGCATGCGCAGAGCAATATGACTATTCACATTTTAGAGCGCCGTTCATTCAAAATTCTTCGGGGTCCCAAACCTTTCAAGTTATATTTCTTCTTTGTCAACTGATTGTAATATATTGTATGCTTGATTGGTTCAAATGAACTTGAACTTTGAACTAGTCTAGTTTGATTAGGATCCGTATAATCTTCTTATAATAAATATCACTAATTAAAACAAGCTTTTGTAGCATGCATACCAGGGAAAAAAAATACACGAGGGCTCAGGGGGAATTTGCCCCCGAAACGCCAAAAAGAGCCCTGGAAAACTAAAAAAGAGCCCCTGCAAATTCTCATAGGGTCCAATGTAAACTGTAATACAATGTAGAAAATTTGGGCGGGTAGGCTCAAAAAGTAGCCCCAGAGAAAAAAAAATTAATTTTTCCCCTGATGCATACATAGTGCATGGTCATCTGGTAAGAGTAAGCATTTCACAAATTAGAAGTTGGTAAATAAACCTGTACTTATGTTGATTTTGTGAAACGATTGGTATCAGGGCTACATGGAGCTGCCACACAGTATTTCCTATCACTTCCTTCAAGATTCAGTATTGCAAATACAGTGTCTGCTAGTTTTCCTGACATCTTATGACTGACACAAGCATGACAGACTGAAAAGTGACAATGTTCAGAAATAAGGCGGGCATTTTTTCATATTTTCCCCTCTCATTTTGTGCATATCTCAGGGCAGCTCTCCTGACAGGGCGATACCAGATGCGATCAGGAGTCTACCCTCATGTCTTCAATGTTGAGATGTCAGGAGGGCTTCCTTTCAATGAGACAACCATAGCGGAAATGTTGAAACCCCTGGGCTACAGGACAGCCGCCTTGGGAAAGTGGCACCTTGGACTCGGCAAAGATGCCATGTACCTACCACCCAACCATGGCTTTGATGAGTTCTTAGGTAAGGTACCCACTGCATGCAGGCCTGCCTTTTGTCTTTTATCTGCCATGTTTCTTTTTTTTTTTGTTGAAAGTACAATCTACCAAATACTTTCCCTTTGTTCAGAAAGTTAATGCTTGATATTTGCATTAATGTAATCTAACTTGGGAGCATAAGGGTTCTAGTGCCCACAGGCATGCATTAATCGTCAAATACCAATTCTGTTTGATAAACTATCCATTGGTTGTAAGAGATATGTGCTTTTTCAAGACCTGTTCACATATGCCTCAGTAATTCACTAGAACTTAATTTATTTGTTTACATTTAGGTCAATGGCAAGTACAGTAAGGGTGATAGAAGTAGCTCTGTAAACAAGGATGTCTGTTTATTATAAAATACATAAATGTGAAGTACATCACACTCTGCAAGACACTTGTTTTAAACCATTAAACACATGAATAAGGCTATACCAGTCCGATAAATAAGAGCATGATCATTATCAACCTCTCATCCTTGCATATAAGGTCTTCCTGCTTCTCAGGATCAGTGCCCATGTAGCGTTTGCTTCTACCCCAACGAGACCTGTCACAGAGCTCCTTGTGATGAGCAGTACTCCCCCTGTGCTCTCTTCAGTGATACAACCATCATAGAGCAACCAGTCGACCTTCTGACGTTGGATCAAAGATACATCACCCAAGGTAGGACGTTCATCAGGTCAAACTCCCAATCTGGGAAGCCATTCTTCTTGTACTACGCGTCTCAGCACACTCATCATCCGCAGTATGCAGGGAAGGAAACGGCGGGTATGTCTGAGAGAGGAGGATTCGGGGACTCCCTTGCAGCCTTGGACAGGGAGGTGGGACAGCTCTACGAGGAGCTGCAGGAAAATGGCATTCTGGAAAACACATTCTTCTTCTTTTCTTCTGATAATGGGTAAAGTTTCAGAGTTTCACTGTCAAAATTTTAGTACGGTGGAACCTCGTGGCATTCTGGAAAACACATTCTTCTTCTTTTCTTCTGATAATGGGTAAAGTTTCAGAGTTTCACTGTCAAAATTTTAGTACGGTGGAACCTCGTTATAACAAACTTCTCCAGACCAAGGAAATTACCTCATAATATCAAAACCTTGTTATATCAGGGCTAAAAGACAATAAAATAGAAAGAAGTGGGACCTCAGAATTACCTTGTTATAACGAGAGTTTGTTATATCAGTGTTCTTCATAACGAGGTTCCACTGTACTGTTTTCTTCTTCTTCTGATTCTTCTTCTGATTCTTCTTCTCCTTCTCTCCATCATCTAGTCCTGTGTCCTATGTGTATGATGGCATGTATTCTTGTTATGAAAAAAAATGTATTACGTCATTCTCTAATTGGTTTATGTGGTGTATCATAAAAAGGCCTTAACCGAGCATCATGTGCCATTGCTGATGTTTTGGTGAAGGAATTGAAAAATGTCTTAAATTTGAAAGATTTTTTGTTTTGTTTTGTTTTGTTTCAAGTAAAGTACTAGTTCTGAGAAATGCAGGAAGTATGTTCCAAATGTATAGGGCTGCGGCAATGGAGTGGAATGATTTAAAGTCGGCCTGTTTTTCGAAATATGGAAAGAAAGGAAGCAACTGATTTACACGTTGATTCACTCTCCATCTATTTTTTTTTTTTTTTTTTTATTCATGTTCAGACCATGTCTTCTCTTTAAGACATGGGGAGGGAACGCTGGACTGCTGAAGTGTGGCAAAGACACAACCTATGAGGGTGGCATGAGAGTGCCTGCCATCGTACACTGGCCTGGGCATATCACCCCTGGCAGGTCAATGGAACTGTCCAGCACCCTGGATGTACTGCCTACCATTGCTTCCATAACCAAGGCCAAGCTACCTAATGTAACACTCGATGGCTATGATATGTCACCATTTCTTTTCAAAGGAATGCCCGTAAGCATGTCATGGCTAGCGCTCACCTAGTCTCATAGGCGGCGTTCCCGGGGGAGACGGGGGGACATGTCCCCCCTCGATTTTTTTCTTGGGGGATCGTCCCCCCCCCTCGATTTTTAAAATCTAATATTTTTATTTTTCTATTTTGAGTAAGGTAACCAAATTTAGGCCAACCACTTAAATATTTTATAGGCCTAGAGTGTATTTTGATGGCAAAATGAAGCTTCTTTCATTATTTTTGCCATTATTTTTAGCTCACTTGCTTCGCTCGCATAATAATGATCATCCCCCTTCTGTTACAACGCCGCACGACTTTTTTACATGCATGTCAACCCCAAAATTGCTCCAAAACGTGATTTTGTGTACAAAATCAATGCAAATTGTGTTTTCAGCCAAAATTCATAAATATATGATATATTTTTTCTTTTACTGTTATGAATTGATTAATTTTATGCTATTTATCGCAAAAGTGTCACCGACAAATTTCATCAAAAAAACAATAAAAAACAGAAGGTCCAAAAAACACAGAAATACATAAGAAATTCACAAAACAATGAAATACATAAGAAATAAATTGCAATACGGCAAATATTTTTGTGGATAATTGTTAGAAATATCAGAAAGAATATTTTCACCAAAAATTAGCATTTTACTAAATACTTTTAGTGAGTTATAGGCAAAAAAATAATTTTACGCATTTATTTACATAATTAATTACTTAAAAAATGGAAAAAATATAATTTTTGAAAATTTAACTATACAGTCTTGTAGTTTACATCCAACTCTATGCGCATGCAAATTATCACCACGATCGCGTGATCTGCGGCCGAGATCTGAAGGGGGGGGTCAAATTGCCCCCCCCCCCCCCTCAGTAAAAACCTGGTCCGAAATAGCCCAGTTAAATTAGGGTTAAAAGACCTCTACAGTTTTCCCCCTTATGTCTGAACAAACCTTAAGGGATTTCTTTGCTCCTCTAATTCTGAGGGCTGTGCCAAAGTTTAGCCTGTCATATGTATTGAAATTTATCTTCAGTGGATCTGATTTCTTAAGATACACCTCACCTACACCCTGCTATGCACATTTTGGATTAGTTTCCTGTAGTGACCGAAATATTAACTCTTCAGACGCGAAGTTCACACCCCTGCACTATCGGCAGCATGTGAAGTTTGCATTTCACGCTCATTCACAGAGCCTATAACATCTACACAAAATATATTGATTTCCCCGGAGGTGGCAGGATTCACTTTGAGCGGCTTTCATGTGCCATCGTTTACTCCATAGTGTCCATAGCTTTGTATTGGAAATTGAAATTGAAAATAATGCAGCACACATAGATTCACGGCCCAGAGCACGAAGAGTTAACCAGCTTTTCTACTGTGTTATAATGTTTCACAGAGCATGAGAGAAGTCTTCTATTACTATTCTGGAAGTGTTAATCCACGTAACGAAAAGAAAAGGTCATCCTTTGCTGTACGCTACAAAGGGTACAAGGCAGTCTTTTACACCAAAGGCTCAGTGAGTTCAGACAATAAAAGGAACCCAGACTGCACAAGTAAGTTACTTTCTCAAAATTCGGGTACAAGTCTACATTGCATACGGTGATGGAAGCGATTCAAATGTTTATTGATTCAGTTTTAGATTTTCCAGTATATTTTCATCACTCATTTTTTAGTTTGCCGGCCCAAACCGCCAGTCTACTTTCTTATAAATTATTTTGAATTATTTCAAGCCAGTGTTTGTCACTGTGCAACTCATTTTCAAGAGCTCGGGATCGCCCACATAGCCAGTGGAAGGTGACGGGGGCAGTCGCCAACCCCTCTCCCCCCCCAAAAAAAAAGGATATTAAAGAAATAAAAAATAAGAAATGTAGAAAAAAAAAGAAAAGAGAACAAGGTGAGAGAACTTCGGAAGAGAAGGAGCAGACAGTTAACAATAAGCCAAATAAACTTCAAACCTTCCCCCTCCCTGCACCCTTCCCCCAAGGAAGTGTGCTTTGGGGGCTCAATTTGTAATTCGTATGCTTTCTGTGTTCACACCACCACCTTAAAGTAAAATCCGTGCTAGTCCGGTGCTCAGGATCAGCATTCAATGTATTTTTTTCTTCAATTTGATTATGGCTCTCTTTGGTACATAATGACTGTGATGTTTCAATGTTTTTGTCTCGCCCACCGGAGGTGAAGGCGAGACTAAGGGATCCAAATGGCGTCCGTCCGTCGTCCATCGTCCGTCCGTCACAAATGTTAAAGTTTACCTGCAAGACTCTCTTAAGAGGCATAACTTGGCAACTGCTGGTCCAATGGCAACCAAATTTGGGTGGTAGATGCACTAGGGGTACCATCATGTTGCGGTGCTGTAGGAGGTCACATGGTGAGGTCAAAGGTCATTTGAGGTCACATTGTTATAGAGTACCTGCAAGACTCTTTTTACATACGTTAAAGTTTACTTGCAAGACTCTCTTATGACACATAACTTGGCAACTGTTGATCCAATGGCAACCAAACTTGGGTGATAGATGCACTAGGGGTAACATCATGTTGTGGTGCTGTTGGAGGTCACATGGTGAGGTCAAAGGTTATTTGAGGTCAAATGTTAGAGTTTACCTGCAAGACTCTCTTATGACAAATAACTTTGCAACTGTTGCTCCCTTTTCAGCTAAACTTGGGTCATAGATGCACTTGGGGGACCTTCATGTTATAGTGGCATCGGATGTCACATGGTAAGGTCAAAGGTCATTTTATTTCAAATGTTAAAGTTTACCTACAAGACTCTCTTATGACACATAACTTGACAACTGTTGGTCCAATGGCAACCAAACTTGGGTGATAGATGCACGAGGTGTAACATCATGTGGTGGTGCTGTCAGAGGTCACATGGTGAGGTCAAAGATAATTTGAGGTCAAATGTTAGAGTTTACCTGCAAGACTCTCTTAAGACAAATAATTTTGCAACCGTTGCTCCCTTTTCAACTAAACTTGGGTCATAGATGCACTTAGGGGACCTTCATGTTATAGTGGCATCGGATGTCATATGGTAAGGTCAAAGGTCATTTTATTTCAAATGTTAAAGTTTACCTGCAAGACTCTCTTCTGACACATAACTTGACAACTGTTGGTCCAATGGCAACCAAACTTGGGTGATAAATGCACTAGGGATAACATCATGTTGTGGTGCTGTCAGAGGTCACATGGTGAGGTCAAAGGTCATTTGAGGTCAAATGTTAAAGTTTACCTGCAAGATTCTCTTATGACAAAAAACTTTGCACCTGTTGCTCCCTTTTCAACTAAACTTGGGTCATAGATGTACTCGGGGGACCTTCATGTTATAGTGGTATTGGAGATCACATGGTAGGGTCAAAGCTCATTTTATTTCAAACGTTAAAGTTTACCTACAAGACTCTCTTATGACACATAACTTGGCACATACTGCTGCAATAGCAACCAAATTTGGGTGATAGATGCACCAGGGGTACATTCATGCTATTGTGCCATCAGGTCACATGGTAAGGTTAAAGGCCATTGTAGGTCAAACATTAAACTTTACCTGCAAGACTTTCTTGTGACATCAAACTTGGTTAGGGATGTACTTGGGGAAACTTTCATGTGGGTGGGTGAGACACAATATTGCTATTGGCTTGTTTATTCAAATATGTTTTCTATGCATTGTTTTTCATGGAAAATAAACTTTGAAATCTGAACTCTTATTAACCTATTTCTTTGTTGTGTTTCTCTTCCATTCCAGACACAGGGATCATTACTCATGACCCTCCCCTGCTCTTCGACCTTGACCTTGACCCCTCGGAGAACTTCAACCTCTCTGTCAAACATCCCCCCGAGAAAGACATCCTCCAGAAAATCACCCAGATGAGGGCGGAGTTCGACGCCAACATGGAGTTTGCGGAATCCGAGATTCTGAAGCCAAGGCACAAGGACCTCATGCCTTGCTGCAACCGAGGATGCACCCCGTATCCCTCATGTTGCCATTGTACCTCCGAGGCATTGCTGACCAGTTACAACAACTCCGGGGAGCTCTATAAGAACATGTGGAAAGGTATTTCTGGAGAGAGGGCTGGATGATACTTGTGATTCCAATGCTTATGAGGCAATGTTGCCATTGTACCTCTGAGGCATTGCTGACCAGTTACAACAACTCCGGGGAGCTCTATAAGAACATGTGGAAAGGTATTTCTGGAGAGAGGGCTGGATGATACTTGTGATTCCAATGCTTATGAGGCAATGTTGCCATTGTACCTCTGAGGCATTGCTGACCAGTTACAACAACTCCGGGGAGCTCTATAAGAACATGTGGAAAGGTATTTCTGGAGAGAGGGCTGGATGATACATGTGATTCCAATGCTTCCTAGGCATCCAGCAACCACATCCAGAGCATCTTAGGGCAGTAAACCTTAATCAAAGGGCACTTGAGTGTTTTTTTTTTTTTTCAGGGGAGTGTTAGACCCCTTTCTGAATGATATTTTGTTTGGCAGCTTTTATAATTTTGGAATGTATAGCTTTCCCCTCTTTCCTCTGATAAAATTTGGTTCATGGACCTTAAGGTGGAAAAAATAATCCAATTCTTTAGGGGCTGTCTGACAATTCATCCTGACAGAAAAAGGTCAGTTTATGTGTTTTGGTAATGTATAGTCATACAACTTCCTTCTGCCAAAGTTTGGTGCATGTGTTGGATTTAATTGGTGAAATTACCCCCACTTTGAGGTCCTTTGGAGAGGCTCTGAGGGCTACCCCAAGTGGCTGCATTCAGGAGAACAAGCTCTTTGTGAACACGATGGATGGTTTAAGTAACTTGAAGAGGTCACATCTGATACGGGTATGTGAAATGGGGTGAAAATTCAGGACAGGCTTCTGGCCCACAGGGATGAATTCTCAGAGTATTTTTTATCCATTGTTGAAAGGTGCTAGGTAAATGTCAACTCTTATTTATTCCAAAGGAAATAAGACATTTTACCAGTGCGCAGTATGTATTATTGGATCTGTGTTTCAACAGTTGCCCTTCTTTTTTTTATGCCTTATAAGGCTTTTCACTCTGTTCTCTGTTCTATTAATACATTAAAAACGTTATTTTAATGCTTTTAATGTGATTTATTAAATATATATATTTATTTGATATATATTTTTCCCATTTTTTGTGTATTTCTTTGTACATGTTTTGAAACTTAAAAAAAACAAGAAGTAATTCTATATATTATGTAAACTCAAATTGTTGGTCTTTGAACTTTTGGACGAGATTGAATAAAACCTAAAGTGAATTTTAATTAGAAGTCGATATATTTCTTTGTCATTACCAAGAAAATGGAAATTTATTGACTTATTATTATTGGTACATAATACGAATGGGAGAGATGCTTGTAAGGATACAAAAATGATAGTGCTCAAGTTATATTCGATCAGTCACAAGGTTTGAAACTCTGTATTATTCTTTATAGATTATTCTCAACCCTTTCGCAATATAAAGCTGTTCCTTCATTTTCTACTTACTAACTTGATTTCAGGTTTAGCTTCTTCCTTTGTTGCGTACAAGAGCCAGGTAGCTCCTGCACTAAGCCACTGGGAATTCCAGATCTATTTTGCCAATGTTTGTGAGTGTCAGACATTCTGATCATGCAACACACATCTTTAAAAGCTGATTTTAGGCTGAATGTAGCATGCACTTAATATATCTTATTGTGTTTTATTTCATTTATCATCATATAATCATGTATTTGTTGGTTGACAAATTTGCTTGCTTACTTATGTATGTATATATATATATATATATGTATATATAAAACTATTTCCAAAATTCTCAAAATAGTAGGACAGCTCTAGGGAACTATGATTCATGCTACGCTATTATTCTCTCAATTGATCTCACATGTATTTATTTCCACGAGAGTTCCCAAAGCTGTTGTATATGTTACCTGATCACAAATATATATACTGTATAAGCTAATATTTTAGCGTACAGATATTTTAGCGATTTGAGACAAGTTTGACATATTAGCGAGTTATTATTTTCACGTTTTGAAAGATCTTTCTATACAAGTATATAGGCATCTTACTGAGTGGAAATTTTGGCGAGGATATCATCGCGAAATTAGCGAAAATTAAACCACCGCGAAAATTTCAGCTTATACAGTATATGAAAAAAACTATATAGTTATTTATACCCTAGGCTGAATGTAGCATGTACTTGAGAAAGAGATCAAATCTTTCATCTATTGTGACAGTGGTGGGAATATTCATTTATTACGTTTATTTGTTTCAACTCACAAAACAACAAAATATTAAGCTTAAATCACTTGCCCTGAAAATCACAAATGTAGATGCATTAAGAGTTTATATTTGAACATTTATCTTTTTTTCTTAATGAGTCACATGTCATATGAAATAGTAAAGGCAACTTTAATCAGTAACATTGGACATTCAGAATACTGTTTCTGACTTGTACACAGCCAGAGGCTGCTTTTGAACCAATGGAAACTGTGGAAGGTGTTAGGTGCAGATAGCAGGGAGTTTCAAGCCAAGCCAAAGATCAGAAAGGACCTTTATAAAGAATATATTACATGTAACTATCACCAACTGTCTATCATTAAAGTTATTACTCTTTTGATTTTATCTTATTATTTTGTATTTCATTTATCATCATCTAATCTTGTATGTATTGGGTGACAGGGTAAACTGTGTGGGCAGTGTTTATCAGGAGAAAGTCTTTTTTAAATTCAAATGAAAATTTGCTTGCTCACATTTTACATAACTTTATAGTTTATATACACATAAACCTTAGGCTGAATGTAGCACATACTTGAGCAGGAGAAAGTCATTTCTTAATTCAAGTGGAAATTTGCTCGCTCACATTTTACATATTTATGACTATGTAGTTTATGTATTATACTTCTGTATTCTGATGCAGGAATTTTACATTATATATGAGCAGAAAAAGAAAAATTCTGACTTTTTGGAGTCCGCTTCCAATGCAGTACTTTCTGCCATTCTTGTATAAGAGCAATTTAATTGTGGTTAATCACTAAACTCTCTAAATTGGCAGCACAGTGTAGTAGATATATAATCACTATTTTCACAAGCAAATTTGCAATTTTTCTCTTAAATTTTGCAATTTTCATTCACAATGGTTCATGCTGTGTGGACCATGAAGGAGTAGAAAATATGAAATTATTTTATTCAGTTTGAGCAGGAAAGGTGATTAACATAGACCTTAAGTAATAAAACTCTGTACTGCAGTGGGTTGATCTGACTTTCACATGCTATAAACTAAATAAAGAACTTATTTACAGTATTAAAAAAATGTATGTTTGTGTTGTAGATACAATATCCTGTATGTAAATTATCAGTATTTCACCACATACCTGTAGATAGGGTAGGAAGTAGACATGGCCTACATTCATATACGGGTGTTTCTTACTGTTTTATATCTTATGACATGTAATTTGATATAATTTTTTGCTCTATGGTGAACATTTAAAGGTAATCTTACTAATTTGAAAGTGCTAAGGTATGGTGCTGAATTATGATTTGTTTCTTAGAATACCTGAGAAAATATTTCAGGTTGTTTTCAAGTGATTACACAATGGTAAATTTTTTTTGGATATGTGATGGAGAAAAGAATTCTAAGAACAATAACATTAAAAAATTGATGATTTTCAATCGAAATCAATGCATTTTGGCAAATTTTCTCATAAAAAGTCATGAGTTGACCCAAAATTTTGAGTATGACGTAAAAGTGGGTACCCAGCTTCGCGCATTGCAGTTGTGCTGCACGCTAGACTGTACAATATGTATTATACCTTGCGTGCATTTCGCTAGAATTGTGGAACAAGGTACCCACTTTGACGTCATTTTGACGTCAAAGTGGGTACCCAGTTGAAACTGGGTCACAGCTGAGGGGTCCAAAGTATCCTGAAATCTTACCACATTTGGGGGTTTCCTTGGCAACATGACTTTTTAAAAAACTTGAAGCACATGATTTTCTGCTAATAAAATCATGCTCTTTTAAATGAGCTAACATTGTTTCAGCATTGGGTACCCCCTTTAAGCAACTGTGTAACTTTTGTTTCCCTTCATTTCTGTGCCATGTGTGGTATGTGTACATATACACAAAAGTGGTCATATATCTAAGCATATGGTTTTAGATTATTGTATCGCAGTATAATGTTTACTTTGCAGAATATCACACAGTTTTTTCCATAACATCTCCGATTAATACACATAGCTGTCTAACATTGAATAGTACGTGAACCTTTAAAGGCAAAGGCCACCCCAGAAGTTTCACTGTTTCAATAAAAGGAGTTAAATTTGAACAGCATTTTAAAAAAGAAATGAGCCAAATCAGTCAAAGAATAAGAAATTACACTCATTTACATGTTCTAGTAAGTTACTCTTGGCTCTGCAAATTGGCAACACTGATGACATCATATGTGAGCAGCTCTCCATTCATTTTGTACATGAAATTTCACATTTTCTCAATTTTCTTGAAAGTTACACATTTCTAACCCCCATAGTCAATGTATGTTCAGAAGAATTGCTTTTTACATAACATACTTTGACTATGGGGTGAGAAAATGTGTAACTTCCAAGAAAATTGAGAAAATGTGGAATTTTATTGAAACAGTGAAACTTCTGGGGTGGACTTTCCCGGCCTTTAAGGCAAACAGCTCTGAGAAATTAATGCTTATTTGTATGGGCCCAACCCTTCATGGCATTATTATTTTCAGGGACATTGTATTGAATCATTGTGAACCAAAGGGAGAGAATATATCGTGTTAATATTCAAATAAATATTATACATGTTTTGATTTTGTTACTTGATCATTGTAAATGTTACTGCTTCCATTTTTTTATCATATAACTTATTAAAAGCACGTTGATCAACTCTAGGTTTCTATGTGTACTCATTTCATATACGAGTTGAATAGCTTTTTTGAGATGATGTAGATGTGATCGAAAAAGTGAGAGTAGAGCCATGGGGGAATGATGGACCGCAGTGCTATTCAAGGGGTCAAATTAATAATAGTAATGATTATAAATGACCAAAAGAGAGAGGACGAGAGTACTTCTACTACTACTACTACTACTACTACTACTACTACTACTACTACTACTACTACTACTACTACTACTACTACTACTACTACTACTACTTCTACTACTACTACTACTACTACTACTACTACTACTACTACTACTACTACTACTACTACTACTACTACTACTACTACTACTACTACTACT
>CM057154.1:22750811-22963551 GCA_029962745.1 Echinometra lucunter | reverse complement strand
AAAAAAATGTACAAAAATAGGAACAAAAACAGGGGAGGGGCTTTTATCAGTGGACAATATTTAGGGTGGTTTTGGAAAACTTGTGGTCTCGCCCGTTTGATTATTCTGACCGCCCCCCCCCTCTCCGAGAAAGAAGGTATCCCTCATTATTGTGTTTTCCTTTTTTCAAATTTTAAACCCCAAAGAGTCTCTTGGAAATGAACTAATCTTGGTCCTACAATTTTCTTTTCATTATTTTGTTTCATTTTTAAGGATAGACCAGCTTCTAGGATGATTATCTCTAACAATGACCCGGAGAAGGTCGTTTGGGGCGGGTGGGGGGGGGGTGATAAAATTCCCGGGTCTTCTGACAATGGACTAAGCAACGGATCACCGTGTAAGCATACAAGATTAGCAATGGATTATACCCCTGCCACACACGAGAACCGATACAAGACTGACACCAAACCTATTGCATTGTTCTGAATGGCCAAGAGTCCATGGATTTGTTATTTGTTAGGAATCGGTTTCTCGATGTGATTAGAGTGTTAATGATTTGATAAGATGTAGCCAGCGAGTTGGTCTGTCTTGCAACGGTGTATGAACGTCTCGATGCATGTTATTATCTCGGTTCATAGTCCAAATCGCCACTTAAGAGTAGCCCGTCCATCTGGACCTTGCTTTTTAAAGGAACACATCCCTTCTGAAGCCAATCAATGCTGATATCGATTAACAGTGATAATGGCTAGATAATAGTTTGCTCCCATGCAGTCCATTACTGCCTAGCCGTTACACTTACGGTCCTACCACGCAAGAATGATGTTTTCTCAGTGGCTAAGAACAGCTTATCTGGATGGCAGTTTTCATTGTTGTAGCAATGCTCTCAAGAATTCATTCCCCCAAACCAACCCTTATTATGGGCATATTTGCAGCTAATAACCAGCTACGTGGATACCTCTACCAGATTACCTTGAACTCAATAGCAACATTATGTTTTTAAAAACCTTTTTGCGACTCATTTACGCCCAGCTTAATATTGTATGATAATTTCAATGACATCAATTTCATGGTTGATATACATTGACAAGTTCAAGTATGTTGTCGACGGGAATAACTACAGCAATGGTTTCAGTACTCTTCATTATTGTATTTCACTTATTTTTGAAATTTGATCAGATCATGATTATCGAGGACAGTGACACTTTCACTGTTGACTAGTACGGTGCTTCATTCCACGATTATGGGATGACGGGAATATGCATGATAGCTATGATGGCTCTTTGGTATAGAGCAAGCGGTCTCCTAACAGGGAGTATACCAGGGTTCGAAACCACTAAGTGGATGCACTGATTCCCTTTGCATGGCATAAAGGCAGGAATTGTCACTATCAAGTCCCTCGGAAAGGACTTAGGGCTGTTGGCCCTCTGGTTGCTTACCTACAAGTATGCACACGTTTCAAGCAGTCGGATTAAAAAATTATATTAAAAAAAAAAAAAAAAACCTACGAGAACACCTCGGACTTGCTCTGGCCCCAAATACAAGCTTCTGCATATCTATAAATGCATTTCTGCCCCCCCCCCTCCTCCCCCTTTGTCCCAGAATACTGGTATATACAATGATATATGCTGGTCTTTATTTATATTTCAAGGTTATATCAAATGGTGACCAGCACTTTCTGTTTCATGAGCTTTGTTTTTACAAGGAAACACTTTCGTGGAGAGTCCTTTTCCTGATTCATTTTCGGATTCTATCACAGCCATTCAACGTGGAATGATGGGCTCAGTAATACTGAGGAAATACAGAAGAATATAATAAATCCCAGCTGTAGCGGTGTTGTGACTGTGAAATGAATTGGATAATTAGGCTGGAAAGAGAGGGAAAGAGAGAGACAGAGAGAAGGAGAGAGAGAGAGAGATTGTTCATTGATTGTTTTGCTATAGGCTCACGATTAATATAGGCTTGTTGCTGTATAACTCAGAGCAATTTTTAAGCACAATGCTTGAACTTTATACAGCACTGGTTCTTTGATACTAATGCATGTTCTATATAGGAATCCGTAACTCGTGGCAAAGCTATAAAGGGATTTAGTACGTTGCAATATAAAACAAAACAAAAATTATTTTAAAAATTCAAGAAAACAAATATAATTCTGCGACATTCTCATGTCTGTTCATATATTTTACAATTGTTACGTATAGCCTCACCCTCAGTATAGTGTGGTCAGCATTAAAATTACTTTGCCTCAATCGCAAAGAAAATTAAGATGATTCCGTTCTAGGTAATTACTTTATTGGGAATGTGTTGAGACTCATTGGTGTAGGCACTGAGGTGGGGAGGGGGTGGCAAGGACCTTATGGGGGTGTAACATAAAAGATACAATCAATCTTACGACTGATATCAATCGTAAGTCTATGGCAAGCCATGTACTAAAGAGATACAATTGATTGTAAGATTGATTGTATCTCTTTATTTTACACCCCAGGAGTGATTAGAGCAATTGTTACCACGTTGCGTTGCTTCTTCTTCTCTCTTCTACCTCGTTTCCCCTTTCGACATTTGAAGTTGGGAGGGGCACGGGTCACCCCTGCCCCCGTATACTTCACTATTTTTTTAATGTAAATGAAGAGAGGGATTATTTCATAAAATAATTAGCCTTTATCCCGGCGGTGTTGAAAAGGTAGGATTTGAGGATTAGTCAGTTCCAAATTTTGCCAATTAACCAATCACATCTTATCCTAATTATGTCCCCCAATGAGAGTGTGTTAGTCTTCACTAAAGTTGTATACACAACCTCTCTCTATACCTGTATATTCAAATTATGAATACCTCATGAACAATTTACGAACATCGGCTTGTTAGTACTGAATGGAGTTATGCTTACATTCATAGAAATACCGTACCCGTATAATGTTAATATTGATAAGGTTACACAAGTATTGAGGTCACTGTTTAGCTACAGACCTCAGCATATCAACATCAATTATATTGTGAGGGCGTGACCGATTCTTCATTTAGTGAAAACCAATTAAACTTCGTCCTGATTAAGTAATTACGCCATTATAACGGGAATAACCCCTATCTTAATACCACTCATCGGTATGACTTGAGGGTCGCGTTACACCCTGTCCCCCATATGAAGCCGAATGTTCCTGGTTTTTTAAATTTTGAATGGCGTCGAAACAGGCACCTTAACCCCCCCCCCCCTTATTTTAAATTTATGTCAGCGAATGGACTCCGGTGTTAGCATTTTCCTGAATAACAGATAAGATAACAATCACCGTTTAAATCCTGTGTCAACATAATTTGAAAAGGAGAAGAAGCGATCAATATCATCCCGCCTTTCCAATTAGTCCTTGTCCTAAATGACTGCAGTAATGATCGGTAGCACCGTCCAGGCACCTCAAGGCTCCATTTTGACCCCCTTGCGTTTCCTCACCAATCTGCCAACTTTCCTCATCCCCAAGTGCGTTCAATTCCTAACAAGGACGATATTACTTTAACATCGTTATCAAGAAGGGTCACTTTTGATTATTCATAATAGATAACAAAATATAGGAATTAAGATAGATATCTTGATTTGGTCCATGTTCTTGTGGTTTTAGAAAACTATTACTTTGGATCTTTGCATGACTCGATGTGATTTTCTAAGTTTGCAGGATGTTTGGGCTAAGCTGTTCATATACTCGTAGAAAAAAATGGTGCTGATTTTTGTCCCACATTTCGGAACCTTTAAAGGTTCTTCAAAGAACCATTATTAGCCTATAAAGGTTCTCTAAAGGGTTCTAAATGGGTCTTTGGAACCTGTATTAGTTGTACAAGGAACCTTTTTGGGTTTTCTAAAATATGAAGAACCCTTTATAGAACCCCCTTTTCTGGAGGTTCTACACAGTAAAAACACTTTATACAACCTGGTTTGCTATACGAACTAATCAGGTAATGTTTAAAAGTTTAAACAACTGTTCAAAGTTTTAAACAGCAATGTTCAATTTTTTTATATTTATTGTTCAAAAAAATGAACATTGTTGTCTAACTTTTTAAGCACTTGTTTAAACTTTCTAACAATACCTGATCAGTTCATATAGTAAACCAGGTTGTATGAAATTTATACAAGTTGTTTAATTTTATTTTTACTGTGTATACCGGACAAAAAAAAACAGGTTCTGACTGGCATATTTTTCTAAGAGTGTAGAGGTGTATCCAACGGGATCACCCCTTCGCATTAAAAGTCGCAGGAAAATGCAGCTTTCAATGGGCCTACAACATAGCAACACTCGGGGCTGCCTACCCAATCTCATCTACCCCCCCCCCCCCTCCCCCGTATAAATTTATTGATTCTTGTTTCTGCATCCAGTAATTAGTCCACGTTGATGCGCTGCTGCAGTCAGGGGAAACACCTCCATTTCGCTTATCGAGACGGTTAATCAAACAGGGAGCAAGAGTTCCTTGAGAACATCCTTTCTGTCTTCACCTCAACGGAGCTCATTGAAATCAGGCGCAATAGATAGGAAAGGAGCTTAGCGGTGATGATACACCTGTTCCAATGTTTTAAACCTGGTTCTTGTACTCATTTCACTTGGGTAACCTGAGCACATCCGTGAGCAAATGATGTTTTCTGGACACGTGTTGATTTTTCTTGTTTTAAATATAGCTCATAGCAGGAAAGCCAAGGCCATCCAGAAGAGGAAGTGATAGGCTGTGGAAAGATAATCCCCTGTGCAGAAAATGAAATGGAATATGGCTCATGATTGTTAATTATCGTGATTGAAAGGGACTGAGTTCTTTAAAAAGTGGCTTATGAAATGAATGGCATGGACGTTTTCATCGTTCACCCCCATGCACGAATTTAAGGTGCGCCTTCGTTGATATCTGCGTTTTGAGATCTGCCATCGACAAACAATTGCATGAATCCGCAACCGTGTTTTAAGCCAAACGTTTTTCAAAACCACGAGTCTGGGCAGAAACATTATTGCATGAACGCATCCCGAGTAATACACTGGTTTCGACTTGGGCTCGTGTTTTAATGCTCTTAAAAGCAAAGTTTTTTTTTCTTATCAAACCCTTTTCCTTCTCATTTCCCCTTTCCTTTTTTTAAAATTTGAATTGAGGGTAGGTACCATTGTGCCCATCCTAAATGTATTAACCACTGTGCCCATACTACTCTTCGTTATGGAAATATGACGAGAATATGTCTTTCGTAGTAGATGCCTTTAATGAAGCTGTAACACTTTGAAAATAAGATCGAGGGAAAACGCCGTCAGCATAATGTCAACGATGCCAGCCGTGAACTCTTGACTGTCATTTTAATTCAGATACCCTTTTAATTAGAAAACAATCTGATAATAATTGTGTTATATAACGGCAAGAAATTCTTTATACTTGATTTTAAAAAATCTGTTACTCATGGGAAGTAAATTGTTAATTTTTCGACCTATTTCAAACAGAAAAGAACGATTGAATCATATCATTGTTTGATTACTGACCCTCGATATTAAGATGGGCAAGATATTTGCTTTTCAAGTTCAAGTTCAGGTTTTATTTCCAATATAACACAAGACAAAATATTTTTTCTTCTTTTAAACAGAAATATCGTAAATTAACATACAACATTTTTTTCTCTTATGCAACATCAAAACAAATTAACTGTCTGCTTGTATTAAAAGAAAAAAAATGATATTGGAAAAGAGAAATCCACAAAAAAGCAATGCTTATAGTGACGTGGATTCCTCAAGAAAGAAAAGGGAAAGTAAAGAAAACAGAAGAATGTATGATACAGAGGTAGGTGAAACAGCAGTATATATATTACAGTTGCAGATTCAGTCACACAGTGAGGACTCCGCCAGAGGAACGATGCGTTGATATTCTGCATTCTTGATTACGAACGCAGTTTGGATCAGTTTGCATAACAACGAAGGTCTAATTGACTCGGAATTTTATCGGACGTAATCGTGCTAATATCTAACCAAATCATGGTCAAGTTCTTCAGCCTATCCTAATATTTAGTATATGAATCATACACCTTAATTCGATGCATTCTTCATTTCTTGAACAAAATCAATTAAAACGCAAAAATATTGATTCCAAAATTTGCTTCAATCTCATCATTGAAATCGACCAGTATTAATGACAGAGACTTGTTTTCTTAGCATGACTTTTTGAGTGTAACATTTTATTATGTATACACCGCAATCATGACTATGCATTCATAAAGAAGTGCAGATTTTCCCTCAGTGGACATGACCATCTGATCAGGGAGTTCCCTGATCTACTTATGGTCTATCATAGCTTGATGACGTAATAATAGATCAGATGTAGAGATAACATTCCACAGGACATGTCATCGGAAGGGAATCCCCGACGTATGATGACCTGAAAGATTTTCAGAGCGATCACTGACTGATCGGACCCAGGTTCGAACCTGAGTCGCGTCTTTCGGATGGCGACGTGAAAAGTCGGTTCCCAGACGTAAATAATCATAATCTGATACACGTCTGTAAAAACCATTTACACAGGCCCAGGCACATCAGTAGGATGAGGGAATATAACTCCCATCTCCCAATAGAATTTGGTACTCGAAAAGCCCTTTCACATTTTCTTCTACACTTTCTTCATGAAGAAAACATTATCCCCATCGCCATAGGAGAGGAGGACATGACCGTGATGCTCTCTACTAGACCAAGGAGTCACTATATACCCCCCCTTTTTTTTTAGTAACTCCTTAGCTAGATTGCCCGGTCAGCATGGTCAGGGATAATACAGGATCCATGGATAATGTAATCCCTACTCTGACTTTACTGACCATCAACATGATCAACGAGTTTCCCGACGGAAGGGTTGTCTTTGGATGAATATGGTGCAATAATCGATCAGGTGTAGATAACATTCCACTGGACATACATGTATCATCCGAAGGGAATTACCGAGCTATGTGACCTGCATCGTCAGTTTCATTCCACATTCTATAATTAAGTCCTTGGACATTTCATTCCAATCAAATTTTTCCACATTATTTTCTTTATAAGTCGTATAAACGGTAAATGATTATGATACTTCTATTCATAATGACAGCAGTGTCTGTCAAAGCTGCATCGGAATTGCCCGAAAATACGAGTATGTGTGTGGGGGGGGGGGGGGGCGGGGCGGGGGGATGAGGGTGGGGTATAATATCTGAAAACTACCAAAGTCAACGATCACTGTGGATAACTGTTAAATATGTGCGTAACTAAAGCAACTTGTAACGAAGAAAGTGGAGCTTTGTGGATTTTATAGATCGGTACGTTTCATGACGAAATATGTTATTTTTTTTTTCTTGCATCGTCAGTTTTCCGATCAAAGATGATATAGTACTTTCGACCCAACATTATATTTTACAGGGTCAGTAAAATAGCATTCTCATCCTGTGATGAAGCACATTTTGTGACGTCATGTGGTCATAATATGACGTCATGATTTTTGTCGACACTTCCCAAACTCAACTATGATATAGCCTGTTTTTTAGCCAGTGAAACTGAATGGCAGCGAATGATTGATTTAATTTTCTTGAACAGTTTTCATATACTAATACTTTCTCGTCAGTGTGGACATACTTGCCGCCTCCTCCCCCAGCTCCCTTACCCCCCCCCCCCTCCCCCATGATGGATGGCAGTATAAAAATGGATGCTTCTCTGAACACCATCAGCATCATTTTAGCATGGAGAAATTTGACAGGTTCTCAGTTAAATTAGAAATATTCGCACTTTCTTGAAAGAGAAGCAGTATTAGAAATTCAGATGTCATGTTCGAGATGACATTCACTATATATGTTGTGATTAAACATTCTGAAATGAAAATATCGTCTCATTGAAAACACAAAATACGGTGACTCTAAACTGAGGAAACCGTTTGCAAATGGTAGACATGTAAACAGTGGTGAATGAAGGTTGTTTTCATGTCGCCAATTAATGATGTCATTCCTCCTTAAGAAACTGCTCGCTCACTGAAACACATTTGCTTAAAAAGGATAAAGGAAATAATCGAAGCAGTATATTTGTCTAATGCATGTCAAATTTCACCTTGTCACGTTTTTTCTAGCACTGATGTGCACACATCGTACGTGGCATTTTAAATTCCCCCTTTTACGCCTTTGCTCATATTTTTATCATAATTATAGCACAGCTTGAGCTCGTACGCTGGTTTCCTCAATTTAGAATCACCGTATTTAATGATATCATAAGGAAAATAGCGATCGATTTCTTACTGAAATCATTACTTTTTTAAAAAGCAGATATGGGCAATTATATTTGGAAAAAAAGGGAAATCGTAGATGTTGTTTCCATAGAAACCGTTCTGAGATCTCCTGATGTGCATTAGAAAAGCATGCGTACAGTCATAATTTAAAAAAAAAACACGAAGAAAAATGTCACAGACATGCGATTGTTATTTCTTGCTAAGATACATTCATCTTTGATGTTCCTCATGTATCTGTTTAAATCTCTTTGTGAATGATAAAAGGAGAGGGAGAAGGAGAAGGAGTAAAGATTCAGACGAAAAAATCCCTTACTACACTCGATACTGATGTTTTAAATGCCAATTCACCTAATAAGACCTATACATGCAACCTCCCTCCCCCCCCCCCCCCCTCAAGTCTTCTATTGCCCCCATCAATGGCTGGACTGGCACTTTGCCTCTTTTCTCCATCTTTTCTGTTATTAGACACATATCGATGTACATCGTTAATGACTGTGACAAAATTGTATATGAAGAGCTTGCTTCCAAAAGGCGCTGTATCCATTTTCATCAAATTTGAGTTATTAATGTCATAGTGTTATTCAGCTGGAGTACTTTTCTATGAAAAAAATGAAGCAAAGTAATTAACAAATATAGAAGAGCATGCACGTGCTTTGTAATTTTAAGTTTCCACTGACACGTGTACAAACTTGGGACAAAGAAATGTATTTTTCTTTCAAATACCAAAACCGATTTAGCGCCTTTTATTCTGTTGAGTGAAAGTGAAATAACTAATCTTTTTAAACGACGATATGCTGTATAAACAGTCATATACAAATGCATTCTGTAAACGAAGCAATATTCGGTCAGGACTGGTGTACAATGAAAAAAAATCTATATACATCGCACGATATACAAGCGAGGATTGTTTGATAGCAAACAGTGGTTTTAGTAATCAGTGCAGTTCTAGCTTATAGGGTCATTTTGTGAACTTGACATTATCAACTCTGGTCTGGCAAAACAATCAAGGATTCTTAACGAGTTTCGACCGAAAATTGATGGCTGAAAGTGTCGAATTGGACAGATAAAACAGAACGATATGGGACTACTTGGTCATGCAGACAGAGCAGACGATGTTACTGAGTTTCCTATTTAGGGATTTTTTTTTCGTCTTGAAAGAAAAAAAAAACCATGCTTCTAATACAGATTGCCAATTGTCAGTGATTTTTATGATTGATATGTGTTCGTTTCTCTCTCTCTCTCTCTTTCTCTCTCTCTCTTCTCTCTCTCTCTCTCTCTCTCTCTCTCTCTCTCTCTCTCTCCGTCCTTCTGTACCACTGCTTCCCCATCCCCTCTCTCTGTCGTACGTACTCACTCTCTGTCCCATATCTCCCCCCCCCTCTCTCTCTCTCTTTCTTTCTCTTTCTCTCTCATAAGTTAATGTCATAACGTTGTAACAGCTCCCTGTAATTGCATCGACATGCACAATAATTATCAGGAGACGGAGATATTTTTAGCTCGTAATTTGTTTCCTATGAAATGTGAAATTATAGAATAATTGCCTTCACGATATTGAGTAGAATATGAAATATTATTTTAGATTGTAATAAGTCAAGAAATGTGAAATAATGCATCAGTCTGGCTGGTCTCCTCAAACTTTGATACTGAAGGAAATTTTGGGCGAAAACTGGAAATCTACCCAGTGGCAAGTATCCGGGCAAGTTTTTTCTCAACAATGTGTTATCTATGCAAAGCACTGCATGGACGCCCTTGCTTGGGGGGGGGGGGGATATTCTCGTATTACTATATCGCTACTATTATTTATTTCAGGCAGAAAGTTTTTGTGTTTGTTATATTTACACCTGGGGTTGTGAAATTTCATAAAAGAATAGAAAAAAATACTTAAGACACAAAATACATGAGGGTGGTTATAGATAGACGGATTCAAACAAACGGAATATATTACATTGCAATACATATCATGACACATTTCCATCAACTGATTAGCAAGAGTTTTATTGTATAATAAAATGGAATAATACTAAGCACAGAATGATTTTTAATGACTGCAAAAACGGAATGGTGATGGTAGCCAGACATAGAAGAGAGCACATGGTACACGCATTAGGTACAAACTGAATAACAACAGACTTATCAAGAAAATATCAAACAACATTAGTACATGCAGAAAAGATGAAAGGTGATAGGACGCATTTGAGCGCAAATTGGATAAAACAACTAAATTTACAACAACAAAAAAACATTGAGGAATATTTGGACCACTAAATGTGAAATGAATGATAAGGGGATGATAGGAGTTACACTTTATTAACAAATAACAAGTAGTTTAAGTTTACAAGATAAATCGAAGAATACAAACCACAGAATGTCTAACTGCATAAAGAAGGTAAAGGGTGATAAGAGCTCTGTACCAGTGCAACATGATAACACACGCATTGGGCATAAACTGAAAAAAAGCCCAAAACACCACAGACACCAAATTATCATACACGATTAGTCTTGTATCGGCGAAGCGACATGTTCGCTCCGATAATGTCATACACATGAGTGCATCGTCACATACGATTATCTAATTAGCTGCTCCGATGGGTATATCAACATCTTCTGTAATACTCCAAGCTTCGTGCGCAGGGGCGTCGTTCAAGGGGAAGGGAATGGGGATGTGCCCCCTTTAAATTTGATTGGAATTATTTTGTCGGAATTTTTGTTGAAATAATGACATGGCAATTTTGGTCTGTCACCCCTCCCTGATTCAAAATGGTCTCCCGTCACAAGATTAGAAAGATGCGTATCCCTCCCCAGTCAAATTATCTGCATAATCTTAATGCTAGCAGTAGCCCTGTCGACTATATAATCGATAATAAAAAATACCTCTGTAATACGAGCTGTGACATTACCCCATCCTCCCTCCCATTTCAAATGATCACGCGCCACCCATGTCCATAACATTATCTTGTTATCAAATCAAATCAAATCAAATTTGAAATATTTTTAGCAATATTTGAAATTGGTGATTAAAATAGGATGAAAGGCTGAAATGGCGAATTCAGAACGATACAGCAATCCCATCTATCAGTGTCTATCATGTCTATCCAAAATGGTCTGACTGCGCCTCTTGAAGGATTATAGACAGTCTGTCTGCAAATTTGAAATATATTTTAGCAGCATTTAAAATTGATGATTAAAAAGGATGAAATGTCGAAATTGGAACGATACAGCACTCCCATCTATCCAAAATGGTCTGGATACGCCTCTCTAATATGTCCATCAATATTTTGAAGGAGTGTAGACGGTCTTTGGTATAGCGGGAATGACGCAGCTGCTTGGACATGTTGGAGTAATCTTCCAATGTGTCAAATGCAATTCGATTTTGGCGGGAAAATGTGATGGGTAAATTCATAGGGATAGGGAGGTGGGTGAATTCAACCGTCTGGGGTTTCATGATACGGAATGAGGGGAAAAACTGGTACTTGAATGAGGCATTTTATAGACATTATATTCGTAGAATTATTAGTTTGAATTGAAAAAAGTGCAGTTCTCAGAGACATAGATGTCGCAACACAGAAGAACCAGATGCGAACAAAAAAATAATAATAAAAATGAAAATAAATAAAATAAATAAATAAATAAAAAAATATTGGATAAAAAGAGGTAAATCACAGCGCGATGCTGGGGGCGGGGGCGGTTGTAAAAGGTCGCTCAGTTTTGGATCATGAGTGCCGCTGTTGTAACTTTTGCAAAAAGCAACAGACCAAGAAAGCAATATCGAGGAAATAAATCACTTTCGAACTATTAAATTTTGATTGACCTGTTGACGATTTGTTCAATAATACTACGCAACTGAGGTCGAGAGTCTCCTTTTGCATTCATACACTATCCAAGAACTATCCATGAGCCTTGAAGTATAATGGCAATATTTAGAATTGTTTGTTTAATTTTACTCGCTTTGTTGCGAGTTTCTTGCACACAGTCATAGAAAATTAACAATGAAAGCGTGAAAACAAAGAAATATGCAGTCATAGCAATTATGGGTGCTTTGCTTATCACAAGACTTCAATGGCCAAGAACTTCCGCTATGCACAGTGAGCCATGCTGGTATATAGAGTGCATGAAAATTTAACGTTCTGTTTGTTAGTCTTTAGTATTTGTCTTTACGTTTTACCTCTATTGAACCTTAAAGGTACTGAGCAGCATTTTGACATAATTAGTTGATTGTTGTTGTTTTAGTCTGAATCTGAATATAGAGTTATTAAAAAAAATCGGGCGGGGTGGGGAGGGAGACAGACACAGAGGCACAGACAAGCAGACAGACAACTTGAAAAGACATGGGTACATCTTCGTGTAGAGTTAAGGACCAAAGAGGGAATTAAAAAGAAGAAGAAAAAGAAAGAGAGAGAGAGAGAGGGGGGCGGATAGATCGGAAAGAGGAAGGGGCAACCATGTCCATGGACCCTATATGGACCAACAAAAGGCACAGAACAATTCTTGAAGTGCTTTCCATTTCCAGCGTGCATGGTTCCAAAATGCTCGCCTTCATTGTATTGTTTTCTTTTTCTTTTGTTCTTGTACCTGCCACTGTTTTCACCACTTCGATTGAACTTGATTTGACCTAGATAAGTATCTATGAATCATATTGCCAGATTGATGACATTATTAAGCTCTTATCGAACAACCTGGGAGTTTTGGCGACGTACCTTTCTACTCAGGTAGTGCGAGGTCAATCTATTACTTCCGGAGTTCAAGTTTGTATATGAGTCAATGTTTTCCATCGAGCGTTGAGGAACCTGCACTTGGTCTCTTCTAATTCTCAAGTCTGTCTGGTGACCTACAACGTTGTTTCTCCTTTTCTTTTCCTATTTTTGTTTGTTTGCATCATTCATACGCTTTTGGAATCTTAGGGGTCTGTTTCTTTAGACTTGACGAGTTCATAAATTTTTCATTGCTTAATTCCCCCAGGTCGCTTGGTACCCACAATAATTAAGGATAAATATATACTTATAATTAAAGGTGAAACATCTGTTTTTACATCGAGAGTACGAATATAGTATGCTTTGATATTTGACACTTGAACATGAAAGACAACTTTTTCCACGAGGTTATAAGAAATGACACGTGCATATGCATTGGATCCTTGACTGCTTCTATTTTTTGCTATTTCGATGAAGGCCTCACATTTTAATGAGTATATGTTAGGTTATCAAAATGAATTAGTTCATTGCTGTCTTCGAAAGTCGACAAAATAAGGGAAAATATCGCAGAATATTTATGGCTGACGACAGCCTGGCGGTACTTCTGACACTGTTACCGGTACCCCTAACAAGTTGAAGGTTTAGCTGAATGCGATATTGCTCATTGTTTATAACCTACCCTGTAATATCATTTAACCCTGAAACTGGTTGATAGTAAGTACATCGACCAAAACAGACAGTCCGCAGAAGAAATTTCAATCATGAAGCGAATAAAGGGATAAAGGTCATAGGAATTATTGACCTATACTGATACTCGTGGCTTGTTTATTATTTTCCAGTATAGATCCGATGGAACACCAATATAGTTTCAATTGATTTACCCTTGATTTAAAGTTTATGTCCAATTAAAATTGTACTATTTAGACTAGATTGCCCGCTGAAGGCCGTTTGTGGTAGAGTATTGATACATATCAGTTTCTTGCAACTGGAAGACTGTCATGTAGTGAAAATTTGATTTCTGTCATATATACGACATGAGACCCTCACCAGCAAGACCGGAGAATTTCAGCACTCGGCTTTAAAGATGATAATATGAGAGATTAATCCATTTTTTAAAAATAAAAATTTATATTAACTGCTTAGAAAATGGTGAAAATCAGCAAAAAGAGAAGGTTTATGGATACAAAATAAGTACGCTGATCTTTCGGATTATTACACCTTGACCGGAGCAAGCAGTAATATCAGTTCTTGGCTCGTTGTGGTTGCTAAATATGGGGATAATGATGATGGTGGTGGTAGTGGTGTTGCTAATGATAACGATGACGATGATGATGATTATGATGATGGTGGTGGTGGTGGTGTTTTTGATGATGATTAATGGTGGTAGTGGTGGTGTTGCTGATGATGATAATGATGGTGGTGGTGGTGGTGACAACGACGACGATGATCATGATGGTGATAATATTGTTGTTCTTAGCTGCTGCTGCTGTCCATGATGAAGGCGAGAATGATTATCACTGATGATAGTAAGGGTGATCGTAATGATAAACATGATAATGGCGATTATGCTGTTGGTGGTGGCGGTGGTGGTGGTGATGATGATGATGATGATGGTGGTGGTGGTGGTGGTGATGATGATGGTGGAAGTGGTGGTACTGTTGTCTATGATGATGATGATGATGATGATGATGATGATGATGATGATAATGGTGAGGAAACATGATAGTAAGAGGTGGTCATGCTGCTGCCGATGCTGCTGCCAACGATGATGGAGATGACAAGTTAGATCATTATATCAAGTGATATCAGTGACATCGGAACACACTGAAACTAACCGTTGATTGCCTCTGAGACTGCGTGATAGAAAAAACATTCCTATGGATATGAATGTAGTACCATCGCCCATTTTTTGGGAGTTATTTTAGATGAACATTTGGAACTAGTTTCCATTTAGTTCTTGGCTCATTACCCTTTCACACCTGCCGACTTCCGATCGTCACTGGACCATGAAATGAGGGCGGAGATCTGGGATTTAACGGTCATTGCCTGGGTCAACTTATGTCGAGGACGAATCATTTTTTTTTGAAGCTCTGTTCCGTCAGACCTGCAGAAGGGCGCTAACGCAAATCCTCGAAACGAAGTGAACGCCTCTCTGGCATTCTGCTGACGTACTTTGAGGAAAATGCACTTTATTGTGACCCTATCCCTTTCCTTTGCCATACCCGTGGTAAACCTAAATCTAGTCAGGATTTTTCGGCAATGAGAATGAACTCATTGCCGAGGGCAATGATGATGTTAATGGAGTATAATGAATTGTGGAAACGCGATACAAGCAATGTATGATTATGAAGAAAATCTTTTGGATAGGTTTGTTAAAAATATCCAACTGAAAATCGTTGTCAATGAATGCACAGTGTTTGAAATTGTGCCAGTCTTACCTGTTGAAAATGTGGCAGAGTTTTAGTCATAAAAATACTTGGGCTGTAACACATTCCGCAAATCTTGATTTGTTACTCAACGCCAGCTCGCTTTTCTACACGCAATGTCGCCCTCTAACAACAACAACAATGCACGCAAAGTGAGAAATAACGGATTCAGATTCGGATTGTATTCGTATGACTAGTATACTGTGTGTTCTCTTTGTGCGGCTCTTATTGTCTCGCCCACCGGAGGTGAAGGCGAGACTAAGGGATCCAAATGTCGTCCGTCCGTCGTCCGTCCGTCGTCCGTCCGTCGTCCGTCCGTCCGTCCGTCACAAACGTTATGAAAGATAACTTGGCAACCGTGACTCACTTTTCAACCAAACTTGGGTTGTAGATGCACTAAGGGGACCTGCATGTTATGGTCCAGTCAGAGGTCACATGGTAAGGTCAAAGGTCATTTCAGGTCAAACGTTAAAGTTTACGTGCAAGACTCTCTTATGACACAAAACTCTGCAACCGTGACTCACTTTTCAACCAAACTTGGGTTGTAGATGCCCTAAGCGGACCTGCATGTTATGCTCTAGTCAGAGGTCACATGGTAAGGTCAAAGGTCATTTTAGGTCAAACGTTAAAATTTACGTGCAAGACTCTCTTATGACACAAAACTCTGCAACTGTGTGACACTGTTCAATCAAACTTGGGTTGTAGATGCACTAAGGGGACCTGCATCTTATTGTCCAGTCAGAGGTCACATGGTAAGGTCAAAGGTCATTTCAGGTCAAATGTTAAAGTTGACGTGCAAGACTCTCTTATCACACATAACTTTGCAACCGTGACTCACTTTTCAACCAAACTTGGGTTGTAGATGCACTGAGGGGACCTGCATGTTATGGTCCAGTCAGAGGTCACATGGTAAGGTCAAAGGTCATTTCAGGTCAAACGTTGAAGTTTACGTGCAAGACTCTCTTATGACTCAAAACTCTGCAACCGTGTGACACTTATCTATCAAACTTGGGTTGTCGATGCACTAAGGGACCTGCATGTTATGGTCCAGTCATAGGTCACATGGTAAGGTCAAAGGTCATTTCAGGTCAAACATTAAAGTTTACGTGCAAGACTCTCTTATGACACAAAACTCTGCAACCATGTGACACTTATCTATCAAACTTGGGTTGTAGATGCACTAAGGGGACCTGCATGTTATGGTCCAGTCAGAGGTCACATGGTCAGGTCAAAGGTCATTACAGGTCAAACGTTGAACGGTTAAAGTTTACGTGCAAGACTCTCTTATGACACAAAACTTTGCAACCGTGTCGTGCCAGGCAACATTTTGCACAACATTTTGCACTTGAAAGAATATTAAAACTATACATAAATACTCAGTGCAAAGTGGCTGAGGGATCAGTTTTCTGTTCTCTTCAATTTTATGCATGCTTTTTTTTTTTTCCTGTGGCAGTATTCAATATACCATAAAAGATTTTACTCACTAACCCTTCTTCTTAACAAAACATAACTGTTCTCGTATTTCTTTTCTCTAAATTATAAGCTCATTATCACACTACATCATCTGCAGCCCTCAGCTACACTACAACCACAAACACTTTTCAACTCCACACATGTAAAATATCAATCATACAATGTTACTCATATCAGAGGGATGAGAGTAGAAGCAGGGAAGAAAGTACATGCACGTGAAAATGCAGTACCATTTCATAAAAAACCCTTCTCATATTTTATCAAATGTTACTCCATCCCAGTTATTTCACAATGAGCTTTCGATACAGTTCTGTTGTGTGCCATCACAGATCGCGATATTTCTAGTTATTTTCACAAGTGGGCGAGACACAACATCGCAAACGCCTTGTATTCTTATATACCCTTCTTTCTTTAAATTTTTTTGCTAGACATGT
The DNA here is from genome assembly GCA_029962745.1 of Echinometra lucunter. Classification (NCBI taxonomy): domain Eukaryota; kingdom Metazoa; phylum Echinodermata; class Echinoidea; order Camarodonta; family Echinometridae; genus Echinometra; species Echinometra lucunter. The sequence continues at coordinate 22,946,328 of CM057154.1, read as the reverse complement.
TGTGAGTGTAATTATTTTGTTGGGATTGCTCTCATGACTTTGATATGAATTTGTGGGGCGTACTTGTTACAGAGGAGCCAGGTGAAAATAAAAAAAAGTTATTTGTTCGTATTTGTTCTCTGTTTCTTTAAATCGACATAAGTGGCAACTGCAGTGTTTGCTTCAGCGGTTTACTTCAAAGCAATGGTGACATGCCCCTCATACCTCGCATTAATTCGGATCACTTACCTGTATGTCGGGTACCCATAGGGCCCACACAGTCCAGTCATTCAGGAAGCGCGGACCAATGTGTGGACAGTGGTTGATGCTTCTGCTCTTTGCAACTTATATGCTGCCCTCTTTCGTATGAGGACTGACAGGTGGACCCTCCCACATCTTTCCCCACTTCAATAAAACTTTAAATGCATTTTCTTATTATGTTGGTTGATGTTTAGCATGATCATTTTTAGCAGGTCAAATATAGCTTTTCGACATTCTTGAATTGCTTGATCTGTCCTATTCTCCTTTCAAAAGTATTTTCTTGATTCTATCAGTGGCTGTGCTATAATAAGTCGTTTTTATCAGGTTTCCGAGTCATAAAAAAACGTTTCCGAGTCATAATTTTTCTTGACTTAAGCTGGAGTAACGTTCCCATTTAGTCTATTTAGTCTTCTTAGCCGAAAGGTCGTATACATTATCTAGAGACAAATCCATAATCGTGATTGTATTTCCTTTTCTTAACAATGTTTTCTTTTCATGATTCCCTCTTTTATCTTAAATATTGAAGAGATTTTCATGCCAGTTGTCGTAATCTTGTTTCCTTTTGAACCGAGACTATCTTTTCAAACATTCTTATTCTTGTTTTCTTCACTTCTATCTCTCTCTTTTAGTTATCTTCTTTCTCCTCTTTCATCCCCTTCTCTTCTTTCACCCCCTCCTCTTCTCTCTCTTTTTTATTTCCCTCTCTCTATATCTTTCTCCTTGTCGCCTTCTTGCCCTATGCGAGTCCTCCCTCGAGTCCCCAATTATAGTATTTGCGCCTCTGCATCCGTTAACTCCCATGCCTTTCTTATTTGCAGTTCATTTTTCATCTTTTCTTTGATGTTTCCACAAATTTTATCCATCATCTGTAAATCATCATTTGGAGCATGATAACATCTGAATCATACGTGATACTGCGGAAGTCTTAGTCATTGCACGTTTGGATTGGTACCATGTTCTTGAGAACTGCATCACACTCTCTAAACATGCACATGATGCAGAGGTGCAAATCCACTCATATAGGAGAGTCTTATTAGCGATCACTTCATGGGAGTGGAAATCCACTCTTTTACGAACACTCTAAATTTCTTAATAAGGGACAACTCCAAAATTAGATTAAGAAATTATAATCAAGAAGAATGATTTTAAATCGATTAGATTAAGATTTTCAATCGAATTTTGGAGTTGTTCCTGCTTTAAATAGAAGAAATATGAATCATTTTAGCGATCACTTCATATTCGAGTGAAAATACTCCTAGAGGAATCATATTAGTGATCACTTCATCATAGGGTAGAAATTCACTCTTTACGGAGTCTTATTAGGGATAACTTTATTTTGGAGTTGAAATTCACTCTTTAGAGGTCTCATTAGCGATCACTTCATTATAGCGTGAAAATTCACTCTTTTCGGAGTCTTATCAGGGATCGCTCCATTTTGGAGTGAGAATCCATTCTTTGAGAGGTCATATTATTGATCACTTTAATTTGGAGTGAAAATTCACTCTTTATGGAGTCTAATTAGGGATCACTCTATTTTGGAATGAAAATCCACTCTTTAAGAGGTCATATTATTGATCACTTTAATTTGGAGTGAAAATTCACTCTTTGAGGAATCATATTAGGGATCACTTAATTTCGGAGTGGGAATCCACCCTTCAAGAGGTCATATGAGCGATCACTTTACTTTGGAGTGGAAATCCACTCTATGAGGAGTCATATTAGTGATCATTCCATTTTGGAGTGGAAATCCAGTCTTTGAGGAGTCATATTAGTGATCAGTCCATTTTGTAGTGGAAATCCACTCTTTGAGGGGTCATAATTTTTTGCGATCACTTCAATTTAGAGTGGAAAATCAGTCTTTAAAGGGTCTATTAGCGATCACTTCACTTTACAGTTGGAATTTTCTCTTTTAAGAGTCATATTTAGGGACATATTTGGAAAATCATCCATAGTGGAGCTTGCGCTCGTAATGGAGTAAGTCAATTCACTCTTAAAAGAGTAAGACTTACTATTTAAGGAGTAAGTCTCAAAGGAGTACTTTCGGTAATTCCGGTAATTTTTGAGTAGTAAATTCCACTATTTTAAGCTGAATATACACTCCAAATTAAAGTCATCCTTAAGATGACTTGGAGAGTCGATTTAAACTCGTGTATGTTTAAGGATCGGGCATATAGGATCATTGAGCGAAACGAAGCCACCTGTAAAGCAGTGTGGACTCCTATGTTATCTAGAAGGAATGTTTCGAAATAAAAAAGATATTACGTAAATATAATAGATAAAGCCTACGAACTAGATTTTTGTCTTCAAAGGTATACTAATTCGTATTTGATAAGGTCGTAAAGTTGTGTAATTTTGCAGTGTTGATTCGACTAAGATCGTAAGAAGGACTTCCAGAAAATTTTGTGTTTCGGTGCACTTCCTCATATCTGGGATTCTCAACTTTAAAATGATACAGTTTACGACTTTTCTATTTCTAGATCACGTAAACAGAATCCTTGAGAGAGAAATCATGGCGTTGAAAGAACCCAAGAACCCACAAAGCTTATCACTGTTACCCGGTGTGGCCAAGCATAAGATGCGCTCATTTAGCTGGTTTCTACTCCAAGAAAGATTTTTTAAAAGATTATCAGATTTAGCTGTAATTTTGACTAAATTCTGTGTGCATGCCATTCATTACCTCTTGAAAATTGGCTCAAGAGGTGGATTTAAATTCTTGAGATTCAGTGAAGTTGTATTGTAAAGCAGCTTTGAATTAACTCCCATATAACAAGTGCGATCACCCGCCAAATAAACACTTCTCTCGGATAAGCATGATATCACTGAAAGTGGTTTAAGAGTTACTTGTAAAACTATAACGTGGAAAAACAGGGATATGATCATATGAAAATCAAACTGCTTTGTATGTGTGTGTGTGTGTGTTGCAACTTTTTGTACAAAAAGGAAGCTTATTTGTTTTGTTTTTAGGTTTAATTCATTTCAAGTGTTTATTGCTAATACTAAATGTAATGAAAGAAAAATACTACTTTCTCTTCGAAAAAATACTACTTTATAAATCTTTGATGACGTCAGAGCATCCGCCCAGTTTGATATTTCTGACGCATTATGCTATTCCCGTCTGTGCTTGTATTCCAGCCACCCAGCACTGCAAATAGGGTATTTACTCACTTCGTAAAAAAGGGTGGTGGAATTCATTTTGTTTTAACAGATTTTCTTTCACCTTCAAAATTGTCTTGGGTCTAGGATCTAGCCGATCACAGCTGGACGCCATTTTCACTTTCGTGATGGTTTTTGTGAATCACCACTTGGTCACGTGGCTTAATTCACTGTGGGCTGGTCACATGACCGCATACTGCGAAGGTCATCTATACACAACCATTTATTAATGATGTTTATTATATCACTTCATATTTTTTCTCTAAACAAATAACTAAGTCATGATAGCTTTACTTCTTCCGCCCAGTTTGAAGTAGATTTCATAATTGAAGAGAAAAAAAAGTATAGGAGATAAAATATAAAAAGATAGTCGAATGAGATAGACAATAATCAACATTGTGCTTCAAACTTTTCTCATTTGCTCATCCTTATCGCTTGTCATTGTCAATTATTTAGAAAGGAGTAACATAAGTATTTTTCCAGTAATGTTTAATTCATTTCTTAGAATTTTTTTTTTGCTTCTTTTTAAATGTATTTTACTCATGAATATTTCAGATAATATCTGGAATTCAGTTCGCTTCCCACCTGTGACACTATTTCACCACGTCCATTGATTGGAGCAGTATGACTTAATCATGGTCGTATGCTGAATTGCATAGTTTGATTGTGTGGTTGGCGTGTCTAAAATAAAAGCGTGTAATTCAGTACGATTCTAAATCACATTATGTCAATGTTTCTTAATGACGGAGGTAAAGAAAGGGAGGACCATTACAACAGTGAGAAGAGGTGAAGGGATAAAGAAATTGAAAATAATTAAGACAGAATATTCATTGATCATGCAGGAGGAATTGTAATAGAGAAGATGAAAGAAACTGATAAAAAGGACAAATAATTTATAGAAGAAAGTTGCCAAAGTGGAGTGATGGAGAGAGAGAGAGAGAGAGAGAGAGAGAGAGAGAGAGAGAGAGAGAGAGAGAGAGAGAGAGAGATGTGGTTTACGTCCTCACATAATTGCTGTCTGTTCCCTGCTGTGATTTTACTTCAAAATTTGCTTTGACATTGACTGGCGTAGCATTTTCCCACTACACGAGTTTGATGTCCAACCTCAACTTTCACTCATATCATTGCTTCCCAAAGAATGCCAGATGCAAGTAAAAGTTGCAACAAACATTTATCTACATAATGTAGAGGAGTATTAGTCGTGGGCATGAAAATCAATGTAAGTTCCACTGACTCGTATGAAAGTGTAGTCAGCGTCCATATAAGATTTCTTTTCAAAATTCGGCAGAGGTCCAAATTTATCTCTGGTGGCATATGGGTTTCAACAATTTTGCCAGACAACTTCCAGAATTCACATTTTTCTCGATGCCTTTTCCCTTCTCATGAGTATATATTTAGAAATTATCAGAACATTCATATTTGGCCTCGTGTCTCACTCAACATTCATCCTTCTTTAATATATTTTCCCACTCGTCATGTTTGTTTCCTTATCCTTATCCATGTGACCAACGATCTTGGTATTTTTGACAACTGTCTGCATTAATAATATTATCAGTAATTACCACTTACATGTGATTATTTCACATTCAGAAGGGCAGGGGATGTGAACGGGGGAGACAACTGGTCACACCGTATTCGCTACTATAATTAGAATACATGTATAAATGGTTTTGAGGATTAGATCTGGGAAATGGTCACTCTTTAGCACACAAGGCCGTGCACCATAGTTATGTGATTAAGATTTTTTTGTGTGTGTGTTTTGTTAAGGAACCAAAACATAATACAATCTTCACAGGCAGATATAAAATGATAAGTTACAATACTTACGACAAATTACAATATTTACGGATGATGGGATGATCAGTGGAAAAAAAAAGAAAAGAAAAAAGAAAAAAAGGAATACATGTAATATTTGATTACAAGGAAATAGTTGAGAATATTTACTTTTACTTTTTGTAGTTAGGGTATATTTACTCTGCATAGAAATCGTTTTCACCATAAGTGTACAATTTTCCTTACCAAAGACTATTTTCCTCTTTTAATTTCAGTGATTGAATTAAGAAACTAAACTACATACTAGTAACCTTCCCCCGTTGTATGGCCCATCAGCAAGCAGAAAATGTCTCATTCTAGATATTCGCCCATAAAGTCAAAGCTCAGTTTCTAATGGGCATTAATGCTTGATTTATCTTCATATACTTGTCCCTGTACGTCGCTTGATGAATGGGTTTTCAAAACCTTAAACTTGTCCTGTTTATTGCAGAACCTCTGTAACAAATCACAGTTTCGATCTGGGATAACATACGTGCACCAAGTCAAGTTTGGTATCACTTGCGTAGCTGGGGATAGGGCGGCGATGCATGAATCGAATTCTACAATGAATTTTAATGACTTTTGTCGACGTTTTGAACTTTCTGTGGCCCATTTATTCTTGTGGGTAATTTGTCGACCTAGTATTGAACTGCCTTCGACATCCCCCCCCCCCGAAACATCTTGCTGCGCTCAAGTGCATGTTAGAAAAAGATATGCTGGTTTTCCCATTGACATGAATGACGAAGTTGTTGATGATGACTTCAACGATGATGATGATTATGATGAGATAAACGAGGATGATAATGACAATGATGATAACCACTGCAGACGAGACAAAAAGCAAGAATAACGCTTAAAGGCATTGGCTAACTTTGTGAGCAGCTGATTTAAAAAATTCTCAAACTAAGATGAAACATGTAAATGAGTACTTGTATTTATACTCAGAAACCCTGAAACCAACCATAATTTGAAATGAAAAACTGTTCATAAGACACAAACGCCGATTTTATTAGTTTTGGTCTCTTGAGACAAATAACTAGAGGAGCATTTTCAACCAGTTCAAAAAACCGTTGGCTGCACCTCTCTCCCTATACTATACATGATATGCATACACAGAAATACACACACCACCGTACTATACATGATATGCATACACATACACTGTTCAGGAGAACTCTGTGCACATGCACGCTCCTTATGCCCAGTCTGTGCAACCGACCATTATATTTTCTTCAAACATTGGTTTACATTTTTAATATTTAAAAATACTTTCCATCGACATTATACTTTGAAACTTTCAGACTGGTATTTTTAAACTATAACTCTTGTGTTTATACCATTGTCAAGTAGCAAAATGAGATTTAAAAAAAAAATCTCACACTGTTAGCCTTTTACTTTCACAGGGTGCAAACAAAAGTTTATATCAACATGATCAAGTTGAGCGATCATTCCTTAAGGAAAAGTTTTAAAGCTTGGCGCCACGCACTCGTTGTAATCTTTATCGAGTCTTTCCCGTCAATATAATCATTTCGATTTGAAAATCTTTCAATTCAGGATGCTAATACAGATTAAGATCAAGATGAAAACTTGTAGCATAATCGAATTTTCCTGTTTTTTATTTGTAAGATTTAAGTCGCCATGTCCTAAATAATCTTCGTTGCCATGACGACTGGGAAAATGAAACAAGCTTCTCTTGCTGATAGAATGTGGAGATGTCCCAAGAGGAGAAGAGAGAAAGTGAGAAAGAGAGAGAGAGAGAGAGAGAAAGAGAGAGAGAGAGAGAAGGGGGAGAAAGAGGGGAGGGAGAGAGAGGAAGAGGAGGCAAAGAGAGAGAGAGATAACGTAAAGAATGAGAAAAAGAACTATGTAAATGATTGACTGGAAAACTAGAAGAGAGAGGGAGTTAGGGAGAGAGAGAGAGAAAGGAGGATAAGATGAGAACTACATAGAAAAATCAATTGTAAGATCGCTTCACAGCTTGAAATTCATAAATACCAAAACTTGCTAAATTAGGAAATAAACCCGCCCAAACTGACTCGACATGACACCCCCTCCATTGGCCCTTTCTCCCCCCCCCCCCCGCACCCCCCCCCCCCCCCCGTTCCTCAGTGCCCTTTTCCTCCAGCCCTTGCGCCTTTCTCGTATAATAGGTTTATATCGGATTTATTGGATATGGCCTTAATAGCCCCCATGCATCATGTTGCTCATGATACCATTATCTAATATTTCTCTCTGACCCATTCTCTTCGCTTCAAAATTATGAAACAGAGCTATACCCGCTCTCGATTGCCTCTACCTTCGGGATATTACGCGATACAAATATTGATTGAGTTCTTGATCAAGTTAGCCATTATAGTACGATAGAGGACGATGGTACTACTACTGGCGGATTTTAGGAGGTGGTGGGAGAGGTGCAGATACCACCCCTTCTGAAATATATGTCGCATACCAGGGGCGGACTGGTCATTGAGGAGTTTGGGGAGTTCCCTTCCCCCTTGCCGCACAATTTTGACTCAAGTGACGGATGATTTGTGATCTAAGGGCAGGGTTGCAATAGATGGAATTGGTACATTGAAATTAATTAAATTGTAAATTGCATTGAAATCCCAGTCCACCAGTGGCTTATTATACCACTCGAATAACGATTTACCTGCATCTTCTCTTGAGATGATGCCTCTTTTTTTCTTTCACTTTTTCTTGTCAGATTTTTAAAAATAATGCCCCCCTCCCCTTCTAGACCGTCCCCTGGAACCACCCCTACTGCTAGTGTTACCCATGGCAAATTGATCAAATTATTCGAGATGATGAAATCATATATTACCCTGTGCAATCTGGTGCACACATGGAGAGGTATACCTTTCAATAACCTTCTTTCAGACTATTGAGGAAAGGACGTTGAACTGCCTCGCAAGAATGTCAAGATGGAGAGAAAAAAAAAACAACCCAGAACATAGCTGACCAATTTCTTTTCATTTTTTGTATACATCCCAATGGATTACTGGTAATGTTGGTTTCAGTACGTGCACGATAGTAGGTCAGGCTATGGGATCATAAATGTGAAGTCAATATTCGTTTAAGAGCTCAGGCATTTTTCTTTATTTGTAAGTAGGTAGGTATTTTAGCTCTCTTTTGAAAGGGGTACTTGATTTGGGAATATAGGGGTGGATGTCGAGGGGGAGGGGTAAATAATAGGGGTAAGCCCAGGAAGGATATGCCCAATACATGAATACCTACACGTGTGCTGGCTATGCAAACATTACCCCCTTTATCAATTAATTAAAAAAAATCAAAGAAGCAAACATCATAATGACTACCAAAGAAAGAGAGAGAGAGAGAGAGAAAGGAGGGGAGAGAGAAGAGGGGGAGGTGGGATGAGGGAGGAAAAGAGAGAGAGAGAGAGAGAGAGAGAGAGAGAGAGGGGGGGGGGGGCAAAAGTGTCCTATCAATCACCCGAGCACATTATTTTTGTAAGTCGTATAATGAGTGCCTACATTTTCATGCATTTTTGGCAGAATGATATTCGTGAACATCAGGAGAATGAATGTCATAAATATCACGAAAGTGATTTCTGTTTATACCAGACGAGATTTATGTGACGCTAAATTCATCCAGATTTAAATTATGTGATTTTGGTTTCAAGTAGCTGTCACCCCAACTTCAAGTGCTACACTCAACGTTGCTTATCTTTCGAATAGTCAAACAAAACTCATAAAAATCACATTTTTCCCCATTTATTTTTAGTGGATATTACCTCTTTCAAAAAATTGATGGTGAAATTCTTTGGTCGTTCCTTCTATAAAACATGAACATTCCAGGTCATTTTTAAACGAGTTGCATATGATTATTTAGATTCTGGGACAATTATCCCCGTGATTATCGTCCCGGACACCAATCCCTTGGGGCTATTATTCCTGGACGAAATACGCTCCCAGATAATTACTCTCTGATTAATTACTTCTTAGCTAATTGTCTGAGGGTAATATTGGTATATCATGTATATGGAATAGTTTCATACAGAGGTACATGCAGTTATCAATTGTTTTATTGAGATTTGTTCAAGGGGTAGCTTTCCGTGATAAGTTGTCCGTTCGGGAAGTAACTTGATTAGTTGTCCTAGAATTATGCATGGGACTGGTTTGGAATTATTCGATGATTTTCACCTGTATGTTCTTGTGTTTTTTGTTTTGTTGTTGTTGTTTTGGAAGTCTTTGTGGTAATTGGTATAAGGTAACGAGAACAACTGTGGTTGGTGTTTGTGGTGGTTGTTGTTGATCGGTAACAATCTGAAATTTCCCCAAAGGAAGGAAGACCACAATTAATTAGTGTAGGAAGTGTTTACAAGTGTCAAGTCTTTGTCAAACCCTTGTCAGTTGTCACTGTGTTGTTTTGCAATTGAGTTGTTGATATTGTTTTTTGTGTTGGCTTAACTGTCGACACAACGCAAAGCACAAATTTCCCCCAAAGGAAAGAAGATTCTAATTAATTAGTCCGGAAAGTATTTATACGCGTGTCAATGCTTTAACTCCGTTAACCTATAGCTGCATGGTTAAACAGTTCATAGTATTATTTCAGTGTCTTCTTGTCGTCCGTTCTCTTGTTGTCTTTATTATGTTTAGACTACGCAAATCACAAATTTCCACATGGGAAGGAAGCACACGTAATTAATTAAAATGGGAAGTGTTTACAGGATTTACGTGTTTCCATACTTTGATTTTGCTTATGCTTGCCATTGTCGAAAGAAGTTTGTCTTTCAATGTTTTGTTGTTTCTACTGCTATGTCTAGACCCGTCATGTCACGCGAATGCTACTTGCTCTATTTCTAACCAAACTACAAGGAAATCATAACATCCATTCGATCATGTTACCCTAAAATATAACCTTAATTAGTCCACAAAAGCGAGAACAATGCGAAGAAATGAAGCACACAATAGTCACTCATTCTCAACCCAAACTCCTTAATTAATCTCCTTGGTTTTGTTCCTTGGTAACATATCCCAAACTCTGGATTCTATTTCGAGGCAATTTAAACAGAATATGGTAGGATGTGGTGTTTTTTTTTTCCTGTGAAAATTTGAGACATCGCGGACTAACGATTTTTCTCCTTTTATATAGAGTGGCTTATTTGTAGTTATTTATAATAGTTACCTTTATCATGTTCTAAAGAGCGGCCTAAGAAATAACAGTGTAGGGCTCAAAACAAATGGCCTCTTTAGAGGGATAGACTTGTTAAACATATCAAAGGTGCATTGTATCATACATCCGCCCACAAGGCAGTATGCAAAATTTTTGTTTGAGTGGCCCAAACACGGAGTAGTGTGTGCAGCGCCTTGTAACTGCGAGGAAAAGGCGCTATATAACATGACTTTTGGATGGATGGAAAATGCATCTTCACAGATCCATTCACATCTTCATCCGAAACATATCGGAAGATATTTTGAATTTATCCATAACATTCACCATAAAGTTGGGATTTTCTTTTGCTGTGATTTAAGGCTTACTACAGAGAATGCTAAAGGAACACTTTGATATTAATTAAGATTTTCTGTTATTCCATGGATCTACCGTACTTTCCATAGTTTTGCCAAAATTATTTTATGCATGTCATGCTACTGCGGGATAAAATTTTCAAAATTACGTGGGAAGCGAAAGAAATTACTTGCAGACGAAAATTTGGAAAGGAGTCTTTAAATCGAGAACTAATGATACAGTGGGAATGACAGAGGTCCCGCATGAGCAATAGAGAAAAACAGGGAAGAGAACGAAGGAAGAGAAGGAAAGAGAGAGAGAGAGAGAGAGAGAGAGAGATCAAAGAAAGGTTGAAACATATACTGATTGCAGAAACACTGCATGAAAGAAGGAAAGCGAGAGAAAATAGATAGCTATAGGAGTGATCGGTGGCTATTATAGGAAACAGGAAATCTTTTGAAACCACTCTCTCCTGCAGGGCTGTATAGTATCTGACATTAAACAGAGTTAAAGGCTTTCGCTTCATGAAGAAAGAATAGAAACAAGAAACTCTTTATGGGTCTACAAATAACTGATTATTCATTAATGATAAATCATGGAATAATTATGATTATGAATTTCAGGACATCATACATGTTCTCCATTATGTAGACTGATTTGCTTGGAGGCATAAATTATTTTCAATTATCTATAGTCGAATCCGTTTTTATGATATAGTTGTACGAATGCGAGCCAAACAGATGTTTTTTCAAGATAATTTCGTGCCTTCGCTGCCTATGTTGCCTATCACTGCCTATGCTGTAAATACAACCAATGTTCACTTTTACTAAATGCATACATTGTCCGATTAACCTTTGATTTCCACACGCTTGGTCAAACCTCTGGCCTACTTTAACAAAACACCAACGTTAGTCGCAGACCAATTCGAAACGGAATGACCTTTAATCAATTCTACTCGATACAGAAAGACACAGAAAGATGAGTGGGTTTGTAGACGGAAATTTCTCAGTTCCTATTCTACACAAGATATTGTTGACAGCTAGCTCAGGCTTTAAGTTACAGCAGTACCTTTCAGTATGCGTCGCCCATTTTTACCTTGATATGCAAGAGCGTCAACACCTTTCTCTGAATGATGAACGTGAGTCGTATGGTAGTGAAAGTTGTAATGGATCGATAACGTTTAGAGTGATGATTTTATGCTACACTGCAATGATACAACGCAACGTGTAATTATGGATGATGATAATTATTATGAGAGCAGCGGAGATAGCGAAGACGATGTTGGCGAATGGAGTTCCTGTTGTGCAGCTAGGGATGCGGAATTTTCGCTTCCGCGCGTGCGAGCCCCGTCGGTCGCTAGGGGCGACGGCCACGACTCCCGCAATGCGCAACATCAACATCCTTCATTGCAAAATGCTACACAACGTTCTCCAACGTCTCCGACATACAGCCTGTGCGGCTCTCGTCTACGCTGGATAAACAGTGCTGAGCAGCTGCTACTCGGAGTTCCACATTCTCACAGTGCCCTGGATGCATTGTCTGTGCCACATCAAGCAAATAGTCAACTGTGCAACGGTGAAGCAGTATTGAGCAGACGACATTTCTGTCACAGGGATCGCGATACTTATCACTCGAATCAAATTTCTTTCATATCAGTCGCTCACCTCCCGCCCGGTACAATCAGACGTGATTTTGAGTGCGCTCCACGAGACAAAGGCAGGATATTTGTTACAGACCCCACAAAGTCATCATCACCGTCATCATCAACGATCAAAACACAGGAATTTAGCAGTTGCTCACAGGAATTTAGCAGTAGCATTTCCAGCAGCGGTGTGTGTTGTGATAAAAGAGACGGCTGCTCCAGCGAACGTTTCACCAGTCACTTCGCCATGCCTGTCCCGGAGAGTTTCCGCTCGACGTGGAGCACTCAACATGTCCCGTCCCTCCACATCTCAGCCTCTCCAGATAAAGTGAAAAAGCTCAAGGAATTACGACGAGATGACAACTATAACATCGAGGTAGGAAAGCTGTATTGAGGTGGATAGATCATTTTGTTCTCGTAGTCTTGATTATAGTCATGGCCATGGAAATGCTTTCTCAGTCATGTTAGTTGAATAGTTGTTAATGTGTATTGGACCTTCAATGTTACTCTGTAGTCACTGTTGTATATTGTATATATTCTAGCCTTTTTCTAGGTGTCGCCAGTACATTACTGAGATATAATCAGACTCTGATTCAGAGAAATACCAGTGTGATATGACACTTTGCTATTTATCACTAGAGAATGTCGGTGATATGTCACCGATATATCACACGGATACAACCAGTATCACTGATGATATCATGGATATACGGCATTGTAAAGTAATATATCACTGCGAATGATATCAGTGATATGTCACCAATATATCACTGGAAAACTGAGAAATGTAAGTGATGATATATCCGTCATTTCTGTCACTGATACCGAACAGTCCAACTAATATATCTCTGAAATATCAAAGATATATTGTTGATCATAATTATCTCCAATGTCTCCGGTAGGCCCTTCTATATCACAGATATATCACCGTCTTATCACCTGCTTATACAGAAGTTCTTGGCATACAGTTTTATTGACACTATACCGCACAGACGACGAGGCATACTGTATTGTTTGATAATATGTGTTTTAATCGGCGCTATAAATTTATGCTCTTACTCAGAATTTGTTATTGACTGAACTTCTCTCGTGATCGATCGGTATGTCTAAACAGAGTAAACTCTAAAGGTTATTGATTCCAATGGTTTACCGATGAAAAGAAAATGAATGGAGGAATATTAAATTTCCCAGTCATAAATCAGCCTTCAGAGGTGTTCACCTATAGTATTACTATTAGCAAGATGGACTGCTTATTTCAGATCCGATTTTGTCTCTGATGAAAAGACAGTTATAAGTCATTTAGGTGTTTGTTGCAAAATTACACTGTCTCTAGCGTTAAAGGAAGAAAACCGCTACCCCTGTCATCATGATTATCGTTATTACCAGCAACATCATTGTCACCACAAGCATAATCATCACCATGAAAATCGTCTTTATCATCTCCGCCACCTCCATCATCATCATCATCATCATCATCATCATCATCATCATCATCATCATCAATTCATCATCATCATCATCACAATTACCATCACGATCATCACAATCGTGATTCATGTAGCAAGCAAGAAATTAAAAACAGAAAAAAACAAGCCAAAACAGACGTCTGTGTTTTGTTTAGGATGACTTATTCCTCATCTCCTATTTCTTTTGAGGCAAAATCCTCCCTGTCACATTCGGAAAAGATGATTCTAATGCCAGCCACGGTTGACTAATGATAGTGACTCTCTTATATCACTTAGAGATGCTGTAATCTTTTCAAAATGATTGACGACTTGGAGAGAAATATATATTATGACAATATCGACACACATTCCATCGTCACCCTGCCAGTTCAGAGCTCAGGTTCACAGTAAACTATTATCCACCCCTTAGCTTTGGGATACATAGGGATTAAGGATATCATGCTGTCTACCCTTTCAGTGATGATCACTGATGAATGTGAAATGTTATATGACGTCACTATAGCACGACAGGTGGAATTGGTAATACCAGTATAGGTTAAGCCCAGCACACACCTTACGATCCGACTGGCTCACGACTGGTCCACGACTGAGTGAGAGGGGATGTGACGTCACAGCTCTGGTCAGTCGTGAGTCGTAGACCAGTCAGAGGCCAGTCGGAAGGGCAGTCGGAAGGATTTGATATGTCGAATCTTCACAGTTCACGACTGGATCGCAAGAGATCGCAGGCTCAATCCATCTTCCAGCCAATCAGACAGCAGTATTGATATGACGTCAGAGTAGTTGGTCTGGAATCTGGAGTCTGGAATCGCAAGGTGTGCGGTGTCGAGGCTTACGACTGCCCCACGACTCACCTCTCACTCGGTCGTGGACCAGTCCTGAGCCAGTCGGATCGTAAGGTGTGCGCTGGGCTTTACACGTTGACTACACTGAAATGACAAGATAATAGTGCTGCCTTTGCAAAGTCATTATGAAAGAAATTTTCACCTCTGCGATGTGTACTTTGCTCTGATTCCGCTGTTCTTTGAAGTGATGCAATCATCAACGTTGTCATGATATATAGTCATCATTATCATTGTCTAGTACTTTCTTCTTTTTGTTGCGATTCATCATTAACAACGTCGTCGTCGTCATCGAGATCATCAACGTATAGTTCGCCAAATTTATAGATTCATTTCATGTAACCGATTAGCGCAGACAACTTGTTGCCAATTTGATGGTGACACGACATTTGCTCCTGCGACACTTGCTCCCGTTTTAATTTCTCCGAAGACATAAGGTTAGGGTTGGGGTAGTGATAGGGGTTTTGGTTCAGAATAATGTGAGGATAAGGATTAAGGTTAGTGTTAGGTTTGGGGTTAGGTTTTAGCTTGGCTTAACGTGCAGATATTCCATGGGAGCAACTGTCGCCGGAGAAAATGTCATGGAACCCAATTTGATATGATACCATTGATGATAAAAGTAGTGATTCTTATCTTTCCACATTAAATTAAAAAGGAATATGATACATTATCACGACCACAATCAACAGCTCACTCTGACAATGATATTGTGGTTGAAGATGTCATTGTTTGTGGTCTCATGTATTTTGTCGGAGGTTTGTGGGATAAGATGTTATTTAGGTATTATTTACAGTAATAATCAGAGTATTAACCGAATGTTGTCTGATCTAGGTTAACATCCAAGTTAGTGGTGAAGTGTGTCCTACCATTGTGTGTGTGTGTGTGGCGGGGGGGGGGGGGGGGGCGGCACTGGACTTAATAGATGGGGGAAATGCAAGAGAACGAAGCGATCGAGTGTTGGATTGTACGATCTTTGTCACATTGTATTTCTCTCTCCTCCCCCCCCCTTTATCCTTCTTCACCACTCGATGGTGGGGGGGGGGGGGGGGGGGGGCGTGTCCCAGCCCACTGAGCCCAGTGCCCCCATCGACAGTTTGCTTTTGGGTAAACGGAATGAAGGCACTTGTGCGGAACATGATGTATTTGCAGTGGCTGTCGACATGCTATTTTCATAATCACTATAACATGATCAGCGACAAAGTAAATGTGCATGCTATAAAATGGGTGTCGAACGGATAAACATAATGAGCGAAGTAATTAAACGACAGTTCTTATGCTGCGTCACTGTTGTAAGGCCTCCATTTGCCAGTCGGCTTTTAATAACGACGGGCTGTGGTCATTACATTTTGATTAGAGAACAAACAAATTATCAAGAGGTGCTTCTGTATTTGCTTTGGACTTGCCTCCAAGATTCCTACTGGAAATGCTGGACCATTCTACATGGTCAGACCATGGACCATACTACATGGTCAGACAACTCAGACGGAACTTCATGATTCGCCTGAACCTTGATTAAATACTCGCTGGTCGTTTATCAGCTTATTGTATTAAGACTGCGGGCTGAAATGATACTCTTATCAGCCTTATCTGACAATTGGCATGCTGTATTGTTCATTAAACGGTTTGTTTTTACTGCAGTACACAGCTCTATTTGACCGTAATCTCTGTATCAAAATCATGACCATTAATAATACTATTAAAAACATGATTGATTTGTTTTTACTGAACACATTATTATTTGACCATAATGCCCATATAAAATTCATGACCATTAGTGATCATTTAAATTATTTGTTTTGATTGAAAAGAGGTCCATTTGACCGTAATCATCATCACTAGATTTATATTGTGACAGCTGAGCTGAGTCACAGGAGAAACTCATGTTATAGTAGATGGGCGGGGCATATCAAAGACGGCCAACGTGGGAGGTCAAGTTCGTTGTGGCATTGGTTATGGTCTATATTTACAATTGTTTGAGTGTGATCATGGACCCTATGCTAATAAGAGAGTCCATGGTTCGATATCACTAGTCTTGTGCCATTTTGAAAAATAGATTTGGACGTAATACAAGCTATTTCTTCATACAGAGTACCTGAAATTGAATTGATCGGCTCATTAAAGTCACTTGGAATGCTTTGCCTCGAACACTCGAGCAATTTCAACATCTGCCCCTTTAATAAGGAAACTGCTTTGTTGAGCCGCCTTTCATAGTGCTCCTCTAAATTTACCCGTTATTCATCATTATCAAGATGATTAACTAGTTCGGATCTCGATTTTATGTCATTTCTGGAGTAGAAAACAAACACACCAGGACGAAACTGCAATCAGATGTTCTGGCTTGTGTACATTGGCTACTCTTTGAATCAGAATTATTACAGTTTTATTTTTGGTATTGCCAACTCGTTTCTTTGGGTATTGTAATGTTTGATACTTGTGGTTGTTGATGTGTGCACTGTGATGTGCATTGTAGTACTTGCTCAATATTTTCATTGCCGAATGTTCAAGTACAGCTCTTCAATAGTGTTTGAATAAATATTGAACAATATGAGAATTGGGCATAGCCTGAAATAATGCAGGGTACATAAATACACTTGAAGACTGTGGCAAGGCCAGTCCTCTCGGCATTATGAAATGACATACTTGACAGATCTGTTTTACGAAAGATGCCCTGACAGCAATATAACCCGACGTCAGCCTAGGACCACACATCAGTTACACCTAACCCTAACCCTAACCTGACAGAAAACGAGTTATACCCCTCACCTTACAACTTTTACGAAATGATTTTGCCTGGGGGCAAATTCTGCTGGAGCAAATGTCTTTGATATAAAATTATGTTGGGGATGCTTTCGACGTACCGTACCCGTGACTTTTATTCAGTTTTTGATACAGTCTTTGTAGTGTCGGCACAGACAGGACCCATTTGGTTCGTAGACAAGCAAAATTTAATCCGAGGCAGATAACTCGGGTTGAAGTTCAAGGACAATTTCTCGTTATAATTTGGTTATCATGCACTCATGACTGAATTATGTTTTGCAGTCCTTCTGGCATTCCGTTGATGTAAGATAAGCTTTACATTTGATCTCCTGATGGTAAAAAAAGATGTATTTCCATTTTGAAATTGGGATTTTCATTCTGATGTGTGCAACATTGTTAGCTGGCATCGTTTGTGCGAGAAGAGGGAAAGAGGATGACAGATAGAGGAAGGGCAGGGGCGGCGCTACAGGGGGGCAGGGGCGAATACCCTCCCTATGATTTTTTTCAAGTGATAAAATAAAAGGAAAAGAGAGGAGAAAAAGAAGAAAAAGAGGAGGAAGAAGAAAGAAGAGGGCGTGGAAAGAAAGGGCCTGGGGCTTGCAACTATGTAATACCCATATTTGTTAATTTTAAACGTCAATAAATTCACCAATGGGTCCTCTTGCCCCCTCCCCCCCCCCCCCCCATCAAAATACTCTGGCGCCGCCCCTGAGGAAGGAGAGTGGAGAGAGACGTGGAATCAGTGGTGGGGGGGGGGGGGCAGGGGAGGGATGCTGATGGTTGGGGGATAAAGGGGAAGGGGAGGAGAGAAAGGAGGGGAGAGGGGGGAGGGGGGGAAATAAGAGAATCTATATAAGGAGAAGGGGAATCATGGAATGACAAGGAGATAATGAAAGGCGCAGGTATATTCATTATCATGTGTAGAAACGTACAAAACCAATAAAAAACACAGGAAATTGCTTCCATAATATTATTAATCTGTATAAATACATATATACGAATATCATGAATGTACAAGAAATAAAAGCTATTGGTGAACTCTTAATATGACTTTTAAATGAGACATTAAGAGATTAAAAACAAATATCGACCTGAGCGAAAGTTGCATCCGTTTTCAGGAGGCCTATAATTTCCACCTATTTTATGTACCATACCCCCTCCTCGCCCATTTTAATGATAATCTTTCTTGAACTTGAGGAACCATGTGAGTGAATCTAACGACGTTATTATGGTGCCCAATCCCTCGGGTATGAAATATTTTCTGTCAAGGGTAATTTGATGTGTTTGACCGTGTCCTCCACATTTCGACAAGAATGGGTTCAGTGAGCGCAGCGAGTTGATAAATTTGTCCTTTCTCTTTTGTATAAAAGGTGTGATGTTTATTTTTGTTTTCTCTGGTCTTTAAAGCACGGACAGACGTTACAGTCACGTACTTTCAGTGACGTAGCCACGGCGTGCACAGGTACAAATGCCCCCAAATCGAATGGCGAATAAAAAAATGGTAAAGATAAAGAAATGGGGAGGGGGTGTCAGGCATCGCGGAAAAAGATGAAACGACCCTCTTCCACATCTTTCCCTTATTTTGGGCTTGTTCTCTAGCATTTTTATTATCTAGTTAATCCGTTGGCCCCACAACATAAATGCCCCCTCCTCCAATAGCTGGACGTACGCTACGCCACCGACATGTTCTATTGAACAATGTAGCTTGGTTGTTCAGTGAATTGCTTGTGTCAACTTGAGTTTTGAACTCCGTGATAAAACTTTTCAAATTTATTGCATGTTTATTTATGATACAACCCATTCGTATTTTGTGCGAGAAATCAAATATTTTCATGATGTATTGTCTTATAACTGTGAATATTTTCTCCCCATATAGATTAATTTTTTCAACAACCTTTTGGAATGTTTGGAGAGACACTGTTGTAAACTCGTGCCTATTCATTATTCAGAACAGAGTAATGTTTCACCCCATCAAGTTTGTTCTTGTCTGAAATATCTGACTTGTTATTGGCTCAAAATGTGAAATCAACTTTATAATGACGTCATTATTATAAAATATGAGGCATAAAATGAATTTTGGATATTTCCTGACCTCACCAAATCTAACGGGCATACTTTCAAAACGATTCAGGTCCAACGCTATACATCATCATATTCAGAGGGTTCCTGTGATTATTTTGATATTCTTGGAGGGAGTCTTTGACAAATCACACCTGGGGAGCGTTTCATGAAGAGTTTTGTCGGTGAAAATCACCGACAAATGTTATAAGCTACTGAAAATACTCGCATCTGATTGGCTGAAAGCAAATTAGTCGGTGAAAACCACCGACTAATTGTTTCATGAAACGCCCCCAGATCAACTCTACCCCTATAGTTTAAAGGATTAAACATTCATTTCAACATTATGGGGTTTCATCTGGCGCTTTAATATCGCTGATACATGTATTTATTGTTAGTCGACAGTCGTCAACACAACAATCCTTATCAATAGACTGCTCTCGGCCTGACAGGTACCACATGCTGGGGTGTGGGCAATCAAATAAGTTATAAAGTAAACACAAAAGAGAATCGTCATACAGAATGTAAATACAACTACTGTTCTGAAGTTCTCATGTAAGGTGCGTGAGTATATGCGAAACAAATACTGAACCCACTTCGTCGTATAAAAGATGGCTTGTATCTGCTAGTGCTAAGTGATTTTTTTTTATAGCGTCATTCGCTCGTCTGTATCAGAATTTATGTATTTGATCTGACTACTATAACATAAAAGTTTTGCTCTGGGGGAGTGAAGGTGTAAACGTTTTTCAAAAATATGTATTTTTGAGACGATGGTTATAATCAATGCTCGTATAGAGCTAAAAGAAGATTACTCATTGGCACCGTGGTGGCTCTAACGGGTTGAGTGAAGGAGGATAACAGCCCTGTCAGCTGAGGGGAAGTGCGAGGAAGAGATGACACTTCAATTAGAAAACATACAAAAGAATAGAAGAAGAAAAAAAGGAGAAGATAAGAAAGCAGGAGAAGAATGAAGAAGCAGGAGAAGAAGATGAATAAGAAAGAGTAGGTGGAAGAAGAAGAAGAAGCAGGAGGAGGAGGATATGAAGTATTATAGTAGAACACGAAGAAGGAGATGAAGGAGAAGAAGAAGAAGAAGAAGAAGAAGAAGAAGAAGAAGAAGAAGAAGAAGAAGAAGAAGAAGAAGAAAAAGAAGAAGAAAAAGAAAAAGAAAAAGAAGAAGAAGAAGAAGAAGGAGGAGGAGAAGGAGGGGTAAGATTATTACAAATGAAAATGAGCACAGAAGCAGAAGCATAAATTAAGGAAGGCAAATATAGACAGATGAAGTCATGATTAGAACATTGCGTGACAAAATCACAATACATTTTTGCTCTTTGACCTGTGAATTCTGTAATTTTTCATGAAGGTATTCTGACGTTTCTTTGAAATAACCAATACTATAGGAAAATGAAAAGCAAAATATTTTTGCGATTATAGTTAAGGGGAGCGGAAAATCCTGAAATGCAAATTAATGAGAAATATAGGAAAGAAAAAGCCAAAGGCCAAGGATTTGGGGAGTTTTTGAATAGCAAGTTCATGGAGTAGAAGAGGAAATTGTATTCGATAAATCCCCGACGGATACCTGACAACAGGTGCTGAGCTTGTACATGAATATGAAAGGGATGTCTGTTTTCAGGAGGGGGTTGTTCACATCAGAAAATTCGTGACATCCCAACTTAGTATTAAGACGCGGAAAAAAACAGTGTCACTGTCAAGTATGTCTTCAAAATCCATGACAAATTCAATTCATGACGAATGTGAAGGATTTGAAAATCGTGGTATTCTTTTTTGATTATTCGTATAGGCGTCTCGAAGTGAGATTGTGTATAGCTGTGCGTTGCATATTTCATTCACATTTTTCATAAGTACTTAACGCCCTGATGCTATCATTCATGTTCGTCTTTCGTGGAGAGGGCTTGTTTTGTTGTATTTTCACGATGATACTTAATTTTGTAAGGGACTACCAAATTTAAATCGCTGTCGACTATTTTCATTATTGAATTTGATCTACGAAGCGAAAAGCGATCTCGCTTCATTCAAATAAAGAGAATTATCATCCTGATCATAGAAAATAATTACGAAACTAAACTCACAATAGGATATTTTCATTTGACTGCTTCTTTTCTGTTTTATTGTGTGGATGGGTCCACATTTCATTTTCATGTTTGGTTTGTTCAAACTCAAACAGGATTTATGGAAGTCAGTCGTGCGTGTGTTGCATGTGCACAGAAGGTATTGATTTGGTAGAGAATGGCAATACATGTATTCCACTGCCAGTTACATCAATGTAATGTGGGTTTTCTATATAATCATACTCTGGTGAGGTGGGGGGGGGGGGGGGGTAGTTTATTCCCTCTGTGACGTAAGTTCTCAAGATGTCATTAAGAGTAACATAATTATCAGTATCGACATTTAGGCAAGTTAGACAACCACTGTTCTATCTTCAACGTCGCCATCCGTAGCGTTTATAGACTGAGGGGGCGAACCCCACCTCATTTTTCGATATAGTCTTTTGCCAGTCGAATGAAGATATATCCACATCTGTTGATAATCTTCGTAAAAATATCATACTACCTATTACTCTATCGGGATTAGTTAATTGGTAAGTCTGTTGAGGGCCAGAAGGGCATTAACTCCTTGTCAAATTATTGGAGTTAACGCCCTTCTTGCTCTATGCAGACGTCAGATTCTATACACGAGTAAAACCACCAAATATCCTCTAGGCATGTTGATATTCCTTCCGGGAGCCCACCTAGAACATTAGAGATCACATATCATGCTCCCGTTTCCGCCCGGAGGTTGATTGGTGTACGTTGCCATGGTGATTGATGAAGAGCGATTGACATGTAGAGTGATAGAGACGAGATGGAGACGAAGTTATAGGGAGCGGCAAGTCATTTTTTTTTTAAATGTACCCTTATTTTTGATTGGATTTTGTTGACAAGTTTATTCGAACCCACCGTTATGTGATGGGGCGAAGGAAATTATATTGTTTCATTGAAACCTTGTTATTCCAGTGGTAACGGCAATATAAAGAAGTGGGACCAGAAAAGTTGCCTTTAACATTTTGGTATGACATGGACAATGCTTTTTACAAAAATTTACAACTACTTCCATCCACTGTATTCTTCTATCGTTGGCTACATGACAAATTTATTCGATATCCTATAGTCAGGTTCGTTAGTCCAAGCGAAACTTTTGCTGCAATTCTCCACAACTGCATTTCTTACGCAGAATTTTGCCAATTATTTTTGAACACTTGGCAACCTATTATTTTCTTTCCTTGATACATATACAGTGGCGGCACCAAGGGGGGCATGGGGGGCATTTGCCCCCCCACTCAGAAGCTTTGCCCCCCCCCCCCCCCCAGTTGCCCCCCAGAAATTTTGAGGACTGAAACGAAAAATTATACAGTAATTTGTAAATAAGCAGATGTTGTCATAGGCATCATATTCAAGCTGTGAAGTGCTCTAAATTACCATTTTCCACTCTTCAAAACTTCGATTGAAAACCAAAAAAGTGGTTATTTTTGGCTCGCTCGCTTCGCTCGCTCGTCATATCTCTAAAGTTCTTTTCTAAAATGCGATTAAAAAGAAGAAAAGTAGCCATTTTTGGCTTGCTCGCTTCACTCGTTCGTCATATTTAAGAATATTTATTTGAAGATGCAATTAAAAACCAAAAAAGTGGTTATTTTTGGCTCGCTCGCTTGGCTCGCTCGCCATATCTATAAAGTTACCTTCTAAAATGCGATTAAAAACAAGAAAAGTAGCCATTTTTGGCTCGCTCGCTTCGCTCGCTCGTCATATTTCAGGATATTTATTCAAAAATGCGATTAAAAACCAGAAAAGTGGTTATTTTTTGTTCGCTCACTTTGCTCGCTCGCAAAATTGATATTAAAATGTGTGTAAGAGGAAAAAAAACCTTGCGCTTCACGCTCAATTTCTCCATACACGCAAAAAAAAAATTGACTGCCGGTGCCCCCCCAACATTTTCTTTTGCCCTCCATTTGCTCCCCAATCCTGGTGCCGCCACTGTACATATAAGAATGTTACTCGTCCTGTGGTCATCAGCTGTTACTTCGTCTTTGTATCTATGATACGACAAACATGATTGAGAATGATCTACAAGTTTAAGAGCTTGTTTTGTCGCAAGAGTAAACACATTTATTAATTGATAAGGTGTTAACTAACATTTCTTCTTACCATCCTCTCTTTTAGCAATGGAGGACACCTTATTCATATAACCTACCATAGGGCGAATCCAATAAATGGGTTTATTTCGTCACAATAAGGCAGGAGAGTGTTGAGGCGAATCTAGGTGCGTTAAGGTGAATCCGAACAATAGGCCGAGACAAAAGGATTCGCCCTAACTCCACAGTAAAAGTTCTTCTTCTTCTTTTTCTTTTTATTATTATTGTTATTATTATTATCATTATCATTCTTCTTCTTCTTCTTCTTCTTCTTCTTCTTCTTCTTCTTCTTCTTCTTCTTCTTCTTATTATTATTATTATTATTATTGTTATTGTTATTGTTATTGTTATTGTTATTGTCATTATTATTATTATTATTATCATCATCATCATCATCATCATCGTCATTTCCTAACACCTTAGATGACGCTGGTGTTACAAGTTTTGACACTTTTATCAGAGTGTGGTATTGTTTGTTTCTGCCTAAGGTTTTATTTTCAGTTTTTCACCCCTCAAACTGATCGATTTCTTTCGTCAGATCTTGATTTCATTCCACATGTCATAGAAATACATCATCTCGTCAATTGAAAAATCTTTCATCGGTTCAGCAGCACAAACAACCCAATTGTTTCCGGCACTTTCAGTAAAAAGTGGAAGTTACTGACTCTCTTTGTGCGTGAATTTATGAACACATTAAACACGACTTCCACAAAAGTCCAGTCAGATTATTTTTCTTTCCCTTCGACCTGTTTTTGAAACTCGATTCCAGGGCCTAGAGACATGAGAATTCCCCAAGTTATGAAGTCACCTTCAATAACAATAAAATATTATTTTGAGAAATTCCCCCACCAGTGCTAGCGTTTTCTTCGTAAATGTATTTTTACGAGGCGATCTGAAATTGGAGTTCAAAAAGTTTGCCAGCGGTGTCAGTCAACTATTTTGATCGAAATGACCACATTTTCTTACACGAATTCTTCAAAATTCTGGAGAAATTTCAGACGGAAGCTAGACATCAAAAATTCGGCATATTCCTCCAAGCAATTCGATCACACAAAGCATAGATTCGTTAATTCGTGCACATTCTAATTTTCGTTATTTGGATGAACTGAAATGAAATTGTACCGAATATTTAGAGCTGAATTTGATATTGATTGTCTTTTATTGGAAACGTGACTTTCGCTGGTTACAAAGTACAGATTGTATTTCACCATGAATGATGGCTATAAAAAGGGTATACGCTTGGGTGAAGTGCACTTGTTGCAGCAAGATTAGCGCGGATTATTTCACTTTGAGGATTTTTTGGTCAAAATTCATAATGTATTTCACTCATCCCGTATCGAGATGAAAAGGACGTGTTGCCTATGTGTCTTTTGCATGGCAGATGTGATATTCATACCCGCAGCACTATATTATTTTCCGTTCTTTTCTTGGCCAAACATTCAGAAGCAGTATATGCGACCTGTTTGTACAAGACCATGGATCCTATCAGTGCTGATAGAATCCATGGTAAGACGTACTAAACTGTATCCTGCATGGATTTTTTAGTATATGTCCATCTTCTTACAAAATCATTACCGCTGATTCGCCATCAATTTTAGAGACAAAAATGCCCGTTCATTTCTCGAAATTGCTTTGATTCTTCAACAAAAATGTGACCGCTCTCAGCAGTCAGCACGTACACTTAAATGATTTTCAATATATCTTTAATCATCTCATATTTAAGTAGACCTATCCGACCATTGCCCCAATTATCATTTAGTTCGATCATTATGGATTAACGAGTTTGGCGCACCTACAATGTCGTTACACTAACGAGTTTTACCTCAAGTGGAAATCCCCCTTTCATTTGCATTCTTTGATGCAGTTCTATTTCTTTCCATTTCTCTCCACTTTTATAGCAAATACATTTATATGTCAGAATTGTACAATAAATGACACGCATTTAGCTTGAAATTATGATAATCTAGGGTAGCAACAATTGGTTATGAGGCCGATTTAAAGAGTCCTTTGATATTTTGTGTGACTGTAGTACTGACGTCAAACATGTCAAAGTTGTGGAGAATTTGGGAGACTGGTGACTTCTTTTATTGTGATTACCTTTTGATTTGTGTAAAGCTCCCAGGCATTGCTTGCGATGACTATTTTCTGAAAAATGTCAAATGGACGACACTGATCAAGAGAATTTTCCCAATTCACTCGACTCCCCCCGGAAAAAAAGAAGAGAAAAATTTCATAAACACATCTTATGCCTATCGATCTGCAGGCTTATATTCCTGTTTATTGCGTTGGCATTTTTTTTTTTTTTTTTGGTCTGCCCTTTCTAACGTGAAAATAGCTAGTGGGGCACTTGCCACGCCTCTCATTGCCATTTCTTCGGGCGAAGCCGGCGTGCCCCCCCCCCCCCCCCGTTCACTCTGCAAGTCCCAGGGAGTATTTTCGTAGTGGGTGTACTGCATGCGGGCCTATACCAAGATACATTCTGCCACATCATACCAAAACGTATCTCCCCTTCCCCCAGCCCTTCCCCCTCCCCTTCCCCCTCCCCCTCCCCATCCAATGGCAACACATATCTTGGCAAGTTTAATTCACATCTTCAACCTCAAAGACAAACCTTTCCCCATCTGACTCACCCTTTCTTGTTCTTCTTTGAAATTTATAGCAATTTGTATCAACCCAAAGGGTAAACGTAACGCCTCATATCGATATAATCATCGTCATGGCCAAATAATGCTGAGTATATTCTGCTGTTTGTTCATGTACTTCTATTCCTAAGTTTCGGGTTATTTTTAAGTCAATATGATGTCAGACAGCAAATATGTTCTTTTCTTCCAACCGATCATAATTTCTCACAAAGAGCGTCGTATAATGACAATGGTATCCCGCGCCACTGTTGGCCCATGCATGCAGCGAAAAATTCCATTCATTTTCATAATGATTCATACTTATAGAAAAGAAAAGAAAAACACCCAAGTTTGGCAGAAGATCATAAGAAGGTCGTTTTTTATAAGAGAAATTGTACTAATCCAATCGATATAGTACGTTGACTGCCTTTCATCTGGCTTTTTTGTGCCTCAAAGTCATGAAAATTTAAGTCTCTGGAAAGATGGCCTGTCAAAAGGGGGAAATGGTGAGAGGAGTGTCACCTATTATACAAAGGGGACAACAGTGGGCAGTTTTTAGATGCACCTGGCCTTGCTTGGTTCCAATGTGAGCCCTTGTTTATGAAACGGAAATTCAGCCCTCTCATATGTACAGGTTATTAATAAAGGGATTCACCTCACGGAAAACAACTTTCAGAGGTAACCTTGAAGTTCAGGGGAATACAAGACCGTATTTATTGAAGCTACCAATTATATATTTTCTTTATGTTTCTTAAATAGAAATGATTCCTATTTGGGGGACATTGAAGGCTCAACCTAATCATGCTAATAAAATGAACCTTAGCACTTTTACTTAGAACCTCTGTTTAAAAGCCTACAAAAATAGCTTATTCCTAATTTTTTAATTGAATACACTTATTTTTGCTGCAGACGATTGACAGGTAAGCCTATGCAATAGAATATTACGAACAAGGAAGAATAATGGGATATTCCTCCCGTAATATTACTATTGACATTTTCATTGTCTATTGTCAGTCCGTATTTGCCGTCCCTTTCATCACGAAAATAAAAGAAAATAGTCGAGGTATTTTTGTGTCTTGTATTTCCTCCTGGCAGATTGAAGCATGCGCAATTCAGCACAGGTTTTTCCGGGTATAGCCCCTTTTTGACTTTGTGGAGGGGAGGGGGGGGGGGTATTTTTTTTATTTTTTATTTTATTGATGTTCACATTATCATTCATTTATTCATTGCAATCATAAAAAATATTATCACGTTCTTCACAGACTAGATATTATTTGAAGGGTTGCTTTGGAATGTTATACAAAGTGGTAAGTGCTGTGGTGAATGGACTTTGGTCGTTGTACTTCAAGTCTAATTTATGATACCATCAAAAACCGAGAGGGATTCATCTTGACTTTAACCCGATAACATTTACCATCTGTCTGCGACACTGGTGGATTTTGGGGGGATGGCACAAAAGCCCTCTTTTCAAAACCCTGTTGGCATACACCCCTCTAAATTATGACACCTGTTTTTCTTCTTTTTTATTCCAAAAGCATCTTGATATGTTTTTGTGGCCTGTCAGAAACTCCCTCGAGTAAATCAAGACCCAAAATATGATAAGCTTTTCTTGTTATTAGTTTGGTGTGTTTACTGCATGCATCTTTAAAAATTGTGCCCCCAACCCCTTTTCACAAAACCCTGGATCGGCCTCATGTCTGCAATGCATGGCCGCTTTCTACTACCGAAGCTCATTCGAGAGATTTTATGTGCACACCAATTCTCATCCATCTCCTACACAATTCATCTTCAAGCGGTAATTGGGGTAACCATGGTGATTTGTTATGAAAATCGCGACTCAATTTCGTTCTCAAATTCGTTTCACTTTGGGCCTGAAATTATGTGACATGTTGCACTCGGCCGTAAATATAGAAGGAGAAGCCTGGTCTAGCTACATGTATAGGCAGAATACTGCTTTATCATTGTTACTGTTTGATTTTGTAGTGAAATGAAGGGGATCTGAGAGAGAGAGAGGGAAATGAAAATATTACGATGAATAATAAGAGTAATAATAGTAATAATAATGGTGATAAGTAGTAATAATGATAATACTAATCAGATAATGATAAAATAATAGTAAAGACTGAGAAATAATGGGGGAAAAAAGAGTGCGCATGGTTGATAACTCACGAACTTGAAAAAATCTAAGTAGAAATATAGACTGCGAAAGTAAATTGTAACGGAATCAAGAATCTCGGTATGGAAAATATAATTTAGCAGAATTTTACAGTGCTAAAATTATGATAATTGCTGGAATCCATAATTGTAATATAAATTGCACCTAAATGAGAACCGTATTTGAATTAATTTTTCATTTTATTTATCAATCATTTGACCCATAAAGCTCTGGCTTTGTCACGATTTTGAGCACAGAGTATGATAAAGCTATGTTGATGTTTTAGACATCATTGGTATTTCACCTTCGCTGTCTTCTGCTCGAGTACAATACTGTCGCATCTAATACACTGTTATCTCTCGAGAGGTCACTGAATGACAATTTAAGTTATATGACCATGAACTTGTTTTGGCTGTGGCCGGTACGAGTTGACGTTTAGGTCAAAAATTTCAGGGAGCAACTGGGGAAAAATCATAATAATCTTCTGCTTTGGTTGTTCGTCCCAAGGTTAATTCGTCCCGCCATAAAGGCGTAACATTAAGGGGGACTATCATTGTGGGGAGTTGGGGGGAGGTCGTCTTACCCATACGTTGAATGAAATGCAATTTATTATTTAACAAGGTTACAGGGGGAGAACTTAGGAGGGTAGTGACATCTTTTTATGCTATCTTTCGCCCTATTGCTTTTTTTGTATTATTCTCTTTTTTTTATCTATTCATTTTATTTATTTTTTAAATTGATTAATTCATTTTTTTTTTTTGGGGGGGGGGGGGGGGCACATGCTCCTGCAGCCACGCCATTGCTCCCCGCAGTCTGGGCGTTAACACAGCTAACCCATGACCCTAAACATGTGGCATTACCCGGTTGGGAGACATTCCTTCCTATCAGTGTTTGAGAAGTAATAAAATACAAATATGGCAATATAGGAAACGTATTAGATTTTCATTCGTGAATGATATCCGGGCTTCTGTCATTTGTGAGAGACGGGCAGGGGGGGGGGGGCGCAAGCAAAGTGTGATGGTGTTATTTGCACCTCAGGAATTCGTTATTTTTGTTCATAGACCGGTCTGCTTTGGAATATACTAGCATAGATCAAATCCATATGATGATATTTCTGATCTTGATTCTCTTTAATCACAATGAAAAAAGTAGAATGTGGAAATTTCTACGTCTGGTCATCATTTGATTGATTGTCAATATTTTATTGATGATATTGAAGACTTCCATATCGGCTTCAAGAAAACTGCATGACTTGCGTTGAAGAAAATTGCAAAATGAAATAAATACGTCGTGCGTTGCACTTTTCGATGAAAAATCCAGTCATGTTGTTTTTCTTTTATTTTTGATGACAAGATTGAAGGCTACCTGAAGGCGCAAGCATGAGTCGTCTAGACCAAATATCTAAGTTTAGGACAGCACCCTGAATTCATGTCAAAATTGACTGAAATAACCTCCTTCCGTTAATTCATTAAAGACAGCATTCGAAGCTGATGACATGTATGAGGAGGAAAAACGGATGGAAAACTTATTTTCGATTTCTACCCTATGGCCCCGAGAATGTAATAATAATGTCAAATTTATGGTTTCCGATTATGCTTCAGGTAATTTTTTGGCTGGAGTATAGGGATAAGATATGCACGTATCTTATGTCAGCATGGGCGAACAATAAAAGGTGAGGCAACTGGGATGCTGGTAGATGCACCTCCTTCTGCATGTCTAAAATTACCCATTTTCAGTGGACACCCCACCCCTACTTTAAATTGATTCAGTGATCTCGTCTGTCTTTATTTTTTGTGTCTTATTGTAGTATATTTTGTGACTTGTATTTGTTACAGTATTGCTCACTCACTTTGATCTAGAGCGAAAATAGGATGTTTGGAAGTTCATATTTGGACAATGGATGACCCCCCTCCCCCCCCCCCCCCCCCCCGGAGAATACTGGGCACATAGCCTTAAGCTGTTGATTGATTTGATATCCTGGTGTGTGTAGGATATACTTTCTAATCTAAATGACAGAACGGTATCTTTTGAAGACAATCGACTGTGATTCGCCCTTGATTGTAATTTTCACTAATTTGATTACCACCTTCCGCGTGATGGTGGATGCTTTGTCCGAAGACAACTTCAGAAGATCAGTGACTCGGAGGCCATCAGCGTACGGACCTTCTGGAACTTTTCTATTATTTTCTTATTTATTTCTATATATTTTTTCGGTGTTGTTGGCTATCGTTCTACTGGGGTGACCCCAAGTGCATCTGTTTTACCATGGAATACGGCCAGGGGGTGTTTCATAAAGCTGTTAGTAAAGTTACGCATGACTTTACGAACAACTTGAATACGAAGTGCCAAATGGGATGCCAAAAATTTTTTCCTGACGTTTTAACAAAGTGTGGCTGCCTTTGCCATAATCTCAATTAAATTGTAGAAAAAAAATATACTTCGCGATAAAAATGTTTGTAAACAGTAGTAATGTTAATCTACATCTGCATATTTCACCTTCAGCTGATGCGATCTATGGTGATTGAGAATCCCATTTGGCTTGCCATATTCAAGTCGTTCGTAAAGTCATTCGTAACTTTACGAACAGCTTTATGAATCCCCCTCCCCTGGCCGTATTCCATGGTGGGCTGTCGGGTCTCGTGAATTGTAACCCATGAAAAATTTACATCAATATTGGCCATTTTGAAATAGCAAAGTGTAAACGCAAATCCAAATCCAAATAAGGATCAGAGAGGGATAAGCATGGTTATAGCCGTTAGGGTCTAGAGATCTTCCCAAAGTACTCGGAAACTCGTTGGTAATTGATGACTCTTACCCTGCAAGCGACTCCAGTAGCGTTGTTAATTGGGGGAAGAAATTGGAGGATGAAATTAGGATGCGAGCTATTTATAGAAATCAGTTCATTAGGATTTCCCAATAGGGTAGAAAACAGAGAGAAGAGAGATCAAGTTGAAAGAGAGGAGGGACACTGGTGTACATTATAATAGACATGATAGACCCTTAACCTCAAAGGGGGGGGGGGGGTGGCATTTATCTCAGCCCAGCCTTTTACGATCATGACCATCCATGGAAATGAAACAAAATTTTTTGGGGCAGTTTTTAAAGACTTTGTAGTATTTTAAGCGTTTTAAGAACAGCAAGCTTTCAATCATTCGTCAAAAAATGTTACCTAAAATTGTGGGATGCAAGTTTTCCATAATTCGAAATCTATGAACAGGGGCAAATTGCTCCCCTTGCCCCAACCCTCTTTTACAGACACTCTCCGGGAGGGGGGGGGGGGGTTGGGGATATGTGAACCGGCCGTTTTATTTCGTTCTTTAAAATTTTCTAAGTGGGTTGTTAAATTGAGTATCCTGTGCGGTGTAATTGAAGGAGTTTAGAATCAAATTAAAATCTTTTCCCCTGGGTGCAGGGATCCAGAACCACGTGCACTGCTTCCTGCTTGTCACTGGACTTCAATTTCAAAGTTTACTGGAATCTCGCTACTGCTAATTCAAGGGAGATTATTATGATACTAACAGATACTGCAGTCCCTCTTATGATATCATAATGATAATGGAGCTTTGATATTCTCTCCATTACGATTACACCACACAAGCCCAGTGAACATAATTATATATAGTTGAAATTCTTATAATCGTGTCTCATAATTGATGAGGAAAGTACAGAAATTACATGAGCGCGAAAGAGCTGGTAATGATTTTCCTAAAAATTCACTTAGTATTTTGTCTGATATTTCTGTTACTAACCAAGCCTACTTTCTATAGATTTATACCTAATACATAAATCCGATATTCTTCTATATGGAACGGAAGGATCTTCATTAAAATTACTTTGAAGAGAAAATGTAAGAAACCTGCTGCGTTTTCCCCGTCAGAAATGGTGAGCTCCAATTTAACAAACCCGAAAGAAGTTCTAGAGCTAAACCCAACTGCTTAGTAATGTAGCATACAGCTATAATGGAGATAAACTTGTAGATGTTGTAAAGTAGCGAAGTCATTGTTTGAGCAAAGATGCCGGCCTTGTTGTTGTTTTGAGATACGACCTCCATCAGATGGCTTGCATGAAACGAGAAGGAATGTTATTCTCGGTTTTCGCGCCCGAGCACGAGCAAACAGAAACACCGTCAACATCCTCTTTTTCTCGAGTCGTCTGGAATCACGTCTCGCGTGAAGCCCCCCGAAGTTACTTCCTTGTCGAAAAAAAAAATGGTCAAAGTCCCCCCAGGATCAGCCTCGGGGGCTTTCTGATCAAAGTTGGTGAGAGAGAAGGATATGTGTGGGAGGGGACCTGGAACCGGGAGGGGGGAAGACATGGCAAACTGAAGTGTATTGGGCCAGTATTATAGTCGTTCGTGTTTGTTTGTTTGTTTTTTTTTTGTGGGGGGAGGGGGGGGGGGGAATAACTCATACAGACTTTCCATACCGCCCAAATAAAATGTGATAGTACAATATACACTATGGACTATACATTTACCATTTAATTGGTGTACTATGAAGGTTACGGAGAAGAGAAAGGTGGGGGTGGGGCTAAAGTCACCCCTTCCCTTTTCCCTCCTCTGACCCCATTAACAAAACGCTATTTCTGGAATTCCCTCTTCAACCTCATCATTTTCCGACATTATTTTTAGTGGGTATATACCCCTGTAATTTACAATCACCAAAATCTAACGAATTTATGGAAAATGTTTCTGTTTTTGAAACTTTGAATGAAATTGAGCATACTAATTTGTCATTGTGAATTTTGTTTGAGCACAATATTACATCAGGATTAGTCCGCAAAATCTGGTTTGCACGTTAACCTTGTTCACTTATCATGTCAGTCACCGAATGGTTGTCATCTTTCAAGCTTTACACACCGAGAACGCGACGGGACACACACCATTTATCTCATTAAAATAACACGTTAATGCACTCCTCTTGTGTACACACTGTTTCAAAAGAAAAGGCTGCCAGTGCATCCAGACTCTGTCTTAAACGTTGGCGGTTGGTCATTAATGCAATTGGTGATTGAATTATCATTAATGTGTTAAACCAAGTATTTTCAACCAGAAAACTGTATTATTCAAGACGGGGTTTGGGTTTACGCATCAGCACTGAAGCTAAACAAGTTATTTAAAATTATCATGTTGGCCTATTTCGTAGAAGAAGCTTTTGTCATTTGATGTTTATTTGTTGGAATAGGCCAAAAGTTAGAGAGCCTCTTCACTCACGTAGATCATTTCCTGTTAAAAAACAACAAACAAAAACTGTTGTATAATTACATTCATGAATATCGTAAGTCCTATATGCTTTTCTTATTGTATTTGTTGTGAAAATCACCCTTATACATCTGTTGCGAAGCTTTACAATTTTATGATCCACTCGGTACCTGTGATATACGAGTTCCTTGTAAGAGCTACGCTGTCGTGCTGTGTATACGTTATGTCAGCTCCACGTTAAACGGAATGCAAGTTAATGAATGTCGATTGATAGTATGTCAGATAGAATTAATATACAACAGACCTCGTCTGTACCAGCTTCTAATCTGCATTGTAACAACGAAGTGGCTTCTAGATCCGATAATCGTGCTGATGAGGATGATAATTTTTCACATATATGAGTTACGACTCGCATTTTCAGCAATCATTAATAAATTCTTATTGGGAAATTTAGTTAAATGGAAGCTGTAGAATTCACTCTTATTTCCACGGTGTCAAATTGACTCGGAAATGGCGTCAGCTGGGAGTCAAGTCTATTCCGAGTTGAAGTGAATCGGATTCCGAATTAATTTGCTCGGAATGGTGTGGCATCAGCTGAGAATCGACTCAGTTCCGAGTCAAAGTAACTAGGAAAACGAGTCACTTTAACTCGGAATAGAGTTGACTCCCAGCTGACGCCGTTTCCGAGTCAATTTGACACCGTGGAAATAAGAATGAAGACTGAAGACTATTTTATTTCAGTCTTGTTTGATTTTAAGTGAATTTGTCCCTTTAAAATGCTTGTCACCTCGTGTAATTTAAGGTTGTTTTTTTCTTTGACGGCTGAGGGCGTTTCCTCTGTGGGTCTTTTCTAGGGTTCAAAGTAGGGTGATGATGGTAATAAATACTAATAGTGAGGAAAGAGAGAGAGAGAGAGAGAGAGAGAGAGAGTGAATAAAAAGAATGAAGAGAAGAGGAGATTAGAAAGCAAAGGAGGAGTGGGGGGGGGAATCCAGTTCAGTCACTCATCTTTCTTATAAACCAGCATCCTTTCACAAGAATTTTTTTCGCTTCACATTTTGCGTTCAACTAGGAAATAGAGGAAACAGTTCCCTTCTTTCTTTCTTGGTTCACCATGATGTCGAGACAGGTCCAGGGCGTCGCTTGAGAGGGATGGGGATGACACCCCAACCCATTCCAAATTTTCATAATGCAGAGTTGTGATGTATTCGAGCCTTGTCTTTCCATCCCAAAATTAATGAACCCTCCCCCTTTTTGAGGGGTGGGGGCTTGTGAGGAATTTTTGGGGGCTTGTTAGCTGTAATTTTGTCCGACACACCCTCCCCCAAACTTACAAAGGAATATAAACTCTTATGCCTTGAGACAGCTTTGAAGCTGTTTGAGTACGTGTCGTATCAGCCACTCCTCGCAAACGTAGTAGTAGCAAACTATTTACAAAGCGGAGATAGATTTCACTTCACACATTGCCAGGATTCCTTTGTCATGTCGTCATCATACTTGTTTCATCCTCTTTGTCTCCTATATTGTGACGTCACATGCTCCTTACAAAAGGGGGCAGCTTCTTTAATTCGTCAACGTCAATCATGAAAAAAGAAAGAAAAGAAAAAGGCAGGCTGTAAGGAAGAAATGCAAACCTCTGTTTGACGCAATCGAAAGTCGAAACCTCTGCGGGGGGGGGGGGGGGGGGGGTTGGCATCATAGGGTTGGCATATCGCACACCTCATATTTCATTTTAATAAGATTAACAGCTAAAGCTTCGTTTCCTTTTTTTAACCCAAGCTCGATGATGTGAAGTTTGAGAGCGAGCATGATGAGGGAGAGAGTCTGATAAGGACGACGTTATAGATCAAAGACAATCAAAATATCATCTGTTCAACTCATGAAATGGGAAAATTTATGTCCATTACAATATTTGATTCATACCCAGTAATCATTGATAAAATCTGGACATAAATAATGCAAGCTGATTATTTCTCATTCGTCTTTTTAAAGATATAAGAGAAATGTTTTAACTATTTTTGTTAACGAATCTATTTTCAGAGTATGGATATACATTTAGTAAAACAAAATAATCACGCTACATTTCGCTGTACAAAAAGTCCGTAATGACCTCTTTTCATGGATAGCTCTCATGAAATATTTCTCAATACCCCTCTTATTATCCATAGCACTGATGAATTAAAAAGAGTGTCTATATTTGGTCGAAGGTCTCGGTGACTCTATTTATTTGATTGAATGAAAAGAAAGGAAAAGACAAACAGACGCCCACCAAGGTATCTATATTCTCTTCCCCGTAGATCGTCTATTGACATATCCTTGGAGAAGTTTTCTTTTCCCACCCGGGTGTCAAATGGATTTCGTGATCGATTTCTGGTTGAAATAACGCTTTCTTTTTTATTCTAATGGTGGAAATGCTATGTGAATAATTCTCTGCCGTTTTCAAGAGCATTTAAATTGTCTTGATTTCTTTCTTTGAGACAGTGAACAGAAACACATATCACTGGCAAATCTTTTCCATTTTGTCGAGAGTGGTGGTCCTAGGAGGGGTGAGATTTACCACCCCCAAACCGAAAAAAAAAACATTTGACTTCGAAATATTTGGTATAAGCTCCGCTAAATTATTACATTAAGAGATGAAGTTTGTCACCCCTAACCTTTCCCTTTTCATGGCGCTGCGCTACAAACTGACAAAGAGTCTCATTTTACTTCCTCAAACATAGCTGTTTTTTCTTGTTTAAAGACGTTCATCTTTAGGCTTCTTTGAGTATTTGCCAACTGTCTCCTTTATCTTAAATTATTTTCTTTTAATATATTGATGCATTTACATTGTAATTACATGTATGGCTACAAGGTTGAATGTGGAATCGTGTTTCTCTGAATTTTATTGATCTGTACGTAGAAATCCATAATGGCGATAATTGAATTAGTCCATGTTGTAATTGGATTTAACCTTGCCATAAATACCGCATGTAAAAAACTATATCGTATAACATTTTCTCCATAGAAAAAAAAAAAACCACCCCAGACATCCTTATTATGTCAGGATGAAATATCTTAAGAAGTTAAGAACTCAGAGTCTGATGACCATTTCACATGTATTATTATGACCAGACTTCCATCAATCGTCAAATTATCCTTTTTACAAAAATAAAATCGATACTCTTTTCCTCCTCCGTATTTTTACAAACGCTCTGTATTTTTGCACTAATCTGGTCCATATGACGAGAACACGATCAAACGAAAACAAGTTGAGGAATATAAGCTTGTTTGGTCATTTACCGTGTGTTTTTTTTTTAGAAAGAAGATGATGTTTATCACGTTTGTATACAACAAGAAGTGACGTGCAGGGAAGTTCTTGTAAACTTCATGACATCCATATTTCATCCTGTATGGTTTCACGATTGGAGCTTTATTATGATCTCTTCACTCTCTCTTCTTTTAATTATATCATCATGCAGGAGGTTACAGAATCAGAGGTGCCTGCCAGCCGGCTCTATTCGGGACTTCGAAACGGCAACGGTCACATCCACCACGATGATCTCGAAGAACTTCCAGAGGACGTCCAGTCCGTAAACCGACAACCCAAGAACGCCGAGTACACCGAGTCCGTCTCCATCTCCCGAATCCCCGCCCATCAGGAATACCGCTACGGCGTCCGCTACGACATCGACAACCCCCGCCGCTACCGTGACGAAGTCCGGCTTGTGCCCGGTCAGACCAACCCTGGTCGGTACTACAGCACTTTGACGCAGTGCTTCATCAACAGTCCCTACCGCAGGTACAAGGAGACCGTCTACATCCAGCTCCACGCACCGAACCCCAAGCAGTACTCAACCTCTGTATTCGTCTTCCCCAAGTCGGTCCGGGAGACGTTCGTGAGCGAGGTCGATCACCACGATGAGAAGAGGATAGAGTGGTACAAGGTCGGAGTCAACATGGAGGCCAGGGACTATGTATCGGTCAAATTCATGCAAGTGAATTGATTCCGATTTATTGCCATGGTGATGAAACAGTTACATATTATCATGGTGGACAATTATGAACAGTATCAGGTGTTTGATTTCATGGATTGGAGTTACACACCATCTCTTGCTCAAACATTGGATAATTGTTGTACCTAAAGATATCCGTGAATGTTTTTGTATCAAGGATATTTAACGGATGTGGAATAACTTGAAACTTGTATTTGATTGGTCGGATATGTTTTCCTTCCATTAAATTTTTAAAGGAAAGTTGAAACGTCTGGAGTAATAGTTTTAAAAAATAGTAACATCGGTCGACTGTGTTGTGTCAGAAATTAGTTTTGGACACTCTGGAATAACCGTGAAGTATAACACGCAAAATGTGGAATCCATGCGGGATGAACGATGTTTATCGAGATTGTAGTTACATTATCTTTAATTAGAATGACGATATTATATGTGAAACCTTCTAGAAAGGCCATCCGGAGGAGGCAAAAGTCTAGGTAACCATTCAATACAAGTTCATTTTCAAACAGATTTTCTCTACTCTTTGGAATAGGATACAGCATGAAGTCTACGAAGACGTGTGGTCATTATAGACAGGTTGTCATTTAAAATCAGGTTTAACTGTATACGTTTAGCTTCAATGAATAATTACGCAAAATGGGCAATATATCTGGTCAACTGAAGTTGCATTATATCAAGGTGAATTAGTTTTCATAATTATGTCATCGTATCAGTGATTCAGTGTATACCCTCCTATTTTACCATATTTTTTCTGCTTTTACCCATAACAGTTTTTTCTTTAGCGAAGTTGGCTGAATTATAGTAAATGCAAACAAGAATTTCAATAGATTTTTTTTAAAATTATCTCTTTATGTACTTGTTATAATATCTTTAGGATTAGAGTTATTCACAATTTGGTGTATATTTCAAATGATTAGAATTAACAAAAACTTTCAGGGATGTTTTGTTTTTTGTTTGTTTTTTGAATTAATAACCAATTTACCCCCTTCGATGATAAGTGAAAAAAAAAATCTGATAATCTGACACTTTATTGTACCTATCTGTTTAAGTATATACCTTCTTCAGGTGATTATTTGTTTGTTTGTTTTAAAATTATGTTTTTAAAATTTTTTGTTTGTCATTGAAGTGATTTCATATATTCTTTGCATCTTAAAAAAAATTTTTGGAAGGAATAAATCTTTCTGTTAAAATTTGTTTAACCAAACTTCCAAAATTGTGCAAGTTCCAAGCTAAATTCCCTAATCTGAGACTAACTATGCAGACATTCCTCTGTAAATTTCGACATTCTCAGTTTATTCAGAAAGAGTAAATCACAATCCATTCCATGTTTTATGAGAAAATTGAAGAGAAAAAACATTACAAGAAAATAATTATATTTTATCGATAATTATCATATCGCCCGGTTTGCCCTCACACCACAGACTTGTTATCAGAATGCCAACCCTTGTGACAATTACTACATGTAGTACACGAAAGGGTGACCTCGAAACTTTTTAATAAAATGTTCTTCCAGGAAGAGTTTTTTTAAAAAAATGCTGAAGTACTATCAGGCCTGATGGAGAGACAGAATTGTCAGTATTTTAAGACGTTGACGATTTGGTTGTGAAAGAAAAAAAAAGGACTGCATAAAACATTTAACTGCCGCGATTTCATATTTCTCCTCTAATATTTATCACTTATCTCCCTCATGACGGGACAGATTGGTAAAAAATTTGTTAAATTATTATATTCCAGTGAGTAAAACGTAGATTTTATCTAACATATTATTTCAAGATTCGAATTGAGATTAACATGAATGAAAATTACATGTAGTTATTATTAGTTCGTTTAGTATGTTTTTCCAACATTCGCAATACAGCATACATTGTGTATGTATTTTGTTACCTTTGATGTGTACGATAATGTAAATATATTTTTTCCGTATTTAGTGTGTATTTGATTATTGTTGTTTCCATGTTATGATTTTAACGAAATGAACCGTTTGTAACATGCTGCAGATTGTACATATTTGTGATGAAGAAAAAAATCATAAATAATTAAAAATACAGTCTTTGCAACTTCAATATGACATTTTGGGGGCATTTATTTTGTGTTGTACATTCAACCATTACAACTATTCATCTCTGAAAATGAACATATGAACTGCATAGATATTATAAATGACTGAAATGCACATCAACATTCCTTGCCTTACAAATACACTTTGCATGGGGAGGGGACTTTTTGGATCATTGGGAAAATTCAATGTCCAGTATCTCTGACAGAAGTACAAGGTTTTATCTTAATTCTTTCAGATATAAAATATAGCTCTAAATAGGATAGAGAGAAGGCGAGGTATATGTATAGAAAGAGAGACAGGAGAAATATACAAACAGAAAGGCAGAGAGAGGGGAGGACAGAGAGAGAGAGAGAGAGAGAGAGAGAGAGAGGGGGGGGGGGGGGGGGGGGGAGGAGGACGCCAATGAAGTGACGATTACTAGCAGGTCATACCAGTACGAAACTAGGCCAGGTATAACGTAGATGGAGCTATACATCAACTTCGGTATATGTACAGAGATTGCTCAAGCGAAGAAAGAGGGAGATAGATTTCTTGATAGAGAAAATGTCAAACATGATGAAACTCCAACATACACTGTACGCGGGAAAACAAGACAAGACTATTTCACCAATAAAGGCCCCCTTTTTATGAGAAGCCACGTAAAATGCGACAAAAAGAAAAAGATGCATATTTTACGTGTTTTCTCCCTGCTTAATGCTAAATGCAACGCAATCGCAAATCGTTGGACCGGGTTGAATATTCGTGTAACAAAATGATAATAAAAACGCCTGTATGAACAAAGAACACATTTTTTTTTTCTTGCAGGAGAAACTGAAAAGTGGGGCTCAACACTTTGATGATGGAAAAAAAAAATACTACTGTAACAGTTATGTTGCCGCAATGTCGGTATGCATGAAAACAAAAACATTCACTCAAACCAAAGATGAATTATTTATGACAACATAGTACCTTATCAGACAAATACAATACAACTTATAATGCAACAACATTATGGGGAAAATCTGAAGTGATCTAGAAAATAATGATAACAATAATCACTCCTTAAAGGTAGTAGCCCACATTTGCACATTATTGTTTCAGAAATTGAAGATAAATAAAGCCAATTTCAATTTTAATTGACCGATATTTATGTAAAACTCTCATGTTATCAATTTTACAACAATATTCCCAAGAATAAGTGAAAAAATGAATGGTTTTACTCTTAAAGGTAGACACTAGACAGACGTCTTTACAAAACAAAGAAAACAAGAAAATTTGTGCTGAATATTTCCTTCTCAATCCTAAACGGGAATGTACTAGAATCTAAAACTTTACGAGTGTTTTTCTGTGGATTACAGCAATCTAAAGTAAAACTTTTGTGCAGGTTGGGTGCCACTTGCAAATGTGGGCTACTACCTTTAATATCCATCACTGCTGCAGTGATAACAAAATGTACTGATAGAAATAAATCATTTAGCATTACATGCCTCTCTTTCTTGCCAAGTTTCATAACATAACATTACATTTGAATCATACATAACATCATTGAAGATACATATATTCTATCCTTTTCCACATGTTTTGATTGTACAGGGAAGTAGTATTTTTTAATGAGAACAGGGGAGCATTTCATCAACATTTGTTGTCTGACAAGTTGTCAGATCTGACATCTTTCCTTGATTTTGATTGGCTGAGAAGTATCGTTACTATGACGAATGTCGGATAAAACAGACTTTGTCGGATAAAA
This sequence comes from Echinometra lucunter, assembly GCA_029962745.1. Taxonomy (NCBI): domain Eukaryota; kingdom Metazoa; phylum Echinodermata; class Echinoidea; order Camarodonta; family Echinometridae; genus Echinometra; species Echinometra lucunter. The sequence goes on along the minus strand of CM057154.1, from coordinate 22,904,959 downwards.
CATCCGACAAGTCCTTTCATGAAACGCTCCCCGGGTGAATATTCTGAAAGACAATACAGATATGTAATAAACATTTGCTTACATAAATTTCATAATGTAAATTTCAAGGTTTTATAGGGTATTGCACATTCAAACAAAACGTTAACAATTCAGGCAACTTACAGTGGTAAAAATCAAGAAATGCAAATACATTTTAAAAAAAACCACACACATAAAACAAGCGAGGAAATTCTAAGCATGCGTTTTCCTACTGCAAGACAATATCTAAATAAATAAATGCACATGTACTGGCGGCCCTAAGGAAGAAAACCGCATTTCTGATCATAATGATGCAGAGCTGAAATATACTTCATATATATATATATATATATATAATATAATGATGCAGAGCTGAAATTGTCAAAATATGACATTTCTTGGGGAATGATCACCAATAAAGATATTTAACTCCGGTTTTTTTTTTCTTCTTCTTCTTCTTTTTGAGGAGGGGGGGGGGGGGGGTGAAGGATTGAAAATATAAGAAGAAAATATTAAAATTATATACATCTGCTTCAAATGTTACTTCTGTAAAGGAACATTGTAAATTTTAAAGGTAAACAAACTATTAATATCTTTAGAATAGTCGACAACGCTCTTGTACACGCACACACTTCTTGTGTGTGCAATTTCTTACTATTTCAAAATCTCAGTTTATTCTTTCAAAAGGTTCTTTTTTCTTTTCTTTTTTTCCAAAAGATTTAGCGATTGATTCTCTTCCCCTACTTCTTGACAAGGAAAATACAATTTCAGTCGTAAATATCTTAAATAATTAATCAAATCCTAGGTTTCAGAAATACATTGGCACTTACACAGCAAAATATTTTGTTCTCCTTCTCGGTAGACAAACACACACACAAGCCAAGACATGCAAGATGTCACGAAGTAATGAACAATCGCACTTAAAACATAAATGTACATGTAAATTTGTTTTTAACCCCCAAAAGAAAGATATCCGAAATGATGATCTTAAAAACGCCAAAGCATTTTTTTTTTCAAAGTCACCAAGCACATTTCATTCAAGGAAGAGCATATTCCAGAATTACTGTAGTCGCAAAATGGACGTGATGAAATTCTGCGATTTCTCCATCGACTTCCAGCTTTTATTTATACAACTACAGAAATTCTTACAAGTTACATGTGGGTCTTCATGTAAATGTACTGTAACAATTCCTTCTGCCCTGTCTCTTCAAGATAAAAAAGACCAGTATTTCCGAGAGTGCTTCCGTAATTCTATGGAAGACACTGCATATGGACTGATTTTGTTTCATAGTACAATCCAGCACTAGCTTCCAGGATCCATAGACGCAAGTTCCACTGCAAATTTCAGAACACCTTCCTTATCACGTCTCTGTTTCACTACATCCATCAGATATCTTTTTCTTCGATTTACCTTGTAAAGTCTGATCCTCTCTTTTTCATCTTCGGGATTCTCGCAGGGATTGTCCCATCTTAAACTTTCGTCGAGAGTTGCCGAAACACTATCGACCTCGTTCTCCAGTTCCGAAGATCCCCGGCCATCTTCGGTGGTTGCGCGAGAACTTCCGCTGCCATTGGTTCGGACGGAGAGCGACGAAGGTTGCCGGTGCCTCTCGAAAATGTCCGAAACGCATTTCTCCAGGTATTCGTTTTGCGATCGAATCTCCGAACCACTGCTGCTGGTGCTCTTCCGTGTACCGATGGACACCGAAGACAGGGATTTGCTGCTAGTTGATTGTAAAGGCCGCGAAAGTGTTCCGTTTTTCTTATTGGCGTGGTTGTCTGTCGTACGCCTATTCCGACCTGCAAACGAAAAGGAAAAAAAATGTACAAAATAATTACATATCCAGCTGTAACAACTCTGCCCGATTGGCCGTTTTAAGCATCAAATATTCTTTCATGACATAAGTGATCAAACAGACTATTTCTTTTTCTTGGGGGGGGGGGGGGGGGGGGGTAAAGTTTATGAAAATGGAATCTTATATACATAATTATATCCAAATTATTTTGTGAGAGATACCGAAAACAAAAAACTGAAAAGTGGTTGTAAATCCTGAAGGCTGCATGTGTCGAAGGTAACCCAGTAGAGGTTGGACACCTAGAACTCTTCTCTTGTGATATCCACTGGTAGCACAGGGATATATGCTCCCTGCACCGAAGCATCCCCAAACAATATTGAAGTAATGGAACAATTTTCCTTAAATTTGCTATGACGAACATGTCATCGAGTAAGTTTTAGAAGTAAATCTAAATAAATGTTAACGCACTTTGACTAAGATCGTCTGTCGGACGTGGAGAGCCAATCGAACGTGAAGCTGAGGTAGGTTGTGGACTTGAACCATCTGTTCTCTTGGGCAAAGCTACCAAGAATTCGTTTTCAATGATCGGGAGCTGTAGCGGCTCAGTGCCTTCCTCTTTCGGCATCATCGTCGAAATCCTCAATCGTCAACACATAACATCCAGTGCATTGCAAAAAGTAAAAAATAACAATATCCCTAGCAAATTCCTCAGATATTCAGCTCACATAAAGATTACCTCGCTACTACCATCAAATGGGAATACATGTATTATCTTAAAGTATGATAGCTGGCTATTCCAGCTTTTCAAAGTCATTCAGAAAACAGTTGTGACAGTTGACCGAGGATGCGTCTTTGCCATTAAAATCGCGGATATAAAAAAAAAACATTTACTGCACAGTGATGCAATTGACTGTTTAATCAAATGAGTTCACAGAAGATGTGGACTCCTCTGAAATGTATATTGCAAAGTTGATTACAGCTGGCACTGAGCGATTAACGGCGCCGTAAAACAAAGATAAAAAATTAACGGAGAGGTGTCGTCTGTACCAACAAGGAGTTGTACTTCAAAGTGATTCAAAGTCGATACAAATGTCATCTAAATAGAAGCCGCACATGGCCTGGAATATACGAAACAACGGACGTGAGAATCATCTTCATTTTCAGCAAGTCACAAATCAATACCAGCGTGATCTAATGAAACGGGTGACGACCCCAAGCAAAAGATCTCTCCAGACGGCAAACCACAACACAATCATGAAAATGTTGTTGAAGACAATGAATGTTCCAATGCTATATGATCTGCTATTGATGAGGTATTGAGCAGATAATAATAGAGTATTGATTACTGTTGCCTGGCTGGGAGAGAACAGAGTTGTCTAACATGATGCGGCGAGCCGCAGTGCGACTGCCAAGGTTGTTATGACCGCACGGTTAACATGGCTTAATGTTCAACCTTTTATGGAGTGATGAGGTCCGACATGAAAATGGGCAGGTGGTTACAACTTGTTTATGAATGGAAAAACAGGCACTGCATCAAATTGGCAAAGCAGTGCATTTAATGAGCACAGGTGCGTGATCCGTAAGAGTTGATTTCAAAGTTTATTTCAAATCATACGTTGAAAACAGGCCTAAAACAAATAAACAAAGCACGAACACTTCCTATAGTCCGAAGACAAATCCTAGCTTACAAATTTCCGAATTCATATTACCAAAAATAGCCCTGCATCAAGAAAGGCAACCACTGAAGGCATCAAATGAAGTCAGTGCCAGTCTGTACAAGTTGTTCTAAACGCATATCCCGAACTCTCATATATGAAAATTGCGCCCGCATTTAATTATTACTAATATTATACAGGGCGGTTTATCACAATAACGTTCCAATCTTCAGGACTCCAAAGGTGAAAACTGGTCTACATTAAATTGGCAAAACAACTATCCATGAATCCCATGAGGTCAGATGACGAGTTAATATTTTTTAGCACTTCTTGAATCCAAAGCTGAAACAAGGCTGAAATTCAGTTCAATCGCGCAAATGCAACAACGACAAAAGGGAATCGATCCGAGATGAGTTATCAGTTTGATTGCAATCATGTGCATATATGATATACTAGAATCTCAAGTTGGAAACAAAAATGAATTCAGGTTTCAACAAGTATATCCACATGTTAAAAGCATTCAAATACATGAAGTTCACAAGAGTCAAAGAAGCGCTCACAGATAATGTTGTCTTTATCTTGAAAATATACATTCAAGTAGGACTTCAAGTATGTATATCATGAAGAACAAAACGTAAGTTCAGAGTCCAAAAACAACAATGCACCTATGTTATCATGAAAATGAAGGAATTAGGGGATGAAATTCTCGGGGAACTTGTACGTGACTAGACGAAATGGTTGCATTGCAGCTTAGATCTCCAGTCAGCACTGCTATCAAGAGTTGATCTGAATTGAGAAAAGCAAAGATTGTACACACAAATCAGTCCTAAGAGTTGTCCATTTCTCGAATAAATCGAGGATAATCTCATGCATTTTTATCAATTTCGGCTACGGTTCACATCTATCAGTCATATGTATATGAATTTCATAACGCAGATCCCAATGCTACAACAGAGAGAGACGGTGCACCATCCTTTATGACGAGCTTACACCTCGCTTTCTCCTTCAGAATATAACGGCGTTTAGAATTCAACCCCAGAAGCGATTTTTAGATGTTTGCTCTGAGGACAAAACAAACCTTCGATATCAGACTGAATAAAAGACAAATCCTGCACAAGAATTGAAAGACCGTTCCTCAAGATAGAAACCATATACTAACGTGTCCCTGGTGAGTGTGACATATTGCGTAAGAATCAGAGGGTTTGTAAATATAAGGTGGACATGGGTCGGGATTAATGCTTTTTGATGACACTTTGTCACCAAACAAAAAGGTTACAGATTTCCTCTCAGGTGTAAGAAGAGAAAAGAAGAAAACGCCTCAAGCTGCGGTAAGAGAGCTTCGTCTTTTCAAAGACCCACTTTCTGAGCTGCAAGCGGCACAGACTTCTGAAATCAATAATCTAAATGAGCTTAACTCTCATCGATATTTCCATTCGGCTCTGCTCTTTTTGAAGTTCCCTTTCTTGTTAAAACTGGAAGCTTATTATTAGTACATGTTTGCCTGTTATTCAGAGTTACATGTGTACATCTCTTATAAAATGAGAATAAAACGTTTGCAAAGAGAAGATATAAGAGAAGATATAAAGGGGTGAACTGACGCGATGCGATAGTATCTCAAAATATTTGTGAAGACTGTTACAGAAAGAAGACTATACAACGTGAAGGTGAATAATCTGAATATGATGCGATGCGATTTCATCGCATTTATTTTGAAGTGAGCTCAAAGGGGTTTGTTGTCCCTGCAGAGATGAAGACTCTGAAGTCCTATGAAAATAGAAATGCTCTTATTTGCTAACTTTTCACAATTTCACTGCGTTCACGGTTCTGCTCCCCAATACCTTATCCCATTAATTCAAAATTAGTAATACGCTCATCCACTTCCAGTTCTCTTGTCATCCCTAAAGCTGCGAAAACCGGAGGGGGGGGGGGGGGGGATCATTCGCCCACTCGTGTCCTAGGTTATGGAATGGCCTTCCTGAAGACATCAAAAACTGTTTAACCTCTGAAACTTTCAAGAAGCATCTTAAAACATTTCTGTTCACTTCCTAATTTCTTAAAAAGCGCCCCGAACACTCCATAGAGTGGATCTGACGCTATACAAGTCGCATTTATTATTATAATAATTATTATTATCATCAATATTATTATTTCCTTTATCCATAACTTGATGTTCTGTTGGTATATCAAACAGCAACCGGACTTCTTCCAGAAATCTAGGGTTATAATAATAATAATAATAATAATAATAATAATAATAATAATAATAATAATAATAATAATAATAATAATAATAATAATTAAAATAAATAACAATAATAATAATAATAATTATTATTATTATTATCATTATTATTATTATCATTATCATTATTATTATTATTATTATTATTATTATCATTATTATTATTATTATCATTATCATTATTATTATTATTATTATTATCATTATTATTATTATTATCATTATCATTATTATTATTATTATTATTATTATTATTATCATTATTATTATTATTATTATTATTATTATTATTATTATTATTATTATTATTATTATTATTATTATTATCATCATCATCATCATTATTATTATTTCTCAAATGTTGGGGTGGTTACTGGTTACTGGACTACATTTTCTCTTTCCAAGAGCCATTTTCTTGAAATGGCATTGCACAGAACAGTAACTGCAAGCAGGAAGATCCCATCACCCTGCTGCAAGTAATCCTATTACTACTTTTTCTTTCTTTCTTTCTTTCTTATTTTTTCCCCGCCATACTGAATAACCAGATTGTATAAAAGAAGAGACTGTCGCTTTGAAAATGCACAACAAATAATTCTATTTCATACATATATTATCTTGTCCCCATTTAAGAGAGAAAGCAATTTGGTGGAAAAAATAAATGTCCGTTATAAGGGGTGAATAGGAAAACAAGGGCTATAGGAACTGAAAGTGGAAATATGCTTCATTATTTCTTGTCATGATATTTATGAAGACTCCCCTCCTCCCCCCCCTTTTTTTTTGGGGGGGGGGTGTTAAGCTGACTGGTGAAGTGAAGAAACAGATGGTCTGGAGTGTGCCACGAGTGAATTCATTAAAAAAGGATTGATAACAGCTGAGTAACTTCTTGATCATCACGTTGATTTAACTGTCATGCAGGGTTTATTCAAAGAGTTACATGTATTATAGAGCTCAAAACTCGTTGTTTCATTATGTAGGCCCAGGAACAGGAAGGTATTACTATGCACCTCCTTAAGGTTCTGCACATGTACATAACTGAAGAGGTTTACTGTAGCAAAATCTGAGACTTTGCCACACCTCATTTTTGAAGCAAAGAGGCACACAATCTTTGGTTCTGCTCCACCGGGATTGCTGATTTTTCTATGACCTTTTTTCCCTGCATATCAAAATTGCTGATTTTTTTTAAACCAAGAGGCAAACTGCAGAAATGACTGACTTATTACTTAATCCTTAATCACTGCAACTATTGGTAAGTGATTTGAATATTTGTTATGAGTCTTTTGTTAATTTGTTGAGAAAAATTTTCTCCCATGAAGACACAAAAACTGTCAAGGAATATATTGAAATTTGTTTTGAAACTAAAGGAATAGTGTCTTACTTACTTTTCTCACTAAAAAAGAGAAATATCCTCTATCATGGAGTGTGAAAGACAATTTATTCAAATTGTTCCAAATAAATTCATTACACTGCTCTCCAGAGGTTTGGGTAACCTGTAATTAGAATTGATTTTCACAATAACCACTAGTTATTTATCATCAGATTTGTAGAGTTTCCACAATTTTGAACCTAAGTGAAGAGCAGACATCAGCATTGAAGTTGACACCAGTTCAACAATAATTATGTAGAACATTTCATGAGGCAGTCATGTATGAAAAAGGCGACCTACCCTCCAAGGCTCCAAAATATTATCTCTAGCAAGCATATAAAAAGATCACTAGTTTGATCAGTTCTGTCAGCATATTTGCCCTTCCACCATTCTACAATATCTGACCCTTGTTTGTACTGATGAATATTAAAATTTAGTGACTACATGTAAAAGACAATAATCATTCCTTTACTCACACAGAAAGTCAGGAACTAGTATTTTCATGAGTGCATCTAAGAAACTCATCAACATTTTAGGGACATCATAATGCTTTTTTCCCCTATTTTTTAAAATGGAAAATAAAATATTATTGTTCATTCTTTGAGTTTGTGAATTAAAGTGTACACGTTACGTACCAATCACCTGAAAAAAATAATGTATACAGCTTGTACTTGTGATATACATGTATCCCCCTAAAAAAAAAAACAAATAAAAGAGAGAGAGAGAAAAAAAAAACCCCTTTACCCAGCATTCTATTTATTATTTTTTAAAAATGTATTTATTTCATTTCAGGCAAAAGAATCTAATGTACAAAATACAAAGAAAATTGGAAATACCACCGACTAGTGGCCAGGGATAACCAAAAGGAAACTAGTTCCTGTTAAAAGGTTCTCCCGCACTAGTCGGTGGTTTACAAACATAGAAACATGTACATAAAAACATACAATCTATAGATCACACTCAGAGAAAAAAAGAAACAGAGTGATGCATGAAGAATAGAAACAAGAAGCAAGAAAGAAGAAGCAAGGGAGAGCATTGGAGATGGAAAGAAAGCCGAGTACTTATAAGTTATAATAAAAAAAAATTAGGTCAATGATATATTAAATTAAATTCATCAGATTAACACATTCCAGGGGTTAATGGTTAATAACTGAAACCACACAATTAGATTACAGAATTGAATGGTGGTATGATTCTGTAAACACCTTTGTTAATGCATGTTGGTGTGCATCCGTCATCTAGTCTCTCTCACTTATCACTTTGAAGTCAAATGAGAGTATATTTGAACTGCACTTTATTGTAATAAAGCTCATTTTATGAATACAGTACTAGTATACTGACACTGAATCTCTAATATACAGAGCAAAATGTCATTTGGTGACTGGTACAATTTACATAAATATTCACATTATCTAATAAGATAAAAATTTCTTTATTTAAATTCATATGTTTTGAATCACACAGATTTCTCATTAAAGAACCAGTCCCTGGTAATGACCACAGAATGGTACATTGAGGGGATTTAAACTGTTCAACTATTGGAGGTACATTTACATACATGTACAGTCAGTGGAAGTATCTTTCCATGTCTGCTGAAGAATCTGCACAGATGTGTGTCTGGACATTTCAAATAAGTGGACAGATGATTTTAAAAACAGAAAACCAACCAATTTGTAATTAAAGTTGTAATGACTTCATGAATCTTCCAGGAGAGGGGGGGGGGGGGGGAAGGGGGGGGAGGGGGGGGGGGGGAAGGGGGGGGAGGGGGGGGAAGGAGTTGAGGGAGAGGTTGGGTGTCTCTGCACTATTTTAAAATCAAACTGTTACATTTGCCCTAGGTTTCATGAAATTTCAAATGGAATAATCATGAAAAAATGTCACTTATAATATTGTACAAAAAATCTTTAAAAACTTTTCTAATTGACTACATGCAAACTTGTTCAAATAATGTTATAAATAATCTGTCAAGGATCCTAACTTGTTTGCAGAAAGGTATGGTATATATGGTATTTTGGTACTTAATCAGTAGGAATCATCCAAGAGATACCATTAACAGAGTTTAAAATGAAGGTGTGTTGTTAGCTGCTACTAATTGAAGTGAAGATTTTCAAGAACATTGCATATCATTATGGTGAATTTGTAACATGCTAAGGGATATATTCGCAAAATCTAGTTACATGATGTATTGCTTTAAATCCGATGGCAAACATAACAGCTTAACATTAACAAATGACATAATAGCCTATACGGCTACATGCAAGTTTCTAGACACCGAACACCTTTTTCTTCGAGTAGGAGCACTGCCAAACATACAACGCACATTGCTTTTTAGTCAACTGACCAACAAGGATACCTTTCATTTTAAGTCTGCCAAACTAAAATTACATAGTCTATTTCACTTTATTTCTTGCTTGGCTTTGCTTTGTTATCTTTCCTCTTTCTTTTCTTCTATTTACCCACTTTATTCTCTATAGAGTCTAGGCCTTGATATTTAAATGTATGATGATGGGGGACCCCTTGTCTGCACACCTAATATTTCACTTGAAATTGACAAGCTTTCTCTTTGGTATTCCTCTAGTGGCTGACCTCATTTTAATCCTCATACTCTAGAGAGTACTATTGTGCCAAAAATCTCATCAAAATTCGAATAAGAACAATGTCATTTTCACAAGAATAGGCGACAGTGTCAATTTGACACCAAAAATGGGAAGGTTCTCATGTCTGCGCACTCGTTCACTTCACACGCAGTTTGCGATTTTTTGCATGAAAGGTGGCATTTTCAAGGCATGTGAGTAAAAATACATAAAATAGATGTTTTACACCAGTCTTTCCTCATTTTTTCGCTGATACATATCATCAATATTAATATGAAGATGATGTGTTCATCGCATCTTTTGTGATGTTAGAATCGCGCAGTTACGCGCATGCGCAGACTTGGGCACTGCGCAGACACTGAGGCTGAAGCACAATTGGCTTTGAAAACAAAGTGCGTAGACTATCACCATAAATCATGATAATTCTTGATTCTCACGAGTCATAATATTGACTTAGAAATTATCACTATTAGTAATTACTAAAATTATTAGATCTAGGCCTAGATCTATATCATTATGGCAGAGTGACCTAACTTCGCGCAGGTCCAAACTTCGCGCAGGTCCAAACTTCGCGCACAGAGCCATATCTTAAAAACTAGAAAAGATTGTGAAAAAATGGTAGCACCAACGGAAAGAGCACCCTAACATTACCCCGGAAGTTACTTTCCTTTTGAAATTGGAAAAGGAATTTTGAAATTATGAATGAAAAATCGGCAAATTTGGCAGCGTTTTGCGTTTGTTCTGACAAAAACTGGACTTGTCGACAAGGGTCTAACGTTAGAATTCCTCTTTTCGAGAGACGATGTCATCAAAATTGTAAGTAAAATGTGGTATCAAACTATTCAGTGGCATTTTGCCTACCTAGTAATGCAATTATCTTACCTTTTATGGCTCTCAATTTTGTATTAATCACTTGAAAACTGGCGTGCGTGAAGTTAGGTCTCAGTATTTTTGTATGGTCTGATGCCCCTTGTCTGCGCATACGCATAACTGTGCGATTCTAACATCACAAAAGACGAAACGAACACATTCATCTTTATATCAATTTTAGCGATATGTATCACTGAAAAAATGACGAAAAACGGGCGAAAGGCGTCTATTTTACGCATATTTTACTCACATGCCTTGAAAATGCCACTTTCATGCAAAAAATCCCGAACTGCGTGTAAAGTGAAGGAGTGCTCAGACAAGGGCACCTTCTTCTTTTTAGCGTCAAATTTACACCATCGCCTTTTCTTGTGAAAATCACATTGTTCTTGTTCGGATTTCGATGAGATTTTCGGCACAGTTACTCCCTAGGATATGAGGATTAAAATGAGGTCAGCCATTAGAGGAATACAAAAAGGAAAGTTTGTCAATTTTAAGTGAAATATTAGGTGCGCAGACAAGGGTCCCCCATCATAACACTTTTCCAGGTCCAGAGCGGTGCGATACGACATCAAATTTTGCGATCGCGATATCTCCGGAATTCTTCGTAAATAACATGTTCTTCTAGCGCCCATTTGAAATCTAAAACTTTGTTTTGCCTTTGGTGTCATTTAAATCAGAAAATTTTTTGGGTAAAAATTGAGAAATCATGGATCAGAAATGGCCTTCATTAAAAAATTAAAATGTGTGCGAACTATGGTCCCCCCATCATATAGGAGTAGATCCCCTAAAGTTAGACCTAGTCTGTCTAGCAAGTTCTGTGGATTATTATGGACCATGATGAAATAATTTTCAATTACCAAATATGCGGTCTTTTTTCAGTTAATGTACGATCTATGGTTCCTACACTTAACATTTTTATAACAAACTTTTTTTTTTTTACCTGTTTCTAGTGCACTGTCTGAATTTGTTTCATCTGGACTTCGTTTGCGATCTTTGCTGTGCTTGCTTTTCTTCTTCCTTTTACCAGATTTCTTTGATTTTTCACTGTGTCCAGATGACCTCCTACTAGGAGGTGGTTTATCATCCATAATCAGGGTTACATGTCTACAGCATCATCGTAAACTGGATCTGATTTTGGGGCTCCATCTCGGGCTCCATCTCTCCAATCAACAACAGAAGTCCAGACAGTAAAACCAGCACGAATTTCAACGAATGGGAACGTGTAAACCGTTTCGATGAACGCTGCTGATGACCTTTGACCGTTGCTCTGAGAGTAGCTAATTGGCAAAATGTGAAGTATTGAAAAACTTCTTTGCACATTAATTTGCTTATAAATTTACTGTTGAAAAAAAATGAACCTAATTCCAAGAGTACAACATAAATTGTGTCCTGATTTGTATAAATCGTTCGTGAGCCAACTACACGAGCAAAATTAACAAATTATAAAATTAAAATGCGCCCATTTTTCGTGTAAGGGGATATAGCTCAGTGGTAGAGCGCTCGCTTTGCATGCGAGAGGCCTCGGGTTCGAGCCCCGATATCTCCAGCAAAAATTTTTTTTTTTCATTTTCTTTTTTTTTTTTTTTTTATAGTTGTTATCTAATTTAAAACAAAGAAATCCAGTATGAGCCCGAAATTTGAAGGAATTTGATTTTCTTACTTATTTTTTTCCTTTTTTAGAGCATACCTTTCTTTTTAAAGAACACTTCTAATTTTGTTTCTAAAAGAACATGACCTGTCTCTCTTTTTTTCAAAACACTGTTTGAGCTCTTTCTATATGTCGATCTCTCCCCCTCCCTCTCCCTCTCTCCTTTCCCCTTCTCGTCCTCTCACAAAAGCCCCCCACCCCCCCCCCCCCCCCCCCCCCCCCCCCCCCACAAAAACCTCTATGGTGACCCTTCTCTCTTGTTCTTTTTCTCTCTCCCTGCTGCCTCTTCTCTTCTATACCTGCTGCCCCCATTTTCTCTCATCCCTATGCACACTTCCCTTTCTCTCTCTCTCTCCCTTCTCTTGATCACTCAATCCTTTACCTTTTTTACTACTAGTATATATAACCCATCTCTCTGTGTTACCCTCTCCTCTCCATCTCTCTCTGTTCAGCTGCCCCTTTCTTCCATCTCTCTCACTCTTCCTCTCTCTCTCTTCTTTCTCGATGCTGCTTCCCTTCTCTCTCTCTCTCTCCCTCAGTCACTTGACATAATACATGCTTCAGTGATGATAATTGTTCCAGGGGGTGTTTCATAAAGCTGTTCGTAAAGTTATGAATGATTTTACGAACGACTTGAATATGGCAAGCCAAATGGGATTCTAAATCATTATAAATCACATTAGCTTAAGGGGAGATATGCAGACGTAGATTAACATTACTAATGTTAACAAATTTTTTTATTGCAAGGTATATTTTTTTAGCCAAATTTTAATTATAGGAAATGCAGTCACATTTTGGTGAAACAGAACAAAAATTGGGTATCATATTTGGCACTTCATATTCCAGTTGTTCGCAAAATCATGCGTAACTTTACGAACAGCTTTATGAAACACCCCCCAGGCTTTACTATGTCAAAGATACACAGTTAGGGTCAGGATTACGACAGGGTTCTAGGTCAGGCTTAGGTGTAGGGTTAGGGTTGGGCATATCGTTAGGTCCAGGATTAGTATTCGGTTACTATACAAAACTGACATGGAGCAATTGTCATAGATTCCTCTCTCCATCCCTCTCTCTCTCTTTCTCCATGTCTCCCTTTCCTTCCTCCCTTACATAATTTCTCTCTCTGAGCTACCCTCTTCTATCATTCTTTTTGTTTTGCCAATCCTCCTAAACCCTCCCTCTTGTCCCTTTATACAGGTGAACCTCACTAGAACTCATCTGGACCAAGGAAATTACATTTCTATATTGAAACCTTGTTATATCAGGGCTAAAAAACTATAAAATACAAAGAAGTGGGACCAGCAAAATTACCTTGTTTTAACAAGAGTCTGTTGTAATGCCGTTCTTTATAATAAGGTTCTGCTGTATAAGACAAATCGGCTAGTGTTCACAGAGCATTAATGGTCATTTAATGTGCATTTATTTATGAAATTCTACAATGCAGTGATGTCTGCATCCAGCAAACATATTCATTATCATATAAATCATGATGCATACATGTAAATATTTTTTCCTTCCTTTGATATAACTGTGGAAAAAAAATATTACTCTTACCTGCCTTGAAATAGATGTAAAATGAAATCTAACAATTATGATGGATAGAGCTGACAAACACAGCTAAATTGAACACTTTTTACCCAAGTCGAAGAGATATTTTTCTTAGGGATAGCACTTACAAACCATGAAATATTCTTTTATGAATGGTATACCGGTTTGCAAAGCCCTCCCAAGTGCTAAATCTCATATCACCCCCACAGATTAACCACATGTGGTTTTGCACTCAAACATTAGTGTAGAGACATTTACTTAATTGGGTGCTCTTTTCATCAATCCATAATATGTTCTCAATTAAAGACTTAAAAGAATAAGAAATGCAATATTTGTAAACAGATCAATTACATGTCAGGTTGTTCAGTCTATTCAAATAATTCACAATAATTCATATCAGGATAAAAAGAAATAACTACCCATGCTTTAGTATTCCTAGCATCATTTAAATAGTTGAAAATATGAATATAAATACACTTTTGATGAGTAACAAATCATCCATTTACAGCCAGATTTCTATAATCCCAGATAAGTAGTTCAGAACTTTTTCCTTAGGGGTAACAATACTATACAATACTGTAATCAATCTCTGAGCAAACTTTGTTTTGACTTTTGTTGAAGAATATAATTTTAGTTTTACTACAATAAGACAATTATGTCACATTTTTGTTCAACATAAAAAAAAATAGTAATATTAAGCTTTGTTTTTATACTTAGATAGTGAGCATAGTGAGAGGCAAGTAAAGATGATATTATGTCATGAAAAATAAAGTCATAAATAATTGAAATGATGCACTGGTAACCAGAGAGAGAAAGAGGGAGGATTGTTGTGGAAGAAAAGCAAAACAGAAAAAGATAAGGTGGTGTACTTACTTAGTATGTATGAGCTGTTAAAAACTAAGAATTTCCCTAAATCTTAGATATACCATCAAGAATTTCTTATGTGCCTTAATAACATCCATACTACCCCCCCCCCCCCCCCCATTCTTTTCATTAACTCTTACATAATGGAATAATCAAAATTGATTGAATTGATTAGTGCCTTTGGCAAAGAATTCCATTGCAACCTGTGAAAAACTTATGCAAAGAAAAATGCTTGAGGTGACTTTGTTATACAGCTTTGATTATGCAATTCATTTGTATGTCAGTCTCCCTATTAAAAGACATCTGCATAAATTTTCATTGCCTTATTGTATACTCCTACATTTCCTAGAGTCCTACAAAATGCAATTTATGCACATTATACACTGATTCCGCATTGGCTGAGATTTGTGAAGCCGCCCAACCTTCACATTACCACTCAAAGTACCACTCCACGAATGCATTCCCCATTTGTTTGTGTACTAATCTACCCTTAAAAAATGGGCTTAATTCAACGTAAAATGCTGGAATTTTCAGCTCTTAACTGCATATATCGTCAAATAGAAGGCTTTGGACCAAGATTTCGCCCATGATCATGATTAAAATGAATTAGTCTAATTTACATACAAAGTCATCAAGGTTTTGAGGGGTAAAAATGGCCCTTTTCACCCTTGCATCTGCTTCGAGTGTTTGTACAGTGCGTAATAGCCAATGAGATATCCAGATTCTTTCCATAGAGATCAGTGACATTATAGGACATAAAATAAGCTTTTGCTGAAACTTGCTATCTAGCTATCTTATTATTTTTCTGTATGGTAATGAAAAGGTTATCTAATAATACATACAAGAAGATGCAATTATAAAATACTTTCATTGCAAGCTTATTCTTGAGAGGAATATCTCGTGCGCACCTAAATATAAGAGGAATGTAGAGTTCCAGTAGATGTTGAAAAACCATGAGAAAAGGGACAACCAAGCAGTCAAGTTTTCCTTGTTTTTTCATATTAAAGAGCCTTCAGTTCTTTTTTTTTTTTTTACAGATATGAAATAATCTGAACAATGCATGTTCCCATACAGTATGTCCTTCTCCTCTCTAATTCTTAGCCTGTCTTAAGAAACTTCCCAGTAATATGGACTACAAAACCTGCAAAAACTTTCATACACACAAAATGCCATGAAATGCTTAAAGTGTACCAATCATATGAAAAAGTAATTTGCTCCTAAAGGCAAAATAGCCCCAGAAAACCTTACCCAGCATTCTAGGGGTTAACGGTTAAGGAGTTTGAATAAATTAAAGGATAATGTAAGACCCCACAATTAGGACGTTTACAGAATCAAACGGCTGTTGGATTTCGTAAACGCCCTAATTCATGCCCCCACATGTGATGTGAACTCGCAATATCTCTTTCTAGAAGTAATATTTACCACAAAGCTCGTATCATGAATATAGTGTAGTAATATTGAATCCCTAACAAACAATGAAAAATGTATTTTGGTGATTGTTACACTTTAGTGACATAAAAATGGAGTACATGTATTGCCTTTCATGAAAGGTTGTTTCCCAGAAAAACAGCCCTTTACAAATATTAGGTTTCAAAATATGTACGCACCATGTATATCTCACAAGAATAAGTGAGAGACACATGCATATATGAGAGTTTTTTTCCAAACAAATGGCCCTCCATTCATATTTGAAAAAAATATCAATTATGAGAGAATGTGTGCAGCACTATGCATTTCTCTAAAGAATAAGCCGTTATATAAAATCTTGCTCATTGGCCAGGGCCGGAGAGACTTTTGTCCATGAATTTTCTCTTAATAAAGCACATCCAGAACTTGCTTGGTCTGCCTGTGGCTGGGTCGATGACCTTCTCAACCAGACGCTGACCCGTCTCCTGCCGGATCTGCTGGAGGTAGCTCCTCATTTGGTCTGGAGATGGAGGAAAGAAAAAAGAAGAATGGGGCAATTTCACATGGGAAGCACGATCAGCTTACTTCAGATTTATAGTATAAAAACAATCACTTTGATAGTCCAGAATAGCCAAAATCTTTAAATTAAAAGAAGCTCTAAAAAAATAAGAATTCCACCATCTTGGTCAGTATTGGTATAATATTTGATTTTACATAACCTTTACGTTATTTGAAAGTGACACCATTTGACCAAGGTACATATACCACAATACCATGAATGTAAGTGGAAAATTGTTGGAATATAAGAGTTCAGGTGAAAGAATGGGCATATTTGCAAAGTATTAGCTTGTAAGTCTTGTAAGTGCACCAAGGATTTATGTCTTGGTGAGAATACATCCTTTTGGCCCAAATTCACAAATGAGAATTAAACCATGGGTTAATGTTCAATCCTCCATAAGTGTACTAAGATGAGCGGATTGGTGCACACTGCCCATCCGCACACTTCAAGAAGATACATAACTGGACCAGATTCTGGGCATGTATGCTTAAAATAAACATGAGGGGGGGGTGTTACACCACCCCATGATTTAAACTTTTTTCCCATGAATTTGGGCCATTGGTTTTCAATAAATAAAGTGAGAATGATTGAATCTCACCTTCTTCTGATCTGTTAGCTGGTTTCTGGTACATGGCATTGAGAGGGAAGCCTGCTTCCCCTGGGATGTTGAACTTGGCAATAGCTAGAGTCGCCATCTCCTTCTGAGCCTCATTCTTCGATGGGCACTAGTGATTAAAGAGGACCATAACATTCAACAATTAGTCGTCTTTTTTATGAACTGATGAATTCTGCACCTGTGCCGAAACGCGCGTTGGGGAAAACGTTTTAACGAGCCGTTGAACTGTGTTTGCATGGCCAGTGCTTCCTTATTCTGTATTAATATACATGGTATTATACACCATTTTAAAATTCAAGTCATAAGTTTTTCTTTTAATGCATATAATGAGACATTAATTTATGCAAAAAAAGCGAATTACATTATTCAAGAACATCTACTTATTATGTTTTCCTCCAATTCACGTTCCTGCATACCGTGCACGGAATCGCCGGTTTGTAAAACGACCACAAATTATGAAAATACAGTGTGTTTATATATGGCGTGGCAAACCGCGCCTCTTATAATTAGATGCGCATAATGCGTCAGTAATAGGCACCCCAAGTTGCACAGATGCTACTCCACACCTTTTTGCCACCCAGGGGCACAAAAGATAATTTATGCCTCAGCTTTTTTTTTAAAGCTCCTCAAAAACTATTTATTTAAGCACAAAAAGACCCCTCAAAATGCAGGAATTCACTGCGGGGGTATGCCGATTCATATGTGAACAAGCCTTCATTGTGATTAAATGTAATCAAATTTCAGGACCTCTGTGCGCAAACTACTTTTGACATTACTCCATTCATAACTAAAGAAATGATCTTTGACATAAATGTTTAAAAATCAACCAGGACATAATCATTTCTTGAGTAAATGATGGGAAAAGCTGGCTTTCCTTTAATTATGAAACACACTGTTGAATCACTGAACACACTGATAACACGATGATTGGGCAGCAGGGAAAAAAATACACGGGGGCTCGGGGCGAATTCGCCCCCGAAACACCAAAAAGAGCCCTGGAAAACTAAAAAAGAGCCCCTGAAACTCTCATAGGGTCCAATGTAAACTGTAATACAATGTAGAAAATTTGGGTGGGTGGGCGCAAAGAGTAGCCCCGGAAAAAAAATAATTAATTTTTTCCCTGTTGGGCAGGACCATGGTATTCTACATAGCAGTTACAATCAAGGAGCAAAATGGAGTGATGGGAATAGAAGTGTAAAGAACGCAAAAGGAAATGCATATTGTTTGCATTCCGGACTCGTCTTTTGTACCACTCTAATTTGCAAGGCTACCTTAGCACT
Organism: Echinometra lucunter; assembly: GCA_029962745.1. Taxonomy (NCBI): domain Eukaryota; kingdom Metazoa; phylum Echinodermata; class Echinoidea; order Camarodonta; family Echinometridae; genus Echinometra; species Echinometra lucunter. The sequence goes on along the minus strand of CM057154.1, from coordinate 22,886,499 downwards.
GTCAGCTTTTGGGATTAGTGTACCTGTGCAGTCAGCACATAGTTTTGTTTACACATTTGGTGTAAGGTGTCTTGTGCTACATCATAAATCATACACGGGCAGTACCTTAACGAAACTGGCCAAGGCCCTAGGACAGGAAGACTTGGAGAAATCATGAGGAGGGCTACATCCAGCAGTGGATGAACTTGGCCTAGTGAGGTGAGGTCTTGTGCTACTTAATGTGTCTACTAGTAACCACTTTACTATGCAAACTGTTCAAGGTTGCCCCCTGGGAAACAAAGCTAAAATTGTTCCAAGATTACAGATCAACAATAAAGTTAGAGAGAAGGAACTTTTCTAGTTTTGCTATTGGTTGTACTGGAATGTCAAATGGACTAGTACACCAAGTAAAGGGAAAGACTTATTTGGAGTTTTTGTCTTACCTTTTGCAACTTCTTGAGACATTCTGTGATGTACAATGTGATGTAGATGAGTACTCTATCAGCTTCACTCTGTCAAATTAAAATTTGATAAAATCATAATTAAATTACCACAGAAAATTATGAAAATTACATGTAGCTGTCACAAGTAATAAGTAACACAATCAGAAAAAAATCTACATTAGCAAGCTCCTTTAAGGCTCCTTCCTTTGGCAAGTCTGCATTACTCTATTTCAAAATATAATCTATTTCATTAAATGTATTAAAGTAATTGAGATGGGGCGGAGGTGGGTGGGGCAACAGTCCATTTATTAGCATTACGTCTAAGAGATCACAATGACCAAGAAACAATGGGTGAAAATTAAACTAAAACTGAGGAAGTTGTAGATGACCATGGCATTCATCCCCCCCCCCCCCCCCGGGTATGTTTACAAAGTGAAATGAGAAAACACATATATAAAAAGGAAAATATACATTTAAAAATACTACTTTTGATGGAAGTTCTACTTTACAAAGAACAAAATATTTTGACAAAATTACTATCAAATCATGATAATTTGATGGTACTTGCATGCAGTGTTCTCGCCAGAAAAAATTCCACACATGTCGGCACATGTCAAGGACATGTGCTGCCACTCCTGATGATGAGGGCGGGTGGGGGGATTCCCCCTCCCGCGCGATTCGCGGGATATGGGAGCGTGACCCAAAGTGGAGACTTATAGTGGAGATACTTGCACCACTAGGAGCTCTGAAGCCCTATATCAGTAAATACAACTTACAAGATATGGGAGAGCAGGAGAGTGGAAATTAAATAAGCCTGTGCAATCAAAAGTATTTTTCTACCCATGTACATTTTTACCCATATGGATAGATACATGTGGTACCTGTTCAGAATTTGTCAGCAATCTGGTCACTGACCATATCAAGTGACCACATCACATTCTCTCCCTCTCTCACTCTCTCTTCCCCTCTCAGTATTTTCCTCTCTCTCTCTCTCTCTCTCTCTCTCTCTCTCTCTCTTTCTCTTCTCTGTATGACCATGGGGGAAAATCCTACTCATAAAATTTTACAGCTTCTTTCAGCCTTCAACCTATTACCAACTACACTGTAGCTATTTAATGGGGAGTACACTGGTCTGTCCCTGGAAACTTCACAGGCTTACAGCAGTTGAACTATATTGCCAAAAGTAAAAAAAAAAAATCTCTGGCATTTTTTTATTACTGTTAGGAATGTATACTCAATTTCTTTTTTTACCCTTGTCGCCACGCATGTCGGGGCAATTTCACACATGGTTCTACTTTGTCTGAAATCCTGCACACATGGTATTTGAACCATGGGTATTATGTACTGCCGAGAACAATGCTTGCATGGTACTTTCATGGTTTTGATGGTAATTTATGTCAAAGTACCATGGGTACAATGGTACTTTTTTTTATAGGGATAACTTTTATGCTTGTTCTTGCAAAGTTCAACACAGGTGATTAGCAAATGTTTGTCATTTCAGTAACATAGAGTAACATACGTATGAATTTTTTTCTTTTTTTAAAAATTAAGCTTACCTTGATTTCATAATTTTTGAAGAAGACGTTTGCCTTGAAAAAACTTAATGCTTCATCAATGATATCAGGCTCATCAGCTAAAAAATAAAAAATGCACAATTAAGATCTCCATTACTAAACTACACATAAGCTGCTAGGCAGTAATTTGGCAAATAATGCTCAAAGAAAGCAACAGTTACACAATATGAAAGTGTTTTTTAAAATTTATTTATTACTACATATTTCAGTTTATTGCTATATAATTGTAGGGGTGAATATGTAAAAGAAAATCTAAATCAAAGATGTAAGGTTAAGTTAAGGGTGAGTGAGGAGAGCATTCGTATGTCGGGCTGCATAAATTTCTTTGGCAGTCACTCTCTAAGTTGAAGGTATAAATCACAACAATTAGCTAAATTCAGAAGTGGATTTATGGTTGCACTTTGATTTTGGGTCAAGGTTAGGGTTATAGATTGATTCAGGGTTGAAATTTGCAATTCAATTAGCTAAAAGATGTTTGGTCATGCAGAATTGGAGAATAGCGTTGATATACTCATTTTTTGTGCGTGTTTTGCTCTTTGATTTGGTTTATATTGTTTTGACTTTCAGCTTTCTGTTCATTTATACAGACGATGCGGCATACTGTGAAGAGTGCACATCAAAAAGCTGTTCAGTATGTGCACGTTCAATGCTTTTCTCCAATTCGATTAGTGTAGAAAACTGTCACAGTCTTACAGAGCTGTTGTTGGAGGATACTGCAACCAACCATGACTTACAAGAGCTAGGAGCTGGTCCTCTAAACTTGGTCCTGAGAGGCAGAAGGGCTAGGTTGCCTGTCTTCAGCTGAGCATTGACAAACTGGGAGTGGTAGGCCTGGATATGACAAACCATATGTGAGCATTCATGATTAACTCCAATTGAACAACCAATTAAAAAATCATGAATATCACATATTTTCACATTGTAACTTATGAGTCTAGATCTATAGTCTGTATAGAGACACTCAATGAAATTTTTTTTTTTTTTTTAAATTGTTCCAAAACTGACGAAATAGCATGTTTATGTAAAAACATAAATATCAAAATTTCAAATATCATATTCAAGATTCAAGATTCTTTATTGGTCCATGTATATTATTACACAGAAATTTTCACAGTGAACCAAATTTGCAAAGTGCAGTTTTGTAGCCGTTTTGTAGCCACTTTGTAGCTGTTTTGTAGCCGTTTTCAAAAGGGCTACAAAACGGCTAAAAAAGAGCGAAAAAATGGCTACAAAACGGCTAATCTGCTGATTCTACTCACTGTGTTTGTTTCCATTGGCTCTTTAACATAATACAATAACATAAAGAAAACAAAAAACAATAACAGGACATAAATGAGTAAATAGGAATGCAATTCATGAAAGTATAACATATACATCATAACATTAAAACTAAGTATGTTTATCTAATTTGCTGGATAGTACTATAACTGATTACAGATCGCCTCTCCCAAACTCCTAAACTCACGGACCCATCCCCCACCCACCCCTGAAACCCTCATTATTCTTCAGTTGTCCGATTTTGCAATTTACATTTTTGATGATTTTGATGATGGGGGCCATTAAACAGGTAGCCTGTTACCACGGTATCATTGGCATACTTTATAATACTGCAAGAGGAATTTGTGGTAGTGCATTTACTAGTGTACAACGAAAAAAAAAAAAAATGGAACCCCTCCTGGGGAGAAGTCCTTTGCAAAAAAAAATGGAACCCCCCTCCTGGGTTATCTTTTAGAGTCTGGTACCCGTCCAAATTTTGGGTAGGAACCTGGTTACCTGAAAACAATACAACAGAAAAAAAATGATCTAAATCTCCCCATAAATATGCTTAAATTTTCAAATTAATAGCAGCTAAATAATTTAAAGGAAATATGAATACTGTGGACAATATTGAAATATTATGAATTTATTTCCATCCAATTTAGGTGATGATTAATAATTTATGTCCATATCATTTTGGGGGATCATTCTTATTTTCTTAAGTTCAACTTTCAAGTTATGTTTCCAAGTAGTTGGTGGAAATGTTTATCATTCATGTAGAGACCTTATCGGGCATGTAAATTGTAATCGAGAAATCAAAAATAGAAAATGTGTCTTCATTCCGAGTGTACATTTGACCTAGAATCTACACGACAAAATTATGAATATCCTTGATTTAACCACACATATTTTTCAACAGGAATTATGCAATGAAAATAGGGACTTATTGTTAATCATGTTAATTCAGTAAATGTGACATTAGACCGAAAAATTCTGTCTCTAACATTTGTCGTATCTACCAGAATAAGAGGCTAACACAATGTTAGAGACAGAATTTTTCGGTCTAATGTGACATCAACTTAAGCGAGGCCGAGGGTGATTGTGTGTGCTCAATTGCTGGGTGATTGTTTGGTTGAATTTTTTTTGCATATTCTTCTTGTAACGGAAGCTTAGTCCTGGCACCCAAATGGCAAAATTATAACATTCTGGGCGATCAAAATTTCAAAATTTATATTAAAATCTGGGCGCCCAGCCCAGCCAGGCCCCCAGACAGGTGCCAGAAAAAAATGTTAGTGTGGAGCCCGGGGGGGTCACTCTCCACATGGCCTGCTACGCACCCGCGTCCAGAAAAAGTGTCGAAAAGGGTCCCGTTTCAGGCACTCAGGCGTCGTCGACGTCTTTGGCAAAAAGGGTTGCTTTTCAGCACCATTCGCTGGTAAATCGCCTCTTAGGGTAGCCTTTTCTCACTCTTCACGCCATTTAGGGTTGCTAATTTGGTTATGCAGATTACGCCATTTAGGGGTGCAAATTTAGGCAAATTTGAACATACCTATGCCATTAACACCATAGGGATTCAAAATAATCCTCACACACGCCGGCGCGGCCAGCACTTATGAGAGTGACCCCCGTACAGTCTCCCAAGCTAGTCTCTTACACCCGGCTCTATACTAGGCAGCACGCGTTACCATACACACGCCCATAGGTCGCAGAGGATGTTAGGCTATGGCTATGCTAATCATCGATGCTAATGCAACCGTTCCGTGCCTGTTTGAAGCTACTATGCTCGGCTGCACAGCATGCATTTGCACCATCGATATTTTAAAAAATGGATAAAGCAACAGGCCCTCATTGGAAGCCCACCACAGACACCGGAAACACTTGAAAGTACTCTCAAAGTGCCACAATTTCTTTTTTATATCTAGCATTTTCCAAACGTCTCAAAACACATTATTATCGCACCGTGAGTTTCATTTGACGGAAATTTTATTACCATAGAAGAGCTGTTTATTGGTGAGTAAATATATCAAGTCTGAGAAAAAGTTTTACTCGTGTGTACTTTGTTTCACTGGTTTTCTTTCGTGTTGTTATTCCTAGAGGCTAGCCCCATATACTGTTAATTGTGTTGTGTTTTTCAATTCAAGTCAGTAGTGGCCTAGCATTACTTACAATGTAAGTTACATGTAGATCTATCCTGTCCTTGACTGACCCACTCACGGGAGTGATAGCTTGACTTGTCTTTGTGTACAATTCAATGCAAAAACAAAATTGCATTTCTGAATGAATAGACTAGTATATTTCAGCTTAATGAATTATTTAACCACAAATGATAGGTGCAAAAATCACACGAGTAAAAAAAAATTCTCAGACTTAAACTAGGGTAAGTCCACCCTAGAAATTTCACTGTCTCAAATGAAGGAGATAAATTTGAACAGCATTTTAAAAAAGAAATGAGCAAAATATGGAGTGTCCGAGGTGTTGCAAGAAATTGGAACATGCTCGATTTTTTATTTTATTTTATTTTTTTTTTTGGGGGGGGGGGCTTTTTACAGTCTCTGCAAAGTCTCGCGACATCTCCGAGACGTATCCATTAGTTGCGGAGGCTAATTATATCTGCGACTGCTGAGACGTCTCTGCAATATCTCCGAGACGTCTCTGAGATGGCTCGCGGAGACTAGGAGGAGACCAGAAAGACTGATGAGACGTTGCAGAATGCAGAGACGTCTCCGCGACTCTACCTGATGATGTTTGACCCACTTTAGAAACCGTGTGACTGAACGTGTACTGACATTCCTCCTGGTCCATGATCCTGCAAATGCTCCATTATAATTATTTTGAAATTTGTTGCAGAGACATCTCCGTTGGTGAGATAGGGCCTTTAGGTATCAAATTAATCGATTTCAATGTTTACGCCACTTAGGGTATCAAATTAGGGGATTTCCCTGTTCACGCCACTTAGGGTGGCCTTTTTCATGGGTTACGCCATTTAGGGTTGCAAATTTGGTTAATGTAGTTACGCCATTTAGGGTGCATTTCTGAGGTTGTCGGACACGGGTGGGTAGCAGGCCATGTGGAGAGTGACCCCCCCGGGGTGTGGAGTCCTGATTAAATAAGCACATAATCACATATAGACCTCTATATAAAAAATTCAATTCAATCATCTGTCATAGCTGTCCACTGTCCTTGATTACAACACATAATCATCAACAGTCAAGTCAAGAGCTTATTGCCTAGTATGGCAGAGTGACCTAACTTCGCGAAGTTCCAAACTTCGCGCACAGGACCATATCTCAAAAACTAGAAAAGATTGTGAAAAACTGGTAGCACCAACGGAAAGAGCACCCTAAAATTACCCTGCAAATTACTTTCCTTTTGAAATTAGAGAAGGAATTTTGAGATTATGAATGAAAAATCGGCAAATTTGGCAGCGTTTTGCGTTCGTTCTGACAAAAACTGGACTTGTCGACAAGGGTCTAGAATTCCTCTTTTCGAGAGACGATGTCATCAAAATTGTAAGTAAAATGTGATATCAATTTATTCAGTGGCATTTTGCCTTCCTGGTAATGCAATTATCTTACCTTTTATGGATCTCTATTTTGTATTAATCACTTGAAAACTGGCGTGCGCGAAGTTAGGTCTCATTATTTTTGTAACACTTTTCCAGGTCCAGAGCGGTGCGATTACGACAACGAACTTTGCGATCGCGATATCTTGGGAATTTTTCGTAAATAACATGTTCTTCTTGCGCCCATTTGAAATCTGAATCTTTGCTTTGCCTTTGGTGTCATTTAAATCAGAATAATTTTTGGTAAAAATTGAGAAATTATGGATCGAAAATTGCCTTCAAAAATTAAAATGTGCGCGAACTATGGTCCCCCCCCCCCCCCCCCCCCCCATCATACAACTAAGTTACAGGCTTCACTGTAAATACCCGGGAATCTTCGTTCAACACTACACAAAACCATACGAGTGCGACCGAGCACTTTTCTGGTCACGATTTCTATCAGGTTTTAACAATGTGAAATGCAGCCTACTAAGGTAAAAGGAAACATATCCAATGATCTTGGATAATACTTACCGGCATACTGACGTTTAATAATATATTGATTGAAAGTTAGAAGGCCAGAAACAAAGCCTCTCCTTAGGCTTAGGAATAGAAAGAGGGTGTGAAGTGAAATTGTACTTCCGCGTAGATATACTTCCGCACACACGGAATTATAAATGCGCTATTTTATCTTTGTTTTGAGTTCGTATGCTTATGCACGTACTTTGCAATTTGTAGAGCGCGCTGTGCACAGTGGCAGTTAGGATAAATAGCGTAGCTGCAAGCCCATCATGCACATAGATCATGCATGATACCACAGACCGGGGGCCCGACCGGGGGGGGGGGGGGGCGGCGTTTTCGTGCCCCTCCCCCGAGAGCCTGTCTCCACACTACACAAACGGGTGCCCCATCCCTTTTATAATTTTTAGACATGAAAGGCAACTGGTTGTTTTTTCTGATTATCAGGATGTATATATATATATATATATATGTGTAGAGAGGGAGAGAGAGAGAAATATACTGTTATAAATTCCTGCATAAATATATGAATCAATCAATCAATCCCCCCACTTTTTGGGGAGGGGGGATGGCGTGTACAAATATTCCCCCACTTTTTAAGGAAGAAATTATATTTGAATTAATCTTTAAATATAATTTTTAATGTGTGAGTTCGACAGAAAAAAAAAAATCGGCAAAAAAGTTGATCATCCCCCCAACTCCTCAAAGTGGATTTACGCCAGTGATCAAAATGCAATCAATCAACAAACCAACCAATCAATCAATTAATCTAGTCACTTCTTAATCAACAAATCAATATACCTGTCAGTCACCAAACAAATAAATCAGGTGAAAGAATGGAAACACATCATCTCAACAAATAAGCCAATACTTTCATCATTCGCTCCTCAAAAACATTTAACATGAAACAGCACCTTAGTTGATGACTAATCTTTATTCATTCTTTGGCATGTATATCAAGCAAGATATGACGAGACCAACATGGAAGATATCAATTCATTTTTTAGATAATACTTCAAGTTGTTAAATTTGTACCATTAAACAGGAAAAGATGAACTTGAAATTTTGGAGTTTAAACAATAATGCACACAAAAAAGAAGACCAATATCAGATAAATCTGCCCACATAACCACAAACCAAAAAGTAAAAGCAGACAAAAGCATATTGTAAACAAGCATACCAATTTTTTTTTTTCTTCTTCTTCTTTTTTTTTTTTTTTTGAGGGGGGGGGAGGTAGAAATATAAAGTCATGATTATCTCACTTTGTGTGCTTGCACATGAGACATCCGTTAATTTTTTTTTTAGTGTGTAGAACTGAAATATTTTTGTAATGTTCTCTCTGACAAATTTCACATACATATACATGTACATATATGAATGTAAACATAGTTTAAAACAAGGAGCAATTTTTCTTGTAATAAATGCAACAATATAAAATTAATGCTGAAGTGAGATTTTCAAGGATAATACACCAGAGGTAAAAAAATTTCATTCCATATCATAACAAAAAATAAAACTGGATTCTGTACCACAGTAAAAATAAAGGTGAAAATGTCCTCTCTTTGAGTTTTACAAGTTCAGGTCTTCATTTCTGCATGGCAATGAGTGAAATATTTTTTTAGCAGGTGGACTTAAATTACTGCCTGCAAAATTTACAAAATTATGAGTTAGCTTTAATGTAAGGTTTCATAGGTTGAATGGTTTTCATTTTTAGGTAAATGACAAATGTAGCAGCAACAGGACACCGATCTAGCGGGTGATGTTCATTATTCCGAAGGTTCATTAATCTGAAAATGAAATAAGGTTCGTTATTCTAAAGGTTCGATAGTTCGAAAATGACATAAGGTTCATTAGTCCGAAAATAACTAACGAACTCCCGAACCTTATTTCATTTTCGGACTACCGAACCTTCGGAATAACAAACCTTATTTCGGTTTCGGATTACCGAACCTTCAAAACAATTAACCTTAAAAAAAACTAACATTCGGAATAAACCAACCTTCGCAATTACAAACTTTTGGAATAAGGAACTGTAACTGATCTAGCACATCTTACATCCTAAACCCAACACCTATTTATCACTTTCTGATAGAAAAACATCATCTTATGAAATAATTGATTAGTCCAGCCCATACATATCCACTTTGTTAGTCCAATTCCAACATCCAATATCAATGCAACGATGAATGTCTTACTAACACAAATAAATTATTCAAAACATATTTCATCAGCCTTATGGTCCAGACAATATTCCCAGTAAGAGAGGGTGAATTCTAGTTGATATACCTAAAACATTTATCTTACTGACATACTCTGCATATACCTGTTTTCAGGCTAATTATCTCTGTCAATCTCTTACAACAAACATTCACTGATAATTCAAAACTTTTAAATATATAGATCTATTCTACACATATCAACATTTCAGATCACATTATTAATTCGCAAATAGAAAAAAATTTAAAAATTTTCCTTTTGAGGAATAAGAAGTGTAAATCGGTGCATTTAAAATTTGACAGAACTTTATGGATTTCTGTACAATAGGAAGTACATGTATGTACAGGTGGTGAAGCAAAGAATAATTTGTGAAAGAAAACACTGTGAGCTAAGCCTTCTGTTCACGCTTCACTTTAGAGATTTTTGTCTATTTTCACCCCTTTGCGCATGGGAAGTGGGAAGACCCTGTATTAAGTCTATGGGAATTGGTGAAGTCAGTGGTCCATGAGTTAAGAGAGAAGGAAAACCAAAATTATACACAATATTGCATGCCATTTCACTTCGTTTAAATACTGCTTGCAAATTATACAAATACAACAATAACATGACAATTAAAACCACAACTGTAAAACAAAATAACTTAAATTGCATAAAGAGAAGAAAAAAGGTTTAAAATTCACACAAAGTAAAACAGAGATACAATTAACTGCCCTTCTTCATCAAAAGAGTACATTTGAAAATCAGGACAAACATAAATCTAGGTTTTCATTTCATTAACTTTGAGATGAGAAAATTGGAATGCGAAAAAAAAAAAACAATTAAAAATTACACTGTAGTTACAAAGTTCGCATACACATAAACACACATGCTCACACACAAACAACACATACACAGAGTAATAAATAGTACCAGTATGAAAATAGCAAAAGCTAATCTTATGTATATATCATGAAATGGTAATTGAATGATATAATCCACTAGGACTAATTCAGCAATTCTAATCATTACAACTTAGAAAGAGTAACATACGTATGAATAAAGTTTTATGGTGGCTCTAAGCTTTACGGACCAATCCTTTGTACCGGTATATATTTACCATTCATTTAGTATACAAAAATCTACTGTGGTTTTGCCTTGATCCACTCACAAAATTTAGGCCTAAAGTATTTTCAAAACACAATAATGGGATTCACTATATTTCCATTCATAAACAATACTTTGAAAGTCAATTTAATGTTACAGAAAAAAGAGGAAAAATAAGTTTTGTGCTAAAGATAACATGAATATATGTGGGTGCCAGTTATATGTTTGCTGAGTGCTGTCACTATCATAACATTATGATACTAAATGATAAGATACTTCATAACAAAAAAACAATGAGTTTACCTTTCTATCATCATTACATATTTGGCAACACTGAAAAAATCCTTACATGCCGCCTATTACATAATGAAACTCTGCAAGGCCTATAACCAATTCACACAAGTACTGAGCATACTGAGTTGGCAATTTCTTGTCATGTTGGACTTTTAGTGGCTTGTTAGTGGACTGTTAATAAGAACAGTGCATCTGGTATGACTCTATCATACTCACTGGGCCATATCTGTTTTCTATGATCATTTGAAAAAATAATAATAATGGCTACTTGTATAGCACCCTTTGAATACTATCATTACAATTCTTGTAGCAAAGATCCGTCACATTATGTCATAAGAACACATGTCATATCAAAGCTTGGGGTATCTCCAAATGGCCCAAGTTCAACTTCAACCTAACATGCACCTAACACATCACAAGATACGTGCTATATCTTGCATAAAAGCTTACAGAGTTATCTCCAACAGCCACAGTTCAGCTTGCATCCATCTTTTGCAGCAAGGGACTCGTGCTATGATTGTCGTTTTAAAGCTTACACATTGCAAGACATGTGCTATATTCATTTTATAGCTTACCGAGGTACAATTGGGTCCAAAGCTTACATACACCTGGCAGAATATAAATTTCCTCAATATTCCAAGACCTCACTCATTCCTCCTAACTTTTCTCCTCATGAAGTCAGACAAGCTTGGTTTCTCCTGGGCAGTGCATACATGAAGTAAAATCACTCAGAGACATCATTCATAACAGTTAAAATATAGTAAGTTGTGAAATATGAGAAGTGTCTACCACATGTACATAAACTTTTGGGGCCCAACTGAATCTCTAGAATAGATGGCCACAGTTCAGCTAATGACCAACCTCCGCATCCAGAGGCCTGTGCTATGAGTTGGCCAATCTCCTGTAGTCCACTGGAAACTTAACATCTGCCTTATCCTTGAGCGTAACTGCAGCACTTTCAATCCTCTTGTTGATTTTTTCAACCATTTCTTCTGTATAGGGGTCGAAATCTTGATCCGAACCCCTGCGGAATTTCCCCTCAGAGTTGTTCTTTACACATTTTAATCTCTCGATATCAATGGGCACCCTGAGAAAACGATGAATGAGCGCAAGCTCAAGTTCTAGATTTGCTTGGAGGCTCTCGTAGAAGACGACCTTAGTTCGGAGGGAGTCTTTTAAGCAGTTGCGCATCATCCTCTCCCAGTGGCTACTTTCCTCTTCAACAAATTCCTCCCATTCTAAAAAGAAAAATTGAAAAAAAAAAAAAATGAATACATTATTGACAAAAGCCAGAATTTTCTCATTTAAGGGAAGAACAGGAATCTAAAATGACTAAATTATGAAACTAAATATAGCCTCCATTTTAACCATCAGCACGGATGCAGAAGGCATTTACAGGGCATTTTTCTTGTGTATGAACAGGCCTATCAGACTACTTTCACTTGCTTGATACCTATTCAACTTGAGGTAGAAAAAATACACAGCATCTTAGTTTTGCTGTTTTGCTAGTATCTTGCTGTTTACCATCTTATAGCAAAAAAAAAAATCTGCCAAAGAGTTTTTGAGGCTTACCAAAACTGCACTGTGTAGGGAGTAAGTAGGGAGTGTGACATGTTAACAGGTGCAAAAAAAATGTCGAGTTTGAATTGTGGTTAGAGGAGAATGAAATCCTGGGGAAATATCCATTTTAATGAAAAGACAGGATAGAGAGAAGCAATTTTGAAGAAGTTCCATCAAAATCGGTTATTAAATGAGAAAGTTATGAAAGTCTGTAAAGTCTCAATTCACTTTTTATGACAATCCTCAAATTGGCAATGTTGCTTCAAAATGTCGGTTTAGAAGGAAAACTATCAATATGTTTTGTACACAAAAGTTCATATTTTCTCCATTATCTCTAAAGACGCTGCTTGTCTCTTTGTGAACTCGACATATGTTGTGTCAATTACATTTTCCAATGATATATCTTCAGCTAAGGAGACAAGCTGCACTTTGAGAGATGAGAAAAATATGAAATATTGTGTACAAAACATGTGGAGAGTTGTTCTTTAAACCTGCCATTCTGAAGAACATTGCCAATTTGAAGATCCCCTTAGAAAGTATATGAAGACTTTTCAAACTTTCATAACTTTCTCATTTTGTAACCGATTTTGATAGAACTTTTTAAAATTGTTTCTCTCTGTCCTCTCTTGTCATTAAAATTGATTTTTACCCAGGGTTTCATTCTCCTTTAAAATCTTGCTTTTTTCCTTGCAAGTATTAAGGTGGGTCTACAGCTTATTATCACACTAACCTTTGGTTTTGAATGTTTCTTTCCTGACCCTGTTCACATGGCCTGGGGAGTTGCTCTATGCCATTCCTTTCAAGTAAGTGGGTCTACAGTTTATTATCACACTAACCTTTGGTTTGGAACGTTTCTTCCCAACCCTGTTCACATGATCAGGGGAGTTGTATCTATGCCATTCCAAGATCATGGCATGATAAGGATTCCTAACAAGCAGGATAAGTGCTTTAAATTTGACCACCTCCTGCCTATACAGTGCCATCTTGCGGTGAATAAGCATACATATTGTTTACAATATGACAGCCTCCAGTTACCAAATGATGTCATAGACACCAATAAATTCAAGCAAGAAATCCTGCACGCTAATTTTACTTCCATTGTTCCATTTCATTGATTTAAGGTTTGAAACATAATATTGGGTGAAAGTTATAATAGAAATAAAGAAATTTACTTCTTAAACCGGTTAGATTTCAAAGTATTTTGACACTGTCATTTTCTTATGTATTTCTTTGTTTCATTGGTGCACCAGTCTCCAACTAGAAAAACACTGGCAGGCACCGGTGAGAAAAATAACCGGGATGACTCAGCCCTAATCACACTAACCTTTGGTATGGAATGTTTCTTTCCCGACCCTGCTCACATGGCCAGCGGTGTTGTATCTATGCCATTCTGAAATCATGGCATGGTAAGGATTCCTAACAAGCAGGATAAGTGCTTCAAATTTGATCAGCTCCTTCTTGCTGCAACGGTGCATTTTCACTCCTAGTACTGACTTCTTCATGAAATCGGCACTCTCTCCATGAAAACCTAGGATTAGAAGACCAAGGAAGTGGAGATCATAAGACATCTTATAATGATGATGATACCGGATGATGCTAAAAGAGATGATGATGATGATGAAAAAGATGGAAATGGTGATAAAGAAGATGATAAGTATTGATGATGATGATGATGATGATAAAGTTACAAAGATGATGGGAGGAGAAGGAGAAAGTAGAGAAGGTGGAGGAGGAGGAAGAGGAGGAGGAAATGATATATGGTGAGGATGTTGATGTTGATGACTATGATTAATATTAATAATGGAAAAATAAAATATTGATAATTCCCATGTGAAACTCTATCATATTAGTCAGAACTATTTTGAGAAGTAGAAGGATTGCACAATTACACTATCTAAATCATAAATGACATAAAGTTACAGTAAAAAATGTAAAATGATGACAAGACAAAAAAGAATTAATGTTTGAATACTTTGACTATTAAAGGCACTGGTTAACATTGTTATAATTTTTTTAAAAACTCATTTTGCTACTTGAAAATGTGAAAAACATAAGGGTTATAGTGTAAAAATACCAGTCTGAAAGTTTTGAAGTATAATATCCACAGGAAATATTTTTAAATATTAGAAAGGTGAACCAATGTTTGAAAAATAAACTCAAAAAAAGTTTGGAAACTCAAGTATGATCACTTCTACCTCTCTCATCTTGGCATAATCATCACTTTGTTTAGCATCATGAGAAAGTGTATTCATTCCTCTTTATAACGATATCATATTTGTTATCATCGTGCTGTCGTGCAATGGGCAGTACATCAGAATAAGGGGCAGAGTCAAAAGTGAAAAGCTGCAAAATGAACTGCTAGGCACTGATATTGTTATGCAGAGCACTCTTCTTTCTTTGACATAAGGGAATGTGATTTTTGGTGATGACTGTTGGCATTTGACTCCAACTGGTCATCCATGAGTGCCATAAAGAATCTGAAATGAAATTAATGAACTATGATGACTGTCAGGCAGCAAGATTCTCTGCTGTTTGGTCATTAACTTTCTGAAGCATCATGTTAACTGTGAAAAGGCACTGGCTATAAGGCAACTCAAAGCTGGAGTTCTCCAAAAAGATGTTTGGATAAGTCACAGTACCATATCCAAGTCGAAAACAAAGTTCAGAGAAACTGGTGATGCCAAAAACAGACAAAAGAGGAAATGTTCCCCCCCCCCCAAAAAAAAAATCCTGGCTTGCAGACTGCCTCATCACCCTTTTGATATTGTGAAATTACAGGCATTCTGCTTGACATCTACAGGCAAGATTTGCCAGACAATACCTGTGCATTTTGCAGCTTTTCACTTTAGACCTTGCCTTATAATTAAGTGTACTGCACATTTTGCGTTTGAGAAATTATACTAAATGGAGCATCATTTTAAAGAGCAACAGACATACCTTCTCAGTATACTAAGCACAGTGATGATTATGCCATGGCAAGAAAGATAACCCATCAAACCTGAATTTCCAAACTTTTTTGAGGAGTTGATATACAGGTCAGTTGCACAGACTAGACGTAAGGAGTGAGCATGTGCTCATGGCTCACCAGACCGTTCTGTGTGTAATGGCATATCACGCGGAGGGAGGCAGATAACGTTTTTTTAAACTCAAGCAAACGGTCCTTTTATTTATTCAGTTTCAGTTTCAGTTTAGTTTATTTTCATATTTCACATAAATGATAATACATGTACATGCATACATGCAAGTATTCATTCATAAATATACATGTACATGACATCATAAATGAAACGATTAATAATGCAAAGAGGGAAAAAACATGAACACAGAAACACATATATCTTAATATATTCATTATGGACATAAGAAAATTAATTAAGTAAAGTGAAATAGGAGGGAATCTAATAAAAAGCTCAGCTTGTAATTAAAGATTCCCTGGAGTGTTTAAAGAAAAGTTTTTGATATTATTGCTTGTTATTTGAGAGATCTTATAAATAAATAAAACAAAAAAGAAAAGGGGAAGGTAAAAAAAAAAAACACACCAAAAAACAAAAAAACAAAACATACGCCTAACGAACCAAGGGCCTAAGGAGCCATCGCGTAAGTATTTAAGAGGGATAGTTTTAATTTTCGTTTAAATGTATACAATGAGCTGGTGTTAGTTAATTCTGGGGGGGGGGGGGCATTCCATAGTTTTGGTCCTGTAAATATAATTGTATTGTGGGCTAGTGCTGTTCGAGTACGTGGAAGGTGATAAAAATGGCTTTGTCTGGTTGGTCTCTGAGACCAACAATAATTCAATCGCAGTTTGTGTCTTACTAACAGTTTTTCATTCCAAATTATGGTTGGTTTCAGGGGTTTTGAGTATAAATACATATACATGTTTCATCTTAGTTTGAGAATTTTTTTAATTGGCTGCTCACAAAGTTAGCCAATGCTTTTAATGCATAAAATCTCTAATGGCATTCTTGGATATGAATACGAATTTTTTACTTCCATGCAAGGAAAAATTATTGTCTTACATTTCATAACATTAAAGGCATTGGTTAACATTGTTATGATTTTAAAAAAATCTTGTTTTGTTACTTGAAAATGGGATAAACATAAGGGTTATAGTGTAAAAATACCAGTCTGAAAGTTTCAAAGTATAATATCCACAGGAAGTATTTTTAAATATCAAAAATGTGAACCAATGTTTGAAAAATATACGAGGGTCGGTTGCACAGAATAGACATAAGGAGTGCGCATGCGCGTATGACTCACCTTACCGTACTGTGTGTATTGGTGTATCACGCGGCGGGAGGCACATAACAGCATTTTCAAATTCAAGAATAGTAGTCCTCTTAGTGATTGTCTTGTGAGACGAAGGATAATAAATTGCCGTTTGCGTCTAACTTACACTTTTTCATTCCAAATTATGGTTGGTTTCAGGATTTTGAGTACAAATACAAGTACTCATACACATGTTTCATCTTAGTTTGAGAATTTTTTTAATCAGCTACTCACAAAGTTAGCCAATGCCTTTAATTTTAAACATGCTATTAAAGACTAAATTAAATTTTGGGCCCCGTTTCATAAAACTTGTTATCAGTATTTAACAACTGCCACATTTCTATGATCAATTTGCTTCCAGCCAATCAGATGCAAGGATTTCAGTAGCTTATAACAGTTATTGCAACTTGTTTTATGAAACAGGGCCCTGGTGTTGCAATTACATTTACACTGTGAAAGAAACTATCCCCAAGCATCTGGGAAAGATAGATTAGTTGTACACAACAGGCATCTAGTATGATATTTTAGAATCATAGAATTGGTGAGAAATTTGATCACTTTCCCTAAAAGGCATGTCTAATGCGAACTGAAATGAGCACATGGGACAAATTTAGCATGAACGTTTGGCCTAAACACATCAGCTGTTTCTCATCTTATACAGTATCTAATATGAGGGCATTTGAAGAGCAACCCTGTTAAAGGAACTTTTCCACTACAGTCTTCCTAACTCACCAAAAAAGAAAAAAAAAAAAAAAAAAAAAAGAGAAAGCTCACAAATTATTTTGAATCTTTCACAGAAGTGACAGAACTAAAGACAGCTTCGACTGAAATGCATTTTGCCACAACACTCTACATACAATATGACATACCACCTTGTTGAAGTCTCCTGTCTGTGTAGACACTGCCTGTGTAGATTCCTGTGGAGTGTTCTAATAGATGCCTCAGCCATGTGTTGCCTGATCCTGGATAGCTGGCCAATGCCACAAGTGGCTGACTGCCCTCCTCAGCAAAATTCACAGTCATGCATGAGTCTGTACAGGGACGAGATTACGGCAACCTTAACTACACAAGGTCCCTCAAAATATGTCTCCTTTGAAATTTTAGACCTTACAGGAATCTTGATTTTCATTATTATTCTTTTAAAATAACACCTGTCCTTTGCAAAGCCTGATATACACTGACTAGAGTCCATGGAAAATGCATGTTATACTAAAATGAAATTTTATCAAATAATTTACATAGCATAGAACTTGTTTTTCTTATGGAGGTTTGTATAATTAGTTCTCAAGATACCCAAATTTCTGTCAGTTGCCGATGGAACGAAGCAACTTCGTCTCTCCCGGCCAGCTCCCTATAACTCATGCATACATACATTTTGTACATCCACTCCTATGGTCCAGTATAGAGTTACATACGCATGAACTCTGTGGTCTGCTCACTTGCACATGCAATTGCATATTATATGCATGCATAGATGCTGATGCACTAAGCTTTTTCATGCAAACGCCAACAGCCGTTCAACAGCTCCTTGGACCAAGTTTTTCTCGCTCAGCTGGGTAGTTCCACAGTTCCAAAGACCCTATGTTTTTCACTACTTGTCCGTTCCTTAGACCCCCACTTTGGGGATGGCTGAGGCATACTCCCGTCAACACAAAACTTGAGTGCTCCCCCCCCCCCCCCCCCCCCCCCCCCCCCCCCCCCCCCGGTCTAACATGCTTAAATTTTAGAAATGCATATTGTGATACTGTTTTCTTTCTTCCCATGTATAGTCCTAGCATTCTGGATTAAAAGATAATGGAAAAGTGTCACTAAAAGGAGATACTGTACTGTTATGGGTTAAGTACATGTACTACTTACTGCTGCTAGGTGTAGGTTTATGATCCCTCTGCTGAATCCTGCTATCTCCATTCACCTGCTTCTGATTATCCAACTCTACACAGTGCGCGCAGAACTGATCCACGTAGCCCCAGATGACGAATCCACATGCCAAGAGCACAGTCATGACCCACAGGATGGTCACTCTGGCTGTGTACGTACGATGGAGCAACCACAGGAGAAAGTTGCTGGGGCCGGCTGGCTTGGTCTTTGCCGCAGCCATGGCATATGAAGGAAGGAAGGAGATTCCCTATGAAGATGTCCTAAGATGTTTCCACTCGGATATCAAGTCTGTATTCTTGAAGATCTGGAAGGCTTCAATCGACAGATGAAATCTTGCGCCCTCTACTCTACCACTGTTGTGGACTGATCGCAGATGAAGTAACAATGAAGAACTTTCCTCACCAGAGACTATTTGGGGAGACTGACTGTACACCCTAAATAAGTCAAGCGCAGGTCAGACTTGTCCCGGAGAGGTGCTCCATAACATCTTTGAATGGTTTGATCATGAAATGTTCACAAGGGTGATGACTTGGTAAAAGAGACTGCATCTGAAACACAGGGGGAAAAAGAATACAGTATTTGGTAATGGACATTTTCTGGATAAAAAAAATTAAGAAATTAGACAGTTCATATAAAAAACTGATGTTTTGTGATCACATGTTTTTTTTGACGACTGCAACAAATGTGCATGCCCAGTGCGTGACATGGGTGAAAATCCGGGCTGCATGCCGATAACAGGATTGATAATTTTGATGACCCTGAGCTAATAATAATCCCCAGACCGGAAGAATTAAAAAAAGATGAATCTTTAGAATGGATTCAAGGGTCATTCCATCTGGATTCACCCAAAGAGTTACACCCTACTTTTGCAGAATGTGGTCAAATTTGGTACACATAAAATTGCATATGTGCCTAGCATGGAATGAAAAAAATTAGTCCAAACAGCCTGTTGATTCCCGCACTACGGCCCGCCCTTTTTTTGTTGTTTTAGCAAAAATGGGTGTGGACCCCAACTTTCAAATGGCCGTTGAGCCAGAACTGGTCAACCAATTTTCATGAAACTGGTACCATTGAAAAAACATGTGACAGAGCAATAATCTTCATGACCTTTCGACCTTGATTTTGACCCCCGGGCGCAAATTTATCGAACTTGATTTTGAAGTACATGTATGTAAATTGCCACTATAAAGTTCCTGTATATATGAAGAGCTATACTGACCCAATATCACTGGCATAACCAGGAAGTTTCAACAGCATGGGGAGGGGGCCAAGGTGAGGGAGTGCCCTCCCCCATAGTAGGAAGATTTTTGCAAATTCGTGCATGAAAATGGCATTTTCTGCACACTAAAATTCAGTATTCATGGTATTAGGGGCAACTTATATGAGAAGTGGCATATAATGGAGATATCAAGGCGAGGGAGCGAAGGGTGAAGGAGGGGGGTATCCCCCCTTCCCACGGTAGGGAGATTTTTGAAAATTCGCACATGGCATTTTCTGCACACTAAAATTCATTGGGGGAACTTTTTTTCATTTCGCAGGGTAGGGGTAGGGTAAATTATGTGAAATGGACTAGATGAAAGTTTTTTTCATGTTTTAAAATTCTATCTTTATTTTTTTTTTCGCCGATCAACAGGAGGCATGGCCTACTTGTGCCCCTCCCTGGCTATGCCAGTAGTGCCCAATGAATACAGTTTTGTTTTTTCATCTTAACAAATGATGCCAATATTTTGTCATTCCATTTTTTGGCAGGTATATGTGCATGTCGGACCCCGAGCTCCCTACGACACGGTACTGTAGAAAGGGAATGAAAGAGTTGGAAGAAAAGGCAAAGTAAAGGATTTTTAAAAAAAACATAAAAAGACATAAAAATGAAAGAGAAAGGAATGGAAAGGATATCAGGAAAAGTGAAAAGCCATTTTTTCATTTTGTTTGATCGATTTTTTGTTGTGTGCACATGTGATAATAATGATAGTATATAGCGTATGAATATATATTTTGCGCACTATATAATTACGCCCGAAATTAGTATAGGGGGATCTACGCGCACAGCGCATAATTGTGTCTTGACATAAGGGATGTTTCTACATGTTCTATTTCTATTGCCTCATTGGTTAAACTAACTAGATCTAGATCTATATAAAGTCTGTTTTGATTGGTAACATCTAAAAAAAAAGGCGTGCTAAAGATAAGAAAGAGGCGGTCCATACAGAGATAAGATCGCACTAAAATGATTTTCAGAATACCAACTTACAATGATAGCGTTATCTTATCTCGGTAACTAAGTCTAAGATAAGAAAAAGATAAGATTAAGAACGAAGATCGTTTTCAGAATACCACCCCAGACTCATATCTACATTATCATATTTTAACTATCCTGACTATAGCAGTAATTATTTACTGTGGATCCCCGAAAACAACGGAGGAAGGATACAGAACTCAGAAGAAGAAGAAGTGCCATCATGTGCATGTTGAGCAGTGCAGCCGAGCCCAAAATCTTCAGATCAGTGAGCCGAGCCATAGACCTATATTATCAGAGTTACGGCACTGCTGCTGAGTGAGAGTGACCGCTGATCAATGCGTGTCGCGATTCATACTTTAGCATTTAATTTTTTTTTTTAAGCATAACATTTAAGATATATTTCAATATTTTCCACTTACATGTAAACACAGGTATATGTTAGTGCGATATGAAATTGGAATTCCGTTGATTTATCCTCGTTTTTTGCCTTTTTTGTCAATCATTCACAGAGATCGCGTCGCAGAAGCGAAATATTATTGGTTGAGACTATATTGGCGTGGATCCGGCAGATTCATTTCATGAGCTTGGAAATCTCGTTCGGCCGGCCGATGACGTATGGCTCATTAATATTAATGCCTTGGAAATTGCGGGCGCGCGGAACAAGCCCAACGCACGTACGGTACACGTTATACGAATTGCATGGTCACTTCTCCATTCATTATCATGTATACATGTGCAGTTTATAACTGGCGTAAATCCAGCATCTTTGGCGCAAATCCGGCAGTTTTTATGAAAATAATCAGAATAATGCCAATGAACCCAAATCAAAGTGTTGGTTTGTCCAACCTTAATTGCAAAGACAGCATTGAACTAGTAAACCAGAATTTATTCATGAAAAATAATTCACAACATGCATTTTAATTTCTCCCTTCATGTCAATGTACATCGAATTGGCGTAAATCCAGCATCTTTGGCGCAAATCCGGCAGTTTTTATGAAAATAACCAAAATAATGACAATGAACCCAAATCAAAGTGTTAGTTTGTCCAACTTGATTACAAAGACAGGAATGGACAGGTAAAACAGAAATTATTCATGAAAAATAGTTCACAACTTGTATTTTAATTTCTCCCTTCATGTCAATGTACATAGAACTGGCGTAAATCCAGCATCTTTGGCGTAAATCCGGCAGTTTTTCTGAAAATAACCAAAATAATGACAATGGACCCAAATCAAAATGTTAGTTTGTCCAACTTTATTACAAGGACAGGGGTGGACTAGTAAAACAGAAATTATTCTTGAAAAATAGTTCACAACTTGTATTTTAATTTCTCCCTTCATGTCAATGTACATAGAACTGGCGTAAATCCAGCATCTTTGGCGTAAATCGGGCAGTTTTTATGAACATAACCAAAATAATGACAATGAACCCAAATCAAAGTATTAGTTTGTCCAACTTGATTACAAAGACAGGAATGGACTAGTAAAACAGAAATTTTTCTTGAAAAATAGTTCACAATTGAATTTGTATTTTGATTTCTCCCTTCATGTCAATGTACATAGAACTGGCGTAAATCCAGCATCTTTGGCGTAAATCCGGCAGTTTTTATGAACATAACCAAAATAATGACAATGAACCCAAATCAAAGTGTTAGTTTGTCCAACTTGATTGCAAAGACTGCAATGAACTAGTAAACCAGAATTTATTCATGAAAAATATTAATTCACAACATGCATTTTAATTTCTCCCTTCATGTCAATGTACATAGAACTGGCGTAAATCCAGCATCTTTGGCGCAAATCCGGCAGTTTTTATGAAAATAACCAAAATAATGACAATGAACACAAATCAAAGTGTTAGTTTGTCCAACTTGATTGCAAAGGCAGCATTGACCTAGTAAACCAGAATTTATTCATGAAAAATAATTCGCAACATGCATTTTAATTTCTCCCTTCATGTCAATGTACACAGAACTGGCGTAAATCCAGCATCTTTGGCGTAAATCCGGCAGTTTTTATGAAAATAACCAAAATAATGACAATGAACCCAAATCAAAGTGTTAGTTTGTCCAACTTGATTGCAAGGACAGCATGGAACTAGTAAACCAGAAATTATTCAAGAAAAATAATTCACAACATGCATTTTAATTTCTCCCTGCTTGTCAATGTACATAGAACTGGCGTAAATCCAGCATCTTTGGCGCAAATCCGGCAGTTTTTATGGAAATAACCAAAATAATGACAATGAACCCAAATCAAAGTGTTAGTTTGTCCAACTTGATTGCAAATACAGCATGGAACTAGTAAAACAGAAATTATTCATGAAAATTAATTCAAAACTTGTATTTTCATTTCTCCCTTCATGTCAATGTGCATAGAACACTGGCGTAAATCCAGAATCTTTGGCGCAAATCCGGCAGTTTTTATGAAAATAACCAAAGTAATGACAATGAACCCAAATCAAAGTGTTAGTTTGTTCAACTTGGTTGCAAAGAAAGCACTGGACTTGTAAAATTGAAATTATTCATGAAAAATAGTTTACAACTTGCATTATAATTTTCTCCCGGCATGTCTACTGACGTAAATCCAGAAAATTAAAGGAAGAAGGAGAAAAGGAAAGAAAGAAAGGAGAAAAGGAAAGGAAGAAGGAGAAAGGAAACAAAAAAGGAGAAAGGGGAGAAAGAAGAAGAGGGAGGGGGAAAAGAGGGAAAGGAGGAAAAAAAGAAGAAAGCAAAGGGAAACAAAAGAAATGAGGGAAAATTAAGTACCAAAACCCCAGAGTTCCCGGGGGCTCCACTCCCTGGACCCCCGCAGTGGCTTTCATCAGGGGCCCTAAGCCAGAACCCATGGGCCCCACCGCTAAGGGCTTCGCAAAAAGCAACTCGCGATGCGGGCTCACCTCCGCATATTCTATTTCTAGACTTAGTTACCGGGAAATTTTCGGCTCTGCCCCCCCCCCCCCCCCCGATAACAGGCAGAGAATGTAAGAGACCGGGAACAGACAACGAACAATAATTATTCAAAGAAAGGTTAGAGCTTCTTCGCTTCGCGCGGGAGGGGAAAATCACCTTCCCTGCACCCTCCCCCTAGCATGCCTAGGGAGCGCCCTTTACACTATGGTCCTCAAAATGAAATCCTAGCTACACCACTGATTCTAGACATATGGGGTGTTGCAAGAAAGTTGCAATCAATTGCAAATAATTGCTAATTTTGACACAACCATTCTGATTGGCTTAGGGTCTGCCCTTTTAAGAAGACATGCATGCAACAATGATTTTGATTGGCCAGTGACAATCAGTTGCAACTTGCAATCGATTGGAACTTTCTTGCAACACCAGACTACTTACCGGGAAATTTTGGGCTCTGCCCCCCCCCCCTGATAACAGGTACCTGTTACGCCCCTGCGTAAATCAAGCATCTTCGGCGCAATTCCGGCAGATTTTTATTAAAATAACGAAAATAATGACGATGAACTCAAATCAAAGGGTGACAACCCACTTCACCGAAGGCCCGCGAGACCGAAAATAGCAAATTGTAATCTATAATGTACATCGCTCTGACTACCTGTGCCAGAAGGAAGTTAAAGGGCAGCGGAAAGTTTTACATTGAAGGTGTGGGACATCCGGAAACGAGGACCAAACATGTCTAAAGGAGACATTATTATTGTATATACCGATATAGCACATCATTGTGATGAAGGAAAATACGATACGAGAAAAGTCGGCCTCGCGGGCCTTCGGTCAAGTAGGCGTACCCCAGTCAGAGTTAGTTTGACCCGGTTTGACCAACCTGGGGGCGTTTCATGAAACAATTAGTCGATGGTTTTCACGGACTAATTTGCTTTCAGGAAATCAGATGCGAGTATTTTCAGTGGCTTATAACATTATTTTGTCGGTGATTTTCACCGACAAAACTCTTCATGAAACGCTCCCCAGATTGCAACTACAGGGGAACGTTTCATCAATTTTGTTGTCTGACAAGTTGTCAGATGTGACATCTTTCCTTGATTTTGATTGGCTGAGAAGTATCGTTACTATGACAACTGTCGGATAAAACAGACTTTGTCGGATAAAACATCCGACAATAAGTCCTTAACGCTCCCCCGCATTGAACTATTAAAACAGAAATCATTCTGAATTTTTTTTTTGTCTTAACTTTTCTATTATCTTTTATCTTATCTCAGTAAGATAATAGCTCGCTAGTATTATCTTAAATCGGTATTCTGAAAATTACATTAAGTCTGTAAGGACCACCCATATATTATCTCTGACACGCCCAATCTTCTCTCGTTAAACAATCATTGTAAATATTTTATATGAGTTCCTCAACCAATAGAAGTGTCCCTTATGTAAATGTAAAACCATTATGATGCGCGTCGTGCATCATTTACTATAGGCGTAATTTTATCTTGCGTGCATTGTGCGCTATCGTCTGCAACACTTATTTTTCAACTTTAACAAGCTCAAGAGAAAGCAGAGAGAGAGAGAGAGAGAGAGAGAGAGAGAGAGAGAGAGAGAAAGAAATCCCGGGAAAGAGATAGAAAGTAGAAAGATATAAAGGACAAATAAAGCAAAGTACAAATGAAGAGAGGAAGTGGAAGAATATGAGAAAGGTAATGTTTTGTTTTGTAGCAAAGGTAATGATAAAAAAATCAGGTGATTTCAAATTAGCCTACAAAGATCAAATAATTCAGAGAAAAGAATCTGTGAAGTATTTCGGCATCGAATTAACCAGCCAGGTTTCTTTTTTGTCTCTAGTACAGAATCTGTTATAGTAAAAAAAGGCCAACTCCCGTTTGAAATTTTTGTACAGATACCAAAATTGCATGAATTTACATGCAAGGCGTATATTATGCTTTGCTCTTATTGACTATGTTTATTTGACTATGCTAACGCTACGTGGTATGATAATTTAGGCAAGTCAGATCAAAAGAAACCCCAAATCGTTCAAAATATTCAAAATATGATGGTAAGATTCATTCATTGTTTAGGCCCAAGAACGCACGTTGGCTATAACGAGCTCTCAGCAGTCGGTTTACTTGATGTCAGTCAAAGATCAAAACAACTTATTCTGCGCCACGCACGCATAACTCGAGGGCAAATCATTATAATGGCCGCAATTTCAATCTTGTTACGACTTATATGATACAAGACATAGTCAATATAATTTTATCTTGCCCGAACGAGTAGGCATATTGGCAACTGCTTATAACGCAATCAAATACTGGAGTTCTCTCCCCAGTGATATTAAAGCAGTTGAAAACTACTCTGAAAGACTACTAAAAGAGTTCCTATCACTTGAGTCTAAGAAAAAAGAAACAAGTGACATAATTTACACAATAATGTATGATATGCTTTAGACTTACAGATCAGTATTCTTTTCTCTAACTTACCGATATCTGTATCATTTCGTTCTTTTGTGTTGATTTTTTTTTCATTTTAAATGTGTTGCTGTTAAACTCTTGTAAATATGTTTCATTATGTATATAGTGCTAAATACTTACCAGCCACGTTACCAGCAGTCAAATTATTGTTCTCTTTAGGACCCCATTGTAAATAAGCTTTCGAGCTTTCATGGGTCATCCTGTCAAGCTTTAATGAAGAATCAGAGAAACAGAAGGCAAAGAATAAAGCAGTATAAAGAAAAAAAAAACACTAATCATGTTAACAAATTAACAAGATAAAGATTACTCAGAATATCGACCAGCCCCCCCCCCCCCTCCCACCTCCCCCCAAACACTATATTTTCATAAAAACTGCCGGATTTGCGCCAAAGATGCTGGATTTACGCCAGTTCTATGTACATTGACATGAAGGGAGAAATTAAAATGCATGTTGTGAATTATTTTTCTTGAATAATTTCTGGTTAACTAGTTCCATGCTGTCCTTGCAATCAAATTGGACAAACTAACACTTTGATTTGGGTTCATTGTTATTATTTTGGTTATTTTCATAAAAACTGCCGGATTTGCGCCAAAGATGCTGGATTTACGCCAGTTCTATGTACATTGACATGAAGGGAGAAATTAAAATGCATGTTGTGAATTATTTTTCTTGAATAAATTCTGGTTTACTAGTTCCATGCTGTCCTTGCAATCAAATTGGACAAACTAACACTTTGATTTGGGTTCATTGTCATTATTTTGGTTATGTTCATAAAAACTGCCGGATTTGCGCCAAAGATGCTGGATTTACGCCAGTTCTAAGTACATTGACAAGCAGGGAGAAATTAAAATGCAAGTTGTGAACTATTTTTCATGAATAATTTCTATTTTACTAGTCCAATGCTGTCTTTGCAACCAAGTTTGACAAACTAACACTTTGATTTGGGTCCATTGTCATTATTTTGGTTATTTTCAGAAAAACTGCCGGATTTACGCCAAAGATGCTGGATTTACGCCAGTTCTATGTACATTGACATGAAGGGAGAAATTAAAATACAAGTTGTGAACTATTTTTCATGAATAATTTCTGTTTTACCTGTCCATTCCTGTCCTTGCAATCAAGTTGGACAAACTAACACTTTGATTTGGGTTCATTGTCATTATTTTGGTTATTTTCATAAAAACTGCCGGATTTACGCCAAAGATGCTGGATTTACGCCAATTCTATGTACATTGACATGAAGGGAGAAATTAAAATGCATCTTATGAATTATTTTTCTTGAATAAATTCTGGTTTACTAGTTCCATGCTGTCCTTGCAATCAAATTGGACAAACTAACACTTTGATTTGGGTTCATTGTCATTATTTTGGTTATTTTCATAAAAACTGCCGGATTTGCGCCAAAGATGCTGGATTTACGCCAGTTCTATGTACATTGACATGAAGGGAGAAATTAAAATGCATGTTGTGAATTATTTTTCTTGAATAAATTCTGGTTTACTAGTTCCATGCTGTCCTTGCAATCAAATTGGACAAACTAACACTTTGATTTGGGTTCATTGTCATTATTTTGGTTATGTTCATAAAAACTGCCGGATTTGCGCCAAAGATGCTGGATTTACGCCAGTTCTAAGTACATTGACAAGCAGGGAGAAATTAAAATGCAAGTTGTGAACTATTTTTCATGAATAATTTCTATTTTACTAGTCCAATGCTGTCTTTGCAACCAAGTTTGACAAACTAACACTTTGATTTGGGTCCATTGTCATTATTTTGGTTATTTTCAGAAAAACTGCCGGATTTACGCCAAAGATGCTGGATTTACGCCAGTTCTATGTACATTGACATGAAGGGAGAAATTAAAATACAAGTTGTGAACTATTTTTCATGAATAATTTCTGTTTTACCTGTCCATTCCTGTCCTTGCAATCAAGTTGGACAAACTAACACTTTGATTTGGGTTCATTGTCATTATTTTGGTTATTTTCATAAAAACTGCCGGATTTACGCCAAAGATGCTGGATTTACGCCAATTCTATGTACATTGACATGAAGGGAGAAATTAAAATGCATCTTATGAATTATTTTTCATGAATAAATTCTGGTTTACTAGTTCAATGCTGTCTTTGCAATTAAGGTTGGACAAACCAACACTTTGACTTGGGTTCATTGGCATTATTCTGATTATTTTCATAAAAACTGCCGGATTTGCGCCAAAGATGCTGGATTTACGCCAGTTCTAAGTACATTGACAAGCAGGGAGAAATTAAAATGCAAGTTGTGAACTATTTTTCATGAATAATTTCTATTTTACTAGGTCAATGCTGTCTTTGCAACCAAGTTTGACAAACTAACACTTTGATTTGGGTCCATTGTCATTATTTTGGTTATTTTCAGAAAAACTGCCGGATTTACGCCAAAGATGCTGGATTTACGCCAGTTCTATGTACATTGACATGAAGGGAGAAATTAAAATACAAGTTGTGAACTATTTTTCATGAATAATTTCTGTTTTACCTGTCCATTCCTGTCCTTGCAATCAAGTTGGACAAACTAACACTTTGATTTGGGTTCATTGTCATTATTTTGGTTATTTTCATAAAAACTGCCCGATTTACGCCAAAGATGCTGGATTTACGCCAATTCTATGTACATTGACATGAAGGGAGAAATTAAAATGCATCTTATGAATTATTTTTCATGAATAAATTCTGGTTTACTAGTTCAATGCTGTCTTTGCAATTAAGGTTGGACAAACCAACACTTTGACTTGGGTTCATTGGCATTATTCTGATTATTTTCATAAAAACTGCCGGATTTGCGCCAAAGATGCTGGATTTACGCCAGTTCTAAGTACATTGACAAGCAGGGAGAAATTAAAATGCAAGTTGTGAACTATTTTTCATGAATAATTTCTATTTTACTAGTCCAATGCTGTCTTTGCAACCAAGTTGAACAAACTAACACTTTGATTTGGGTTCATTGTCATTATTTTGGTTATGTTCATAAAAACTGCCGGATTTACGCCAAAGATGCTGGATTTACGCCAGTTCTATGTACATTGACATGAAGGGAGAAATTAAAATGCATGTTGTGAATTATTTTTCTTGAATAATTTCTGGTTTACTAGTTCCATGCTGTCCTTGCAATCAAATTGGACAAACTAACACTTTGATTTGGGTTCATTGTCATTATTTTGGTTATGTTCATAAAAACTGCCGGATTTAAGCCAAAGATGCTGGATTTACGCCAGTTCTATGTACATTGACATGAAGGGAGAAATTAAAATACAAGTTGTGAACTATTTTTCATGAATAATTTCTGTTTTACCTGTCCATTCCTGTCTTTGTAATCAAGTTGGACAAACTAACACTTTGATTTGGGTCCATTGTCATTATTTTGGTTATTTTCATAAAAACTGCCGGATTTACGCCAAAGATGCTGGATTTACGCCAATTCTATGTACATTGACATGAAGGGAGAAATTAAAATGCATCTTATGAATTATTTTTCATGAATAAATTCTGGTTTACTAGTTCAATGCTGTCTTTGCAATTAAGGTTGGACAAACCAACACTTTGATTTGGGTTCATTGGCATTATTCTGATTATTTTCATAAAAACTGCCGGATTTGCGCCAAAGATGCTGGATTTACGCCAGTTATAAACTGCACATGTATGATAATGAATGGAGAAGTGACCATGCAATTCGTATAACGTGTACCGTACGTGCGTTGGGCTTGTTCCGCGCGCCCGCAATTTCCAAGGCATTAATATTAATGAGCCATACGTCATCGGCCGGCCGAACGAGATTTCCAAGCTCATGAATAATGAATCTGCCGGATCCACGCCAATATAGTCTCAACCAATATTATTATCCACGTCCAAACTATACGGTGTCTTTTAAGAGGCAAAAGGCGAATAGAAGAAGAAGAAGAAGAAGAAGAAGAAGAAGAAGAAGAAGAAGAAGAAGAAGAAGAAGAAGAAGAAGAAGAAGAAGAAGAAGGAGAAGGAGGAGGAGGAGGAGGAGGAGGAGGAGGAGGAGGAGGAGGAGGAGGAGAGGAGGAGGAGGAGATTTTGACATCGACATAGACATCGTCTTCGACACTTTTGTGGACTTTGGGTTTGGATCCCACCATTTCCACGGAATTTAACTTGTCTAGCCTTTGATGATCTATTTATCTCTACTTACTGAACTTATCAAGAAAAAAAAATGCATATAATATTATCACGGTATGAGACCGATTAAAGACCCACCAGTGACATGTTTTTATTTGCGCTATTTACATCATAATAGGAAATGCAAAAAGAAAAAATAATAATAATAAAATAAATAAATATCAAGAAGTACAGAAGGAAGACTGGGAGATGAGTGTCCACTGTTCTGAGTTGATCCAGCCCTGAAAGACTATCTCCAAGTGTTTACCTGATAGGAAATCATTATCATTGTTATATATATATATATTATATATATATATATATATATATATATATATATATATATATATATATATATATAAACCCTCTTGACTGGCTAAATTTGGTATGTATGGTATGTCACCGTATGACCCTTCCAATTCCAATGCTGAAATTTCTAGTTTGGGCCCGTGCACAGTTTACCGGCATGTTCCGAGCACTTAGGGAAAGGAGATGGAGGGGGGGGGGGGGGGGGGGGGAGGTTGCCTGTGTTGGTGGTTTCGAGATGGAGTGTTCGTGTGTGAGTGGGAGGGGGGGGGGGTGCAGCGGATTGTCTCATTCTTGGCCTGGCCCATCAACCATCTTATGGTATAATTTTTTTTCTTGCGCCGATAGACGTTTTTGCTTTTCTCCTTTCCCGGGAGCCCAACAAGCTTTTAAGATTTTGAAAAAATTCGTTCTCGAGGTTTTTGCTTCACAGGTTGATTCATTTTAGATATACTGTTGTCTATTCTATGTGTACTCTGCCTTGCTTTTATTGTTATAATCACTTTTTTTTTTTTTTTTTTTTTTTTTTAATTTTTTTTAATTTATTTTTTTATTTTTTTTTTTTTTAATAATTCCAATCACGTGTATATATTTTAATTCTCATTGATCTGTTTTATTTCCAAACCTTGGAGAGTTGTTTATATATTGTGAATTACATGTTATGCATTGATTTTAATAAATACATAAATAAAAAAAAAAAAAAAATGTTCCGAGCACTTATGAGGGCATTAATTTTTGCAAGTTTGGAATGACAGCTTGCGTAAATTTGAGAAGAGTAATAATTTTCATTTCCTTTCTATATTCTTCGAAAAAGAGGTGATTTTCACTTATAACTATCGTCTAGCAAATTTTTGGTATCAGTAGATATCTTAATACCGCGGATCCAGGATTTGATGAGGGGGGGGGGTCATGGCCATTGATTTTTTTTTTTGTAAACTAGCCACTAAAAAAAAAAAGTTGTACCTTTATACATTCCGGCAGTAAACTCCCGGTCGCGGGGGGGGGGGGGGGGGGGGGGGGGGGGAGGGTACATAATTTTTTTTTTTCGTGTGTCGTAAAAACCGTTTCCTGTTATCCTATTACAGGTCCAAAAAGAAAAATCTAAATTTACCGACAAGCAAAAAAAAAAAAAAAAAAAAAAAAGAGGAAGGTTGTACATTACATTTGCCATTTCGGCGTTCTTCTTCTTTTTTTTTTTGCCCCTTTCTTTTTTCGGGGGGCCGAGGTACCCAAAATGCCCCCCCCCCCCCGGATCCGCGCCTGTCTTAATATAGTATACACATGACCATGGGTGTCGATTTGTGTTCGCAGTTGGGGGGATGACTGATGCCAAATATCCTCAACCGCGGAGCAAAGCGTCGAAGCGACCGAGCGGGGAAGGGGTGTGGCGGGTTCAAACGTGAAGGATATAAATAAGCGGGGGGGGGGGGGGGTAGGACCTGTATTTGCTGCCCATATCTCTGTATTAGTCTAATCTACCGTTCCTCCAATTAACGGCACAAAATATTGTTTTCATACATTACATATTCGAGTGAGCGCAGCGAGCGAGGAAAAATTTTACATTCTTTGATAGCCTCAAAGATATCTAGTTTTTGATCACCTAATTGCCAAATATGATGCTTTTTGGCGCATCGCTTGCCATCTAAAACCATTTTGTTTCTATGAGCAAATATTGTTTTCATACAATATCGCAGAGGTACATCCTCATTACTTGAATGAGAACTTTAAGGGACTTAACCTTTACTTAGAGTATGAACCATCCCATTGTTTATTTTGCGAGCGAGTGAAGCGAGCGAGCCGAAAATTCCACTTTCTAGCTATAAAAGAACTTTGTCCTCAAAGTATACACTCAAGCAATATAAGATGTTTGACTAATTCAGCACCTCGCTGGTCCAATTGTTCAATCCTAAACCACCCTATTTCAAATATTACAAACGAGGGAGGGAGATAAGGGAAAACACACTCTTTTAGTGATGAAGTGTTATTTCGTCATCAAAATCCACTATAGGTTTATAAAATATCTCCATTACATATTCGAGTGAGCGCAGCGAGCGAAGAACAATTTTACATTCTTTGATAGCCTCAAAGATATCTAGATAGTTTTTGATCACCTATAATTGCCAAATATGATGCTTTCTGGCGCATCGCTTGCCATCTAAAACCATTTTGTTTCTATATGAGCGAGCAAAGCGAGCTAAGCGAGCTACCGACAAAAACTCTGTTTCTTTCTAGTAAAACGTAGAATTCCACAAAAATAAATTAAATGAATTTTATGATGTACCATTTCCCTGTATTCGAGAAAAGCTTTACATCTCGCGGTAAAGACATTACAATATTCGGACATGTTGCTGAGGGAATAAGAACGCTTGCCTCCTGATCTTGCTTCTATGAGCGAGCGGAGCGAGCGAGCGAGAAAGAGCTATTTTTCGATACATGTACTGAGAACAGCTAGGTTCTAGTGTACTGTTACTCCAAATTTTATGATTTTGATAACGTCCATTTTATAAGCATCCTCCTTTCTCATATTTGTTAAGATAGGAATAGGCTACCGGTCACAGGTTAGGATAACAAAAGATATTAAATGCGAGTAGAACAATAATAGCACATAGAAAAACAAGATGCAAGCCGATTTGCTTTCATATAGTATTATAACCTCATTGGTTGGGATACTTGAAATGCAAGAGAGAGAAGCGAGCGAGCGCTAAAAACCTTTTCCCTTACCTTTCCTTTAAAAAATTGTTCCTTTGCTTTTTATTCTCTTTGTCTTTGTCTGATACTCTTCCCCCTTTTTTCGAGGAATATAGATTATTTTCTTGGTGAATTATTGGGGGGGGGGGTGATTGTACAGGCCATCCCCACCCCTGACCAAAATATTGGGGGGGGGGGGATATATGCCCCATCCCCCCTGGATCGACACCCATGCACATGACCCATCTTGCATGAAATCTGTTGTCATTCTACAACGGCACTCAAACATGAATAATAATACTGACAGTTGCTATATGCTCTGATAGTCTGATTCAACAAATGATAGGCCTACAAATTTGATAGACTTGATTAAATAAACAGTGAAAATCATGCAGTTATCATTTGCGAACTTTAAAAGAAGATAAAAAGAAAACAAAAAGTATTTTTGTCCTTTTTTGTATGACGTAGGAAATATTTTGAATATTAAAGGAAAGAGAAAACGGACACGAGTCAATTTTGATGAAAAGAATAAATAGAGAGATAAATTTTTAAAATCAAATCAAAATCGGTTAGGAAATGAGAAAGTTATGAAAGTTTGAAAAGTTTTGATTTATTCTATAGCGATCCTCAAGTTGGCAATATCATTTCAAAATGGCAGATTTTTGTGGGCAACTCTCCATTATATACAAAATTTCAGATTTTCTCCATTATCTACATTATCTCCATTGTCTCTTATATGATGGGAAAATGTATTTGACACAACTTATATTTCACAAAGAGACAAGCTGCTCCTTGAGAGATAGTGGAGGAAATCTGAAATTTTAGCGTAAAAAACATATTGGAGAGTTGTCCACAAAAACCTGCCATTTTGAGGTGGTCCCCAGAAGAGGATCTTTTATGTTTGTTTTGCTATGCCAATTTTGGGGGTGAAGGGGAACACTTGAAAAGTCCAAGGACCTTTCTTTATTATTTTTTTTTTTACCCGTCTGAAAATTTCTACTTTGTCCTCCCCAAGTTTAAATACAGATTTCTCTCCAACTTATGTCGGTATGCCCATGAAATGTGCGCCATAGTGCTAAAACCGTTTGGCCGACAGGGATAAAACTTGGAAATTCGATAGTTAGAAGGGTTAATTAACCCTTCTACTTCCACCTCTCTGCTTACACCGAGTTCTGGCCAATTTGAAGGGGTTTATTACGAGTTTGAATTGAAAAAAAAAAGAAAAGAAAGAAAATAAAGAAAGAAAGGAAATAAGGTCACTTAGCCATCATGTCATTCGTTATTTTATTATCATGGTCCAGGGGCGGCGCCAGGGTTTTTGATGGAGGCTGCGGACAAGTCATAGAATTTTCTAGTTTTAAACCTTGGTCCACGCGAGTTTATTTACGTTTTTAATCAACACATTGGGCCGCTTATAATTGCATGACCCGCTATACCTCTTGGCTTCCCGCATACAATATTCCATCTCCTTGATCTCCTCCTCCCCCTCCTCCTAAGCTTCTTCCGAAGTTGCTGTTGTTGTTGTTGTTCTTGTTCTTCTTCTTCTTCTTCTTCTTCTTCTTCTTCTTCTTCTTCTTCTTCTTCTTCTTCTTCTTCTTCTTCTTCTTCTTCTTCTCCGTCTTCGTCTCCTCCTCCTTTCATTACCACTTTAAAAATCATGGGGGCACCCCTGCCACCCCTAGTTGTTGCTCTCATGAAGAAATCATGATTAGGCCAGGTGAAAATTAATTCCAGTATCCTGTCCCCTCCTTTTTCCAGCCTAGCTGCCTTTTTGAAAAAGTATTACAATATATAAATGAAATTTTTTTGCAAAGCTATAAACGAGGAATATGTTTTACTTGTCCTTTATCCCTTGATTCGCCTGCCGAATTTATTTTCATTTTCTTGACAATTGTGCGGTTGACAATTGGCGTTCCATAATATTTCTCCTTCATCTCATTTATATCGTGCGTGCGTGCGTGACAGAAAGAATGGTAGTGCAGTGAGACGAGAGCGGAATTCTTAAGTTAAAGACAGTACAGACAGACCGGGCAGACAGACAAGTAACGTTAGAGCCTACTGACAGTGAAACTTTAGAAACAGGTACATACAGAGGTAAGTTAACTTAAATTGGCTGACTTTGACCCCTTTTACCCCAAGCGGCCGAGCCCCGGCGCGCCCGGCCCCGCAAACACCGGGACCTCTCTCTCTCTCGTTTGACATGCTTGATCCCTCCGCTCCGTTCTTCGGAGATTAGCAATAGCAGGTTGATCTGCAGCAGGAGATGTATTCGGCGAGTAAAGTGTCAGTAAGTGTTGTCCAAGTACCTTTGAGTTTAAAGTTGGGATAGTAGGGATATGGTTCAGGAGATATGTATGGACTTTGAATAGGTAGTGAAGAGTTGCTTTTAGTTTTAGTGCGTTGACTGAATGAGGGAAGGGTTGGATTATGAGGCAGAAGAATGAACTCTGTTGTTACTAGCTGGTGTGGGTTGCATGGGTCAAATGCCCGGGGGGGGGGGGGGGGGGGGGGGTCACTTCCATTGAAGAGCGGACAGCATCCACGAGAAAAAAAACACGGAAAAAGGGTATTTTTTCAGGGGTAGGTGCCGAACGCGCCGAACGCGAATAGAGTGTCAAAAACGTCAAAAATTGAAAAAAAGCCCCCTAAATCACGATAATCTATAATGCAAAAAGGGTATGTAATTTGCACCGACTGCGGGACCGACTGTAACAAGACCTGTGAGCGGAAAATCCTATAACGCCTGTGTAAAACATAATGAGACAGTGAATTATCTCGAGATAACTTGAAACGGCTCCAAACTTTCAATGGACCCCACTATCACTCTCAAGGTATGAAAATAGGAAAATCCGTGTTTAGGGTGTCCTAGAGTACTGGCTCTGGTGTGCGGCCACTTAAAGGGAATTTGCTGATTATATTTATTAGTTAAAGACTCACACATAGTTCAATACCATCAATGCAGAGTCCAAATACCTGCTAATTGAATAGAGGACAAACTTAAAATTATTGACCAATTACGTGGTCAGTAGTGTCCATTTTTCAAAATGATGTTAGGGGTCCTGTGTGCGGCCACCCCTACCCCTGTGGGCGGCCGCCTATCATTTGGCGAGCATTTAGCGCCATATTTGTGACGAAGTAAACAAAATTAATATTGCATTTCATGCTTTACACACCAATACTTTATGAAAAGTAATAATACTGTGTAGAAACCGATAAAATCTGTCAAAAGTGATGATCTACCAAATGCCATGACAAAAAAATGAAGGCAGAGTACAATCTCGTACAAAAACCTGCATTTTGTACATGTTTTACATAGGGTGGCCGCTCACAGGACCCATCTTGAGAAATGGCTCTGGTGAGCGGCCACCCCCATGCAACTTTTTCTCTGGTGGTATAAATAAGAATTTCTGCAGCAAAGTATGGACCATGAACTTCATTCTCTTAAATAAAAATCAAATCAGTTAACAAATTGAACAAATAAAGCTTAAGTGTTGGCTTAAGTATGTCAAAGTTTCTTAACTTAAAAGTTAAGAAACTGCCATTTTTCAGTCAATGACTGGTGGTGTTGACTTCTTATGATGTTCAGTGAGACTCATTTTGCTTACTGCTTTTGCCGAGTATGTTTTGTGGTGCACTAGAACCTACTTGAGACTGTCCAAGTTAATTTTTGAAGGGATATCAAAAACATTTTTTAAATTTTTATTTTTGATTCACCACCGGCCGCTCACAGGGGACGGCCGCCCACAAGAGTACATACTCTAGCGGCCTGCCCTAGAATCCTTGTTTAGGGTGCTTTATAAAGGACGATTCTCTCGGATGCTGTCCACTCTTCAATGGAAGTGACCCCCCCCCCCCTCCCGGGGGGGTCACTTCCGGATGGAAAATCCTGGAGTACAGCTTTTAGGTTATGATGGAGAGTT
Source organism: Echinometra lucunter (assembly GCA_029962745.1). Lineage (NCBI taxonomy): Eukaryota > Metazoa > Echinodermata > Echinoidea > Camarodonta > Echinometridae > Echinometra > Echinometra lucunter. Next base: position 22,849,192 of record CM057154.1, on the reverse strand, counting down.
CTACGAAGGTGGTCAGTGGATGGGCAGACTGCCACAAGATGTTCTAGAGTGTCATCCTCTTGCTTGCATAACCTGCACTTTGGGTCAGTACCTTTTCCAATTTTGCAGAGCCTGGACTGCGTCAGGTATGTTGCTGTGAGAAGTTGGGCTCTCACAGTTAGGGCTTGTCTGATGATGGAGAAGGGAGTTTCCTTAGGGTAGAGCACCTTAGAGTCTGTAGGGGCTCTGTTCATCAACAGAGCAAGAGAGGACTTGGATGCTGCATCTTGCAGAGTTGTTGCTTCCACTTGAGTTTTGATGGCCCTTTTTACAGTGAGTTTCCAAACTCGATAGTGGAAGGGGTTGGTCATCAGTTCTTCCAGGTCAGGGAGCTCATACTTCACGAGGATCTCTCATAGGGTCTTTATGATTGGAACATTAGCATGCAGAGCCACGGCCTGTATCTAACTGTTAGATCCTTTCAAAGTTTCGTTGTAGGAGCGCTCTACAATTTGACAAAGCCTTTTTTATCCCCGCGCACCTGGTTTGTAATTCGGCATTATCGTGAAATAGGAAACCACCGTTCACTTTGTACAGCAGCGCTTTATTCAGTCACACGCATTGGTTTCCTATTTCCACCTCCATTCTCTTTGTACACAAGTGCGTGCGTCAAATGAACGAGTGGTTTCCTAAACCACAATATGGCCTGTAATTCTACAATATTGGCTTTATGACGTCATTGAAAACGGAAGATGGCCCCGCATTTGGCTCCACTCCTTGTTTACACCAAAACTGGCCGCGGCCGGGGCCAGACTACCTCCAGAGCTGGGCCGAAATTGGCCCCGCATTTGATTTTTGACCTTTTACGCCAAGGCCGGGCTGTGGCCCAAGGCTTGGTGTAAAAGAGGTCTTTGTGAGCAGCCGATTTAAATAAAAAATTCTCAAACTAATAACATGAAACAAAATTTATACTAGTGTAACATGTCAGACGTTAGTTATGTATGAGTAACCTATGATGGGGGGACCCTTGTCTGCACACCTGATATTTCACTTAAAATTGACAAACTTTCCTTTTTGTATTCTTCTAATGGCTGACCTCATTTTAATCCTCATATCCTAGGGTGTAACTGTGCCAAAAATCTCATCGAAATCCGAACAAGAATGATGTGATTTTTACAAGAAAAGGCGATGGTGTAAATTTGATGCTAAAAAGAGGAAGGTGCCCTAACCTGCCCTTGTCTGCTCATTCACTTTACACGCAGTTCGGGATTTTTTGCGTGAAAGTGGCATTTTCAAGGCATGTGAGTAAAAAATACATAAAATAGACGCCTTTCGCCCGTTATTCATCATTTTTTCAGTGATGCATATCGCTAAAATTGATTTAAAGATGATTGTGTTCGTTGCGTCTTTTGCGATGTTAGAATCGCACAGTTACGCGTATGCGCAGACTTTGGCACTGCACAGACAAGGGGTAGCAGACCATACTTATTTTGTACTCAATTCAAAACCCTGAAACCAATCATAATTTGGAATGAAAAACTGTTAGTTAGATGCAAACCGTGATTTCATTATTTTTGGTCTCATAGACAACAAATAAGAGGACCGTTTTGCTCGAGTTTAAAAAAGCCGTTATTTTTATCTGCCTCCCTCTGTGTGATACACCAATTCCTGTGAGCCATCCGTGCATGTGCACTCCTTACGTGCAACCGACTGTTATGTATTTTCCAAACATTGGTTCACATTTCTTATATTTAAAAATACTTCCTGTGGATATTATACTTTGAAACTTTCAGACTGGTACTTTAAACACTAATATAAGTTATAACCTTTTTATCCCATTTTCAAGTAGCAAAATGAGTTTTTTTCTTTTTAAACTATAATAATGTTAACCAATGTCTTTAAACTAAAGTCTAGGCCCTTAACTCATGAAACTCATGAAATGAAAAATTATCCCCTGTCATGCCTGTATCCCAGTTTTGCTTCCTTGTCTTTGTCGCTTTCTTGTTGGCCTCGTCCATGTTTGATGATTTAGATGGAGATGAGTTAGTGAAAATCCCCTGCACACGTGCAGTAATTCATTGCCATGACAACAAAAAAGCAATTTAACTTTAGACCGCGGGTTTAAATTTAGACTGGACTTAGACTCTGGTTTAACTAAAATGGACTTTCAGAAACAGAAATCAAGTTAAACCTGACTTGGACTGGGGTTGCAGTCTCAGTGAGGTTTAACTAAACTCTGGCTTAATTTAGACCCTGTCTCAAGTTAAACCTGACTTCAGAATATGGGCCTATATCTTTAAAGATTTTTATTTAACTTCTTCTGTCTTTGTTTTAATACTCTACAGAGAAAATAAAAGATGCCACGATATGCTCAGATTGTGATGGGACCTGCTGGCAGTGGAAAAGTAAGTGCCCTCCTCCCCCCTCCCCCCATATAATTCAGACTGCGTTTTGCTGCAGCGTTGTATAAGTGACTTACGAGAAGAACTGAATAACAAGAAACCAATTGGCATTGCCCCTTGTTATTCATTATATCAGTGTATGGAAGAGAAGTTTTTGCTTGCCTTCATTGCATCTGGGGATGCCTTAAAGGCATTAAACAATGAATGATAGATTAGATTTTATGAATAAATGTTATTGAAAAATTTGCAGTTCGTATCAGACTCGCGGACTGTAATTATTTTCTATTTGACTGTGTTGTCAGTTAAGGCTGCCACTTGAAAAGTTTGGTGTTTATACTATTCAGCAAATATGATGAATAGTCTTATTCTGTACAACAGAAACAAACACTTTATTGCATATGTATTTTTAAAAAATATCTCTAAGGTTTCAGCAGCCTGATCCTCTACATATCAAAAGATAGTGTCCCTAAACACAGATATTGAAGTAATTACAGTGTTTGCAGGAATTTATACTGAGCTTTACCATATTATAATTTTTTTTTTTCAGTCCACCTACTGCAGCAATCTCCAGAAACACTGTGAGACGATTGGGAGGCAGGTCCATGTGGTTAACTTAGATCCAGCAGCAGAATACTTTGATTATCAAACTGTAGCAGGTGAGCTTGAGAAAGGTTTACTTTGTTGTGCACAATAATCTGAATATATTCAGAATTTCAAACCAGATATCGCAGAAAATGTATTCATTGCTGTTATTGTCTATTAATAATTAATGTTTACCGTAAAGCTTCCAGGACACCATGCCCTGCTGGAGTTTGGAAAGCTTCCAGTTCGGCTTTGGAGAACTCTGTGGAATAGTTTCCATGCCAAGGTTGGCATTTCAGCTATGTTGCTGGGATGATGCTCATTATAGAACACTTGTCTTCCATGAACCCGAACTGCAGGACTAATGATAAGTGAGACTAACTTCCATAAGGGGATGGGGGAAGGGGGGGGGGGATAGACTGCTGGTAAAGCTTTCCCACATAGGGTCTCCCATAGGGTCTCCCATAAAACTGTGTCCTAAGGACATTACCTTGCAATTGTGCATGTGTGTTTGTTATGCTTTTTCCCCAAGATATCCGTGAGCTCATTGAAGTTGGTGATGTCATGGAAGATGATTCTCTTCAATTGGGACCCAATGGAGGGCTGATCTACTGCATGGAGTAAGTATGATTATATCTTGAAGACAATCTAGAACACATTTAAGACTTAGTTTTAACCAAAATAATTTGAGAATACAGTAGTGAAAGGGTTAAAGTCATTTTAAACTGTTATCATGTGATGATTACATGTTGTATGTTACTTGCTAGAAACTCATACTTCTGAAAGATGCTCACATTCCACGAGGTTAAATACTACATCTTGGGTAGACAGTGTATACATCCTGGAAATAGCCCTGCTCTCTCGTGTTCAAATACCTTAATTGTTGTGTGTATTAATCAACACTTTTAAACAGTTTCTTTAAGAATTACTTAGCTTAACAGAGGATTTTAGTTTTATATACTAGCCAGACCAAAATGTCTAGATGGTCAGATCACATTCAGTTTTTGCTGTATCCATGAGCAAGGTGTACATCATGTCTACTGGACTAAATCGTTTCTTTTAATCACTTTTTCCAGATATTTTGCTCAGAATTTTGACTGGTTACATGATGAGCTTGGAGACATTGATGGGGATTATATCATATTTGATTGCCCAGGTATGGTATGGTGACATTGGTTTTTGTTTTCTACTCATCATGGTTAAAAAAATAAGACTCTGCTCTCCTTAGCTGGTGTTTTGTCTGTTTTAGTCCACTGCCAAGTGGCCGAGAGGGAATGGAGGAAAAGGGGGGGAAATGTGACCCCTCAGCATCATTAAGACACTTTATGAGAGTTATTCTGAGTGCATCTGACTTGTAGTTACAAGCGGTTAGGTAAATATTTTAATCTGAAAATTGCTGCAGATTGAATATGAGTGTGATACCTGATTTACTTTTGTAAAAGGATTGGATGGGAAATTCACTGGTATTCTGTCACTGATCCTCTTCTTTCTCACATCCTTCCTCTCTCTTTCTTGCTCTCTTTTGCTCTATGTCTCTATCTTATGATCCCTCTCTCTCTATTCATCCCATATCATTCCCTACTTTGTCAGTCTGTCTCTGCCTTGCTCCCCTTGCTCACTCTTTATCCATCCCTACTACTCCATCTCCATCTCTCCTTGTCTCCATCTTTCTTTCTTTCTCTCTCTCTCTCTCTTTCTCTTCATCCATTTCCACTCCATCCTTTTCTTTTCTCTCTCCATATCTCTGTCTGTCCGTCTGTCCTTAACTCTCTTCAAATGCTGTACACCCACAGGTCAAATAGAGCTGTATACACACATCCCTGTTATGAAGCAGCTGGTGGAAGTGCTTAAGAGTTGGGATTTCAGGATCTGTGGTGTCTTTCTCATTGATGCCCAGTTCATGGTGGAAACGGCAAAGTTCTTCTCAGGTAGGCCCACAGAGCATTCAGATATCACTAGCAGTTAAATTAATTGCTTAGCATGGTTTTATGAAACTTGCCCCATAAATCAGGTTTTGACACTTAACAGGCACCCGGGACACACGGGCCCTTAGAATTTAGGTCTGAACCCCAAACACTGAACAAGTTTAACACAGGTCTCAATACATACAGGGCCCAGAATTTCAATCCAGACCCCCTTACAAAGAAGTTAGTGTGGAGCCCTGCATTAACTATTGTTAAAGTTGTCTAACATCCCATTCATTCTTGATAGCATTTCAGTATTTGTTGAATAATTCATTTATTCATTTATTTATTTATTCATTATTTCATTTATTTGTTTATTTATTCATTTATATATTTATTCATTCATTCATTCATTCGTTCATCCATTCATTCATTTATTCATTTATTTATTTGTATGTTTATTGATTGATTTACTCATTCATTCATGCAATTATTTTTTTATTTGAGTATTTACTCATTTATCTATTTCATTATCCATCGATTTATCTATGTATTCATTTCTTTCTTTGCAGGCATGTTGTCAGCATTATCTACTATGGTTAACTTAGAGATTCCTCATATTAATATCATGAGCAAGATGGACCTCCTAAATGCAGCAACCAAGAAGAACATAGAGAGGTAAATTATGTAATATATCATGCTTTTATAATATTAGGGTATTTCAAGGGAAATGCTGATTTACTTTAAGGTAAATGTATTGTATATATATTTTTATACCTCTGCCCACTGAAGGTGGGTGCTGGAGGCATTATGTTTTCAGGTTGTCCGTCCCTCCGTCCGTCCTGTTTTCGTTCTCACGATAACTCTAGAACCATTTGACAGTTCTGCTTCAAATGTGGCTGATACAATGTTAGAATAGAACCATTTTTTTCCAGTTTTGTACTCTAAATGTATCTTTATATTCATTTTCCATAATTAAAAGTGATATATTTCTGATCTAGCAGGCAATGGCGGAGGCGGTCGAGAATTCATCTATTTATTGAAAAGCTTTTTGCATAAATGCATTGCAATCCTTTGCATGGACCTGTACACAAGTGGATATGCAGTATTCTCTTTTTATACAAAAAAAAAGCTAAGATAAAGAAACCTTTGCTAATAAACAGGTAGACAAGTAGAAGAGCTGTTTTTCCTGGAATTTATTGTTAATTGTGAAGTTGGCAAGATGCTACAAAATCTTCAAAGGCCTAGTGTAGTGAGGCTTTTATTTGATGGAAGAATGTCAAATTAATCTTTGTTGTGAAATAGTGTTTTGTTATTGTGTATATCTTATGAATATCGTATCACATGGCTTTCACATATTGTGTTGGATATTTTTTGACTGTCTTTTCACAAGAGAGCTTTCTTTTTCTTTTTTTTATGCCTCCGCCCACCGCAGGTGGTTGCCGGAGGCATTATGTTTTCGGGTCATCCGTCCGTCCGTCCGTCCGTCCCGTTTTCGTTCTCGCGATAACTTAAGAACCCTTTGACGGATCAACTTCAAACTTGGCTCATGTATGCATATGGGAGGGACAATGATCTGATTAGATTTTGGGATCTCAAGGTCAAAGGTCATAGAGGTCATTATGTACATAGAAATGGTTCGTTCTCGCGATAACTCAACAACCATGAGATGGATCAACTTCAAACTTGGTTCATGTATGCATATGGGAGCGACAAGGATCTGAATAGATTTTGGGGTCTCAAGGTCAAAGGTCAAAGGTCATGGAGGTAATTATGTACATAGAAATGGTTCGTTCTCGCGATAACTCAACAACCATTTGACGGATCAACTTCAGACTTGGTTCATGTATGCATATGGGAGGGATAATGATCTGACTAGATTTTAGGGTCTCAAGGTCAAAAGTCAAAGGTCAAAGGTCATGGAGGTAATTATGTACATAGAAATGGTCCGTTCTCGTGATAACTCAACCATTTGACAGAGCAGCTTCAAACTTAGCACATATATGCATATGGAAGGTCTCATAATGGTCTCATTAGATTTGCGGGGTCACGAGGTCAAAGGTCAAGGTCAAAGATGTCATCGTATACATGAAAATTGAAAAATCATCTTGAATGTGCCATATATTTCCAATCTGGCAATGGCGGAGGCATAAATTTCGACCGTGTGCGGTCGCGGATTCATCTAGTTTTTGGGGGGTTAATTTACATTCCTTTGACTTTTATGATCTAGATTTCTTGATCCTGATCCTAAGGAGTTGGCAGCTGAAGATGCACACATGTCAAAGAAATTTCAAAAGCTTAACCAGGCCATTGCAACACTGGTATGTGCGGTAACTAATTATCTTAAAGGTTAAGGGGGGAGTGTAACTATATACAGTTTTGGTAGAAAACTATTTCCTTGTTTCGTTTTGGTAGAAAACTATTTCCTTGTTTCAGCTGTTCAATAGTAAGACAGAAGAAAAACTAAGATGCTTTGAAGTTGTTTAGAAATGAATTGTGATAAGTACTTTTGGAAGTATAAAATTTCATGTCTGAAGAGAGGAGATTGAATAAGCTTTACTTGTTCATCCAGAGGTAGTATTTTAAAAACAGTTTTATTTCTCATACCCATAAAATAATTTTACTTGTCATAAGAAATTGAAATTAGGATGGGTGTTTGGTTAATACCTGCGCAAACTGGATTCATTTTCATAAAATTATAAGAAATATAGATCTGCTCAAGAACCAGTGATAAGAGTCTGTTCTGTGCAATTTAAGTTTGTTGTGACGATTACCATCTTTTTCCTTCACATAAAAGATAATTTTTTTTTTAGAACACCACCCTATAGCTACATGTATGATATGACCCTGCATCAATCAGTTGGCATTAGGGGTTCCTTATTTTCTTTTCATTCTGATCATCAACATGCATGCTGAAACTACTAAAATTTTGAATTATTTCTAGTCTTTCACCTTATGTCAGGTGTATAAAATTGCAATCATCTACTTGAGTGATTATCTCATCATTTGATTTTCCTGGTGTGCTTTTTCCTGGCAGATTGACGACTACAGTCTGGTGAGGTTCCTGCCTCTGGACCCCTCTGAGGAAGATTCCATGAGTGACATCCTCTTCAGTATTGACACCAATCTCCAGTACGATGAGGACCAGGACATCAAGATTCCCAGAGACGAGGAAGACGACGATGGCAGGGGTGATGAGGCAGGAGGGGGCTTCAGCTTTTGAGCTTGGAAGATCTGAGGATACCCAAAGATTCAAATGAGAGGGCTTCAGGAAGAGGACCCTTGAAGATAACCAGGATGGAAGGATGCCCAAAGGAGAAGGATGTTAATGATGACAAGGGTGAGAGAGTTGGAGAGGGCTTCCATTTTGGACTTCTGATGAGAACTAGAATATGAGGATACCCTAAGATAAGAGAAGAGTGATCACAAAGGTGATGGGGCTAGCAGAAGGAGGCTTCACTTTATTACCTTGGAAGATGTGAAGATACCCAACGATCCAAGGGAAGAAGGTTACAACGGGGATGATGTAGTAGGAACTTAGGAAGGGTTCAGTGTTTTGACCCAAGAATAGAAAGGACCTGAAGATCCCCAAAGAGTATGATGATGGTGGTAATAGGGCAGGATGGGGTTCAGTATTTGACCCTGTATTGTCTGCTGCTCAGGGACATATGTTTATGGTTTGAAACTTGATACTTGCAGACCAAGAAAGATTTCAAGATGGTTTAATGGATTAAATGGTTATTTTACCGACTGCTAAGGAAGCAGGGTATTGGTAGTAAGCAACCAGGTTACTGATGGCTTTAAGTCCCTATCCGAAGGGCATTAGCGCATCAACTTGGTTTCGAACCCGGGTACTCCCGGTTACGAGACCACTGCTCTACCACTGAGCTACAGTGCCTCTTCCGAGTCTTTTCTGAGAGATATTTTGAGGGGACCTGGAAATGACTCCGATGCATCTAGGGAAAGCCATGTTCTGCAAATCAGATATTTATGACAAGTATTGAAGAAGGTTTTAAATGATAAAGTTGATATGAATAATGAAGCTGTCAATCTTTAATCTCTCAGAGATGCTGGCCTCATGAAAAAGTCTTTTCTGAGAGACATTTCGAGGGATCATGGAAAGGACGAAGAAATAGTCTTTTGTTGTACTTAGATGTGAAATGCTCATCTTGTTGAAAGGGTTAGGGGGCAGGAGTATTTAATTTCTTGGCCTGATAATGCTGGCATTACTAGGATGAAGAAATTATAGTTAGGACATGCCCCACCTAAGTTATTGGTGAAACCCATTGTGAGGCTACAGAACTGAGGATGAGAGGGGTTTTTTTGTGCAAAAGTTGGACTGTCAAAATTGCCTTGTCATGAGTATTTGGTTATTTTTCCTAGAATATTCCATTGTACCTCATATTTCATTTCAAGTCAAACATCGAGGAACATGAAAGATTTTTTTTTTCCCCTTCAAATGGCTTATGTCTATGCTTAATCTTATACATGTATTTTTTTTTTTTCAAAAGCTACTTTGTGCATTGTAACTAATGTGGCTTTGTCTTCAACATGGGGCTGGTTAATAATTTTGCATTTAAGCGTATTAAGACATGTACCCATGATTTTTTTTTTTTTTTTTTTTAAATATGAAGCTACAGAAAATTTAGAGATCCACCCCACAAAAAGGGGTTTTGTATGGGTTGCTGTAGACTTCAAATAAATAGTTATTTTATTGTAATGCAGTTTTCAAATGTGTTTTTTGTGCATTCCATTTTGATCACTGTACATCTCACTTAATATGACTAGGATACAAATGAAAATGACAAATTTGAGGCATCATGGAATGGAAAGGGGGGGGGGGGGAATGTACCTAGATGCACATACCCACACAGGAACATACCCCCCCCCCTTCCATCCCATGACCTCTCAAATGTTTAATTTAAATAAGCCTCGGACCTAAACCTTTCTTCAGAAAGTGTAATTCCCCATGTCATCCATCCATGTAGTGAATTGCGATAGTTAGTTTTGACATACATACATACATACATGTATACTTGCATAGTAAATTCATGGTGCTTTTAACAGCTCGCACCCTTATAATTTTTACATTTGAAGGAACTACTAGGTCAATCAAATTAATTTTGTTGTTAACACCTAGCATACGGAATTCCATGAATCGACTTTGAGCTCATGTCTCAACTCTCTCTCTTGATACCCTACGCTCATCTCACACCATTTCACTCTCTACAAAACAACAAAAGCACACACATCTAGGTGACGAGTCATTTTTATTTTAAATACCTACAATACGATACATGTCAGCAGAGAAAAAATTCACATGCTTCATCATGTATAAACAACACACAGCTGTTTCTCAACCGACCACATACCTGTCATCTTAAACTGATGTGAATTTCTCCCACAAAATATTGAATACACTGTACAGTATTTTACAAATACTAATTTTATGCCAAGTACTTAATGTATATACACCTGTACACTGTACAAACATAATAATAATAATAATAATGACAGTATTTATAACGCAACATATCCATCTCAAGAGATGCACAAGGTTCATACAGGATAGTTTTAATTACATAAGATCAAAAAACGAAAGTTGTGTTAAACGTAAGCTTACAAGGAAATTTAACAATATGCATAAGTTTTAAGCCTAGTTTTAAAAGTGAAAAGGGAGTTACATGTTTGAAGACAAAGAGGTAACTTATTCCACAAAGGAGCTGCTGATGCATATGCTCTATCCCCCAATTTCTTTTAGTACGTATTTCTTTAAGCCTAGCATTATTTGATGGACGTAAACCCGAACGACCTGCAGAGTGGGGTGATAAAAGGGATGAAATATAATGCCTTCCCCCTTTTTTTTTAGGTTTTTATTGTTGAATTTATATCTCACCTCACCTCACCTTATTCTCAAATGGTTTTGGTCTGTAAAAAATGACATAATATCAAAATAAAGACTAGAATCTAACTTATATTCAGTGTATTCACATAATATAGTATCCATCATTCATATTTGGGTCGGATAAGTAAATTTGCAAGCACTTGCGACTCAATCGCGATTTCCCAGGACGAAAATCCACTTGAAGCCCCATTGGAGATCCCCATTGAATACCAATTGGCAATTGGGAGTACATGGAAAGGGAAACAATGGGTCCCTGTTGAAACCAATTGCCATTTGGTTTTAATGGGAGTTATGGGGACCCATTGCTAATTGGTTACAATAGGGACTCATTGTTTCACTTTCCATATACTTCCAGTGGGTATTCAATGTCCGTATTGAATTGGTATTTCCAACTGCAAGGTCTTGTACTGCAACTTGAATTTTCAACTGGTATTCAATGAGGTCAATTGGCAATTGGTCCCATTGAAACCAATTGAAGTCCCTAAAACTCTCTCTCTCTCTCTCTCTCTCTCATTGGGTTTTGAAAGACGTGAATCAATCAAATATGATTATTTGTGTCTAAAACATTCAATTTGATTTCTTATATAGCATGATCAGTGTATTACATCGAAAATTCTGGTTAGTGAATCGGTCTTTCTGTCGTTATTTGAAATATGTAATGCGAAATCATACATATTTTTTGTGTAATATTTCACAAAAATATTTAGAATAGATATTCATAAAAAGAAATATGACTGCATTTGTATTTTACTTTGTTAAAATTTCAAGAAAAAAATAGCAAATATGCAAATGAGGTAAAACCAGTCACGTGATCCCCAATGAAAACCAATTGGCCATTGGTCCCAATTGGTCCCCATTGAAACCAATTGGTCCAAAATGTTCCCCACTGAAACCAATTGGCAGTAGATCCCAATGGACCCAATTGAAGCCAACTGTCCCATTAAAATCCCATTGGACCAATTGGGACCGTTTGACCCCATGGCTGGTAGCAATAGGATGTCGACCGAAATCTAATTTGGATCAATCGAAACCTATTGAAAACCCATTGATACCAATTGAAGCCAATTGAACCCCCACTGAAATTCAATGGGTGTTCAATTGGTTTAAATTGGCTTTTCGTCTTGGGTTCCCACTCCTCGTCGTCGCCATTTAAATTTTGGGAAAAGTAGGACCTCGATCACTTGGAATCTTATGGGGGTTTCATATTTGTCATTTTGCGAACCCTTCACATGGTCAGGCTTATTTACAGTCAATCTCTAACTGTTAGATCCTGTTAAACAAATGCCCCCACTATGATTTTTTCAAGTGATAAAAAAAAAGGAAAAAAGAGAAAAAGAAGAAAAAAGAGGAGGAAGAAGAAAGAAGAGGGTGGGTAAAGAGAGGCCTGGGGCTTGCAACTATATAATACCCCTATTTGTTCATTTAAACAGTCAATAAATTCACCTATGGGTCATCTTGCCCCCCCCCCCCCAATCAAAATACCCTGGCGCCGCCCCTGATTGATGCATGTGTCCCAACTCTCTCTCTTTCAATACACTACAATATTCCCATGTCATTTCATTCTCTCTGCAAAAACAACAAAAGCACACACTACAAGCATCTGGGTGACGAGTCATTTTTATTTTACATACCTACAATACGATATCATGTCAGCAGAGAAAAAATGCACATGCTTCATCATGTATAAACAACACACGGCTGTTCTCAATCACAGCCACCTGTCCTCTTAAACTTATGTGGATTTCTCCCACGGAAAATTGAATATTTTACAAATTCAAAGGAAAAAAATAAACATGCTCACTACATTTCATGTTTATACAACTAATATTATGCCAAGTACCTTAAATCTATATACATTGTACATTTCATATTAGGCACCACGCAAAATTGCCTTTCCTTTTTTTTTTTTAAAGGTTTTTGCTTTATATTTTTCCATTTTTATCATTGTTAAATATAAAAAGCACTTATATGAATATACAATAAGTGCCCTCAACATTTATGCGAACCCTACCTTGTCGGCATGCAGGCAAAAATATCAACACTCGTCAGAAGTAGATATATTCGACTTCAATAATTGATCTAACCTATAAATTCCACGTGTGTGTCTAGCTGGTGATTGTGCTACACTCTAAATACAATGTTTACATCATTCAATGTTTACAACGGTTTGTGACAACAACAAAAATTGTTGTGCACAACTTAAGCAGGCAACTGGCCAATCTCTGGAGTCGAATCGAACAAGAGAATTTTAGCCATTCTAGCTATACCTTTGCATGTCAAACTTTTCAAAAACATAAATACAGCAGAACCCCACTATAACAAACTCCTTGTTGGAAATGGGGAATCACCTTGTTATATCAAACACTGTCATATGGCTAAACATCACAAGAATACAAAGGAGTGGGACCAGCATAACTAACTACCTTGTTAAAGTGAGAATTTGCAACATTAAGTGTACTTCGTAAACAAGGTGCCTATGTTTATATATGGATGTATGTATACAGTTTAAAACGTAATGAGGTGTGAACATAAACTCCATGGAAATACTGATGTGTGGGGAAAACCAGCAAATTTTTGCCACTTCCCTATTTTCTTACATTTTTCTTTTTTTTTTTTTTTGTTGCAAATTGCTCTCAAGTTCAACATTGAATCTAAACACACAAAAAAGAAAAGATATAACATGTACCTGCTTCATTTTTAAAACTTTCTATTCTAAAGCTGGAATCCTAAAGTTACTACTTATAGGGAAGAGCAAGGCTTGAATATAAGGCTGCAAGAACACAACTACTCAATAGTAGATAGGTTAAATTTTTGGCTACCAAAGAGGAAAATGTCTGCGCTATGGATTACCTATGCAGTGTACAATACTTTTAGCGGAAATATTATACAGGAAAACACAGAAGTACAGGAAGCTGAATGTAAAGGTTACTTAATCATCAAATGCATGTTAAGAAAAACAAGATTAAACAAAACTGAGATACAGCTATGCAAAATTATCAAATTTCATACAGACATTGACAATGCAATGAATTTTTGAACATGCTCAACATATATATTCCTACACCATATCTAGGCTTTTCCATCAATGAAAAAATGGCAGCCAAATTGATTTGATACATATGAACATGTAATGCAGTTTACTAATGTACAATCATGCACGCAATATGTATCAAATACAATGAGAGAGAGAGAGAGAAAAAAAAAATAGAATGGAAAACAAATATCATGTCTACGCCCATATAAAAAAACACAAAACAAAACAAAATTTGCTACCGGAATATCGTTAGATGCTTATGTTGAGTTCACACATTTTTAAATGCTTGGCAGCAAAAGATCAGTTTAACATTCACTTGCATTATATACAGCAAGAAGCATCTTCTAACTATAAAGAAACCTCTTTTCCCCACTACTGACTACTTATTTGCAAAGAGTATTTAGGAATTGCAAAGCATTAAACTTTTGTAATGTTAGTGAATAGGCCTATTACTGAATATTAAAGTTATTCAAAGCTTCTCTTTTCTCTCCATGCATGGGCAGATAACACCAATTAGAGGAAACCAAAACCAGTAAACATTTAGCATACAAACATTATCTTCTTTATGAGGTTTAATGGAAACAATGATAACTTCATCTAAATAGAAAAAACACAAAGGCAGACAGCGCATTCATTATCAGATACTAAAAACCCAAGGAGTTGATTTTTCCCAATTTGGCAACTTCACATAAAGCCCCCAAAGAGCAAAGCAGAAAAAAATACACAAGATCTTTGTATCCAATAATATAGATAGCCATGCCGTGAGACAAAGTGTTAATAATCTAGAAAAGTAAATTAAATTGTATTTTTTTCTGTTCGCTTTTCACTATTTTTTAATTTTTTTTTTTATTCATTTTCTCATTTTGTTTTCAGCTTCTAAATACATTCCACAATACACATGGAATGCTAAAACATGTGTTTTTCTTAAAAAAAAAGAAAACATGTGTATTCCATAAAATATTATCACTATATCAAAATTATACCTAAATACTGATCTGATATCTGTCATCAAGATAGAAATTATGTTGTTTCTCCCACCTTTTTCCCTCAATTTAGATTACACAGTATCATGCCCATATTAATTGATAAACAATGCAAATGGATGCACTGTCATGCATTCATGTTCAATTCATCTTCTGAGGAGGAATATTCTACATTTAATAATATGAATAATAATATGAAGACAGCATGCAAATTTTTCAAGAAGATCTGACTTCCACGTAGAGTATTCCTGTCATAAAACTGCAGTGCTCCATAGAGTATGAGCTGGAGCAAAAATCTGTCATTAAAAATTTCATTCTTTGGTCATTAGATTATGTCACTGAACCTAAACTTTTGCTTTACTGAATGGAAGTCTGGGAGTACAGTTACGTTTATTTATTTATTTATTTTTTTTTTGAAAATAAATAATGTGCAGCACAGTGATCTGAAATATTTCTTTACAATTTAGGTGCACACATGTTAAACTATGTGGAACAAAATTATCTTTCTAAAAGACATCTGCAATCAGGTTTTATTGAAAAAATTGTATCAAAATCAATACAAATAAATCATTTATTTTGCCATTTCAATTTTAAAAAATCATGAGCAAACAAATGAATATTGTGAAGAAATGTAGTTGATAATCAATATACATAAAATGATAACTACATTAGACTTGGGGAGTATAAAAAGAGTTTTATTCTGAATACTTGCTATTTAACTCTTTAAAAAATTAAACTCATTATACAGTCAACATCTTAGGCTTTGGAAAGTTAATGAAATTCGAGAAATCATACAAAAATCACAGGAATACAAAGTTTTCTAATGAACGTAACTCATATTTCAACAGAAAAAAAGTGAAATTGCTTTGTCTTGGGCTATTGAACAACAGGGTTACCAAAATCTAATTATTTACAAAAACCTACAACTGTCCACATCCAAGCTGGGGAGGAATCGTGGAACTAGTCAAAACACTCTTAGATGTGGTCCTAGAAATAATTACTACCTGGAGAAATGGGAAGGAAAATATCCTCTAGGCCTACTCTTACATCACGCCAGAAACTGCCCAAAGATTCCAATGCCAAAACATTGTATTATAATGATTTATGCATTTGATAATTACATGTACATTTGCTGTCATTCCCATGGCAGCTATGAGGATCCTTCGTGCGGTTTCTTCTCCGAGATCTTCTCGTCCCGTGGCTTCCCCGTGCCAAAAATGTCTGACCTTCTGGAGGGCTCGCCACCGACGGGTTCCTTTACCGTGCGCGGTGCCAGGTTGAGCTTCGGCCTGGCTGCCGCTTCTTCTGCAAAGATAGCAAAGTAGAGAGAAAAAAATAGATGGCATGTTAATAGAAAGAACACCGAGTTGCAATAAGGGTGAAACCTGTTTTGTGAACTTCGTCATTTCTTGTCATACATAAATAGAAGAACATCACAGAGGCAATTTCATGTAACACCCCCATTCCACAGAGACACTATTTTTCTCTGGCCTTGGAGACTCCCGAGAGATCTTGCCAATTTTTGGTCTCTCAGTGGTCTCTCAAGGGTCTCCACTCTGTGGAAATGGGGGCCTAAACAGGATTGTTTTGAATGCTCTCTTCTTCAAAACATAGCTGACAACAAGTAATATTTTGGACCAAATTTTGATGCCACAATTGCGTGTAGTCCTGGGGAGCGTTTCATGAAGAGTTTTGTCGGTGAAAATCACCGACAAATGTTATAAGCTACTGAAAATCCTCGCATCTGATTGGCTGAAAGCAAATTAGTCAGTGAAAATCACCGACAAAACTCTTCATGAAATGCTCCCCTGGATAGCTTTTAGAAAAAAGCTTCTATACAGAAACATCATTTTTTACAAAAATTGTTCATGTGGGGTACCTTATTTGTTTTACTGCTGCCATCTTTGAGAGGCATTTTACTGCATCATGTGAGCATGAGCTTATACTGAACATCATCTTCCGTACTAACCTGCTGTAGGTTCTCTGAACTCCTGAGGCCTCCTGTTGTAATCGTCTCGGCCACCTCGTCCCCCTCTTCCTCCTCCGTAGCCCCTTTCTCTGTCATATCCATCACGGCCCCCGTAGCCCCCATCGCGGCCGCCACCAAACCCTCCTGACCTGCCACCGCCACCATAACCATCATCTCGTCTCCCTCCTCCTGCTCCTCCTCCTCTCCTGTCATCCCAACCACCCGAGTTCTCATAACGGCCACCTCCGCCGCCGCCGCTGCCGCCGCCACCCCCTCTGTATCCACCTACAACATGGAAGAGGTACAGTGAGTACAAATTTATGAACACACACTGAAGCAAATTTCTAATTGTAATTGAGCATGGTCATATATGATATAAATGTTGGAAGAAAAATAGCATTCAGAGGAATTAACTACTTTGAAAGGAAAATGGATTTTTAGAAACATTTATCCATTAATAGATAGCCATATTAAAGGAAAAAATACAAATATCTTTCAACTGAAGATTTACATGCATGTGGCAGGCAATTTCATGTCATTCCCAAAAAAGCTGATCCATCCATATATACTTCAGAAGCTAAGACTTACATACAAATTCAATGCCAAATCTACACAGTTGTCCCACATGTGAATGTTGGTATCATAACACGAGAGGAAATAAATTTGGACTCCAGTACTCATGTTCTGGGTCCAGTTTATGAACTGAAAGGACTCACTGTTATGACACATTGTCCAGGGAATATGGGTGCAATAGAATGTAAGGAATTCATTCAGAACAACAGAAATCAGTATGTTCCACAAAACTTTCGCAGTTCATAAATTTGAGGCCATTTGTATTCTCCAAAGTCTGAAAAAGTGGAAATAGAAGGGTCAACGATCTTTAAAATCCCTACCTCCACCACCTCCTCCGTAGCCTCCTCTGCCTCCTCCCCTACCACCAGAATAACCTGGAAAGAAAAAAAAAACAAACAGGAGACCAAGCCATTATGAGAGTTGGAAAGAAGAATTATAAGAAAGTGAAACCTGCCTTAACGACTCCTGTATAGAAAAGACCATCTGTCTATAAAGACCACATCAGTTTCCCTTAAACGTTGTTTCTTTTTGAAACATGCAGTAAAGGAGCCTGTACATAATCAACATCTGCTTTAAAAAGACTTTGTCTCCCTTGAGCTGTCTTTAGACATAGCATTCATTGTACTCTGCTGGGGATGATTTCAAATTTGTCCCTATGGGATTCCAACATGGTTTTTATCACCACGGCTATTACTCCTGCAGTCATTATTATCAGTACACAATGCATTATAAGGCATCCCCCCCAGACACCCCAATAATACAAGTGAGAAGGAGAGAACTGTTGATAACATGCTTTGCCTAAGGGCATGTGTACCAAGCATAGTTTTGATTTCGAGTCGAGAGAATGAATCACTATAGCATCCCCCCCCCTAACGTTCCTCCTAATATTGGAATACAAGAAGTATAAAGACAGTCAAGCTGCATAGGCATTTCTCAAAATGTGAAAAATTTATGTAATTTTTTTTTCTTCTGCATAACAGCAAAATTATTTAATCCGTCTCCCTCCCCTTCCACAGCCTTGTCAGCTTCCTACTATAAAGCCCGGCACACACTGCACGATCCGACTGCAATCCCATTTTGGAAAAAATTGTTATAGCATTTGATATGAACATTCAAACATGTAAAATCTTCATGATCGAAGTTCCAAATAGTCGTACACTAATATCGAAATTCCTATTGTGAGCCTCCCTGTAGAAATAAAAGCGAATTCATTACCAAATCGTAGTGACGTCAGAGCAATCTTGCGATCAGCTTAAGATTTGAAGCCGATTTGGCCTTTACTCTGAACAAAAGGCTTGCAGTTAACCAAAATTTCAATTTTAGTTTCCCTATCATTAACTTCAAAAAAGAGAATTTTACTTGTTTAAACTTTCATATTTAATGGAAAAATGCGTTTTGTTCGAAAATCGGGTCGCAGTCAGATCGCATAGTGTGCGTCGGGCTTAAGAGCCACTTTGAAGGCTTGTGCACATAAGCATCGGTAAACCGTTTAAAAAAGACTGCAGAGCTTCTCTCTACACAGAGAATGCAAGTGAAACAACAAAGGTGCCATACCCGTACTCACTGATCTGTGTGTTGAGATAAAGAAATGTGATGAGAAGTACCCTTTAAAAAAGAAGCGTATTTTTATATATATATATATTTTTTTTTAGTAGCATATCTGAACAAGCCCCTACATGTAGATAAGTGACAAGAGGCTGTTCTGTCGGAGCCTTGACTGGCTTGGTACAAAAGGAAACAGGCCCCCTTAACTAAAACAATAAGTGAGGTTTCATGCTATTCAAGATTCTGCTGTGAGAATGTAACATGGGATTCCTAATCAACTAGTCAGATTACATACCTCCTCTCTGTCTATCATCTCTTCTCCTTTGTGCAATGTCTACTCTGAGTTGACGATTATCATAAATCTGTTCAAAAAGCATAAAAGTTCGAAGAAAAGCAAAAACAGAGTCAGCATACATGATACGAGTGTTTATACAAGAAGAATTTGACTGACCTTCACTTGCTCAGTTTTAAAACTATAAAACTGGGGATAGAATACTTTTCCTGTTTGAAAAGTAATGCTTTGATCATAAAATGTTCTTTCCAAAATCAGTCTCTAAACAACCAAAAGTGTGATTATAGTTCTCATTTGAGTATGCGCTAACCTAGTTTCAATTCATACGAGATTCTTCTTTCTTCTTCTTCTTTCTCCTCCTCCTCCTCCTTCTCCTTCTCCTCCTTCTCCTTCTTCTTCTTCTTCTTCTTCCTTCTTCTACTTCTTTCTCTTATCATAATCAACATCATTGTCAACAATACCGTATCAACCTGTAGAACCAATCTCTTACTTTCTGACATTCGTCTTGTCTCAAGCCTGTAAGCTGTCATACAAGCTGGCAGACAAAGGCGAGCATACCTGTACTGTACCATAAATCACCTCCCAAAATCCATCAAGTGTAAAAAGATCTGTTTGAATGAAAAGAAGTGATCAAACTCAAAGAAAGTTATACTTACAGCTCCATCCAATTTCAACGCTTCTCTTAACGATGGTGAATCATCAAATTCTACATAGCTGTAACCTGTACAAAACAAAGAAAATGACAATGATGTAAAACTGTTTGCTTTAACCCATAGCAGTACAGCGTCTCCTTCAGTGACACTTTTGCAGCATCTTTTGATACAAAATGCTACAAATTACATATTATACATTCATGTATTTTCAGTGAATTTTCAATGCAGTTTGTTGTGCCAAGAGCAATTCAATTGCAACTGATCATCAAACTATCTTAATTAACAGTGCTTTTATTAGTAAATTGGGAATATTTCTATAAGTTTTGCAATTTCCAGTCTTTTTGATTCATGTCATATACATTTTAATTTCACTCAACCATGTAGGAGTGAAAAAAAATTACTAAGAGATGCCAATTTGAGGAGGAATAGCTGATTAAAAGCCAATTAAACTCAGAGCTTAGGGAAACTCTCCATCGCTATGGTGTAATGGTTATGTAAAGTTTTGGTATGCCCTCAAAATTTATTTATCAGATTTCTTTGCTTTTTAGCTGCTCAGTAGCAAGGTACTATCAGAACTACAGTGCTGTGAAGATCTTTCCTCCTCAAGTTAAGTACTAATTAACTGAAAGGCGAAAAATATTTTGGATCTCAGGTCAGTGACATGAAACTCCAACATCGACGTGCATCACACGATGCCTGCACATGTGTAAAGCCAATGAGAGTTCTGTTAATGCAACAAGCCTAACAAAGCTCTGTGATCGTTGTGCGGGGAGCAGTTGAGGTGCAGGGGTCCTAATGTAGGGCAGAGTGTAGCTGTTGTATTGCATTCCTTTCAGATATTTAAACTTAAATTTACTGGAAATCATGAAAGGAATATGTGACCTGCCGCCTCAAAACCACCAATAAGTCGCCAAAATTCAATTTTCTGTTTTATAGCTCATCTGAAAGTAGAGATTCTCAGCTTTCCAATGGTATATGACCCATCCA
The DNA here is from genome assembly GCA_029962745.1 of Echinometra lucunter. Lineage (NCBI taxonomy): Eukaryota > Metazoa > Echinodermata > Echinoidea > Camarodonta > Echinometridae > Echinometra > Echinometra lucunter. The sequence continues at coordinate 22,828,384 of CM057154.1, read as the reverse complement.
AATTGCTCTACAATAACCCCCTCAAAAACACGTTAGCTAATTAGGAATCAATAACCTCCATTCAGAGAAAAGAGCCTTTGAAGTTCAGAACAAAAGAGCGCTTAGCTTGAGCTCTCTTCGTGTGACCAAAGCGCAGCAGGGTATTCAGCAGCAGGGTATTCAGGAGTCCATAGCAAACGGTACGAAGGGATTATCAGATTAGGCTAAAATTTGGCACATCTTAGGATTAGGACCTATTCTTTATTTTCCCCCCAAATCAGTTCAATACCTTGATGAATTTTTAACTTAGACAGTAATGAATGAAGGCATAACAAAAGTGCTCTAACACTCCACGAGGCGGTCAATTTGTATCCAGTGAAAATGAGGAGTCATTTTAAAATTGCTAAAATACGTATTTCTGGGGCGAATTACGATGCCAAACTTTGAGACATGATAGAATGAAAATGAAACTACCCATTTCTATCAAAAACATAAAGTTGACCAATCCGACCAAAATGACATTTTGGCTGTTTTCTCAGTTGTGGTGCATGCGACTTATTGGTGGTTTCGAGCCAGCGGGTCACATATCACGAGATCTCACATATGTCTCTTCTTCTGCAAGGTGGACAATGTCTGACTATAATCAATCAGTTTCATGCCAATTTTCTTTTTGCTTCAAAATCTTTACATAGCTTTAAAGAGACTTCACATGATTATACTAAACTGAAGTTGGGTGATGAAGTTACATGCATATGCCAATTCTAATTAATATCCTAGACTTTTGCACTATATTACGGCACTTTAAATTACCTTTTTGTTAAATTTCAAAACAAAAGGTACATGAAAAAAAACAAGAAATCAAAGTGAAATGGTTACCTTTAAATTTGCCCGTCTCCTTGTCATGTACAAGGTGAGCGCGATGAATCTGCAAGATAATAAGCATGAGAAATTTATTTTTTTCTTTGTAAGCAAAGAAAAACAATAATTAAACTTGTGCACTGTCTAAATAAAATGGAAAAGAAATATATGAATTTCACATTGACCAGGACTCCACATGATTAGCATCAAGAGTAATAGGTCTGCATGCATGAAATCCCATGTTAAAAGTGAAATGAGGGGTTCAAGAAGTCAATTTTTGTGGGTGCCAAACTGCCCATGTGTCCAGATGCTTTTCAGTATCTGACCTGCATTAACTGAAATATCTACAATAATGACTAATTTCAAAATTGTTAGGGGTTATTCATGAAATCTTACAATACCTAGGGTAAATGTGTTTAAACTTAGTTGACAAAAGCAAGGAGCATCAGTGACAATCTGTCCAACAAAAACTGCAACAAAAATGTCAGTGGCTTAAACTAGTCATGAAATGAAAGCTTGAGCTCTGTAAAGGTGCAAATGTTTTTGTGAGCTTTCTAAGCATTTTCATGTAAATTTTGGAGGAAAATCATAATGAATAATAATAGACATATCTCTTGAAAAATGTTTCTCTTCAAATGACTTAATATTTCTAATTTTTACCTGAATGAGGCATTTTGGAGACAAGATATAAGCGCGTATTTTGTCCGTCTAATTGATTCACTCAACACAAAATACGTCACAATGGTTCAGCCAGGGCTCAGCTGCATGACTAGGGTAATAATATTCATATTCCCCTCCTACGCGAAATTTGTCATTTTCCTATTGCGCCTGTGTACTAAATTATCAGTCCATAATATCCATATTCCACCTTTCTTATATAAGTGCACATTTAGCAAAGTGCAAACGCGTAGTATTGTGTACGCGATAGAGGTTAAAAACAGTGGATACGCGAGGTAACCATTTACGTCACAATCGCTTAGCCAGTATTACATACCTGCCTGAATATTAAGCTGAAATCAGAGGGATGGACAGGCAATTAGCAGACATGTTTGTCATTGCTACAAAATGATAGGATTGAATTATGCATCATCCTATAGCTGTAGCCTGTAGGTAATAATAATTATATTGCCTGGCTCTACTGTTGGGAATATCGAAAATGTTGCCCTTAAAAGATCCATATTGCCCTCGTCTTCGACTCGGGACAATATGATTCATTTTGCGGGCAACATTTGCGATATTCCCCTCAAGGCCAGTCAATATAATATAAATATGACTTGAAGTAGCTTGCATATCTTGCTCAAACACCTGCATCTAGTGACTCTAGTCTCTTATAAACCTTTAATGAGCTTTTTAGAAAGAGTGAGTTGATTTCTTATCATTTTGATGATTTTGAAAACCCTAAAGGTACATGCCCACTTATGAACTACATGTATTTAATCAGCTTTCCCAAATGCTTTGAAATGGACTTTTTCACACTGCCATCGCATAACCAGAACTCAAGTATATGTTTAAGGGATAAGGGAAAATTTTATAACATTGATTTCTGTTATCCATATATTTCCAAACTTTAGTTCCTACTGATCATATCATCATAATAAATGAAGGATCTATAAGGGGGTGACCGATGCTCTGTGCTACACGTACATACATAAGACTTAGTATCCTTTCGAGAACACACGATTAACATATTTGATAGTTCATTATCTTCTGAAGATAGCATTCCAAACATATGTTTTTTTTCCTTTATGGTTTTCAGATAAGACACTGGGAGTCGCCTAAAAAAAGGGCAGCAGCCAAATAATATATACACATGATGAATGACGAGAAGCAGTCACAAAGCTGGGTGTCATTATGACCATTATGCTTATTAGTGCAGCAGCACATCTCATTTCTTTTTATATGCTGTTTGCATCTTAAGTCTGAATCGATATTAAAAAGGAAATAAACTCTTGTAAGAGTATATACATGTAACTTCATATTAATGTAGATCATGTAACATGGTTGGTTAGAGGAACTTACCTGCATGTCCTTGAATATGTGGTCTAGGTCTCCCTGCACCGTATCGTCAGGAAGATTTCCTACAAAAGCTGTGAATGGTGGCTCTGTTGGGAAGGGAGCCGGAGGAGGTTTGCCCCCTCCACTGTTGCCACCGCCCCTTCTGCCACCGTCGTTGTATCGTCCACCGTCATTGTAGCGACCACCTCCCCCGCTGCATGCACAATCAGAAAAGAAAACAAATTTTCAATGATTAGTTCAAAATGATCTTAAGTTCTAGCAGGGCTCCACACCAACTTTTCTGAAATTGGTCAGGATTGAAATTTCAGGGTCTCTTTACATAGAGCCCTGTGTAAAAGTTTCAGATTTTGGAGTCTGGACCAAGATTTTTTTTTTGGGGGGGGGGGGGAGGGGGGATCCTAAGTGTCCCAGGAGCCTGTTAGTGTGGAGCCCTTGATTATAGTAATGATGAAAAACATAATTCTACAATTTAAGCCTACATGTAACTTTAAAGCTTATCAATCGCCTTTTTCTTTTTTTTTTTTTTTTTTAACAGCAACAGTGCTTCAAGCCGAGAACAATTCTGGAGAGCAATTTTAGTCATAATGTCAGTTTTAAGTATTATTCATCCTTCCAAACCTTCCAACCTTTCTGACTGAAAAAAAGGATGATTTTGCTCAAAATTAGGAAAGAAACAGCATTTCCCATAAGAGTGTGTAGTAAGTTTATCAAGAAAAATAGGAAAATCATATCGAAACAAGAGCTTGGAATGGTCAAAATTCAGATTCTTTCCTCCAAATTCAGAATGATTCGGAGGTCTATCCTTTGACGATACACATATTTTGAAATGATCTCAGTTCTAAAAGGTTCTTGTCTCTTTCCAGTTGGTTAGTCTTTATTTTCCTCACAATGATTTACACAACAGTAACTATTCCAAAAACCACACAAAGACCTGCTCCCACCTACACACTCAAACACCTACTTGTCAAAGTAACAGCACTCCTATCAACCTATATTATTTTCATTTCTTTTCCTTGAACTAAGTTTTGTAACATTTTGAATATAATTTATGAACAGAAAAAAAAAAGATAAATAAAGAAAATCACATGCCAGGTTAGAAATCTTTAAAAATCTTTACTTCATGAACTTATACTTTGATGATCATTTTGATATGTCGTAGGAGACCTTCAATTTTTTGTGTAACTTGACTGCCAATTTGAAGTCACAGCTGTGAGTACTAAAGGAATATTTGTTGCAAGAGTACAGTACAAAGACAAGTTAAAAGCAGTCTGATGACACACATATCAAAAAATAGTCTATGTAACTGTTACTCTGACTCTGACAAACGTTTATGATTAACTTTAGATCTAGGTCTAGGGGTAACCGAAAATGGCAAAATGACCATGTCTCATGATGATGACAAGTCAGAATTCAGCATGATTTCCAAATTATAATTTGTGGTGCAATACATAAAAATAATGTCTGGATAGCACATTGTCTAGTATTCCTCATTGTTTGACAGTTATGAGTTAACTGTGCCGCTTATCTGCACTTGCAATCTTACAAGTTACACTGCATGCAACCGGCATGCACTGGCAACTACATGTACGGTATGCCATTTTTACATGCAGCACGTAGATCGTAGCAGTGCAGCACATTGATCAATTGTGCAGGGCAGCGCAAGGCCAGTGCAATGATGATCACACACAACACACTCGACATGACTAACATACTGAAGAATAAACGATCATTTGAAAACTAATGGTAAATCATATGGCAAATCTAGAGAGGCATAAAGAAAGAAATATGTTCAAAGATTAGTTTGATCTAAATTCTAAGAATATTTACCCTCCATATCCACCGCCACCGCCTCCTGAATAGCCTCTTTTCCTATCATCTTCATCGTAAAAGCTCGACATTTTGTAGAAGTCCCAATTTGTTGTTGCCAATTTAGATTTCAAGTCCGAAATATTTTCATTAACAAGTTTATTGTAAGCAAAAATCTGTAATATTTATTTATTACAATGAAAATGAGCTAAAACTTAGCAAAAGTCCTCCAAAGAAAAATTATTCAGATTTTATACTTTAAGTACATAATTTAAATGTACTTGTTGCTTATTTGCAAATGAAAGATGGCTGCCAGTGCAAGTCCACCACATGTCAGCTCTTCAAGTAGAAAGGAAAATGCTACCAAATTACCAGCTGATAAGCAATTCCTCGATACTTTTTGGAAATTGGCAGTTCCATCTGACAATGAACGGATCTCTGGAGCGACAACTTTGCTACAAATTTTGATAAAGAAACAGAGGGAATCAGAGGAGGTGAGCAGTTTACGAAGGAATGCCGAGTGGTATACATTGGCATTGCAACACGTGGTATGGGGATTCGCCGGGCTGGGGAGCAGCTGACGGTGAAGGTGGTCAGTGCTGCTGGCCCATAGGCCCTACGGCCGCGCCTCGTGCTCAGCTTGGCCTTGGATGGACTGAACCGGGCCGTGCGGCTTGAGCAAAGTCAGCCGGCGCTGACGTATTATTATTATTGCATTGTCATGATTGTATGCAGCAGTACAATCAGGAGTTGGGATAAAATAGACTCCAACTCTCCCATTTTCGCCGGGAGATCTCCAGCTCCCACTTTGAGTTTGACTTGTCTTTGAGTCCATTTTCACAAAATCTCCCACTCTCCCGCTTGAGAAGTTGAGTCCTCACGCGGTCACGCCCTTAGCTGTGTCGTCTTTTTTCTCCCACCGAACCACCTTTTTTTGAAAAAATGAATCTGAATCATTGGATTTTACCTCATTTAGTGTTTTCATATGTTCAAAAATAAGCCTAAGAAGATAGCTCCACACAGCTTTTATAACCCTAAATGTGGCCTCTGGCCGCAAGGAATTTTGTGCTTTGCAATGGGCTACACGCACATTGAGTCAGAATCTCCCGTTTGTTAGGGGGGGCTCGGCGGGAGAATCTCCCGCTTAAGTCAAGAGGTGCTTGGGGTTGGAGTCTCTGAATCAGTTGAATAAGTGTTAGTCTAAACACTAACTTAAAGGCATGTAAAGGGGGCATTGTTGACAAACATTTTGATGAAATGAAAATCCATTTTACTAAAGAAAAGTGAAATTTAAAGTATCTAACCACCAAATATTTTCCTCAACATCAGTCATTAATTTAAGTTATTTGTTCAGCTGGGGGTGTAACATAAAACATACAATTAATCTTACGATTGATATCAATCGTAAGTCTATGGCAAACCATGTACTAAAGAGATACAATTGATTGTAAGATTGATTGTATCTCTTTATGTTACACCCCCCAGCTATGATTAATAAAATATTAAATTATGAGGCACGAGCAATGTTACATTGCAACATAAACACGAAAAAAAGGGCAGCTACAAGCACATTTTTTATTTCTATTTTATGTCATTGGTGCCACAGCATTGGAAAAAATCAGCGGTTCAGCAACAATACATCAATGATTTCATTGAAGAGTAGCGCACGGCCGATTTGGGAGACTTTGATTCAAAGTCTCCACTATCAGAGACAGAGACTGAATGAGAGGACAAAAGAAATAACACTAGTCAATAAGGCCCTTTTTCTCAGCCAATTTTTTCCCTCTCTGATGTAGAACCCCATTTGTTTTGTGTGTGGATCTGCTGGATCATAACAAAAAATGTTATGTGAACAAAAGTACCCCATGTCCAGACACAAACCAGTTTATACCAAAACTCGATAAAGAAATAACATATAAATAATTATCAGACGCATAATCTTGGCCCTTCTGGAAAATGTGGTACTCTACTGAATTAGATTAAGCAATTATATTTATGAAGTGTTTTGTTTTCCCCTCTTCATTCTTTTGGTAGGATCAGTATTGCTCTGAAGTCTCCTACAGCTTGAAAAGACTTATTCGAGGTTTAGCATCATCAAGGAAGGGAGCCAGACAGGGATATGCAATTGTCCTCACCGAGGTAAGTCGTCCATGCAACGCATGCTCCATCTATGAATGCTTTGTGGCCAGTTTGGTACGCCATATTCCAAACTGCAAGCCTGGACCAAACTAGTTTGCTGGCACAGACCCTAATTGACACTTCCCTAAATTACATTTCGGTCTTGAGAGAGCCTAGGCCACTTGCCTAGTGACTGTGTCAATATCTGGAGCAGTTATAGTACACGATCCCTACTGATATGCTTTAGTCTCCTTCTCAGACCTCTGTAACATATTTCGACAGACCAGGGTTTGTGCCTGCAAACTAGGACCAAACACACCGTATATGACCCATACGTTAACTCTAAACCAACCAAAAAATTCAGCACTTTACTTGACTGCTTTAACCCTTGACCATACACTGTATCTAACCCAAACCCGAACCTTTAAACTAAACCTAATCCAACCTGTAATTCAGCACTGTATTTAATCCTGGACCAAAGACTACATCTGACCCAAACGCTAACCCTGCACCTAAACCAAATCTAATCTAAAATTCAGCACTATACCTTAGTCTAATCCTGAACTTAAACATAAATCTAAACCTAAACTATCACCCAGTTGCTTTCCTAACCCTGATACATATTTTGGCCAAACGTAGCCCAGAGTATTTGCTCCTGAGTTATGTATCAGAGCACCAGATAAGTCAAGTTTCCGGTCCAGATTGTGAGCAATCACTTTGAGTGAACACTGGTAATAATCTCATGTTTCTTATTTGTGCGGTGGACCTTGTGGCAGATTAGCCTTATGCCAAACAAGTTATCCAATAAAGTCTACTACATGTACTACTACTACTACTGACTGTAAAGTGGAGTTACCAAAATACATACAATACCTGGATTTCATCTATTTTTTATTACAGAAGAGATATGCTGAAATAAAAATTATGCAAGAATAATGGAGAACGGTTGAAAAGAAAATCCTCTTTTATTGCAACAACATAAGAGCATTAGATGGGGAATGAAATGCCGAGGTGTCACATTTATGTAGGAAACAAAAAAAAGATAACACAAGCACTACTAAACTCATCCTCATTTGTCGGAAAAATCTCCAATATTCTCTCTCTCGGTGTGTATTTTTGTAGTTCTGTGTGACCATCATTTTTGTTTTCACTATCTTATTCTCTTTTCCTCTTTTTCTCAATGTCATCATCCAGCTTCTTTGTAAAGTGAAAGAGATAGCTCTAGAAGATGTCTTCAAGCTCATGAAGCAAGAACTGCAGGTCTCTGGGAAGAAGAGTGTAAGTTTGATGTTTCTGGTTCTTCCAGGCTCCTCGGCAGAAAATTGCTTACACATGGCCCTGATTGTGGTCATTCATAGAGTTGAGATGAAATATAATTTTCATGAAGTAGATCAAAGTTTTGATGAAAAAAAATCTTTGAAAAATCTTTTCAAACACACTTTGGAAAGGGTGAAAGGTCTCGAAATACAGCACTATCAAAAGGAAACACCGTGATATGTCAAGATATACTATTCTTCCAAAATAATATTCTTAAAGTGAGCGATTTATATCTTTTCCAACTCGCCCAATTTATGTATAAACTAAACAAAGATGATCTCCCAACAATTTTTTCAAATATGTTCTGTAAAAACTCCTCTATACACGATTACCCAACGAGACAACGTAACTGTTATCACCTACCCCCTACCCGTACTATATTAGCGAAAAACTCTTTTATCTTTTTTGGACCTGTGTATTGGAATTCCCTGCCCAACGACTTTAAAGAATCTACAAACCTTAATATTTTTAAACGCAAACTTAAAAAGATGCTCATTTGTCAATACTCCACACCAACAAGTCAAGCTAACACATAACCTAAAACTACATAATAACTTAACCTTTAACCACCAATAAACTTGTCAAACTTTACTTATGAAAAAAACAACAACACTACAACATGACACAATACATTACGACCTGTGCACCTGCCATGTTTCCTCTTTTCATTTGCACTTTTTATTTGCACCTCCCTTATCTCCCTCTTTTTTTTCCTTTGCCACTTTACCCTCCCTATTATAATTTTGTAGTACTTTTTTGTGTGTGTTACCACTGTAATTATTATTATTTGAACTACTTTCTCTTATTTTTTTTTGTCGCTTATTCGTTTTATTTTGATATTTGTGGATTACTTGTTTTAAGTTTGTCTTCTGCGTCCGTCTCGATTTTTGTATATAGTTGTATATATAGTTTGTTTATAATTAGTATTGAAACTAAGTTTAGGGGCTTGCCTTCTTTACAAGCTTTTGCTTTTCTTGGCAAGTCCCTCCGTTCATTTCTTGTTTCTTTTCATTGACAAAATTACTGCAACAAATTGTAGCTTTGTTTAATTTATATTTGTTATGAAATGTCATTGATTTGTTTGTATTATCTATTATATTGAATATGTATTGTTACTTTGATTGTATTTTGAAAAAATTGTTGAACGGAAATAAATAAATCTAAATCTAAATCTAAATCTAAGATTTGCATTTTCAACCTTCAAGGTGTGATCATATTTCAGTCTACGTGAGACAAGTAACCCATTATGTTTCTTATCCCATGTTAGTGTATTATACCTTGTCATGTTTTAAACACCTGCTTTGTTTCGTATCAATTCTGGATAATACATAGGAGGAGAAGGAGTATGCTTTTGGCCAAGTCTTTGCTTATCTTGCCATCATCCAAAGTGGAAGATTAAATGAGGTTTGTATTTGGTATGGAGCATAATTGGGACAACTGGAGGGAGGGGATGGGGAGGAAATAACATGATAGCATTGTACAATATTCATAATATTATCATACATCCAAGAAAATATGTTGAAGGTGGTAACTGCCCAAAAAAAAATAATTGGGAACCCTCCCCCCCCCCAATAAAACCAACATGACCTTATTCAACATTATTTACAACTGAAAACACATAATGAGAAAGGCTGTTGATAAAACTTAAAACCCCCTCCATGCACCTACATGGTAAATTTGAATCAATATATGGTCTTATATTGTGAATGTTTTTATAGGTATTGTGTCGGCTAGTATTGTAACAAACACAGATAGAACACTGGAAATTTATCAGCACTGCACTAAAATACATATTGTATAGTGTTCATCTGCCAAGTATCAGATTATAGTTTAGCAGAGGAGCTACACAACCTTTGTAATAGCCATGTGAGGAAGCAAAGTGATTCAGCTGTAAAGTGTTTCCCGATAAAATCGTGATCTGTTATTTGAAATGTTGTATCTTTATTTTCCTTCCATTCTTGCCAGCACAATGGATCTAGCTCTGTGTACATCTTGGAGCAGCTTCATGCCTTGTCAAAGCAGAAGTCTTACCTTCAGTTGATCTGCCTTCAAGGAGTCATTGATCTTATAAAGAGAGTGAGTAGCATACTTATTGAAGTCACCTACTTCCAGTCAGAGTTCTCAAGGGAGTGGATACTTTAGTAGATACGTGATGTAATGCATATTTCAGGATGGCATTTTGTGTGTGACAAGCAGTAACTGTAATAGTTGTTGTTCCCATAAGGATAATGGAACACAAAGGACATGCTGCTTGAATTTAATGCTGTATTACTGTTCACCCCTTATTCTGCTTTCCGGTTTACATACTGGTGTATGGATTTCAAATGAAAGTTTGTTTGACAAATTTACAACCATATGCCTTTTTAACTTCTTCATTATTTCATGGGATTCACTTTTACAACAAATGAACCAGAAATGCATGGGAGTAAAATTGTGACATTTAAAAAAAAAATATGTATTTATTTATTTATCATTTTTCCTTTTTTTTTTTTTTTACCATCCATGCAGTCGTCAGCTCCACTGTTCACAGACCACATCTGGCCAGTGTTGAAGTCTGATCTCAAACAAGGATGGGAGGAGATCTTACCTAACAATCTAGCACTGCTCATGGTCTGCAGACAAAAATTTCCTGTAAGTTGCTTGTTCAGGTTTGTAATTTTATTTTTAACATCATTCCCATATTGTGTGATTTTTTTTATTTATTTTTTTTTTTTGTGATAGTTTTCATGCAATCTGCAAGAAATCAGATCAAGCTATGTTACAATTCCATTTTCATTTCCATGAGCTTTTATTCAGATTAAAAAAGGACGTAGTTATTGCACTGTGTGAGTGCTAATTTTATGGGCAATTAAATTATTTTGCGATTGTTATGTGTTCATCCCAAATGTATTGTAAATACTGATGTTCATATTAATTATTATGTGTAAAACACCCTTTTATAAAATTGTTGTTAACCACTTGATACCTTTTCACTGGAACAGTATATTTGGACCTTTACTGAAAATGTGCTAATATTCTGACGATGGTAATGAATAAAGTAAGTTTTTTTTTTGTTGTTGTTCTTTGCAGGATGTTGTGAAATCCAAGTTTCTTCAGAAGCACTATGGTCATGCTGATCTTGTTCACCCAAGCAACTACACCCATATCATCAGAATCTTGACGGTAAGTAAGGGGAAGCCAGGCTGTGTAGTCATCGGATGTAGGGCACGATTACTCTTTTATGAGATCCTGCAAAAAGTCTGGCAATTGCAGGATCTTTGGAATTTGGAAGTGAATTTAAGAGTCTTTCTTAGAATTCTTATAAATCTCAAATTGAAAAGCTAAACTCAAATGTTTAGCTAGCGGAATTCTGCACACTATGTTTGTATGAGTGGTAGCGAACCAAGACACTTTAATACTATTATTAGGAGAAAAGTACTATATACAAGAGGATCAACGAAAGTCCTGCTAGCTTAACATAGCAGGACCTCATAAGGTGTAGCAAGTCTGATTGATGGATGAAAATGTGAAAAGTTTCTTTAAATTGGGGGTGGGGGGAGTACCCTTCTTTGAGGGGAGGATTTACATACCTTAAATAATATACCTTTGTGCAAACTGACTTTCAAAAACTACTTAGCTTTATCTTTTCCTGAAAGTTAACATGATTTGATGATTAAACCGTCATTGTTTGAGGGACTGTGAAGTATATTTACAGAAGTGGAAAGAATATCTAACTATGGTGGATTTTCGTTGATCCTCTTGTATATAGTACTTCTCTCGTAACAATTTTATAAAAGTGTCTTGGTTTGCTACCACCCATACAAACATAGTGTGCAGAAATCTTTGACATCGCAAGGTCCACCATTATGGTTTTTTTTTATGCCTCCGCCCACCGAAGGTGGGTGTCGGAGGCATTATTTTAATCTCTCTCTCTCTCTCTCTCCTTCCTAAATCATAGAAGTCAACGGTGATCAGTCATCCCATTGTCCATCCAGTGTGTGACATGTTGCTGGCTTTGGTCTTCCAAGATTCTACCAAAGTGGCTCAGTTCTGGAAGATTGTTGTCGATGGTACGTTTGGCTTCGTCGCTCCAAAGAAAGGGATCAAATTGTGGTGATGATCACAATGATATTGAAATAATATGTATGGCACAGCTCTTTTACAAGGACATGTCCCAGATGTTTGTCCCATTTCTTACTGACCACATCTCAGATTTTAGTAGGTCTGATAATGTATATGAAGTTGATCCTATGAAATATGAAGTGGCAGGTATGAGATTTATGTAAAGAACCATACAATAATTGATAACATATTGGACACCAAGTGACTGTACTGGTATACCTTGGACTTGCTGGTGAATATATTGAAAGTATAGAGTGTCATATTTATTATCTTGACTAGCTAAGCTTCCCTGATGAGTTGCCCGAGCATTCCAGGCTCTGTTTTGTACTGGATACCCATTTACCTCACCTGGGTCAAGAGTGGCAAATGTAAATGAATGTTTGCCACATGATGATACATTTGACCCTTTTACCTGGTGATCAGTAGTCAGCTGACTTGATCACTGAACTACGCTACATCTATGTGTGTATTCAGAGGAATCGCAGGTCAGACCTGAATGGTCTGCTCCGGGTTGGTGTATCAATGACCAGTCTGGCATTCCCACTGCGGACATTAAAGCGTCTGATTGATAACTGCAGCATGTGATTTTCCTCAAAACACTTGCTATGATCAGCAGGCCACATGAATAAATTACATTGTCATGACAGTGTAAAATCAGTTTCATTATTAGTTTGGTGTAAAAGTGGACATAAAGACTATGCTTAATTTGTATGAAAAACAATGGATTTATTTCAAAGTTACCAGTAGTCATTATTCATATATGTATACTCCGAACCTTTCTTCAAAGGCCTGTAAATATAGAAAGGAAAGGGTACCATTGTAGAAAGGTGGCCTTTCTAGCAGGTTCCAGAACACATATTTCTCCCTCAAACGAGATAACTAGGTTACTACTATAGATAAGTTGCCATATGGTATTTTGACCAAATGTAGATATGGTTTTTTACCCATACAATTTCATTTGTCCATTAGCTATATGCTCATTAGATCATTCAAATAAGTATATTAGTCCACTATTCCCTATTTTCTTTTTACGTACATATAGATGGTCTTTGCTCCTCAAAACATGAGACAAAGTTCCTGGCATTTTCCTTGTTGGAACGAGCAGTTCCCCTCTGTGAGGCTAAACAACTGAAGGCACTGTTTAGTGAGAAGCTTATCCGCAGTATGATCAACAACTTGGCCAACAAGCAGGCTATCCTGCATTCTGCAGCGTTGAAGTTGGTAAGTAGATGTCTTGAAGCTATTGAACCAGAGTAATGAATTATTCCTGTTCTAAAACATTCTTGTTTCATTCCAATAAGACTGATAACATCTTGTGACAATCATTTGATAAATTATTATCTTTGATTTGATATTTTTGAGAAAGGAAAGTCATGTTGGAACTGCCTTTAAATAGATGTTTTTATTTTTTTTCCCCTGGAATGTTCTGTTGTTTATTTTCATTTTTTTTTTTTTTTTTTTTTTTTTGCCTATTCGGACATCTTCACGCTTTCTCTGTTTACAGCATTTATAGCACTCAATCATGTCTGAGCCACTTTTCAAACTCTAAGGTCAATGATACTTGTAAATTTTTCTTTACCATTCTTCTCTCAATTATTCTCTGATATGAATTCTTTTTTCCCTTTCTCTCACTCTCCATCTCCTGTTTCCCATCTCCATGTTATTTTCTTTGCTCTGTAGAGCGAGAATCTGGCCGAGGTTGTGAAGAAAATCAAGGACCCACTGATCCAGTTCACTGTTGCCAAGTGCCTCTTATCAAGACCCGGACATGTGAAGTTTGACGATATCACCAAGTCGAAGACTGTCTACTCCATCATCAGCAATGTGAGTCGGGTTACACTTTTCCTACCTCAACAGAAAGGGTTGCTTTGTAAGGGCTGGTGCTCATGGATCATTATTCTCTAGAATTCATGCCACAGTAAGCAGTGAATAATAGACTCCTACAGATAACGATGCTTTGGCACAGCAGTGCCTGAGTGGTCATACAGTCTTCTTTCCCCGTTTGTGAAGACTTTCTAATGCTAGCGTTCACTGAAAGTCAATAATATTTGCACGGCATCTAGCATTGCTAGAGGAATTAAAAAAAAAAAAAAAATCTTTTTGAAATCTCAGAGTGAAGAATCGCAGGTCAGACCCAAATGGTCTGCTCCGGGTTGGTATATCAATGACCAATCTGGCGTTCCCACTGCGGATATCAAAACACATCTGTACAGCTTTTCTGTTCAACCTGACAGTGTGGTTGCTATAGACTGAAGTACTGATATAATATGCAATAATTTGTCTATCATTGTCATTTATGTATTCTTGTAATGGTTTCCTTTTTCCACCGAATGGTGAAACAGATCCTCATGAGACAGTTTGCTGTTGCTGTCCTTATAATTTCTCCATTTATGATGCAAAAGTCATTGTGATTTATTTAGCATTGTGAGCACCTGCAAAAGGCGCATGGCTGGAATGCTCCAAAGGGAGTGGAGAAGGTGCATACATTGTTGGCGAGCAAGCGTGAATCTGATGACCGGGGTAATAATGTCTCTGTAAAGCGCTTAGAGACATCAGAGAGATGTATTGGGCATTAGAAAAATCCAGAATATTATCGTTATTATTATTATTATTTATCTGATATTGAATAATGATCTGCAGCCCATCTGAGACACAATTGATGGATATTCCTGTCTGTTTATTTTGTGCATCCACATATCCTACTTCAAAGAGTTATTTAGTCTATTCTTCTTTCCATCTGTCCGTGTAGTTTAACTGTGGAGCAGTGAAGCTTTACCTCAAGTGGTTGAAGAAGTTGTTCCACAGTGGTACAGCAAGTATTAGGTATGTACATGTAATTTCATTTTTGTACATTCATTTTCTGTGATCCAGTATTTTCTTTGGCAGCCATAGCTCCCGGATATTTCTTTCTAAGTTCTAAAGCTGAGGTCTTGGTTCAAATTGGGTTGTAGGTTAGGTTTGCGGTTAAGAATACAGTAAGGGATGGATTTAGGTGTATGTGTCGAGTTCAGGTTTAGGTTAGGAATTTGTTAACCTGTTGAACACTAAGCTTGAGATAACACAGACTAGGGTCTTTGGAAAAATGCCTGTTATACTGAAATTATGTTGTACTCGACGGGTTAAATGTAATGATGTGACCAACAGAGCCATCTGTTGCCAAAGCACATGTTGTAAATGTCCATACTTGTACATGTATTTCTTACCAGATTCACTCAGTGAAAGCTGTTGGATGAATTAAAAGAAGATGGTTTTTAACTTTAAAGATTTGAAAACCTTACCTGGATCGGAAAAGAAAGCGATTGTTTTATGTTTAAGGTCAGGTTTACTCCTGAAAGTTCCAAATCGGTTCACACGTCTTAGAATTTCTTTGTTTTGTTCCATGCAGTCATCGAATGCAAGAACCCAATCTTGAAGAGGACAGGAAATGGGTCTGTATGCAGGTTAGTAATGAGGCCCCTACTCCCCCCCCCCCCAAAAAAAAAAGGGGGTAAAGAGTGGCAAAATTATTTGGGTAATTTGTAAGGGAAATGATACATGTACTTGGGGGTGTAACATAAAAAATACAATCAATCTTACGATTGATATCAATCGTAAATCTATGGCAAACCATGTACTAAAGAGATACAATTGATTGTAAGATTGATTGTATCTCTTTATGTTACACCCCCACATGGCATTAATGAGTCTATATCTGAAATGATGTCGCAGGTCAGACCTGAATGGTCTGCTCCGGGTTGGTATATCAATGACCAATCTGGCGTTCCCACTGCGGACATTAAAACAAATCTGTACCGCTATCTTGGCTACCTGACTATGTGGTTGTTATTGACGATGTACAGATACACCTCTATATTTGGAATATGTCAATTTAGTTCAGGTAGGTTTGATAATCCGTGGGGCTGCAAACTTTGATGACAGAGATTTGTTATCACTTTGGGGATTTTTTTTTTTCCACGATGAACACCTAATTCAGGGGTCATAGTGAGATGAAATCATGAAAAACCTGCGAATTCAATTTATAGAAAATTTTCTGAGAATCTTTGACATATTAGTATCACAATGTTTCTGAGTTTTCCCGAGGTACTTAAATGGACTGACGCTTTCTTTTACGATAGCTCTGGCCCCAGAGCAGCACCCTACAGGTACCTAGCTACCCTCCTTTCTTTTGCCACCCTACCCCCCCCCCCCCCCCCCCCCCCCCCCCGTCTCTCTCTTTCTCCCTTTGCACACTGTAGGTGATTGTTTGTTTCAAGAGAACTTATGATTATATGATCCTCTTTGATGATAGCTCTTTATCCTGTACCCCCTCTAGGTGTTGACCCTAATCAAGAACCCCAAACTACCTAGAGAAGATGACTGGCTCTTAGATGCCACAAGGTTTCTCTTTCTCCATGCTTTCTTCAATGTAGACAAACCAGAACCAAACATTCCAGAGGTGAGGCTCTATTCATTTCTGTAATCTCATATATATTGTTCATCTCTCCATTTACCCTGCAAGTGAATATGACATATCAAAATAAAGATAACAAAAATTCAGGGAATTGATACTTAAATGTTGCAGACATGTAAAGGAATAGATGGATTGAAGGAGTGACCAAGGGAACTAGCAAGTCATTGACAGAGTTGACCATACTTGCGCAGAACAGAGTAGCCTGGAGGAAGTTTGTCCATGGGGTCACCAGGAGTCAGGGACGACTTGATGGCACCTAACAGCAAGACATGTAGCTTATGAATTTAAAGGAGCTCTTCATTTCCTTGCACATCTTTCATGCATCATTTTTGTTTCAGATGATGATGAAATACATGTATTGTTCTTGAAGATGATTGCTTTTCTTGGATCTAAAGCAAATAATCTTCATTTTGTGCCTTCAAAGTTATCAAGTAAAGCTATTGTTTTTCTTATTTTGCCTGTGTTCCAGTGTTTTGCCTTCAAAGTTATTGAGTATAGCCATTGCTTTTCTTATTTTGCAGTGTTCCAGTGTTCTCGAAACTCCTGTGAGTGCAGAGCTCCAGAAGATGATTGGCAGTCAGTTTTATGGTGCTCTAGGTGTGCTCAGTACAATTTCACTCAGACCAACTACACAAGGTATTGTCACAGGTCTGTCCATTGGTTTTGATTAACTTTGCAGAGAGTCTGAATTGATTACTGTCCACATAGGTGTTTTTGCCCTGATTTGTCAAAAAATCAAACTATAATGTTAGAATGATGTGATGGGAGGCAGTCAATTCTGCGTTGCTCTAGGTGTGTACTTAGTATAATCTCACATAGACCTGGGGGGGGGGGTTGTTTCATAAAGCTATTCGTAAAGTTACGAGTGATTTTACGAACGAATTGATTATGGCAAGCCAAATGGGATTCTCAATCATTATAAATTGCATCAGCTAAAGGTGAAATATGCAGTTGTAGATTAACAGTACTTTTGATTACAATCATTTTTTATTGCAAGGTTTATTTTTTGCAGTTTGATTAACCCATTCGCGACAATGGGTCCACGTTTTGTGGTTTGCCGTGTTTACAAGAAAACTAGAAAGTTTGGTGACCCCAAACTTCGCCTGCCGATGCAGAAAAATTTTGGCCAATCAGAGCACTCGTTACTTCGTCTCAGGACCAACCCATTTTAGAGTTATGAATTTTAGAAGACCCTTTATTGGACATTTCATCTCAAAACCGTACGAGCCTGTGATGAATATTTATATATGCTTGTCTCGCGCCAATACTGCCTAGTAACAAGGGCATTCGCGCGCTTGGGCAATATCGATATAGCGGCTATCGATAGCAACACGTAACTTGTAACTGTCTTCCCACTTAGAATCCGGCTATCTCAGCTCGCCAATTTCCCATCTATTTTATCTCTTTATATTTTTCTGTTCGCTTCTTCCTGTATATTTTCCCTTTGTTTGGAAAGGTTTTGTGATATATTTTATTCTTGTGGACACATAATTCGTGATTGTAATTAATTTTGGTGAGAATCTGGTGAGTTATGTTGACTTCAGTGAATCATTCGCACAGCGGTTGTTCGTGTAGTATACGTATGGCGTGTGGACTGTGTACGTATTTGCATGCAGTGCAGAGTGCGAGTGCAGTGATTTTGTAGACGTTGCGTTTGTTTCAGCCCTGTCATTTGAGCTTTGAATTTATGCATTCCTCAATTTTGGTGTGTGTATACGAGTGAATATAGCCGTGGTTGTTAATTTTTTACGGATATCTATGTGGATTTGCTTGTTTTGATTGATTTTATGTGACTTTTATAGGCTCTCCTCTCTGATTCTAACTCCCTAGCGCATGCTTTTGTTGTGACGCGTGTGTGCGATTGCGTATTGTTGATGTGACTGAGTGATCAACTTCGTACCTCTCCTTCAGTCAAGGTCGATTATTTTGATAAAGCATTGAAGTTGAGTTTGGTTAGAATATAATGGTCCGATCACTCCGATCCCCCCTTTTTTTTACACTAAATTGAATGAAATGATTTTCGTGCTGTGCCAAGTGGCAGGTAGGTCTACTGACTCTTTTTCTTCTTTCTTCTGCTTTTTTTCTGAAAGACATTTGCCCTCTAGGGCTTGCCTTGGCCCCGATGTAAAACATAAAAATATCTATGTAAAGGAAGGACATGAATACATTTACTAACACTGAAAACAATAAATACAAATTACTAACATTTCCCCCTAAATATAATTTAGGGGGTGGAGGGGTGTGTTTTTTGGGGAAGGGTTGTTTGAAAAGTAAATATAATTGTGTACAGTAACATGGCAGTCCAGAATTCAAAGGGAAAAGGCATAGTTTCTGAATCCACCTGAAAATGAAAATCAAAATTAAAACATTTGATAGATAAAATTAAAAAAAAAGAAAGGATAACAGTATTTTTCTCAAGGGTGGCATTTTTATTTACCAAGTTCAAATTCATTTGCAAAAAATGGATCTGGTAAAATGCGTAGAGAGGACATGTGCTTCCTAGGACCCCCCCCCCCCAAAGGCTCTTGCGATTAGATTGATTTGACAAACCTACAAACAAAACACTGTTTACTTGAATTTATACACAACAGGGGAAGCTATTTGTCCTGAAATCTAATATTGTGAATTATAGATATAAATGTAAAACCTAAATAGAAATCCAAGGGATAAAAATAAAAGCAAATCCCTTGCCTTTTAGAAACTACGAACTCATTTACTTGTATTTATGCACTTCAACAATAATGGGTTTATGGGTACTCTACAAGCAAAAATAACATTCGAATGTTTATCAACATAAAGGGAAATGATACTCGAACTCATAGCCATAATTCCCACCAGTGTTATTGCATGAAGCTCCTTTGATCATGTTTACATTTTCGAAGAGACGGGGAGAGAGCTAGCTGGGTGCAGCGCAGGTGTCCTTCACTCATGAACTGGACTACATTCCTGGCCTGGTCACTAGGCAACGTCAACGAATCGTCTAGTATTTTACCAGACCTTGATAAAGCTATATTTATTTTGTTATGTTCTTTCACGTAAAATGACCTCATCAGACATAGATCAAAAATTCAGTAATTGTAATTTCTTTATATGTGAGACCATTATAATCCACTTTGCTTTGTTCAATTTGGTAATCGAAGAACTATTTCCAAAATTATTCAAATTCATGACTGAATGACGAAACTATGGTATGCAGTGCTAGTGCAAGGAGAGATGATGACTCATCGAGCATGCAAGCCTTTCCCATGCTAGGCCTGGCTATCGCGATAGATCAGGTCTTTCGCTTTGGCGGACATAACCATTTTGGGACAGGGTGAATGATAAATCTGAAACAAAATCGCAGACTTATAAAACATCCAGCGAGGCCATTTTCGGAAGAAAAAAAACAAATAAATCAGATTCTGCATACAAGCAAAAGGGATTAGATCATTCATTTTATGAGTTTGACTGACCAGATTCGGTACTTCTTTGTTGTTACTTTTTAGTTCCCCCTACACAGAGTAGACTAACCCCAAAAATCACATCACGTCGGCATGACTGACTATCGTGGAAAATGCCATTTCTCAATAGGGGTGCATAATTACGGATGACAGACAAACGAACTAAATGAGATATTTCTAAATGTAAGAAAGAAATTTTAGTACGATTTCTACACCACAGAAGATAAAATTTTCCAAACGGTTACTTTCACTGAGCATTTAGTTTCAAATGAATGATGGAAATCACACTCATTTAGTTTGGGAACAGTCCTGTAAAATTGTATGTCCCCGTGGGTGAGTATCGTGTCCCTAGACTTGTGAATGAGATTGGGCTGGCTTGTTGCCAAAAAAAGTTGCCGTCTTGAAGAGTGGCCCTCGTAATCCATTTTTAGAAAATCATTGTCGCGAATGGGTTAAGATTATGGGAAATGCAGTCACACTTTTTTAAAACGTCCGGAAAAATTTTGGGCATTCCATTTGGCACTTCATATTCAAGTCATTTGTAACACTCCCCCCCCCCCTCCCAAGCTATACAAGGTATTGTAATCATTCTTTTTCATGGTCGAGGCTGCTGTGAGTTGCAAGGAGATGCAACCTAAGCAAGCATTTTGTATTATAATTTGATTATTTTTCAGCTTTTACAAATCTGTGCCACTTGTAAAGTTTTCTGGCTTTACAGTAACTTACAAAGAGGTTATTTGATTTACTGTCAATGCAGCGTTAATACTTCTTATCGGTTTTATTTGTAGAGACAGAAACCGAAGAGCGTGCCTCCAGTCCAGAGAACAGACATATGGGAACTACATCCAATGGGGAGCTGTGGGTATCTCTGCTAGGCCACTATGCACAGGTACAATAACAGCTTCTTCTGTTACTGTTGTTCAGCCCTACTCAAAGCTGATATTGATTTCTGAAACTGGCTGTAGTCATGCTGCATTGTTCTTCATCCAGTAGATCAGTTGTTCAAATCAGCCAATTGTTAGCAAAAAAAAATAGCGAAAACTTGCTGAATTGCAATCCACGAGACAACACTTCCTCAGATGCTCGGTATGATCGCTGGTCAGACCTAAATGGTCTGCTCTGGATTGGGTATGTCAGTGACAGATCTAGAGCCCAACCAAGTTATTTGGGGTTTAGTATTCAATTGGTTTATTCTCTCTCCATTCCTCCCCCCGTTTACTTTTCTTTCTGACAAAATACATAATTCATAATATTTTAAGGGACCCAGGGACCTTTTAAACTGGACTGGACATATATCCTCAGCAGCAAAGTTATTATCGCAGGTCAGACCAGAATGGTCTGCTCCGGGTTGGTATATCAATGACCAATCTGGCGTTCCCACTGCGGATATTAAAACACGTCTCTACAGCTACTGTGACAAACTTTGTGGTTTGCCACTGATAACGTACAGATACAATTGTACCCCTCTGCTAACTTGATTTTTCCCCAGCAGAAAACTTAAATCTTATACCTTTGTCTTCAATCTCATTCTTTTTGCAGGACCTCCTGACATCTGAAGATGTTTCCTGCAATGTGGAGTTCCCAGGGAAGGTAAGAATTTGAAAGGAGTAGTGCATGCCCAAGACCCATTTAAGAGTTAGTAGTATCAGGGCACTCTGTATGCATGTATAAGTGTTTCCTATGCACACAAGTCTATTAGTTGGCTTCTGATTTCATATTTGTTGATATCCCTGTTCTCTCAAACACTCATAATCATCGCAGGTCAGGCCTGAATGGTCTGCTCCGGGTTGGTATATCAGTGACCAGTCTGGCGTTCCCACTGCGGACATTAAAATATTTCTGTACAGCTTTTCTGTTCAACCTGACAATGTGGTTGCTATAGACTGAAGTATTGATACATCTCTCATTATATGAAGATGATCTTAAGATTTGATTTGAAAGGCACCATGTTTTCACTTGCACATGTGCTGGGATGGTTGTTTTTCAGTGCATCCTTATGGGGATATGACTATCCATGACAATTTAAGGCACTCTTCATCATTTCGACTTTGTCATGAAAGTAGTTGAACTGTTGTAATTACAGTGTAATTAAAAACATCTTTCTAAAAATATAAGAGCACTGATCAACTTAGGGAAAATTTTAAAATTGTTTTAGAGGAGATTCTAATAAGATTTCAGACTGCCTTTCCATCATGAATGTTCAAAATTTACACAGTAAAGAGCATTTTTTCCTACATTTTTGTCAGGTCCAAGATGCTTGGTCAACCATGATGGAATCTGTTGCAGCAATACAGGAAAAGTCAACCAAGAGTAGTGCAATGTCTTCTGGACTAGCCTTCCAACTTCTTTTCCTTCATGTGGGACTACAGATGTTTTCAGAACCCAAGCAGAGTGCAGACATTCTTCAAGTAAGATGGCTCACATTTGTCTTTTTGTCACATTTTTTGTAAAATATGAAGGGGGAAAGATGTTTTTCTCCTTGTAAATGAAATGATACCATTTTCTAGCACATTTATGCAAACAATTCTGTATATGGTTATCAAATTGAAATTGCAGGTCAGGCCAGAATGGTCTGCTCCGGGCTGGTATATCAGTGACCAGTCTGGCGTTCCCACTGCAAACATTAAAACGCTTTCTGTACCGCTATCTCTACAACCTGATTATGTGGTTGCTATTGACGATGTACAGACACACGATTTTTCCCCAAACTTATGATGTATCTTTCCTGTAATGAGATATGTAATGCTTGCATGGTGACTAATGTATCTATAGCAGACAGAGCAGGAACTTTAATTTGTATTTTCCAAAAAAATGCTACATTTTGGTCAAAATATCTATTTTGCACTTTCTTATGACTTAGAATTATTTGTGGGTGTGGGATGAAGCACACTTTCAGAAACCATAATGCTACAATCACATTAAACCAGGGCCCTGTCTCATAAAACTTGTTATCAATAACAAGTTGCAATAACTGTTACAAGCTACTGAAATCTTTGCATTTGATTGGCTGAGAGCAAATTCGTCATAGAAATGTGGCAGTTGTTACTGATAAGGAGTTTTTTGAAACGGGCCCATATCTAGCTAGATTTAATGTCTGTATCATACTCTCTTGTTTATATCAGGACCTTCAGTCATGCTACAAGCGTGCTCAACAGAGGAGAAGATCAGTCAAAAAAGACAAAGACGGTAAGGACAAAGAAAAACTTTAATCGTGGAAAATGTTTTAGAAATTACTTGACCCGGAACCAGTGTCTTTAGGCTGCTTATCAAAAGTCTCGTCCCGCGTCTTTGATGATCATCTCTGCGACTGTTTTTTTACATCGGCTTCCCTGATGCCCCGTGGTTTTGTTTACAGAGAAACGGGAGGATCGGAGGGGAAAAGATGCTAAGCGGGAAAGACGCTAAAGGCTGCATTCCGAATTGGCTCTGACTTATGATAAGGTTTTTAACCCATTCGTGACAGGAATTATTTAAAGCCTAATTTGATCAGCTTTTATTCAAATTGGCAACACCAACATTTTTATTTTATTGCTACATTTTATTTATAAAACATCATGTATCAGAAATGAATATAAATTGACAGAAATAATAAGTCAAAAAGTTGCCAATTTGCAGGGGAAAACGGTGATTTTAAATTTTCTATCACATTGCCAATTAAAGGATTTTAATGCCTATTTTCCTTTAAAAATTTTCAGCATCAAACAATGAATATTGATGCAACCAAAATGGGCACAGTTTGTGTAGAATTTTTTGCTCTTTCTGCTCATGTATTTGGTATGATTTTTGGTGCTTTGCATTAAAAGATATTAGGCCAAACCACAAAATGTGGACCTCTGTCACGAATGGGTTAATGTGCATACCCAAACTAATTCTTATTTGCTAAAATTTCCAATAGAAATACATGAAGGTTGAGATACCCTGCCAAGAGGTGATTGGAACACATTGGTTACCTTCTCTAAAACCAGAAATGTTTGCAAAATGAAATGTGTGAGTTTTTTTTGTTGTGATTTATATATTTCTTCATGACTGAACTTTCATGCAATTCATTGAGTAAGGTTTACATCGACGCATGGTAGTTGCACTGGTAAAGTTAGATTTTAATGATTATGTACCGGTATCCATTTTAAATGCATGCTGCTTTTAAAGATATTAAATCTTTTAGATCGGGTTTTTCCCCCATCAACGCCCATGGTTAGAGTTGACCATCTCTTTCCAGGTTATATGATACATGGGGGTAGATTAAACCCATCACTCCTAAAACTCAGAAGATCTGTCTTTAACAATCAGACTATCTGTACCTGTCAGAGTGAACATTCATTATATCAATTTTTGCCAAGAGCCTTACTATGATAAAAAAAAAATAGATATGATGCACAATAGATGCACAATTCATTATCTGGGTAAATAGAGTTGAATCTTTAGGTCGTGATTTTTTTTTTTTGGGGGGGGGGCTTGGGGTCATGAATTAGTTTATTTAGAAACCTTATGTACAGTTGCATTATAATGTTTTATGTCTCCTAACAATATCCAAATCATTAATTGAATGCATGCAGTGTTTGTATATTCAGTCCCCTTAAATGTTATCCGCAGTGAAACAACTAAAGAATGCCCCCCCTCAAAAAACAACAATAAACAAACAACCCCCCAAAGAACTACCAGTATCTATTTCATGATACTCTTCACTGATGCGGAGTTTATTTCTGTTTGCACTTTGATATAGAGCCTGAATGGGTAGAAGTCATCATAGAGATCTTACTTAGTCTCCTCTCCAAACCTTCCCATCTGCTGAGAACGGTCGTTGATCTGGCCTTTAAGATGATAAGTCCTCACATGACACAACAAGCATTACAGCTCTTGCTTGACGTAAGTTTACTTTCCAGTTATAAATATTTGTTTCTATTACTCAGCACTGAATTATCAGTTGCATCTCTCGCAATAATTGGCTTATGATTAGTCCTTACACGATACAAAAAGCTTTACAGCTCTTGCGTGATGTAAGTCTTCTTTCCAGTTATAAGTATTTGTTTCTATTGCTCAGCAATAAATTATCAGTTGGGTCTCTTGCAATAATTGGCTTATGATTAGTCTGGACATAAATACAACTCACAATTGGCAACAATTGTCTTGTTTAATGTTAACAAGCAATGCCGAGTTGCAAATGTAAACGACCATGAAATGTATTATTTTTCCCTCTACTTCAGCTGATTCAAGCTCTAGTAGAAGTTTTAACTTGATAAATTCGTCAGTACCCCACAATCTTTAAATGTGGATGGTAATTGTATGGGGCACAACATGTTGGACGTGCCCTTATCATCAGCCTTATACGTCCCAGACATTGGCATAGCAGGGCAATTGTCATGTACTTGATGCGGTTCTCTGAACTTGTAATTCATATATTTCTCCTTTCTTTGTAATTATAGGTCTTAGATCCTGCCAAGAGCAACGTTCAAGTTGGCCAGGAATCAGGTATGTAGTAATGTCCACCGCCTGAAGAAACCATTTTCATTGGCCTGCTCATATATCCTCAGCAGGCGAGTTATTATCCTGCTCATATATCCTCAGCAGGCGAGTTATTATCGCAGGTCAGACCGGAATGGTCTGCTCCGGGTTGGTATATCAATGACCAATCTGGCGTTCCCACTGCAGATATTAAAACACATCTGTACAGCTACTGTGACTAACCTTGTGGTTTGCCACTGATAACGTACAGATACATTTTTGGTAGCTATGCGCTAGAAAATGAAATAAATTCAGTGCAAATTTGGGAAAGTACCTGCTCTAATTCATTCGTGATTTTATATAACAGCTCATGCAGAAGAATGAAAAGAAATTGATGTAAAACGAAATGACTGACTGTATGTATATAGGACTTTCCTTTTCCACATGTGTATGTCTCTCTGTCTATAAACACAAATCAGCAGATGCGTCTCATGTATTTTTGATTGGCATTAGATGAAGAAGAAGAAGAGGAGGAAGAAGAAGAAGAAGACGAGGAGGAGGATGGTGAGGAGGATAGAAATGACAAATTCACAAAGCTGAAGTCTCAGAAACCACTAACCAATGGCCACAAAAAGGTAATTCTTTGTGAATCAAAAAAAATGAATTAACTGTAAAGTTGTTATTAAGAGATTCACGGCATGACCCTTTACCATGTTGGGTTACAAAATTTATCCAAACGAAACTTGGCAAGTCAAGGCACAGCCCATTGATTTCAAGATTCATACTTTTTACATATTTATTTGATTATTCCAAAGAAGAAATAACACGAAAAATAAATGCTGATTAATATTTTTCATTCATCAACAGGAAGATCATCATTAATACATTACTTTTGTAGCAAGTATGCTGTGAAAGTTTGTCTTGTAATAAAATGATTTTCACAAACTCTTGGTAGCTTTCCCATGATAAGAATTTGAATTGGTGTTATGAAAATGTTATTGAAAAATGAAAATGACAACAAATGTTATTTTCATTGTTCCTTTTAGTTTTTTTCTTAATGATTATGCAGAAACACTGACTGAAGACAGGTCATTTAGTCAAAATGAAAATGCATCTTTTAGTTATCGTAAACATCACTGCCATAAGACTTTAATTCACCATGGAATATTACTTGTTCAGAACTAAAATTTATTTATTGCTGATCATGAGGGAATACAAACATTAGAAATCAATTCAAGTCTTCATCTTGCCTTTTCAGACCAAGGATGCAGCAGACTCGGATGATTCTGATGAAGACAGTGACGATGATGATGATGAAGATGAAGATGAGGAGGAGGATGACGATGACGATGATGATGATGTAGATGTTGAAGATCCTGCCATGAAGGAGAAAATTAAAGCAGCTTTGGGCAATGCAGCAGTGGACTCTGAGGGAGAGGTAAGCCATTAATTGTTGTTTTTTATCATATTCTTGACTCTATTAGGTGTGGTCTGTAGGTTCCTGTAGTAGGTAAGTTTTCACAGGTAAGGACTTTGTGTAACAGCATGTATTAGTTAGTATGGGTGAAAAGACTGATAAAATGTTCTTTCATCGAAAGAACCTGAACCCAACAAAAAGAATGTATCAACAGCCTTTTCAATAAAACTACCAGATGGCATTCCTCAGGGGGTTCAGTAGTAATTAATGATCTTCATGTATATTATACATATAGTGCATGCTGTGGAGTTGAATATACCATAATATGTGCATCGATAGCTTTAGAATTACATTATATGTCACCGAGGCCGTAGGCCGGATCGGGATATAGTGCACGAGAGAAATTCTTTATCTATGGATGCACATTTTATGGTATATTTGATGACAATGAGCATGTACTATGCGTTATATAAGATGGGAAACTGCTCTAGGGATCAGAGCTCACCAAACATTGCAACATACATTGACAGAGTGCAGAGAACTCTGTATTATTGATAATTTGCAAGTTATTGATACCTTTGTCTATGGGATTTTGTACACAAATAAGCGTGCAATATAACGGCGCTATATACCACGGTCGTGGCCATATAACGAATTACGCAATGGCAAGAAGAGCGAATCTGACCGATCAGAAACCTTGTTTTATGTAACCCATCTTATATGATGTAATATCGCTCAATGCCTTTTTGTTATATTGTTGGTATTTTGTTTTATTGTTCGTGATAGCCTTGTATCAGTTGTAATTGTTGTATGATAGTTGTTCCCCCATCAACGCCCATGGTTAGAGTTGACCGTCTCTTGTCCATGGTTATATGATACATGGGGGTAGATTAAACCCATCACTCCTAAAACTCAGAAGATCTGTGTTTAATAGTCAGACTATCTGTACCTGTCAGAGTGAACAGTATTTTTATTTGTATTTCAACAGGAAATAAAAGTGGGAATCGCTTATCGAGGTTATCATTTACAGCTTTGAAATGTATGATTTTGAGCTATATCCTGCATATGCTTCGATATACTTCCTTATCTACCAGCCTTCTGTAGAAGTAACTTCTATAGTTGTTTTGCCTCAAACTTTAATTTATTCATGTTTTGCTGACAAATAGAGTCAGGAATATGAAAATATGACTTAAGATTCATGAAACAGTGGAGAAAACTAAATTTCTGTTTTTGATATGCCTCTGTTTGTTACAATATTTCTGATGTTGATGCAAATTTTCATACAGCCAACTTCATTCTTTAAAAGAATTCTTACCAGTATTCAATCTTCATTTTTTATGCTATATACATCGGCATTCATGACTTTCATGAAATATTTAATATTCATATTTTGCATTGACCTTTGGCTTTAACTGATCTGATGTGATTTTGAAATTTCCGCATACACATTTTGGAGCCACAAATTACCTTCATCCTGGTATTAAGTGAGTTAAGCAGGCCTGTTTAAACACATTTTCCATGTCCTTTTCCCTGCACAGGACAGTGGTACGGACTTTGAACTGGACGACGATGCGATGATAGCCCATGATGATGCCCTGAGTCGGGCGTTCAAGGCGATGGCGTCCCGGTCACGTAAGAGCAAGAAGGAGGCATCTACCATCATGCTCCATTTCAAGCTGAGGGTCTTAGACCTTCTAGATATCTTCATAAAGAGACAGCAGAACAATCCTCTCATTCTGGTAAGTTTATAGATCAGTCTTCTTCGCTGCATTTATATTTTGAATGTAACCTTCCCAGGGAATGCTCAAGGGCATACAGAATGCTACATTTACCATGGCTTAGCCCAGCTCTGCTATCTCTGATTTTGTTCAGAATCAACTTTTTCTTGATTTGGGGTATTTTTTGTATGCTCTACATGATGATGAAGAATTTGAGGTCATGTGACCCATATATATATACATGAAAAGGAAACATCTCCATAGATGTCGACATAAAACAGTGACATATTTCCTTCATTTACTTGGAAACTCATTCAACAGAGTTGCTTCCTTTTGTTATTGGACGACAGGGCTGCCATGTGGTTCTGAAAGCATTCATGGAATAACTTCCTGCCAGGTATCCACTTGTCCGTTTTTCAGAGGACATCAGTGCCATGGCAGGACTCGAACATGACATCCAGAATTGGTGGTTCTCATCCTTACTGGCCCACAACCTTATCATCCATTCTACATCAGTGCCGTATTACCCCATCAACACCCCCACCCCTACCCCTTCCCTCCCAGTAATGCAATTTCTATAGAATTTTCCTTCTTTGGTGATTGAGGACACTAAAGCATGCCTTTAAGGTCTTGTGAAAGGAACCTGTGCATAAAGACCTCTTTTGCATTGAGAAGTCTTAATAGACGGGTTTGACTGCATCATAATAGAAGCTGTTTTCTTTGCGTGGGATACTGTACATAGATACTACTTTTCTACCGATTGGTCATAATATTCATGTTTGACTGTACATTGATTTTCTTTGTCCATGCAGGATTTGGTGGTTCCCCTCCTCAAGGTCATAGAATCATCAGCAGGTCACAAAGACAACCAGCTTCTGGCAGAGAAAGCTCTCAACATCTACCGCAATAAACTCTGTAGGATCAAGAAGGTGAGAGGTTATGAGACTGCACCTGTCCCTTGTGTCAGATATTACAAGAAATTGGTTGTTTCCAGAGATTAAACCATTTCATTGTGAAGTAATCAGAATATATGTGTATAAAACACATTAGTAGTTTATATATTTTCATCTTTTTTTTTCATAGAAATATTCCTCGCATGTAATTTGCATTCTTTCTTTTGGAAGAATTTTTTTTTTTTTTTTTTTTAGAGAGAGAGAGAGGATATTTGCTGATTTCCTACTCATTCTACTCAACCCATACTGCCACAATATCAGATTAGGGTGGAAAGGGTTGAGGGTCTCTCCTTTTTCAACCTTGCTTGTGTATCCTCTTGCCTGTCTCCTTCATTAGTATTAAGTTTTCTGACAAAGTTGCTTCCCCCCATCAACGCCCATGGTTAGAGTTGACCATCTCTTTCAATGGTTATATGATACATGGGGGTATAGTAAACCCATCACTCCTAAAACTCAGAAGATCTGTCTTTAACATTCAGACTATCTGTACCTGTCAGAGTGAACACTACATCCATGGTTCTCGCCAGTACATAACACCCATGGTTCCAATTCTATGCATAAAGGATTTCAGACAAGGAAGAACCATGTGTGAAATTGCTGCACCATACGTGGCAACAAGGGTTAAAAAATATTGGAGTATATATTCCTAACAATAATGATAAATGCAACAGATTGTTTTGCTTTCTGGCAATGTATTTTTACTATAATGCCATTAGTAGACAACTCCTGCTTACCAAGAAGTATTTTTCATCCTTTTGCTATAGCATATACTGTTGCCACTCCTAACCTTAGGTGTTATTCCGTAAAATTTCCGAAAATTCCGCGCTTTGCGCAGAGGGGGAACCATATGTGGATTTTTTTCTAGTGAGAACCCTGACTACATCAGTTAAGCAGTGAGGGGCTCATATTTTGGCATTCGCACTCTGAAAAGAAGAGAGTGATAAAAACATTTCGCATACCTGCCAACTGTCCCTATTTAGTAGGGAAAGTCCCTGTTTGGGGGGAAAGAAAAGAGTAATTTTCACCCTTGACGACCTTGTGTCCCTCTTTTTGTAGAAATCTGCCTACAGTAATGTATAGGAAATTTAGGAATGTCCATCTTTTGGAAGTTTCTTAATCCTTTGTCCCTATTTCTTGACTTGAAGGGATGGCAGGTGTGCATTTTGTATTGTAATTCTTTTGATTTTACTGTTTGTTATTAACTCTTAGAGTGCCGATGGCACGTATATGTGCCCAAGAGACTTTACATTTTTACTCGACCATTACTCCACCTAGAATAATGGATATGGTCATGAAAATATGTCAAAGTTTAGAGGATAAATATAGTATTCAAAAAATCTATCAGTCACTACATACTACCATAGGATATTTTTTAGAAAACTGCAGATTTTTAGAAAGGATCCATTCTTATCTTATCATAAAACAAGAGGAAACAAATGAGAAATGAAAACGGAAAGGTCAAGAGGGAAGCTCATTTCTATTTCCAAATAATTTTCATGCAAGACATTGAATTGATGGAAATATTTGGTATCTATTTAAAGGGTAACAAATCTTCTACAACTTTTGTGTACAACTTATCTGTATAGAAATTACTGTTGAAGACTTACGGGCATTTGAAAAGTAAGCATTGTTCATGATTTGGTAGAATTTGGGAACAAAAACCCCTTGGCAACGTAAGAGTTAAACCATTTGGTACTGATAATGGTACACATACCAACATGACAGTCTGTCTATCAAAACAGATATGCGCGCACATTAAAAGAGGGGTCATTTTCCCATCTACTTAATTGCACTGGCATATTGCTACAACTTTAAAACAGGCACATGATTGTGTGTTTTATAATGGTATGTTTGTATTTCGTTCTTTCAATGGCAGTATCCACACAACTTGTCAGACCACAAAGATGGCATTCATGACACCATGGAGGAGCTCATCGGTATTGCAAAGAAAGGTAGGAAAATTGATTTAATCCTGGTTAAAATAGAGAATAATGCTACCGCGTGATTATTCATAAGGGCTCTATCACTATAAAGTGCTTTGCAAACATCTTTGCCCATCCTAACACAGCTTTTCTTTTTCCTCCCTTCACAGCTCATTCCATGACAATAGTTTCACTTGTTTCCACTGGTTGTCTCTTTTTGGTGAGTAAAAAGATGTTGTTTTACGTAGCATGGTGTGGCATGAAATGAGTTTAAAACACTCTCCTGCTTGAAACTTGCCAATGTACATGTTCTTGAAAAATGTAATTTAGAGAAAACCCTACCTCAAAGCAGTATTGACCTTATGTGGTAATTCTCAGGTAGTATAAATATAGGAGTTGAAACATGGAAATGAAATGTTTTGTATCTTTCAACGATCAGTTGGGAATCTTACTCATTAAGACTAGAAAATGATTTTACTTCATCATTTGCAGAATGTCCCACCAAAATTAATTCAGGTAGTCTTATATGCATGGGTGTGCATGCTTATTAAATGTGAAATCTTTTTTTACAAAGTATCGCAGGTCAGACCTGAATGGTCTGCTCCGAATTGGTATATCAATGACCAATCTGGCGTTCCCACTGCGGATATTAAAACACATCTGTACAGCTTTTCTGTTCAACCTGACAGTGTGGTTGCTACAGACTGAAGTATTGATACATATTCTGTGTATATATTCCATTGTTTCTGCCAGTCATCTTTTGTGCTATTCTTTATAAAAAGAACAGTTTTCTTAGTGTGCTTCTGATTCTTTTTTTCTTGTAATTGGAACATTGGCTTTCATACTGTTCTGAGAAGGATAGATGTAGAATATAGTTATACTGTTACTGAACACAGTTGCCAACTCACCGATGTAAACAAATCGAAGGTAACTTTAGTGCTCATTGCCTTTACAATTGACATGCAGCATATGTCAGGGTCGCTGTAATATTGAAATAGGAGTTTTCCCTTGCAAGTGAACATCAAAGCTGGCATTATTCTTGTAATGATTTTTGTAATATCTAGTGTGTCAGTGTTATAACTGTATTAAAAGAGCTAGTGCTCATTCAGATTGAAATGGTGTTTTATCCATGTAGTACTTAACCTGTTGACTACTGAATTGTAGAATTCCCATAGGCTTAATACAGGGACCACCCGGTTCCTGTGGCCAGTAGGTTAATTTGAGATTACTTGGGCTAGTCTCTATGTCATCTCAAGTCAAATCACATTCAAAAGCTTATGATGTGTGTGTATCATTGTAGAAAATGACATGCTCTATGATCATTGATCATCTAGATGAGAGTCCTTCGAGGAAATGTGGCCAGATCACATGCAGAAGCTTATGATGTGTGTGTATCATTGTAGAAAATGACATTCTTTATGATTATTGATCATCTAGATGAGAGTCCTTCGAGGAAATGTGGCCAACACCGACCCATCACCTCTGAAGACAAGAGGTCAAAGGGCAAAGGGCAGTGAAAAAAAGAAGGGCAAAAAGAAAGGGGGAAAGGAAGATGAAGAGGAAGAGAAGGAAGGGGAGGAGGAGGAGAAGCCAGCAATGGGACTGGTTGACGTCAGCAGGATAACGGGGCTGTATGCCGATGCTCTAGAGGACTTCACGATGCATAGGTCAGTACAAGGAACAAGAGATTAGCAAAATGAATTATGTTTGATGTCATTTGATCATAGGGATCTAGGCTGTTGATTTAAGAAATTCAAACTGTGTCGGTTACTTCACAGTGGAATCAGCAATATTAATCACATATGCTTATATAATGTAATTTTGTGAATTATGCTATATGATGATGCCATGCCGGATCTTTTTTTTTATTCGTAAATTATTCAGTTGCAAATCTCAAGGAAAGAAAACGCTTTGTGCAAGAGTGCTCATTTTTGGAAAAAGTAAATTAGACTCATTTGTTAGTATTCAAATAATAAGAGTTGTGATCATATCTTGGTATATGTTGATATTCACTGCTATGCTTGAAGCATTAACCGACTTATTAGAAATATAATTTAATGTCGGTGATTCGTGTAGTAGAATCAAGTCAACTTTGAAAGGGCTATCGTACTTAATCAAGAAATTATACCGTGAGCTTCCAAAAAAAAATTCACCTTTTCCCTCCATTTTCTTTTTCAGAGCAACATGTTTGCATCCAAACCTTTTCACCGATCTTATTGACAGATTTCCAGTAAGTAAAGTCTTGTCAAGTAAAATCTTCACGTGCACAGATTAAATTCCTCATACAATATATGAACAGGGATACGGGGATACAAATTTTGAAAATGATAATGTTTTGGCATATGATGGGGATTTACCATTCGTATATGAAGGGGCAAACCCCCGCAATTTTTTGCGTCTAAATGAATGGATCTCCCCACCACCCCCAGCAATAAGGTGTGGACCAAACAAATTCTTATAAAGTTAGCGCAAAATATGATGTAACAGGTTTTTTCTTTGCAAATTTTGACAAATCTATTATTTGAGTGTGAACTATTGTTGATGTGTGAATACGCATCCCATTATCATAGGTGGTGCAGTAAGAAAAAGTGGGGGGGGGGAGGGGGGAGGGGGTTTCCACGGGGGTTTGCCTCTGTATATCTGAATGAACCTTAAAGTGATTACACAATGGTAAAAAAAAATTTTATATATGATCGAGAATAGAATTCTAAGAAGAATAACATTAAAGATTTGATGCTTTTCAATCGAAATGATGCATTTTGGCTAATTTTCTCATAAAAAGTCAAGAGTTGACCCAAAAATTTGAGTATGAGGTATGACGTAAAAGTGTGTACCCAGCTTCGCGCATTACAGTTGTGCTGGGCGCTAGACGGTACAATATGTATTATACCTTGCGCGCATTTTGCTAGAATTGCGCGACCTTGACGTCATTTTGACGTCAAAGTGGGTACCCAGTTGAAACTGGGTCACAGCTGAGGGGTCAAAAATATCCTGAAATCTTACCACATTTGGGGGTTTCCTTGGCAACATGACTTTTTAAAAAAATTTAAGCAGATGATTTTCTGCTAATAAAATCATGCTCTTTTAAATGAACTAACATTGTTTCAGCATTGGGTACCCCCTTTAAATGTTTCCATCTTTCACAGTGGCTGTTTTTGTGTAACCACTTCTTCCTTTCTTTTTTTTTTTTTTTTGTGGGGGGGGGGGATCGGGAGGGAAAGGGTTGATTGATTGATCAGTCATGGAATGACTCTGAATGCTGCTGCTGTTGTTCTGCGATTTCCCTGTCATAGCTATCCATTTAAAGCATTAGATTTGTTTAACTTTTTTGCAGGCTCTGGCATGGCATCTGTCAGACACCCTAACCACTGCAGCCCAAACTGGAGTACAGCTATACAGAAGAGTGAGTATGAGAGAATGCGAGTTAGATGCACTGATCTCAAATCTTTTTGTCATTTAGCTTCAGCTACTTTTTGCAAATTCAGATTTGGCAGATTTCTTATTTCTGTAATTGCTTTGCTTGTAATTTTTATTGTCTTGCTTGCCTTTTCAATAATAGATTTTCATTTTTTGTCATATCATTAAGCATTTTATAGGGAAAATAATGAAAAACATATAAAACTGGCAAAATATGTTTTTTTCACCTAAAATATGTGTTTTGTCAAGTTGAATAAAATTTTTTTGAAATTGACAGGTTGGCAGCTCTGTTAATTATGTGTGAACCATCTTAGTATTCTAATCCGACCCTTCCAGAATGCATACACGTATAGGTGCTTCCATAATGAGTATATTCATGGTTTTCGTGATTGTCCTTGATGATATGCACAATTCTTATGATAAAAAAATGATTGAATTTGTTGAAACTTTGTGTTATTTTTCATCTTTCAGACACAAGCGTGTAGAATGCTCACTTTGCTGCTAAGCAAAAGACCCTACACTGTAAGTGGTTTTGTGATAATTTTCTGTTATAGAAATCATGTGCTTACCCCCCTCCCCCCCCCCAACTTTCCCTGAAAATAATGAGAAAATAACAAGTTTGTTTCATATAAGGAGGAATTTATTTGACGATAAAAAGTTTTTAAAGACTGGCACTATCTGGAAAGTATGTACATGGGATTAATGAAAATACTCTCATTGATAATGGACAAGATGGTCACAATAGACTAGAGTTCTTTGCAGTATGAAGAACAGATTACATGGTAATTTCTTCAATGCCATGAAATTCAGAGGGATAAAATACTACTACATACAGATTTCCGGCTATGTTGTCATTGTGTTTGTTTGTTTTTATCTTATTAAGAGGAGAAGCCCAGTCAGCCAAATTCGAAATTCTGATTCTGATTTAATGGTATGCTATTTCCAAAAGAAATCGTAGTGAGATAAATCTTATCATGATATTTATGTTGATTTATTTTCACTGACTGGCAAGAAAACAAGTAGATACATAGTGAAAGGACCAGTGGTTGTTAGTCCTAACCAAGGGACTTGGTAATTGAGAATTTGTGCTTTAGCATAGGGTACTAGAGCATTTACTCTGTTTTGAACCCATCATCTCCTCTGTCTGAGACCTTAGTGGCCTTACCACTAAGCCACCATACCTTCTCATGTTGTTTCTTCTCATTTCCAGGGTTCACTCTCATCCTGGCCGAAGGTCAGCAAGCAGATCCTGTCCATGGCGATGTTGATACTGCAAGGCATGATGGGAGAGGGATCACAGTTCAAAGCCAAGTCGGCCGTTCAACTTCTTCATGCTGTCCAGCAATGTGCTACATTAGGTCATCATCTTAACAAGGTATTTTGAAACTTTTTTTGCATTTAAATCCCATGTGTAGTTTAGTAATGCCCCCAAACTTTCAGTCGGATTCCTTTTTTCTTTTAGTCGATGATGGACCAGATACTATCTGTTTTATAGTTCCTGCAAATTTTTGTACTTCTGATGTGACACATTAAACATAGAAGAGATTTTTTTTTTCTTTCTTTTCATGTCCTGTCCACCAGGGTTTACTTCCAAACAATAAAGATAATTTCCAATTATTTTTAATCGTTCATTTCAATTTTTATATAATGGCAGGTTCCTGACTTTGGTGAGATTTCTTCTGTTCTTGAGACGTTAAAAGAGAGGTCGGAGGTCAAGCGTTCAGGAGAGTTCCGATCTGCTTTAGATGCTGCTATAGCTGCAATAGAAAATAAGTAAGAAAACTATCTGACATTTTCTTTGACCAATATTTAGATCCATATCCTACCAAACTTTAGTTATGCTTGGTCTTGGTCATCATTTGGGTTTATCAATGATCCCTTTTACCAAAAATAGCTTTTCACTCCAATTTCTACAATGCAATAAGAAGTGGAAAAGTTACTGCTTCTGAGCCACTTTGTAACAGGGCCCCATTTCATAAAACTTGTTATCAGTAACAACTGCCACATTTCTATGACAAATTTGCTCTCAGCCAATCAGAGGCAAGGATTTCAGTTGCTTGTAACAGTTATTACAACTTGTTATTGATAACAAGTTTGATGAAACAGGGCCCTGAATACTGCAGGTCAGACCAGAATGGTCTGCTCCGGATTGGTATATCAATGACCAGTCTGGCGTTCCCACTGCGAATATTAAAACATATCTGTACCGCTATCTTGACAACCTGAATTGGTGGTTGTTATTGACGATGTACAGGTACAACTCTTTCAAGCTATCTTATATAAACATCTTTATATTTGTAATCAATTCAGCACTGACAACTTTGGTTTCCTAAAATTAGTCCCTCTTAGAGACCCCCATTACCCAGAAATTAAGATCTAAGATTCATATTATGAAAAGTACCAGTAGAGAAGCTCTTGCCTTGTTTTTTGTGTTTCAGTACATCTTGTGCAAGATTGAAAATTTTGTAATGAAATGAATGTAGTACTGGATTCAGGCTGCGTGTTTTATTTTCATCATGTATATGTACATGATTTGCACATCATATTTCTTTAAATCTATTTCCCTTCATTCTTCAGTGATTTTTCCCTCAAAGTACTCGTCGAACAGCTTTTGCCTTGTAGCTTGTAGTTTAGTACATCTTGTGCAAGCTTGGACATTCTAAAATGAAATGAGTGTAATACTGGTTTCAGAGATCAAATTTAGTGTGTTAGTTTTATTTTCACCATGAACATAAATCGAGCATCATATTTCTCTACCTATCTCCCTCTATTCATTGTTCATTTTTTCCTCTATGCACACTCTGATTAATCATTATTTTCTTTCATGATTGCAGGTCAAAATCAAACAAGAAAGGCAAGAAGAAGAGGAAGAAGTCCAGGAAAAGGAGGAGAAGTTTATCCACATCATCCACATGATGTCCTTCAGTGGTGTTCAGATATGAGGCAACAAATCCCTGTTACATTTTATTGCACAAGTCTATGAGATATGAGGCAACAAAAAAATGTCGCCAAGACAGGAGACATTTTTTTGTGGCCTGGCCACAAAAAGCTGTGGACCAATCAAATTCTTGAAAATTTAGGGCAAAATATGTTGTCATAAGTAAGTATGACAAAACTCTTTTATTTGAGAGTTAACGCGTTAATGCGTGTTCATTAACATAAGTGGGGTGATTTTGTTGTGCCATATCTGAACACTAAAAATGTCACAGGGATTTGTTGCGGGGATTGTTGCCACATCTTTGAACAAGCCTTTAGTCTGACAGTGCAGAGCAGATTATCATGTAGCCAATCATGGAATTGTAGTTTTAATGTTGGGAGTTCACCTAGGGATTGTGGCTTGTATAATTCACATGAAGGGAGCTTAGCTGAAAGGAGTGGCACATAAAGATGTGTCCGGAATGTAAACATATAGCATTTTGCGTTCTATACAGCTGCGGATTTCGGGGGATGCCCACCCGGCCTGTGCCCCCCCCTTTCATGACTGATTTTTTTTTTTAAATCATCATATGGCAGGGGGGCACCAAATTCATCCCTTTGAACATGAAGTTATTTCCTGGGTTATTTGCCGGTACATGTTATGCTGATCGTGAAGTGTGTTGACTTCAATCTCCTTACATGTGGTATGTACACAATTTGTTTCTGCCCCCTCTATTTGAAAATCATGGATCCGCCCCTGGTTCTAAATGCATCTCTTCATGCCACTACGCTTTGCTAAACTACCTTAATGACGTTCCCTTAACATAATGGTATGATTGAGGTCAAATGCAGTATAAATATATGGCATAAATGTATTACATATCAAAGTCATATCAAAATCATGTATCAGTCTGTTCCCCCACACCTGTCTAAAATACAATATAGTTGGCCTATGATACAAATGTATCCCCGAGGCCTATATCTAGTCAAAGTAGATGTAAAATAGACATTGTTTGTGTATTTGTATACTACCTCAAATAAAATTCTTCATTAACAATCAGTTTTTATGTGCTGCAGTATGTACAGCACTAAATCTTTATAACTTGTGGTTTGGGTTTGCACAAACTAAGTTTCATCTTGCTTTTGACATGGTGAAGAATAATCAGGCATACACTGTTTTATCTTTTACATCTTTTACATTTTTAGAAAATGTTAGATTAGTTACTGAATTTCAAGCCCTGAAAATGCTTTTCAAGTGTCGATATATTTTTCCCTAATTGCATTATGTTATTTCATATCTTGTCTTCCACTTATCAACTTTTCCTAACCAATATATGCATGAACCTGTTATGTATACTTTGATTTTAGTACAAATCACATATATTCTCTAGACCAAATTTCCTGGCAGTTAAATGTTAAAACACTGAAGAGAGTTGGGCAAGATGTTGAACATAATGAAAAAGAACATCTCCTCATATCCAGTACAAATGGTTCAGGTTTTGACACTCTCTCAAGCACTCTTCAGGGAAATCCTTTGAACTCTGCAATTATTTTATGTACCATTTGCTTGATTATTGTGGGGAAGAAAGTTATTTCTCATTTATTAAAAACAGTATATCCTGGATGTAGATGTATGAATACCCTTTATTGGATCATATCTGTGATGGACTATTCATTTATAAATGTCTTGTCTTTTAATAAATGATGTAATGTACTTAGAAATATGGATTCGCAGAGTGAATTTCGAAATTTGTTACAGATCAACATAACTGATGAATGTGATGGTGTACAGTTATTGCAAAGTGAGGAATATTCAAAAGTCTACCTGATGCATGCATACTTCCTATGGCGAGGACGTGAATTTTACATGAAGTAAGAGTAAAATGAACGGAGCAGTGTTTTCGAGGAAAATGTGAAATTTTATTATATGACAAGTTTAGTCATACTTTCTCCAGAATGAAAGGGGCCAAAAATACATTCACTTCCAGCTGAAATGTTGCCTTTTCATCAGTTCCTCCACCCCCCCCCCCGGCAGTATTTTTTTTTTTATGTGGTGGTGACGTGTGTGAGGAGGATAGAGAGGAAGAGGGAAAGAACTGACTTGAAACAAAGATGAAAAGGAAAAAGAGGAAGATGGTGAAGTGTATAAATTTATGATGAAAAGGGAATGCATCCAGACAATACAGACAGGGGGAAGGGGGGGGAGGCAGAGGGGCACATCCCCCAAAGTGTTTAAAGGTGGGACACTACATAGGGTATGTCCTCTCAAATTCTGGAAGTTTTATTTTTCTCATAATAGCTCGTCAGCAAATTTTTGGGTAAAAAGGGACGCCTGAATAGGCAGAGAATAATTTTTTCCGGATGTCAGCGAAGTTGAGGAGTAAAAGAAGACTCCCACTGGAAAAATTTCTTATGTCCCCCCCCCCCCCCCCTCCCCCCGAAAAAAGTAAAATTGATAGACGCCCCCTGCCTATAATACAGAATGTAAAATTGAGTAATTTTGCATTCAACTGATTTGGATAATCTGATTAAGGGGAGCTCTGAATTGATGGTGTATAATCTATCTTTGTTTTCGATTCCACCTTTTTTCTTTTCTTTGCACCTTCTACCAGTGTGTTTAAAAACTCATCCTTTTTTATTGCAAATGTTCTCTTCACTGTTAACGTAATGACCTTTTACCCTTCTCTCCCTTTCTCTCTCTCTCTCTCTCTCTCTCTCTCCCCCCCCCCTCCATTTCTTCTCACCTTTTCTTTTTTGCCCTGTCTCCCCCTCGCTTTATTCTCTCTTCATTTTTTCTCTGCCTGTATTGCTTTTTCCGATACACGCTATCTCTTTTCTCCTTTTACCTCTCGCTCTTTCCTTTTCCTACCCCTTCGTCTATCGCGCTTTCTTCTCCAACATCCACTGTCGATTTATTTTCACCATCTTGTTATCTCTCTCTCTCTCTCTTGGCCTCTGCCTATATCCTCTTGATCTCTCTTACCTCCTTCCCCCTACCCGTGTCCCTCTACCACGTTTCTCTGATTCTCTCCTCTCCCGCCTTCTCACTCTTTCCCCCTCTCCCTCCTTCCCTGTCTTGCGTCCTCTCTCCCTATCCCTTTCCTTTCTTCCTCCTTTTTGTTTCGTCTCCTTTCTTCCCCCATCTCTTTCTCTCTCTCCCTCTCCCCTTTCCTTCCCACGACCTTTCTTCCTTATGATAAGTGGGGGGGGGGGGGGGCGGTCTTGAAGGGATCACCCCAAAGTACTCATTTAATATGGATAAAATTCGTAGCAAACAGCACACTCTGATGTTAAAATATTCATCACCCATTTATATTCATGCTAAGAATTATGAAACAATATCGTTTGAAGGCTAATCTGAACCGCGCTGAAACACGATTTCTTCCTTGGCAACAACCCATAAATAAGGTTCCCATGGCAATAGATGGA
Organism: Echinometra lucunter; assembly: GCA_029962745.1. NCBI lineage: Eukaryota > Metazoa > Echinodermata > Echinoidea > Camarodonta > Echinometridae > Echinometra > Echinometra lucunter. The sequence goes on along the minus strand of CM057154.1, from coordinate 22,787,088 downwards.
AAAAGCGCACTGAAAGTACGATTTCATGCACAGATCGGCGCTCGACTTTGGAGAGTAAACGGTCTATCACTTACACCGTAGAAAAGAAATGAATGCAACAAAGCCGCATTAATAACAACACGAATACTGCTGTATGAAATTTCTAATCACATTCATTTTAATTTATTTATTGCACATTGACCACCGTCATACATGTATTTACCAGCTGACAGTTGTTGCAAAATAATGCAATTCACTTTCCATTCTATAAAACTTGTTTGTATACGTATTTATTTCTCGATAGGAAAAGTTACTGAGATTGGTTTAACTTTTACAGATAACAAGATATTCAACGTAGGTTCTAGCATTAAATTAGATTATTAGTTAACGAGTCAAATTCACTACAACAATTTTGACTTCTCCGTTGCATGTTTCAATTTCACACGCAAATGGTAAGTGAAATAGGCTAAATGATGAATTATCAATCTCATTCACTTTATATTATGTGAAAACAATGTTCAACTATTTGGATTACATTTCCCAAGTTTCAGATGAACAATAGTGCGCGTGATGGGCACTTATGATAGATGTCAATGGATATAATCATACATTTTGTAGAACAATTCTGCTATCTGTAAATTTCTCGGAAATTTCTTTATTGCACAGTTGAGAAGTTTAGCCGAGGGTGTGTCGTAATGCAGTGTGCTCATAATAACAGTATGGACTTACAGAAAAGAAATAATCACACATGACAAACATCTTTCAGTACGATTACGGGGGGGGGGGGGGGGTCTTTTTGGTGTGAATAATCAAGTTGTCATGAAAAATTTCATGACTGCAATTCTGTGATCTTCCGTGGCAAGTGACTAACAATGGCTACATATTGCTGAAGAAGTAATATCTCAAACTAAATATCTCTTTTCTATAACAGGCGTCCCTCTGAATGGAAAGAATATCGGTAAATATGGTGAATTTATAGTATTGAAGTAATAATCATTCTGATCACTTGTTTCTTGGGAGTTAGAAGAAAAACGAGAATTTTTTGGGCGTGGTGACCCTGACCAGCGACGGACGGAAACGACATCGCATCATGGTCTTGACATCGATCAGCTTCCCTTCGAAGTTTGACGTATCTGTTGATGATAATGATGAAGACGATGAATAAAAACACATCTATCACATTGGTAATATATAGTTTCGACAGTTCTGTCAAGTTTATCTAATCCCGGAGGGTCACTTCCATTGAAGAGTGGACAGCATCCGCGAGAATCGTCCTTAAAAAAGCACCCTAAACTAGGATTCAACGGCAGGCCGCTAGGACACCCTAAACAGGGATTTCATTAATTGTTGGGATATTCATACCTGAAACGAGGATATTCCCATTTTCATACCTTGAGAGTGATAGTGGGGTCCATTGAAAGTTTGGAGCCATTTTTATCTCGAGATAATTCACTGTATCATTATATTTTACACAGGAGTTATAGGATTTTCCGTTCACGGGTCTTGTTCACGGTCCCGCAGTCGGTGCAAATTACATACCCTTTTCGCGTTTAGATTATCGTGAATTTAGGGGGCTTTTTTTATTTTGGGGGGCGTTTTTGACACTCTATTCGCGTTCCGCACGTTCCGCGCCTACCCCTGAAAAATACCCTTTTCTCGCGGATGCTGTCCACTCTTCAATGGAAGTACACGATAGCCTCACATTTTCTCCCCTTGTGAGGTGGGGGGATGCATACCCCTCATCCCCCCCCCCCCCACTGTCTACACCCCTGGCTAAGGGGGGCGGTGGGGGCGGTCGCCCCCTCCAAAACGCAAAAAGAAAAAGAAAGAAAAAAAAAAGCGTGAGCGAGTAAAAAAGGTAAGAGAATGTAAGAAGAGCGGGAGCAGACAAGGAACAATTCAAAGAAACAGAGCTTCCACGCTTTGCGCTTTCCCTGCACCCTCCTCCCCCCCCCCCCCCCCCCCCGGGAGCGCGAAGCGCGCTCAGTGAGTGATTCGGACGCTTCGCGTGCTCACTACCGCCCCTCCTAAATTGAAATCCTCGCTACGCCATTGTAGGCCTATACCATACACTCTAAAAACTAAAATGTTGAATCGCCATGACAACATTTTTCAACATGCTGGATTCAACTATACATGCTTGATTCTAACTTTAATATGATGTTGAATCCAGCATGCTCAATATGTTAATCGAACATTCTGAAAATGCAGTCACTCCTCCAGTTATTTAGTTTTTATTTTGTTTATCGGTTTAGAAAATGAATGAGATTTTATTCAAACAAACAGATGTGTGCTTACCATTTCGACATTTGTTGATCATGTCTCTGTACCTCGAGAAACATGCAATAAGTCCTCTGGGGGCCAGACCTCTCCCGGTACCGAACGAAAGACACAGCTCACTCATACCATTCTCCCTTACGCACTCTGAATCGTGTAAAATAATCATATGCAAACATGATGAAACATAATTATCAATACATGTAGTGTGATTTTTTATATACTCTACAGCTTCTTTTTTATTTTTATTGATATACAAAAGGGCAATCAAAATACTTGAAGATAAGGACAATGATGAAGAAATGCGAGTTTAGCGGGAGGCTACAAGTAATAGCGTAGCTACGCCACAGGGGGGATGTGCCCCCATCTCCATCAATTTGTGGGATAGCAGTGCTATAATCGATTAGCGACCGCCTCCAAAATCCCTTCAAGTCACAGGCTCATGCCCCCCCCCCCCTTTGGGCCCCCTCCATATCCTCACTTGTCCGATTACACTTTTTGATTTTTTTTTATTTAAAAAAATTCAGTTCATATATAATTACCGCCTCAATTTCCCCTCAGCTCACAAGACCCCTATACCCTTACCCCTAATTGGGTCCCATTACTTGCTCTTGAATCGTTGCTCACTGAAAAAACAAAACGCTAAAAAGAACACTCAGACAAACAATAAACTTAAAATTGGAATTAGGGGTGTTTCATAAAGATGTTCGTAAGTTACGCACGACTTTACGCACGACTGGAACATGTTCTTGGGTGTAATCAGATTCTCAATCATTTACATGTAGCACAAGTATGAAACATCCCCCCCCCCCCGAACGCCTTACCGGTTATATTGAAGGGCATCGAACTTTGATCAATCAGAGGACATTCTTCTAAGTATCGCAAATCATCTGAGAAAATATGAAACAACATCGGTAACACTACTTTAGAGTTGAATATTGCGCAAATAATGCATCTGATAAAAATTTACTGGCAGAAAAACATGCATTCACAAAAGCTATAGTACAGTGTTATCTGACGTAGTGCATCAAAATTTGATGAATATAATGACTCATTTGAGTTACATATACAGGTAAACTATAATCTCAATCACGATCACTTCGCCTTTTTTTTATTATTTCGAATGATGTATTTGATCCCAAGTAATTATTACGCTTAAACAGGAAAAAGACAAAATGAAAATAAGTGAAGAATCTAAGTTATCAGATTTGGACAGCGACAAAGTTATACTATGACTAAGAGAAAAAAAGCAATATTATCTGTCGATGACATGCACTCCACTAATCATATAAAGTATAAATGGTCATCTGAAATATTTTTCAGGTCAAGTGATGAATACATTAAAGGATTAGTTTTAAAAACAAAATTTTCATTTTATATCAAACAGTTTTCTGAACTTACCATTTGTGGTGGGCTTCTTAGCTGGACAACTGATACTTTTTGCACCTATATCATGTCAACAGAAAAAAAAAAAACAGAAAGAAAACAAGATAATCATACTACTACTGCTACTACTACTACTACTACTACTACTGCTACTACTGCTACTACTGCTACTACTACTACTACTACTACTACTACTACTACTACCGCTACTACTGCTACTACTGCTACTACTGCTACTACTACTACTACTACTACTACTACTACTACCGCTACTACTGCTACTACTGCTACTACTACTACTACTTCTACTACTACTACTACTACTACTACTACTACTACTACTACTACTACTACTACTACTACTGCTACTACTGCTACTACTGCTACTACTACTACTACTACTACTACTACTACTACTACTACCGCTACTACTGCTACTACTGCTACTACTACTACTACTACTTCTACTACTACTACTACTACTACTACTACTACTACTACTACTACTACTACTACTACCACTACTACTACTACCACTACTACCACTACTACTACTACTACTGCTACTACTGCTACTACTACTACTACTACTACTACTACTACTACTACTACCACTACTACTGCTACTACTACTACTACTACTACTACTACTACTACTACTACTGCTACTACTACTACTACTACTGCTACTACTACTACTACTACTACTACTACTACTACTGCTACTACTACTACTACTACTACTGCTACTACTACTACTACTACTGCTACTACTACTACTACTACTACTACTACTACTACTACTACTACTGCTACTACTACTACTACTACTACTACTACTACTACTACTACTACTGCTACTACTGCTACTACTACTACCACTACTACTACTGCTACTACTACTACTACTACTACTACTACTACTACTACTGCTACTACTACTACTACTACCACTACTTCCACTACCATTACTTCCACTACTACCACTACTACTACTACTACCACTACTACTACTACTACCACTACTACCACCACTACTACTACTACTACTTCTACTTCTACTACTACTACTACTACTACCACTACTACCACTACTACCACTACTACCACTACTACCACTACTACTATACTCTCTGATGATAATAATAATGATAATATTTTCTATACAGCGCATAATACTTTAAACTGAGGTCTATATGCGCTTCACACAGAATTGATCTTACTCTACAAAATAAGATTATGACAACAGTATTCACAGAAACATATACATTAATATCTAGATAGTGATAGATAACAACTGAATACACAGAAAGGTACAAGCATAAATATAGATTTAATTCCAATCCATATGAAAAAAATAATCTACAATCATGAGAATCAGTGCGTTATTAAAAGTCTTCGTATCAATACATGTACATTTATTTATGTTTAATAATTCATCATCATGCTGAATCAAAGTAAGAGAAATGCTCTAAATATGAGATCTGTGTATTCTTGTGGATGATATGATTCAGACGTCTTGATGAGGCAGTGAGCAAAACCAAATTTACAGCACGATACGTGATCCATTGGAATAAATTTACTGTGATGCCGAATGGGAGTAAAAAGTTTCGATCTGAACCTTAACTGAATCTGAACTTAAATTGATACGATAGATAGCTGGAAAGGGGAAAACAAGCACAGAAAGAGAAAGAAAAAATAAATAATTGTGGGGGAAAGGAGAAAAACATACGAGAACATGCTAAGGGGGTGGGGGTTGATATAAGGAGAAAATGGAAAATAGAAATCGAAAATCGTTTTGAGAAAATAGTAAAGATATTTTTTTTCAAAAGAGAAGAAAGAAAGAAAGAGAACAGAATAACAAATGAATAGAAAAGAGTTGTTGAAAAAGAGAAGTTTACAAACACAATGTCATATTGTATAAAGACACATATAGACGTCTAGCATGAAGGAGAATAAAAAGATATAAAGAAAGAGACAATGCCATACCAGTTTCAAATGTTGTTAACACGAAGCTACCGAGGATGAAGATCCAAATATGGATAGGAGTCACGCAGAAATTATTTGCTCTGGATGATCTGCTCGCCTCCATGTTTTCCACCGTAAAAGTGAGAACGTAATTCTGTCTGGAGCGACAGCACGTCGCGTTGGCGGGAATCCGGGTGGGAGGAGGGGGGGGGGGGGACACATGGGGCTTATGCCCCAACCCTTCTACAATATGCCTATCCTTAGCACACTAAATGCGTGTTCCAAAGGGGAGGAAAAAATTGTTTTCTTTCCATTTTTAGTCATTAAACAGTTTTTTTTCTCTCTTCTCGTTTGCTTTTTCAAATTTTGTCCCCTCCCCGCTCTGATTGAAAAAATCCCTTTGATCCATCACTCAAATTGAATGGCAAATGGGTGAAGATTTTAAGTTACTTCCTCAAACACATACAACCATTCTCTCCCCCCCCCCCCCCCCCGCAATCACAGTGGTGAAGGACAATACAGCGGCGGATCCGGTTTTTTTCAAAAGGAGGGCCGGAGTAACAAAGTTTAAAAAAAAAAAAAGAAAAAAAAATGTCCTCGGCTTTTCCGGAAAGAAAAAGCTCCGCCAAAGGGGGGCCACGGCCGACTCCCCCTCCCCCGATCCACCCCGATCCTCCTCTAACTCTGACAATACTGGAATACACCTGTAATTTTGCCATGAGGTAAAGCATAGATCGCCCTGAGCCCTCATGTGTTTTTTCCCTGCTCTGCACCTCAAGCAGTCAGAGTCTAAACGACGCCATAAACTATTTAGAGCTTGAAAATTACAGGCTCAGATCCACATGCCATGCCGGGCAGAAAGTTTTGTATCCCATTTTCCAGGACATGCAGTGCGTGCACTGGCGTACTGGGGTGGGGGGGGGGGGGGGTGTCAGTTGCCACCCCAAAATAAAGTTCAAAGTAGAGGTGCCGTAGCTAGTTTCAGGCGCTTGACTGGAGACGTGAAGGTCCGGGGTTCGATCTCCGGCACGGCACTTATGCCCTTGAGCAAGGCATTTCACCTACATTGCTGTTTTATCGTCTTTCAAATAAAGTGATGTGCTATACGCATATTGATACCAACGTGTGCATGTGTTGTTAAAAAAAAAAGAAAACGTGATTTATTTCTAATGCAATACCAGTGATTTACAGATTTTGCTGAAATGACATGATTTTCCCCTCCCCATTTTTTTTTTTTTGTTTTTTTTTTTTGTTGTTGCTCATGGAAGGATATTCTGTGTTAATTCTCGCTTTTCCACTATTCTTCTTTTCACAGTAATTTTCACGTAAACGGATAGGCTGACTTTGATTAATAATTTACAGGAGCATAATTCATGAGCCTGTCCCCAGAGGTGGCGATGAGATGGGCGTGGCGCCACGCCCATTTTGTTATCACGTGACACTTTGAGGAAGGTCACCTGACACTTGGACCTTGATCTGGATACACATCATGCATGTAATTAAATGCACGAACTAGTGTGACCAGTGATCCGCAGAGCGAATAAGCGTATGGTTGACGGGATGGTTGACCCAAAAGGAAGAAGCTGCAGTCAATATTTGTTCAGTATCTTGTGGGATCTGTGGACAATTCATTCACCATGCGTTGAGCAAACACAATCATTGAGGCCGAGCCCTGGTCCCGTGCGAAAATTTCTGCAACTATCAAACCGCCGATCTTCTGACTTTTTTCAGGCCTGGGCTGGCTCAGCTCTCTCGGAACGGAACCGTCTTTCCAGCGCTAGCTTCCCCTGGCATTCGTCACTATAATTGCAGTACCGTATGCCGGACCCTCGCTTACTGATTCAGCCTTCAGGCACATGTTTGCAGCACCAGGCTTCAGAGGTTTTCACCTTCAAAGCAACGGAAGATGTTATCACTTTGTTATCATTAACACATACAAACTCAAGTAGATCAAAGTGCAACTGCTAGTGTAAGGTGACTCGAGTGTAGTGATTTATATCAATACTAAGTCTATAGCTTTTTGGGATACTGTTTATCTGTGTAATTTGCATCGATGGCTCTTTCAATAGATTTCAAAGGTTTAGACTCTGATCATGATCGTTCAGCAGAAGAAACCGAGGAACATGATGAGAGGAAACCTCTAGAAGGCGAGACAGAACTAAATATGAGTCGTGAGGAGCGACAAGCTTTGCTCAATTCCAGCAGCCGATTTTCGTCCAACAATGGGATTAGTTCTAGTTACAGCTCAAGCAGTAGCAGCAGACTGGGACCAAAACATTTCAGCCCAGCCCGATACTGGAAAAACTTGCTTGTGCTCAGCCTTGCATTCATGTTCACATTCAGTGCATACAGTGCACTGGCGAATTTACAGACCAGTTTGAACTACAGTGCAGGGCTTGGTGTGTCGTCATTATGTGCTATTTACATTGGTGTGATTATATCAAGCTTGCTCTCCCCACTGGTGATCTGGGTCCTGAAAGTAAAATGGACCATGGTTGTCTGCAGCGTGTTCTATGCGATCTACTCGGCAAGTAACATCTACCCTGCTGTGTATACACTTCTTCCTGCAGCAGCGTTGCTTGGGTTGGCTGCATCTCCTTTCTGGACTGCTGTTGGCACCTATCTTACAACATCAGCTATCCAGCTTGCAGACGTACAAGATGGGATCCCAGAACCCCTCATCAATCGCTTTAATGGCGTATTCTTCTGCTTCTTCCAGTCGGCACAAGTCTGGGGCAACCTCATCTCCTCCCTTGTCCTTCACAACATGTCTTCCAACGAAACAATGGCCAACTGTGGACGCTCCAGCTGTGGCTCCAGCTTAAGTTTCGACATCAGCGGGACTGTGGAGATGGCAGATGAAGAAACCCTCATCCTCATCATCATTTACATGACCCTTGGTCTCCTAGCAACACTGATTTTCATCTTCCTTGTGGACAGCCTTCCCAAGGTTGCTCACAGAGAGAATAAAACTTGGAAGACACATCTCTCAGATCATTTGGTTGCTACATTTCAGTTGATGAAGTCCCCATACCTCTTCCTCCTCATACCACTTATGATATACAATGGAGCAGAACAGGCGTTTATAAGTGCAGATTTTACAAAGGTATAGTATAGGAAGACATAATATTGTAAATTTGTAATCATCTCTTATTACTGAAGTACTGATTTGGAGGATACCAATTGTGCTGTCTCTCTGTCAATCAATCAATGAACAGGCTCTGTCTTTCTAGGATAGATGGATTAAAGTAAATATTATCATTAGTATCATTAGTCCATGTTGATGTAAGATTTATGTGAAATATTCTTTCACTGTTTGATGAACCCTACTTATATATTCATGTTTTGTTAAGGGGAAAAATACACTTTCAAATTTCATAGATTCACTGTTTATTCTCTCAAGAAATATTAGTCTAGTTTATCCAGGTGAGTGTTGTGAAAATTTTGTTTTAAAGTTTTTGTGCACATATTTCTTTGCATATTTTACTGAAGGGTTTCAGGCTGTAGTCTGACAAATATGATATCGAAAAGATTAAAGGCATTGGCTAACTTTAGCTGGTGATTTTAAAAATTCTCGAATTAAGATGAAACATGTGTATGGGTACTTGTATTTGTACTCAAAAACCCTGAAACCAACCATAATTTGGAATGAAAAAACTGTTAGTAAAATGCAAACTGCGGTTTTATTACTTTTGGTCTCAGAGACAATAAATGAGAGGACCGTATTTTTCTCGAATTAAAAAAGACCGTTATCTGCCTCCTTCCGCATGATACACCAATACACACAGTATACTTCACAGCACAACTAATAATGAGACCATGTGTTTATGGGGCAATTTGCCTGAAATTTGCTATTCTATTTCTTCTGCTGACTAATGAGCACCATGTTTTGGGGTCCAAGAACTTCAAGAGCAACGAGGCCAAATAGGAGCATCACAGGACTCATTTTCTTGTATATTTTTTTTTCTGACTGAATTATCAGCCCCCAACTCTTTGAGACAATTAACTCCCCTTGTGAATAACCAGGTTTTTAATTCTGATCCCACTTTCTAACTTTGAGACCCAGCCACCCCCCCCCCCCCCCACACACACACTTGGGGAAGAAACTTACAGCTAGCCTCTGGGAACACAGTACGTCACGTTTTCTCAATGTTGTCTCCATGGATATACACTCTCTAGAAAGGAGATAATTATTAGATTATAAAGTAACTCTGATATTTATCGGAAAGCTGGGTGTGGCACTGGATTTTATTCTGGATCAAATCAAGATTTAAAAAGAAAATTATATTGAAGTGGCATTCTTTCTTGCTGTTGCCATTTGCTATTAAAAGCAGCTGTTTACATGAAGCTCTACAGTCTGTATGTGGTTTATGATTCCCATGTATTAGCCCATAGCACTGCAGTGTCTTCTTTTTGCAACACTTTTGCCTGATCTTTGAATCCAAAATGCTAGGAATTGCACATTCTGTGTGAAGAGGAAAAATATCCCAATTTTAAAGTCCATTTCCGGTGCAGTACATTGTGTTGAGTAATTTACTTTATAACTAATCATTGAAATATGTAAATGGGCAAGGCAGTGAAAAATATAAATCAATATTTTCTTGTATAAATGGACATTTTTTTGGGTTAAATTTCGTAGTTTTCAGTCACATTGAGTCATGTTTTATACATCTTTAATTTTTTCAAACTGTGTAAGTGATTAAAAAGATAAGTGTTGCCAATCTTTAAGAAGAAAAGATGATTAATTGAACCCCCAACTCTGTAGTCTGTACTGCTTTGGAATGGCATTTATGCTTGGTCATCTACTGTCATCTACTGTATTATTAAATGATTAATGTAACCCTAAGTCATTATGATAAAAAGAAGCAAAATAAAGGATCAAAGGGAGATATTTGACCCCCCTCTTCTTTACATAATGTCTTAAGAAAAATGTTAATGATTTTAGGGAATTTCTAAGCACATAATTACAGGTTCACATGGTCTGAGTCTTTAAAAATATTACAAATTCCTGTTAATCAGATGTTGATTATAAAGCAAGTGTCCCTGTGCCCCGAGGCTTGCCACTGGGCAACTCTTTGTAATTCCTTCTGTTTCATAGCACTGTTCTATTGTGTTATATCCTCAAAACCATCTCATGTATGCTTTTCCTGAATTTATTTTCAGCATTTTGCAACTTTATTCTCTCACATTCAAGATGTTACAATACATGGATAGTATACAGGCTTTGAATATAACTTCCCTTGAATTGCATTTGATGGTGACATATGAGGTCATGGTCAAAGGACGGTGGTGCCCTTTTAGTACGTGGAGGTATTTATCAATGTTATACTCAAAATGGAGGGTGCTATTGTATTCTTCTTTCAACCCTCTCTCTCATATTTTACACCAAAGTGTGCCCTCATATTCTTCAAAGATGTTGATTGATGATTTTGTCATTAAATAAATTTATCGTATTTTTCCCATTTCATAGTCATTCATAAGCTGTACAAGAGGTGCAGGGGAGGTTGGTTACGTCATGATCGGCTTTGGAGTGGCTGATGCGCTGTCTTCAGTAGTCTTCGGGCAGCTAGAGAAGTACTCGGGGAGGATCGTGATCTTCATGCTAGGGGGTTTCGTTCACATGGCTCTTCTGGTTGGCTTCGAGGTGTGGAACCCAGCGCACTCCGCCACTTGGCAGCTGGTCCTCTTTGCTGTGGGGTGGGGGATCGGGGATGCCGTGTGGCAGACACAGATTTCATGTAAGACAATCATAATCACTGGGGCAAAAAGAAACAGAAAAGAGAGAGAGAGAGAGAGAGAGAGAGAGAGAAGAAATTCCAGTCCAAGCAACTTTAAAGAGAATACCTCTGAGTTCAAGAAAAAACAAACACACAATGATTTGCTTTTATTTAGTAAAAAGTTTATGGTTTTGTATGAATTTTATCTGTCTTTTAAGTGAATTGATTTTATTCTTATTACATTTTTAATCAACTTAATAATTAGATAAGAAGATTGTTTAATTAAACAGCTGCAATTCACAAGAGCTAACAGCAGTTATTTGCAAAACCTAAATAAGAGAGATGGAAGTAAACATCCAAACTGGAATTTGTCTGTTACAGTTTATCTATATAGGCCCATGTGATTTGATTGAATTTAATTATATGCCATTTTTATTACTTCATTCAGTCTCGGTTTCATTCGGGTTCTTTCTTTTGTTTCAGCCATACTCGGCGTGATCTTTCCTGAATCTCAAGAGCCTGCCTTTGCAAACTTTCGGCTTTGGCAGGCAGTGGGTTTCGCTGTGACGTATGCGCTGACGATACCTTCAGTGATATGTGTCTACCACAAGCTATACGGACTCATGGGATTTTTGACCTTTTCATTGATTTGCTACGTCACTGAGGAGTATTTGATTTCAAGACCAGCGCCTCCTTGGACAGACTAACAAGGAGAGATGATTGTTAAAACATGTTGTTAACAGGTTAACCTGTTACCTACTGGAACAGTTTATAGCCAATTGGTCTACTACCAGTTGGTCTAATTGTCAGATTGTCATACACCACCGTTGTTAAACCCATTTGGTCTACTATCATCTTGGTCTAATGCCCGTTTGGTCCAATCATCACTTGGTCAAATACCCACTTGGGCTAATTGTCATTTTGTGTGATGATCATATGGTCTAATTGCCACTTCGTCTACAAGTTTTCCTCATTTCGTCTCATGACTGTTTGGTCTATTATCAGTTCATTCAATCAGATAGACTAAGTGGTGTTAGACCAAGTGGGTATTGGACAAAATGGGCATAGCCTAACTGGAAATTAGATGAAATGATAAATGAACTAAGTAGCAGTTAGACCAAATGATTATTAGACAAACTGGTTGTAGACGAAATGGGATTAGACAGTGTGGGATGAGACCAAACGGACATTAGACAAAGTGGGAGTAGACCAAGTGACAATTCACCACTGGAACCAGATGGACTCCCAGCTGTATAAAACCTATGGGGATTATGGGAATTTCCCCTGCCTGCTATGAAAGCATGTCCGTATATGCTTGTAAGCAAGCAACCCATGGACCAACGGCTTTATAATTCCTTTTGAAGGGACTTGGTAATGAGGAGAAACCATACCAAAGGGCACTGGCTCATGCACTTGGTTTTGAACGGTTGTACTCCCGGGACCACTACTCTACCACCGAACCATAGCACAGTATTAAAAGTACTTGAACAGTCATGAAACAAAAATATATAACTTATATTACCTACTGTATACTGCTGGTTTGAGGGCACAGTTAAAATTATAGCGATCTACAAAACGATCTCAATCTAGACTTTACTGTGCCACAAGAGCAAGTCAGTATTCTTTATGACCATAAATACATGGGAATTCTATTTTATTCTTACCTAGCAATTGTTGTTTAAAAAATTCTCATATATTTTATCATTTTTACATACAAAATTTGTTAAGCAACAGTTGGTAGGTTCATATTTTAACCAACCTGATAATTTTGAACAACTCATCTGAGAGGCAGAAAGAGCTAAAACCCCGAAAATACAATGAAAATTTTGAGTCCATTTCTAGTGCGGTATACATTGTGCTGTTTACGAATAAGTGCGATTTAATAGTAGCTAATCATTAAACTCCCCAAATTGGCACAAAGTGTAATACATGTGTATAATATCTCTTTTCATGTGCAAATTGGCAATTTTATGTTACATATTACAAGTTTTGTTTACATTGGTTCATGTTATAAACATATTTAATCCTTTCAAAGAAGAGTGGGGGGGAAAAAAAATTGATACCACATTGAAGAAGGGGAAGCAGATCAACTCTAATCAAGTTATATTTAATCAATATTAGTATTTTCATCTCGACCCATCACAAATCTTTTTAACTTTATGTGTATTCTCCTCTGGGTCGAGATATGAGGAAAAATGTAGAGGAAAGGGTGAATAATTCTTGGTGAGAAACTGTAAGGAGCAATCCAAGGCGATCCAAATATAATAGCTGAGACAAATACAATAAGGTAGTGAAGACAGATAACATTTACTTCTATAATATGTCGACAAGGATTAATGATATTTGATGAAAATGTAAGGAAAACATTTATTTCTGCAAGGTATGAATAGAAACTTTGGGCCCAACTGTGTGTGATGCATCAATACATTCATGCACTGTTCAACTGTTAACTGAGGCAAATACAATAGGGTAATGATTTGACAGGCGGAGAATAACATGACATTTTATATGCTTCCGTTTATATCTACAAGGATTACTTGTATTTGCTTAAAGATTACTGGTATGATAACCACTGTCGGCCTGAGTTTAACTCCATGGGAAAATTTTGAAAATGTTTAAATTGTGTATATCCTCTACATGTAAGGCCCTAAAACGTTGATAATGGAATTACTCAGATAATTTGGCATGTTTATAGTTTCACTGTTGGAAAATTCTCTGAATTTACGTTTATCCACTGAAGTTTTACAGAACACTTTTGTATCCTCTCAGTGGTAAAAATATTTGTTGCATGCACACACACACAAAGAAAGGTTCATGAAGGTATCAGCTGGACAAAATGAACTGCAGGGAAAAAATTATTAGTTTTTTTTTCTGGGGCTACTTTTTGAGCCTACCCGCCCAAATTTTCTACATTGTATTACCCTACAGTTTACATTGGACCCTATGAGAATTTCAGGGGCTCTTTTTCAGTTTTCCAGGGCTCTTTTTGGCATTTCGGGGGCGAATTCGCCCCGAGCCCTCGTGTATTTTTTTCCCTGAAATGGAGAGATTTTTCCATGTGGAAAAATGCCTTGTAGATTGACTTATTGAAAAATTCTTTATGTATTGAAGATATGCATGATATAATCAGAGAAGAAAAAACCTATTATCATTTTATGTAAGTAGACAACACTATTGTCTTTCTACATGTATATACACTGGAATATATTGCCTGGAAGTGTCATATCTTATATTGTGATTTATTTGACAATGACAATGATACTACCCAGTTACTGTCCGCTTTACAGATAACGCTTTCTGTGGACCTTTTTCTCCCCTTATCATATTTCCAGAAACTTTAACAATGTCAATATATTTATATGCATCAGCAATTATAAACGCAATGTAGTGATTTTGAACTAAAAACTTCCTTTTTCTTTGTTGTTGATATCATACAATTATCATAAGATATTTAACAGTGCCTATTTAAAACATTAGATTAGATTTCTAATTGATAATAAAGCAGGCAATATATCAAGAAATTAAAAAAGTTAGATATTTTCAATGGTTTATTTAAGTTGCTTTGCTAATCATTCTCTAAGACTGTGCAGGAGAAAAAGGCTTCTCACAAAGCTGTTCTATTTTCCAGTATACATCTTAGCTAATTCAATTTTCTTGAATATTGCATGACGTCAAGTCACATTCTGTTTTTTCAAATGTTCCTTCAGAAGTACTATGTAGGGTGCTGTATATTTGTTGTGATTATCTTTAATTCAATAGAAATGGTGCAATTTCTTATTGTAGTATTTTCTTGTGTCTCCAGATGATAATGTGCAGGGGACATATAGTGCCTGGTTATATATTTTCCTATTCTGAAAACCAACATTCATTGTGCCTCTTGTGTGATTTCATTCATTTGTAGAATTAATTTTTGTGTACATGGGTCTGCCATCCTTTGATCCTAATAGAAATCGAAATATTCATGTCGCTATGTGGGAGAAATTGTTGATGATGATAATAATAATGATAGTAAATTTGTATGGCGCTATCTATTTAGAAATAGTCTATTCCCAGGTGCACAAGAAAATATAAAAGAGATATTGAGAGTTCAGATGAGTGTCCTTGTGTCAAGTACTGGGATATATTTCTTTAGTTTTGAAGCTTTGAATTCCCTTGTTCATGTGAGGACATTATTAAAAATGATGATAATAAATAAAATTTTAGGCAAACACATTGCCCTGGAAATTTTCAAATAACATAGCCATAGAAACTAGGCTTGCTTGGGCTCGATCATTTATGGAAATTTCTCCTTCAAAGAATCCAGCTGTTCAAACCACTTCTATAGGAAGTTTCATTTTAAGCAGTAATGGCAGTAACATATTCCCAACTCATGGGATAAAACCGCCCTTCCACATATCAGATTTTTAATAGGCCACTTCACCATTGGACACAAACGCTCACACAGAGGTCAGTCTATTCATTCAGGGATATGCTTTGCTAAGACTGTCTAGTTTCACCAAATCCCTTAAATCAAGTAGTGTTCATAAGTCAAAAATATGAAGTTCCTCCAACTGGATGGATTGTACAGTCACCTTGGGCTATTTTGAGTTATGCCCCTCGAAGCAGTCCATATTTGTATCATGGGCATCAATCCATTTTATTTTTATTTTTATTTGTTGTTTTTTTTTTGGGGGGGGGGGGAGGCAAGTCACTCTAGAAAAAGGGTTCTCTGCTTAAATTTTTTAGGGGACATGAAATTTTGGAAGGACACATACCAAAAATTTTGCTGACGAGTCATAAAAGGGGGGGGGGGGGAGGTCCTCGGTTTAAAATGTTGATGGGGGACAAAATTTGGGGGGTGATAGGCCTACACACAAACAAATTGCTGACAAGCAAAAGAAAAAAAAAAGTTTCTCAGCTTTGTTTTTGTTTTTGTATTTTTTTAGGGGATGTGTCCCCCTCCCCTCCCCCCTTGACGCCCATGATTGGTATATTACATAAATCGGGATAGGTTGAATTTTTATTATTAATGTTAAATACAAATACGAAACAAAAGCAAAGTATAGATGATTTCTATTTATATCGTTTGCGTCAATGTAACCACAGCAGTAAAAATAATAAAAATAACATGAAAAGTTAGTCTATATCAAAACTGCGTCTAGAATTCGAGCTTCATGGTGAAATTTTGAAGGAAAATAGACCAGGAGTAGAACATTTTAAGCATTTTTGTTTATAGATAAAATGAGATTTTCAAAATGAAGCTATATACATTTTGGGAGAAAATCCGGGAGAAAATCTCTTGTGCTATTTGATTCAGCAAGAACTGCTCATCGCTAACATTTACAATAAAGTCTTAATTATAAGTCTACGACGTAAATAATTGATTATTTTCTCAAGATGGCGGATAATGAGACGATAGACACTATCCCAAGTTCGAGAAATGACGTCCATCAGAGACCCAAGACATCAAAATCCATAATCCTAGAAGAGAAAGATGAAGAGGAGAAAGTCAGTAAAAAGCCAGGAAGTAAGTTTATGAATTTCAAGTGTATATTTTTTGTGAAATATAATAGTATTTGCGGCATCCGAAAAGTTGTACTAACATCTTCCGCCCATTATACGTAGTCCCGTACGTTGTGAAATGTGTAATGATTATAAATGATATCCGAGTGCAGTGTGCCTGTGTGCTGATGATGCTGTTAAATTTTTTTGTTTTGCTTGTTCCCTTGACCACGTGTGGTAATGATGTAATGGTAATGATATGAGATTAATGTTGGACATTTTGGCATGCCGACGTTCCTGGTGTTGTAGCTATAACCACATTGATCTGTTGATTGGGATCGCAGTGCGAGATAAAAAAAAAGGCAGTGTAATGTAAACACTGTAATGTACTTAGATCTAGATCTAATGTCTAGGCGCGCTGACTTGCCGCAGAAAATGAGGCGCCACTCACGTGCTACCTCCTGCTCTTACTTGTCCTCTGAAAATGATAAGCATCGCTGGATTGTGATTTTTTGCTCCAATGAAGAGCTAAGAATATATCCTTTTTTCCATCAAAAATTCTCTTGTAAAATCCGACAGCAGAATAAGAGTTGCACGCGATCAAAGTTGAGCTTGCACATGTTCTCGCGTAATAGCCAGTGCGTGCAGTTCAGGTGATGAAGATGACTCTTCTGGACTCGGCGATCGTTGTATCCTAATCCAATGACGTAAGTTCCTCAAACTTGTGTTGAAAATGAAATTTGGCATTTGCCGATTGAATTCATACCATTTAAAAAGCGGGGATGTTATGATCTACAAAAGTAGGAGGGGGTGGCAGTTAAAAGTCATTTTGGAGAGATGCCCCCAACAGAAGGAAACTAGAGTCAACCATCTCATTTTGTTATCTGATTATACTCCTGCCAAACAAAGTTTGAAGGGGATAGATCTACATGTACAGGAATCAGCGTACGGGTGAGCAGGTGATTGATCCATTGCAACTCTTGCGGATCGAACTACTTCCTCATTTTTCGAGCAGTGCTCATGAAATTCTGCACACACATTGTTCTTGAGATGAAGATGTGCAAGACGTGTTTTTTGAGTGTGTCGGATACTGCGTTGCCATTGCAATGGTATATTATGGCAATAAATTGAGGATCAAACCACTTCCTCATTTTTTGAGCAATGCTCACAAACTTTGGGGCAGGGGTAGTAATCACCATATTTTTCTTGTCCTTGTCATGTTGTTACAGACACTGCATTCAAGCAGCAGAGGTTACCAGCATGGCAGCCTATTCTGACTGCAGGAACGGTCCTGCCGATGTTCTTTTTAGTGGGTATCATCTTTGTGCCTCTGGGAGTTGGGTTCCTGGTGACATCTAACAACGTAAGTACTGCCCTAGCAGCCCATTATAAATGTTGCAAAGGAGTCTGTAGTAAGTGAAGACATTCCTACGAAAAAAAATCAGATCATTTTAAATGGGAATATGACCAAGTGTAGTATTGTTATTCTTTGCGGATATTATGTTTGAGTCTTGTACATGCATGTTTTTGCAGTATTTTGTACTTTGTTAAGGGAAAATACTGCAGGTTTCAAGCAAAATACTGTCTTTCCTGACCTTAAAGGAGAATGCAACCCAGGCATCAGTGTGCTCTTAGTGAATAAAGGTGACCAAGAAGAGTAAACAGTGAAAGTTCGAGCAAAATCGGACAATCTGTTCAAGAGTTATGAATTTTGAAAGTTTCAGTAAATCTCTATTATGGGATCCTTGAGTTGGCAACTTTGCCAGCATCTGTGATGTCATCGTGGACAACTCTCAATTCATTTTGTACATAATTTTTCAAAAAAATTGATTTTGTATGAAATTTCAAGTCAGGAATCAACACAATACTTCCCAAAATGCTTGCAGAATTGATATAGCCATGCCATACTCAAACAATAAATCAAAAGAATTTTTATTTTTCTTGAAAATAAAGAAAATGTTAAATTCAGTGTACAAAATGAATGGAGAGTTGTCCACGACGACATCACAGATGCTGGCAAAGTTGCCAATTCAAGGATCCCCATAATAGAGATTTACTTAAACTTTCAAAGTTCATAACTCTTGAACAGATTGTCCGATTTTCCTCAAACTTTCACTGTTTACTCTTCTTGTTCTTCTTCATTCACTGGAAGCACACTGATGTCTGGGTTGCATTCTCCTTTAAGGTACTTTACAGTTCTATGGCTGTAAGGTAGAGTATAGAATACTCTGTTTAAACTCATAAAACTTCTTTTCAGACATGAAAATGCTGCAAAACTTGACCAAAGGTTGGCATCTCTGTTTGTTCCTATACAGGTTCAGCAGGTCATACTGGATTATACCACAGCATGCACCTACCTGAATGATACCAATGACACCAACACATGCATTGACTTCTACGAGTACCCAGAAAATGAAAATAGTTCTTGTACCTGTACCCTGAAGTTTGAGCTGAACACCAAGATGGAGGTAAGTGATTGAGTCACTTTTGGCTGATATCATCGCATCAGCACAGAAATGCCCTTACACAATGCCAAAGGCGTTCTCTCGTAAATTGAAGAAGGAAGAAAATTTGCCACCAGAGTGTCACGGTTGGATTTTCATGAGAAGTGCTTTAAAATTTTGTCTCTTTTGGAGTCAGAAGGCCATTTAGTCTGTATAAAATGATATGAGTTAATGCTCTTTTGGCTCTGAACAGACGATGTGTCATATTTGTTGCAGGATTTCCTGCGTACAACAAATTCAGGAGCATTTTTTTGCTGATGCGACAATATCTTCTGTGATATGTTTTGACTCATAATATTTCATGTTTACAAGTTTGAAAAAAAAATATTGTTTCCCACCCTGCAGATCAGAAATTCTAGAGTCATTATTTGCCAGAATAGTGGTTACTGTGCTGCACTTGAATTGAGACTGTTTTATATAAGTATTGAGGACTTGATTCCGAAATGATTGGCATATGAAGCTTGGGAATTAATTTTTTAGTAGATATTTGTAAACAAGATATTGTAAAATTTACTGTTTTACCTGTTTACATGTAATGTATACTCTTATTTTACATGCTCAAACTATGTTCTTCACATTTTATTGTTTGATTTATTGATTTTATGTCTAAAGTACAATATTACTACAGTGTTATTGTATAAAGTGTGCTGTCAAAATATTTCTAGTTTTAACTTCTATACTAATTTTTGCACTTTTTTTTACCTTCAAAATAAAATTATTGAGTTGTTTACATTGAATTATCCATTCTTGTGATTCAGTTGGGGATAGTTTTTCATTAATTTTATATGCTTTAAGAATATGAACACTTAAAAAAAAATCTTTTTATTCAACCCCAGGGCCCTATCTACATGTACTATCGTTTGACCAACTACTACCAGAATCACCGTCGGTATGTGAATTCACGCGATGACATCCAGCTTTTGGGTAAGAACCCTCTTAGCCCGAGTTCTGACTGCATTCCCTATGACCAAGAGCTGCGTATATACTCAAATACATCGGAGGAGATACCTTATGCTCCGTGTGGGGCCATCGCTAACAGCCTCTTTAATGGTAAGATCAGTTACAATTGGAAATTGCAAAAATTCACCCATTTTTCAAGTTTTTCAATACTTTGGTGGGCAAGTTGAACAAGAGAGTGAGCCTAAAGCTTCTAGTAGTTCTTATGTTGGGGGTCTGGCCTTCAGTGTGCAGATTAGTTGCTTTTTATTTTCTTCAAATTTCTGTATGAGGTCAGACTGAACCCCATCCTTTCTCCCTCCTCATTTCCCCCGCTTTCTTTCCCAATCTCTATTCCTTTCTCTTTCTTGTGCCTCTCTGCTCGTCTTTTCATTTTTCCTATCTTGCTGTGCCTTTATTATTATTTCTGTGTCTCTTTCACATTTGTTTCAATTTTTTCATACCTTTTCTCGTTTCTTCACTTAAACTATCATCCTCTCTTGCATTTCACCTCCCTCTCTTCTTTCTCTTTCCCCATCTCTCTTTTTTTCTTCCTCTCTTCCTGCTTTTCTCATCTGTCTCCAACTATTCCCCACTATCTTTCATCCTTCCTCCCCTCCCTTTCCGAATCTCTCTACATTGAGTTTAATTGATTCATATGTCATATAACAAATTCTTCTTCCATTGTTTTGAAATGAAAAATGAAAATACAAACATTCACAACAGAAGCATGCATTTATGAAGTGTATAAACATACATGTACATTAATATTTAACCAAACATGTTATTCATCCAGACACCTTCAATATCACATTTGATGATGATGGTGAGTTGCCTAGTGGTATAGCGGTCCAGCTAGATAGAACCAACATTGCCTGGGCCAGTGATCGCAGCACCAAATTCAGGAATCCACCAGGGGACACGCTTGAGGAAGGTCAGTACCTGTACTATGTACTTCTATGATATTATGATTGAATGGGTTTCACGACACACGCTCTGGTGACAATTGCCCTGCAGCGGCTTTGTACACTAATTAAAGAGAAAGTCCACCCGAGAAGTCTCACTATTTCAATAAAAGGAGATAAATTTGAACAGCAATTTAAAAAAAGAAATGAGCAAAAATCGGTCAAAGAATAAGAAAATAGCACTCATTTACATTTTCTAGTAAATTACTCTCGGCTTTGCAAATTGGCAACACTGATGACATCATATGTGAGCAGGTCTCCATTCACTTTGTACTTGAAATTTCACATTTTCTCAATTTTTTTCTTGGAAGTTACACATTTTCTAACCCCCATAGTCAATGTATGTTCAGAAGAATTGCTTTTTACATAACATACTTTGACTATAGGGTAAGAAAATGTGTAACTTCCAAGAAAATTGAGAAAATGTGAAATTTCATGTACAAAGTGAATGGAGACCTGCTCGCATATGATGTCATCAGTGTTGCCAATTTGCAGAGCCGAGAGTAGTTTACTATAAAATGTAAATGAGTGTAATTTTCTTATTCTTTGACCGATTTTGCTCATGTCTTTTTTAAAAATGCTGTTCAAATTTATCTCCTTTTATTGAAACAGTGAAATTTCTAGGGTGGACTTACCCTTTAACTACTGAACTTAAACCCTGGACCTACATCTAAGCCAAACCCTAACTCTAACCCTATGCCTGAAGTAATACCCTGTTACAATCCTGATCTTAATGATCGTGTATCTGTGACGACATAAAGCCCGGAGTGATTGTTGCCAGAGTACATGTCGGTCACCAATTGCATGATGTACGTGCAAGCAACATTATCTCTGGTGTAATTTTCCATACTATGAGATTCTCAACTTCATCCTTAAATCCAACACTACACCTAACCCTAACAATGAACCCAACTCTAACCCTACAGCTAGCCCAAAACACATTTAATCTCCCATGTCCTAATTCTAAAATAAAGCCAAACCCAGAATTAAGATCATTGATTTTTATATATGCAAGTAGCACAAACTTATTTTGACAAGAAAGAAGCTCATGCATTATTCATATTTTTCCTTGTTATGCAAATGAGTTGGTTTAAAGGTACCCCAGTAATTTGATACATACATGATGTAAAGACATCTCTTTGGAAAGGAGGAATTGATTGGAGAGATGCCAGAAATCTTTCACGAATTCATTTCTCCTTTTCAGCTTTTTTATCAAAGCCAACCTGGGTACACACCCCTTTAACTGATAGATGATAAATGGATTTTATTGATTCTTCATGTCTGGCAGTTTGACTACTGAAATAAACATGAATTACAATTCAAAATGTAAAATAATGGCATATAACAAATTATTACATGAAATTTCAACAAACAAATGGAGTGAAACCTTGTCATAGAGAACACTGCTACGAACACCACCCGAGGCAACCACACCGAGGCAACCCCGCCAGGCCCTCCCCCTCCCCTCCCTCCCCCCCACCCCCACAGCCCCGACACCGAGAGGCAACCTCAGACCCAGAGGAGTTTAACGAGGTTTGCCTGCATCTAACAAAACATCTAACTAAAAAAAAAATTTCTTTACAATACTTTTAAAATCATAAGAATTGTACTTTTTCTAATTTTTAAAATCTTTATTTTATTTGATAGCATTCAACGGAACCACCAAACCACCCAACTGGCAGAAATACATCTGGGAGATGCAGGATGGGTATCAGAACGAAGACTTTCTTGTGTGGATGCGTACTGCAGCATTCCCGACCTTCCGCAAGCTTTACGGTCGTGTTGTGGACCAGCCTAACACTAGGTTGGATAATGGCTTACCAGTTGGAAACTATACCTTAACTGTCCAATACAGTATCCTTTTCATAATACCAGTTTGAAAATGTCTATAAAGGCTTGTTCAGATATGAGGAGACAAATCCCCGCAACAACAAATCCCCGCAACATTTTAATGTAGAAGTCAGTGGGGTATGAGGCGACAAAGAAAAATGTCACCGAGGCAGGAGACCTTTTTTTTTTTCGCCTGGCTGCAAAAAGCTGCAGACCAATCAAAATCAGCACAAAATATGTTGTCATGAGTTTGTCTGCGCAACTTTTGACAAAACTCTATTTTCTTTTAGAGTTGACGCGTTAATGCGCGTTCATTATCATATTAAGTGGGGAGGTTTGTCGCGTCATACCTGAACACTAAAAATGTTGCGAGGATTTGTCTCCTCATTCTGAACTAGCCTGATAGACCGCCCAAGAGAGACGAAAGTGGTCTTTATGAGTAGGTGGTCTTTCTGTACAGGTGGTTGCTGAAACGGATTTGACCAGGCCCCTAAAGCTCCGCCATTTGTCCAGATCTATTAGAAGGCCGACCTAAGCATCCATCAATATTCATGATAAAAAATGAATAATTCATTTTGTAAGATGATTCCAAGGAGTGGCGTGCGTTTGTGCATGTTTTAAAACATCACGCCCATCAGCTAAAAATGAGCAATTAATGCACAATAAATGCGCAAAAAATGCGCAACTAATGTGCATTAAATCAAAGTGTCACAATAAAACTGATACGCTCAAAAGTTATGAATAATGCAACGATAATGGGTGCTTAGGTCGGCCTTCAAATGATCCGAAAGAGGCGGGGCCTAATGCCATTGGCGTAATGATATCCGCATGTGCTGCGTCTAGTAAATTTATCATATGTCTATGGGTTTGACTGTACTTTTGATGTCATTTTATTTGGAAGCATTGCTACTTCTAGTCTTACTAAATAACAAACCTTATAAGAATTATAAGATGGTAATAAGGACATTTTGCTCAATGCTGTGTGTGTCTGTCAGAAGTTTATTGTTTGATTCCCAGCAAATTTCAATAGTTGTTGATAATTATGCTATTCATTTCAATCCTCCTTTTGCATGATAAGCTTTTCAGAATTAGTTTAAACACATTTCACTGTGATTGCAATTCCTTTCTCAGAACTCAAGATAAGCTTTGAGTTAGTCGTGTATTTTGGGAAGAATTATTTTATTTTCTTCAAATTCATGATTTTGTACTGTTGATTTTAGTACCCGTCATCCAAACTTCATAATCTAAATACTGAGACTGGTGTGTGTAGTGAAAAATACATGATTCCCCCCCCCCTGTTTATTGGGCATGAAATGGGAAGATAAAAACAATTT
The DNA here is from genome assembly GCA_029962745.1 of Echinometra lucunter. Lineage (NCBI taxonomy): Eukaryota > Metazoa > Echinodermata > Echinoidea > Camarodonta > Echinometridae > Echinometra > Echinometra lucunter. The sequence continues at coordinate 22,762,711 of CM057154.1, read as the reverse complement.
TTTTTAGGTGAATTCTAAAACTAAAACTTGAATGTAAGAAATATCCTTAACCCACACAACCCCACAGACTATCTTGTTCACATGTTTGATGGAACAAAGAGCATCGTGCTAACCACTACCTCTTGGTTAGGCGGCAAGAACAACTTCTTAGGGATAGCATACATCGTGACTGGATCCATTTGCATCGTCTTTGGAGCCTTATTTCTTATCGTCCATATCAAGCACGGCAAAAAGTAAGTACACACTCTGCAAAAAAGTGGCATGTTCATGACAAATGATATCATCTGATTAACAGATTTCCTCTTTATGATTTTGCTTTATTTCAACTTTTCTGTGACCAAATTCTTTGCTTACTTCCCTAACTTTATTCATGCTTGTATTTTTAATGTTTTGATGAAAGCTTGTCATTTTTTATAAAGTACTTCCTTAAAAGAATACATTCTCTTTCCCTATCCTACCTTTATACTTATTTTGTTCTAGGCATGTTTGTGTTTTTTGTCACTGTGCCAAAATATGTTTTCCTTGTAATCTTGTTGTCGAAACAGGTTGGTAATTTGATACTTTGTGTCAGTTACACATGAAACCAAAGACCTGCAGTGAAACAAAAGAACTGCATATCTCTTGTACATATCAATCAATCAACCTAAAGAATTTATTGGATATGTGTATGTTTCAATCAATCAAACCTAGTAATTTACACCCATGGAATTTGTAGCAAGTGAAATTAACCAGAGCAAACTGGGAATTTACAACCATGGCATTTATAGCAGGTGTAATTAACCATGCTAGATGAGGAATATACAACCAAGATATTTCAAAGGGGTTGAAATCAAGCAACAGCAGAGTAGGTCAGTAAACAAGTTTTCCTAGACATTGGACAAGAGAGAATGAAAATGGACAAACTTGTACAAGAACAACCATTGGCTGAAACAAGTATTTGCTTATCAAAATGAAATGAAAACTATAAAGCCATATTCCCTGTCACTTTGTGTGTTCACATTAGTTTCAGCGTACATTTTATCAACCCAAACAGATAATTCATGGTTGCCTTTTGTTTTTCACCTTTGTTCTGTCAAGTCATGAATTTTGTATAATTTTTTTTAGTTTTGTTTCTTTTCCTTTTTTTTTTTTCCTTTTTTTTTAACAAGTACTTCCTTCTACCATACTATGAATACCCAAACATCTTCTTTTTTTTTCTGAAAATTTGATGGGTAAATTGCTTTATAGAGGTCTTGCAGTGAATTGATGGTACACATTGAAATGATTATGCAGTTTTCATAGGGCAACTCAAGGAGTTCTGTTTTAAACTCCTTGGGCAACTATACATGTAAGATGTATAATTTTACAAATATTTTGAGCATGATTATACCCCATTAGTATAAGTATTACATTAGATTCAACTGTGAATATCTAAATGGATGATTTTTCCCCAAACAGACTGGCTGTACCACCTCGGGAACAACGTAGATTCCAATCCTTGTAATTCAACTTTAAATACCATTTAATGCCAAAAATATGGTAAATTGCTTGCATTAGAAAATAATTACATTATCAAACATTCTTGTCTAATGCATAACATGGTGTATAGTTCTGTAGTGTAACAATTATTATTACATATGTGAATTTCAATTTATATGCCATACATGATGAGCATCACCATAAATCCTGTAGTTTTTCATTCACATACATTTTAGTTGCGTCAGAGGAACATTATCTGGTGGAGGGATTTACGTAACAAAGTAACAGAATGTTGGATGACTTTAATCAAATGAAAGCTGAAAATAGAAGCTGTAGCTATTTTCTAACTTTATCAGTGATATCAATAGAAAATGACCTGTGTTTTAGACATACATACATGTACATACATGTAAGACAAAAGTATAAGCATTGCTTATAAAGAAAAAGTTAAGAGATAGATCTAACATTATGAGATTTTCATCTAATTCATATTATATTAACTTCAGTCCAATGAATTAAACACATAAGTTGGTAAATGAGACCAAATTCTTTGGAAGCTCCTGTGCAATTTTTCCACACGTCTTCTGTACATGAAATTAACATAGAATGGGAAAAAAAAAGAACTAAAATATTTTGATGAAATATCTGATTACTAAAATAATCATGAAGCAATCATGAATTATATTGTGAGACTGTGCATGTACTGTTTAGTTATGATCTTTGGATATTAGCGTTGATCTATTTTGTACGAAAGAAAACAACTCATTAGATCTTTACAAATCTCCAGGAGAAGGTAAATGGAATAAAGTGCAAGTATCACAATTTATTTGATCTTTTCTTCCTCCAAAAACCTCAGCATTTTTATGTGACGCCAAACCAAATAATAATAATAATAATAATAATGATAATAATAATAATAATAATAATAATGAGAATAATAATAAGAACAATAATGAGAATAATAATGAGAATAATAATAATAATAATAATTAGAGTCAGAAAATTATACTAAGTGATATGATGTTCAACATCCAAATTTGATAAGCTAATTTGCATAATTAATGTTCCTGTAAAAGCATTGTAAAAATATCCTAATGTGCTTGGTTGCATGGAGTACTAATTTAAAAGCAGGATGCATTCAGATTTATTGAAATCGGTTTGTCTGGGCATTAATGTTGAAACCTAACATAAATATTTGTGGACCAGGGGCCCGTTGCATAAAACTTACTATGATAGTAACTTTGCTATCAATGGTAACTACCATGGTAACATTGCTGAAGAGCCAATCGAAATCCAGTATTCCATGAAAATTTACTATCTCTCTGTAACCATAGTGATTTCTCAAATGAAATGTATCAAAATTTTTCATTTATGCACTATAGAGCAACCATAAAAAAACGGGTAATGTTCGTTATTCCGAAGGTTTGTTATTCCAAAGGTTCGTTGTTCCGAAACACGCAAATTGCGTATACCTAGATGTTCGTTAGTCCAAAAATGAAAAAGGGTTCGTTAATCCAAACATTCGTGGCGTTATTCCGAAGGTTCGTTAGTCCAAAGGTTTGTTAGTCCGAAAATAAAATAAGGTTCGTTATTCCAAAGGTTTGTTAATCCGAAAATGAAGTAAGATTTGTTATTCCGAAGGTTCGTTAATCTGAATATGAAATAGGGTTCATTATTCCGAAGGTTCGATAGTCCAAAAATGAAATAAGGTTCGTTAGTCCGAAAAATAACTATGAACTACTAACGAACCTTATTTCATTTTCGAAATAACGAACCTTCGGAATAACAAACCTTATTTCGTTTTCGGATTAATGAACCTTCGGAATAACGAACCTTCGGAATAAACGAACCTTCGGAATAACGAACCTTCAGAATAAAGAACTGTAACCAAAAAACATCAGTAATTGGGAGTTAAAGGTGGTATTTGACTGTTGTACTGAAAACTTATTATGATATATGTTCGGAAGCAACATTATGAGGAATGACCATGGTATGAATTTGAGGATAATTTGTAAAGCAGGACATTGAAAAAGGAGAATCAACATTACTTTTATCAGAAGTATTGAACAATTTTTTTTTTTCCAACTGGGATATTTTTTCTCTTTTTCTCAAAGCAAGATCCATGAATGATTAAAGCAAACTCCTTAGCTTTGTGAATTATACTTACAGGTATTAAAGTCAGGAAAATACCAATCATTTCAACTTAATTTGTAAAAGGTGTATCTCACGTATTTCATCATAATTTCCTTTATGATTCCTGTGAAAAAAATCATGCTTTGTTCCCTATTTCTCATTCTTTGTATATGATTTCTAATCCCTTCATGCAGAAATTCCCTTGATTTGACATTGGCGTAAGCAACAAAACTTAAAATTTATGGTGGACTGCTTTTGAATCATTCTGTTGGCTTCCAATTCATGTGGCAGGGTTTTCTGTTTTGTTACTATAGTAGCTTTGTGTTACTTAGTCTCCTTTTTGCTAGTGATATTTTCTATTAGAATAATGCATCAGAAATGGATGTGCAATTTTATTTAGGACATCAGTGCGGATCATACCATTGCAACAAATTTCCTTGCTGCTATCCATTTCTTCTGTCCTTTCCTTTCATTTCTGTCGGTGTTTCATGTTTCTCTTTTTGTTTTTTATTCAGTATATCTTTATTTAGTATGTACAAGATTTATGTACTTTTGGTGATGTCACATCGTGATGGGAAGATATTTGAATGTCTACTCTTGTTGCAGGTCATAAATTATGCAATAATGTGTACTTCACTCGATATCGCAGATAATGTTGAAAAGATGTTTCAAGATTATTCTGTTTTTATTGTCAGTCACAAATATGGTGTTGGGTACATGGAATGGCTATTTGAAAATGAAATTATTTGGTTGCAGATAGCATTTTGAGGTCTGCAGTGCATGTGAATAAGCTTTGCATATTTTGATGAGAAAGCTACATACATGTATTACGTGCTTATTGTGCAGAAACCCATTAGGCATTTAATTTGGGCAAAATAACATGATTTATCACCCTTTTGAGTTTCGGCAGACAATTAATGCATTAAAGGTTGTGTAGAGCTTGGTTTGAAAGAGAATGGTAGATCCCAATAGAAACACTACATGCCATGGTATTTGTCAAGTTTTGGAGCATCATCGCTGGTAAGTCTGAGGGAAGGGGGTGTAAGGGGCACATGCCCCTCAGTTGCCTTGCGAAGTCCCAGATCATGCTCCTGAAAGTTTGGCAGTGGGGAGGCTCACACCCCCTCAATTGTGTGATCATCTACCACTTGAATTCCCTTTAGTGCTTGTGCCCCTTCTATTTCATTCCAGCTCCCATAGCAAGCCCATGTAAAGTCTGGCCCTGGTAACCACCCCCCCCCCCTTCTCCTCCTTGGCCAGTATGAAAAATCCTTTATCCATTGAACCAGTGATGAAATAGCAAATTTCAATAATTTCCCCCATTTCCCCCATAGCTTATTCATGACATGTATATTATTGTCAGTCTTGTGCAAGATTAGTGAAGAGTCAAAAATTATTTCAAATCCTTGCATGGGGTATTTGTTTTTATCATAATTTTGTAGAATTTTTTGTTGTTCAAGGGAATTTGGTATTGCTATGCTGTGTTATTCTTTTCGAAGTCTCTGCAGACTGCATGCATGGGGAAAAGGATAAGGAGGAAGGTAACAAAAATTCATTCAGCTTTTAGAAGAGTTTCTCTTTCTTCCAGCTTTCGATAGCAGACATATTTCTGTCTCTCCCCAAACCCAAGTGATCTAGGCTCTGTGAAATACTTGTATTTGTAATCACCCTTTGACAACCATAGCCCACTTAACAGATGGCTTGCAAGTCTGATGGCCCACAAGACCGACAGACTGCAAGAACTTCTGATAATTTATCTGATTCATGAGACTGACAGCCCAGGAGACTGACGGGACATCCTGACAACTTATCCAAGATTTAATGAGACTGAAATCTCATGACATGACAGTTGGTCAAATTTTCCTGAGAATCCATGAGAGTTGAGACCAACCATGTTCTGGCAGCATTTCTTGATTTTTTTTTAAAACTGACAACCTGCAAAATTGACATAACCCTCAGTTTCACTGGAACTTCCTGAGACCAACTGCTTAGACCAACAGACCCCCCTTAAAAACTTGAATGTTTCACAAGACATTGGGCTCAGTGGGGATGTCTGTCTCATAGTTTCATCTTCTTTCAGCCTGTTAAAAAGACCCTTTTTCGTCATCATATGACCAGACAATTCCTGGTTTATTCATTATCTGTTGCTCACTTGATCATGTTAAAAACTGTCTTATAGTGGCATGTATGCATGACTGCGCATCTTGTTTTATGGTGTTCTACCAGATAGACTGCTCTGAGAAGGTATGGTGAGACATTTGACTCATTTGTATGACATTGTCCTTGCTTTGGAAAATTGTTTTCTTAAAGAAAACTATTTTAAAAATATATTGAGCAGACAGCTTTATTTCTAGTTATACATGTACATTGTGAAAATTGAAGAAATAAAAGAAAGAGATAAAGAAAGTACTATTATTTTAGTAACCATGTCTTGAAATGCAATGCATTGGTTAACCCATTCGTGACAGAGGTCCACATTTTGTGGTTTGGCCTAATATCTTTTGATGCGAAGCCCTAAAATTCATACCAAATACATGAGCAGAAAGAGCAAAAAATTCTACACAAACTATGCCCATTTTGGTTGCGTCAATATTTGTTGTTTGATGCTGAAAATTCTTTAAAGGAAAATAAGCATTATAATACTTAAATTGGCAATGTGATAGAAAGTTTAAAATCATTTTTTTCCCCTGCAAATTGGCAACTTTTTGACTTCTCATCATAATTTCTGTCAAGTTATATTCATTTCATTTCATTTCATTTTATAAGAAAAATGTAGCAATAAAATAAAAATGTTGGTGTTGCCAGTTTGAAGAATAAAAGCTGATCAAATTAGGCTTTAAATAATTCCTGTCACAAATGGGTTAACAGCATCCCTTTGTGCTGAATTATAAATGAAGCTTTGCACAAAAAAAACCCTTGTGGTAGAAAAAAAGTGTGTTAAAAATGTAATCTGCGGACTGGTGCCCACAAAGTACAAACTCATTATTTTACTCCAACATCCTTGAAAATAGTTGTTTGAGCTTTGATAGTTACCCCCCCCCCCACACACACACCCCCTTCTCTTTATTTGATGACTTATGGCTGTTATTGAGGGGCCTTTTTTTCTCGAAACTGTCATAATTCTAAGTTCGTGGATGTCCCGTAGAAACGCGTATTTATTATCCAACAGATGCCTCTTTGGGTTGGCCCAAGAACTTTGATGGTTTTGAGAAACAGGCCCCAGCTTTTCAATCAATATGATCTCAGTACTGTCACACGGCACATCTTTGATACTGCTTGCACACAATTGTGGGTCATTTTATGCTTTTGATAGATTTACGTGTTTGTGAAATGTTTATAAAATTTTGAAATATTTTGCATGCATGAAAATTCACCATAGAATGTTTGCCTTGAATGATATAATATGACCTTGTATTCCTACAATTAGAGAGGAATATAGCTGATGTAGTGAGAGAAAGTGTGACAATATGGCATCTGAATTTACATTTAACATTTGCATTCAATTTAGCTTCTATTAGGAGATGATGATTAAACCAGTTTTTATGCATGTCGGATGATACCATTTCTATAATATAGGCGGATTTTCCCATGTGCAGACCTTGAATTTGTAAATTTGATTAGGGTTGGTGCTTAGAATTCTTGCTGATTTTAGAAAATTAGTCAGTGACAGAATCAATGTGTATGACTGATTTTCTGTAAGTTGTTACTTTTAATCACATTCTTTTTTTTAAAAAGTAGAATTAGTCACCAAACCTCCATTGATATGCTTGTCCAAAACTTCAGAGTTCCACTTGTGGAGATGCCCGTAGTAGATTGCAATATTTGTTTTTCCTTTTGATTGATTCATAATTAATCCAATTTCTGTCTTTATTCCTTTGCACGCAATTCATTTCACTTGCTTTAGCCTTTCCAACCCAGAGAGCAAGATTACTAGTACCCATGACCACCCCAAGTCAGTTTATCTCTTGAATGCACGTTTGTTCGATTCCATGTTTCATCTCATTAAAGTGTACCAGTCACCTCCCCCCCCCCCCAAAAAAAAAAAAAAAAAAAAAAATGTACAGCTAGTAAGCATGAAATAACCTTTAAAAAAAAAACTTTACCCAGCATTTTAGGGTTTCATTGTAAAGGAGTTTGAAGAAAACAAAGGATAACATATTGTAAGACCATAACGAGCAGAATCAAACGGCTGTTCGATTCTGTGAACATGTATCCTAATTTAAGGATACATGCTCATCAAATAGTCTACTCACAGATCACTTTTTTTTAATTGAGAGTATATTTGAATTGGCATTATCTTCTTGTAGTTCTAAGTAATAATTGAAAGCTCATATAGTAAAGTGACATGGAACCCCTAATATACAAAACATGATGTTTTGGGGTGACTGGTACACTTTAATATCAACTTATTGAAGGGTTTATATGATGTATTGTGTAGGGTTTATGTGGTTTACTGTGTAGGGCTTATGGGGTTTACTGTGTACGGCTTATATGGTTTACTGTGTAGGGCTTATGTGGTTTACTGTGTAGGGCTTATGTGGTTTACTGTGTAGGGCTTATGTGGTTTACTGTGTAGGGCGTATGTGGTGTACTCATGTTAAGGTACATAAAGAGGTTCAATCCAAGTCACAATCCAATCTGACTTTACACCAGCAGATAATGGACAAAAATTTGACTCTTGGTGACTTCTCTGGGTAATAAAATATTTCATTGCATCAGTGCAGAAATGCCCCCTAAATCATCACATAGTCCTGCTGTGGCACTATTGTTTTGGAATTACTGTTATTTGGAATTACTGTTACTTTAGGTTTTGAAGAAGTAATGAAAGAGTTTTATTGCAAATTTTCTTCCTTCTTCGATTTATGGGAGAATGCTTTTTCGAGCACTTGCATTGAGCGAGGGCGTTTTTGCACTGATACGATTTTGTTTGGTCTGGTGCATGTCTTGTTGATGTGACCTAGGTCCATGATGTGACTGGATTGTTGGGTGTTTTTAAATACTAAGTAGCGAACCCAAGATTGAACAAACTTTGGGTTCACATTTCATCTTATGTTACTTATCCAAATCTCATATTATTACTTGTTACATTATATGTACATTGTAGAGAAAGTTGGGATCCAGTAATAATTGTTTTGATAAAGATTGAAGAATCAAGACTATCATTCTGTTTAAATCCAAAAAAATTGAAATACTAAGTTGGGGGGGGGTACAAAATTTGGGATTTATCAGCTGTGTTCAACAATAGTTTGAAAAAAGAATAGAAGAACTGAAAGGGAGATAATGTTAAAATTGATGACTTATATATACCATAATATTTTATGAGGGCTTGTGATCAAGCCAGTTATTCAGACCAAATTGATGAGGAACGATTGCTCTAGGAGTCTATGGTTAAAACCTTACATCATGGAACCAGCCATTTTGAATGCCAAGCCCTAGATACCAGTAACTTGGGATAGGGTCTGTAGAAAACATGTGTTATACTCAAATCAAATCATACCCAACAGGTTAATGACAGTGTCTGTGAGTACTAAAATTTGCCCTCCATTATCTAATTCTGGAATTTTATGACATATTACAGTATGTATTTTTTCTGTCATCCTGGCATGTATTCATTTCGCATTATGAGCATCCCAAGTGAAACGAACATTAATGAGTCTATAAGGCCTTTGTCCATAAAATTAGATATTTGTTTTTCAAGTCTTGAGTGTTCTGTTATTATGATGGAATTGGACATTTTGGAATCAAACATACATTTATTTTAGGTATGTCTGGGTATACAAATCACTTTTTGTGAAAAATTACATTTGTAATTCAAATCTTGAGGGCTCTGTTATTATGATGGGATTGGACATTTTGGAATCAAATGTGTTTATGTTGGGTGTATATTTTACTTTTTGTTTTATTTGGGACAAGTTTACGTGTGGTTAAGTTTGGAATAAAGTGTTATGTAGGTGAGTTCTACTGGTTGTTCAGGGAATGAGGTAGCAAGGATATTCTGATGATAAGATTTTGAATCAATACTTCTCTGTATTCTGGAAAGCTACAAAGTCATTGATTTCAACGAGAGGTATTTATTTGTCATTAATTAATCTACGTGATGGGTGTTTGGTTTGATATTTGTAGGGAGGTGGCTGTATACATATTAAAGAGGCTCAGTCGTGAGCTTTCATGGGGAATTTGACACCACGCATGCTTACCCAGTAACAGGTGTTGTCCATCACTATGAGTTTTATGACCAACAGACCTTATGTAATGCTCTGTATATTCCACCCTTTGCCCCATATGGCAAAGCCATTATCTCACTTTTCCTGGCCCAAGAATGCCCAAAGCACGCTGAAGAATGATTATGGTGGGACACTTTGTTTTGCTGTGCTCCAGAAATGTAGCTCTACTAAAGGTATTACCAGTGCTTTTCACAAAGTCTGGTGTCAGCAAATTATGATTCACTCCCCATGAAAACCCACGACAGAGCCTCTTTAAAAGCATACATGTAGTTTTCATGCGGACGTGCGTGTTTTGTGAAGGATGCCAATGTTGAAAAAATGGCAAAATCCAACATTCGCATTTTATGTGCCGAAAGTTTGCCAAACTTGTGCAGAGTTTTGGAAGCTTCGTCAATTGTCAACACATTGATTCATTGATTGTTGGATGCGGGAAACGTTTGCAAGAAATTTCAAACTATTTTAAAATTCTGATGAACTAAAAACTGTTAATTTGGCAACGCTTCGCAACCCCTGCGCAAGTTTTGGCAAACTAATGGAGCGAAATATACGAGTGTTGGACCTTGCCATTTTTTTCGTCACTCGCTTCCTGCGCAAAACGTTTGCTACCCAGGAAAACTATGCTTAATGATGATAATAATAGTAAGGGAGATTCTTGTGTAGCGCTTATCGCTCATGTCTGGCACATATGCCATTCCAAACTAATACCTCGGCTCAATAGTCAAGCTGTCATTACAGCACTCAAGGATTTCAAAGAATTATTTCCTACCTGCTTCCCATTTAGTACACCTGCATGGAGAGTGGCAAACGTAAATGTCTTGCCAAAAGACATTAGTGCTGCAGATACAGTGAAACCTGACTGAGGGCCCCACCCTCTCCCCTAAGGAAAAAAAAAATGTGGCCTTTTCTAGACAGGTGGCTTCTATACACAGTTTCTTAAACTCATAATTCGTCTCCATGGGAATCAATTTTAGTGTCCACTATAAGAAGGTGGCTACTATAGAGAGGTGGCCGCTAAGACCGGTTTGCCTGTACTCCCATACAAACATCTGTGTGACCCATATGGCATCTTTAAATTTATGACAGTTCAAAGACCTACTAAACTAGGATATAAAATAGCTCCCTGAATACCATCCTGGGCCCCGTTTCATAGAACTTGTTATCTGTAACAACTGCCACATTTCTATGACAAATTTGCTCTCAGCTGCAATGATTTCAGTAGCTTATTGACAGTTATTGCAACTGTTATTAATAACAAGTTTTATGAAACAGGGCCCTCCCCGGTTCGGTTCCCCCTTTGTAATCTGTCAGCTGAGATACATATACCTTAACCCATTGAGTACTAGGCCCAAGACAACCCAGGCTAGGTAGTGTCTATGGAAAATGAATAATATACTGAAATCAGATCGTGCTCAGTGGGATTGAAAATATCAGTAGATATCCGGCAGTTTGATGGTCTTGTGGATATGATGAAGTATGGTTTTGTTTTGTTTGGAAGAGGAGAATACTTATTTTCTCTTGGTTTTTTTTCAGAATAAAACATGTACATGTGAATGTATTTGTTACAGATACTTAGCTGTGCCTCAGTCTTAAAGGTGACTACATATATACTGCTTTAAACTAAACTAAACATGAAAAAAAAGTAATGATATCATTACCTGAAAATTCCCATTTTATGTCCTGAAAAAAAAAGCATTTTCTTCTGTAACATTGCCCTTACAAATATTCTAAATGGAATCCAATATAATGTAGGCTTTACAGAAAAATGCAAGTAAAATTGTACAAAATGTTACATTTCTTGGCAGCATTCCTAGCAGACCTAATCTCTTCTTTTGAAAGCATCTTTGACTTTGGGCTGCTTCTGAAGGATCCTAGAATGACTTCATCACATAGTTTCTTGAATTCCTTAGGTTGTCAATCACAGTGCCATCAGAAAGAGAAAGACTTTAAAACAAGTAAAATTAAGTAAATAATGATATCACACAGTGAAAAATTGGAATTCAGGTATAAATTGTGAAATTAGGAATATTTTGTTGTTGTTTTTGTTTTTTGTATCTGCAGAGAATCTGTACACTATTGTTATGATAT
>CM057154.1:22613502-22750311 GCA_029962745.1 Echinometra lucunter | reverse complement strand
TGTGTTGCTCTTATTTCATTTCCACAACACATTTTGCACTGGAGGCAGTATACAGCTGAGCTATATCTGATTTGTGCAAAAAACATACAATCAAACATAAACTGCCTCCAACAGAACAGAATTCTCACTGAAAATCAAACACTTATTGTGTACAATAACCCAGTTTTTATAAAGTATCAAATGTCGAGAAACAGTTTTACATATTTTTGATAATTTAAGAGTGTATCTTTTTCACCCCCTCTTTCCTGAGAAAAGTTCTACAATTTTTAAAAATAATGTACGTGTAATTTAGTAATGATTAGCTTCAAGTCATTTCCATCAACCATTTTTCCGTTAACCCATTCGTGACAGGAATTATTTAAAGCCTAATTTGATCAGCTTTTATTCTTCAAATTGGCAACACCAACATTTTTATTTTATTGCTATTATTGCTACATTTTTCTTATAAAACGTCATGTATCTCAAATGAATATAAATTGACAGAAATTATGATGAGAAGTCAAAAAGTTGCCAATTTGCAGGGGAAAACGGTGATTTTAAATTTTCTATCACATTGCCAATTTAAGGATTCAAATGCTTATTTTCCTTTAAAAAAATTTCAGCATCAAACAACGAATATTGACGCAACCAAAATGGGCACAGATTGTGTAGAATTTTTTGCTCTTTCTGCTCATGTATTTGGTATGATTTTTAGGGCTTTGCATCAAAAGATATTAGGACAAACCACAAAATGGCGACCTCTGTCACGAATGGGTTAATGAACATTCCACTCATGAATAGTGCAGGACTTGACACCAAATATTTTTTGGTAGGGGGTTGGGATTTAAATTCCAGACTCTGTATGTGTTGTTCAGTTGTTCAATTTGGGGTCCTGATCCAAATTTTGGGGGCCCATTTGTCATGGCAGCCTGTTAATGTCAAGTCCTGGGCACCATTTCATGAAAGTTGTCAGCACTGACAAGTTGTCATTCTCTGACAATTACCATAGCAGCAGTCAATACCAGTGCTTCTCAGCCAATCAAAACCAGGGATTCTGCTGAAGTTGTCAGAGAATGACAACTTGTCAGCCCTGGATAGCACATGCTATCAGAATGGATGAAAATGTGAAATAGCTGAATTTTAGTACAAACAGTTACCCCTAGATCTGCAAAGGCATATGTACATGTATAAAGTTATTTTATTTCAAAACACATGGAATAAAATTTAATTTGAAATTAAATTACCAGAATAGACCGGGGGGGGGGGGGGGGGGGGGTGGTCTTGGTCTTGATAATATGATGTGTGTATTAGGGAGGGAGAACTACTACCAATTCAAAGGTAAAAATGTTTTATGCTCTCATCATTTCTGCTAACATCTAAACAAAGTACCCTATATGTTTGTCTTCTTCTGAATTGTTCTTTTTTCCTACTTGATCTTTGATAATGTTGGGAATGATTCTACAAATGGTTTAATTCTGTATAAGTATCTCTGTTGTGACAAACCTTAATTCTGATGCATGATATTGCTTAAAAGTGCCACAAAAAAGCCCAATCAAAGCATTGCAAATTTGCAAGTAGAAATATCATTTACCTTTGACATTTTTGTATTATCATTTGTTTTAAAAACACATGATGCATGCTTCATCATTCCTTTTATATGTTTGTTTGCATTTTATCTTATATTTCATACCACACCATTAGATTTATTAATGTTGTTTTTAAATATTCCATGCAAAAATAATCTATTTGTGTCATCACTGATTTTGATCTCAAGTCCAGATGCACTGATTTTGATCAAAACTGTAGGAAGTATGACTGGTGTTTTTTTTTTTCTGCATCTGCATATTATTAATATTAAGATTTCTCTTCTGTTTAGTGAAGATGTGAAATGAATTAGAATGATAAACATTAATAGTTAAGTAAAGAAAATGAATAAAATTTTATATTTTTGACATTTATTTATGTAAATACCAATCTATTTATGCTAACATCTTAATCCAGATATGTAGAGTGTAGAATTTATGCCACTATTGAACAGGAGAGTATTTTCAGTGCATACTTAGAGAGTATGGTAGTTAACCAGATTTAAAATGTGCTAATTATTATTTATGTTTCAGTCAAGGAAAGTGATATTTATTGCTCTTGTTGCAGATAAACACTGTTTTTTTCCCCTTTTCTCATTTTTAGGAACAACCTGGAAAGTACTACAGAAGTCATTGGGTGATGATTGCCTTCTACTCTTCGCTCTTCTTTCATTCTTTTTCGCTCTATCATTCCACCTTGGACTTCATGAAAGGATACACCGCATTCAACCTCATAGCTTAACACCAGTGTTTCTAAGCCCCCTATCCCACCCTGCTACCATGGACAGGACGCTCAGCTTCATGTTGTAAAGTGTAAGGTGTTAATTTGATTTACCTGATAATTTAGTCAAACACCAGGTGTAAGGTAAACAGATGTTGTGTTTAAGGATCATTTGATATGATCAAATAAAATGCTTTTATTCAGTTACATTGTGCTGCATGTTTATGTAGCTCTATGAGTATCTATCATGTTATAATAATAATAAATAATAATAATAAATATTTATAAAGTGCACATTCTGGTAAAGTACCACTCAAGGCGCTACATTAGAAAATCAATCAATACCTAAGTAATCTTACAAGGAAAACAACATAAAACAATTTACAATATATAAACAGAAAGAAAAGCTAAAAGAAAACAACAAAGAAAAGAATAATCTTCCTAATAACTTTGAGTGAACAGAAAATGTTTGAGTCTTTTTTGGAAAATAGATAAACAGGGGATATTTCTGTTATGTTTCTATTATGTTCTGAATACTGATATTCCCATCTGATTAAAATGTTTGTCCTCTGAAGTCTTTGAACTTGTTAAACATCAGTGTTGGCATTGAAACTATTCATCATGTAACAGTCCCATATTATGCTAATATCTTAGCATGAAAGCTCTACAAAGTCAAGTACCGGTATTGTGTAAAGTACCGTAAAGCTTTCATAAACCCTGTGTATTCCACTTGAATACTTTATTTTTAAAATTTAGCATATGTTAATCCAAGCTCGAGTTACAATTTTATAAATTTTTGATGGAATGCTTCTATTTCTCCCATTTTCTCAATGCCTTCTCTGTCAATAAGCACTTGTCTTCAAATGTATTAACTTATTGTCATTGTTTTTGTGCTTGAAAAAGTATGTTATATTTGTGATTATGCATAACTGTTGCTGATTTTAGAAGTAAGGCAAGTATGAAGCCATTTTTGAAGGCTCTTTGTAATGGCCAAATATTTTTATAACTTTAAATTCCACTCTTGTTCCTCAATTTCAAAATGTCTAAAACAATTTTTTGTCCCCACTGTCCAAAGCAACTATGGAGAAAATTTCTTTTTCTTATGGTATCTCATTGAGACAGAATTTATTAATGGATTTGGAGAAAAGTGCCTCCCTATTTCTCTTACTTAGAGCATAATGTATCCATTAAAATTTTTACCTTGCCTAACAAATTATTTCTTCATAATGGAAATTTCTACTTGTATCATGACATTGTATAATTGTGACTGTGAACGTAGTTTTGCTTTTAGCTGATGAATTCTTTTAAAATTTCTTTCCCTCTTCGAATAATTGCTATATTCTGAACTTGATAGGCTCCTATCAAATGAGGTTGTGCAATGTACACAATGTAAATAGTCAATGTGTCTATTTGTATATTATTTACAGGTAACTATCAGCTTGTAAACAAAAACAAACAACAAAAATACATGTGGAAGAAGTCATAACAACATGGGGATTGTATTCTAGAATAATTTTATCTTGGTTTTAATGAAACAATTTTGTCATGCATTTGTTCAAATGGTGGCTTTTCATTGGTGTTTACACAGATGTCATCTATGAACACAGCCACTGATGTGTGGCTATTAGAAAATCATATCAGTTTGCATTTGTTTTGACAATTTGAATCATTTCACTAAATTCATGATGAAGTTATTTTCAGAATACCACCCCTTGTTATTTTATAATACTGTGGTACATTTATGTGTAATAATTATATAAGATATTGACTGGCCTTGAGGGTGATATAACATATATTTCCTGAACTGGATTTATATTACTAAAGTCAAAGATGAGGGCAATATGGATCTGGCAAGGGCAATATATGTCATATCTCCTGAAAGTAGGAGTCAGTCCATGTTGTTATTATTATCCACATCAGATATCTGTAGCAAAGAAGAAAATCTACAAGTACACTGCTTATACAGCTGATCATCAGTTTGCTGGATATTTGACCAAGAGAAAATACAAGGATGTATTGCCTAGTTTGATAACAGTTAAAAGTCCATAGGCTCTGGTGAAAGAGGGGAATACCGGTATAAGAAATATTTCCCTCTTTGCCTGGTTTGTACCAAAGACAAGGGGAATACAATTCTGTAACACTATAATTGAGATGTCGGATATGGATAATAATAAGAAATATGTGGGACTTGTTTTATATTTAATGATAACATTATTTGAATTTTTATGATGTGGTGATGTAGATTTATGATTAGATATATTTAGAAAGATACATTATTATATTGCCATGATTTATTATATGTATGATATGATTATATTCTCTTTTGTACTGAAACATAGCCTAGGACAATATCCAGGGATATAAGATATATATGATGTGTACACTTTGCGATGTGTATATTTAGGTGCACTGAACAGTTTGTAGCTATGTATTCAGATTTGAACATGTGTCCGTGGTTCATGAACCAATTGACATTGTTATGGCAGTTAGACGACACATGCTGGGGGGAACAATTGCTCTGCTTTATTTCACTACACTAAATAATAGATGAAAGAAATTAATAAGTTTAGTCCTCGACCCAACACATTACATAGCCCTTACCCTCAGCCTAACACTAACCTACACCTCTATTGCAACCCTTGCTCAATCGTGTATGGTGTCTTTGACAAAACAAATCCAGGAGCAATTATCACTGGAGCATAATTATGTCAAACAGGGTTCCCATGTGACATGGAAAGACCTGAAAAATCATGGCAAAATAAAGTCATCTGGAAAGTCATGGAAAATGACAAATATCTCCCAGAGGCATGAAAAGTTCATGGACATTACTAGTATTGTGAGCATGGATGGTGTGGCTGTGGCAGCCTTTCCATATCGCTGCATGGTATTCGTGGGCTGTTTGGATGCTGCAACCTATACCAAAATGGTACTTATCTAGTCATGGAAGGCAGGCAGAGTCATGGACTTTGGTTGTCAAATTTTCTAGGGGAACCCTGGTTGCAGTGGTTGGAACACTGTACCTGTTATGGCACAATTGGATTTATGACCTTTTAAAAGTAATTAATCCAGCTTTAGGATTTACATGTTGAATGGGCTATGCAGTAGTGAAAATTAATGTCACATCTTTCATTTATATACACACACATCATCTGTTGAGAGCTAGAAGGGAGTTAACTCTGTTTAAAAACATAGGAGTTTAAACTCCTTCTGGCATGGAATACACAAGTACACATTCACCTGCACATAAATAGTGATGATTATGAACATAAGTTTAGGTGATTTGATTTATAGGATAATGTGCTTGAATATGCATTAAATATATATGATTATTATGAGTAAGGAAACTTTATTGGTAATCATGAGAAATACTTTTATCCTGTATCTACTAAGCTTACATTAGTTTCTTCGTTATATTTTAAAGGATTTTCTCTACCTAACCTAATAATGATTTTCTGGTCACACAGGGTTGCCTGTTTACAGCAAATATATAGTAAAGCTTTTGATCACTCCAATGAATTTTTGATAGGAGGGGAGGTATAGATATGCTTCACCGAAATAGATACATGTATATCAGGGGGGTGTTTCACAAAGAGTTAAGTTGGACTTAAAGGTGCACTTAAATTCCTAGTTGCGTGCTGTATATTATGCATCACCGCATTAGTCAGATCATGCTTAGGGGACGCGCACTATTGGGAAGTCTATCACTGAGATTACGCTTTCAATACCAGATGCGCATGGGCACTTTAACACGACTCTTAAGTCCAACTTAAACTCTTTGTGAAACACCCCCAAATTTGTTCATCGGAATGCCTGTATTGGATCATCATGTAAATGTGCATGCTTAATTTAGATTTTTCATTATCAACAACAGTAATAATGTCCTTTCATATTCGCAGAGAGGGGGTCAAGACTGGGCCCAGACTTGACCAGTATGAATGGTATTGCAGGGATACCAGTTTTCAGGCAGAAGTCTAAATTCAGGCCCTGGCAATTTTTTTCCAGGCCATAGTTTGAGCATATTTGTGTACAAAATGTTTTATTCTAGGTGATTTTCAGCCCCTCTGATCGATTCCAACTGGTATCCCTGGTATTGGCATCAACTTTCTTCAAGAGGAGGATTGAGGGTGGACAGATCCACATGGGACATGATTCTCTGTATAACGAGAAAAATCCTTTCTATTCTCAAATGCGCGTTAGCATGTGCGCATACGCGATTTTATACTTCCCCCCTGGCTGGCAGAAGGGCGTTAGCTCAAGCGCGTGCTACACGAAAGGTGCAGTGTGCGCACGTGTAACGCCCTTCTGCCAGCCAGGCGACTATATTTTGGATGCTCTGTAGCTTTTTATCATTTTGATATTATAATGTAGTTTGGGTCCACATGATCCTGCAGAGTCCCAAGTGTATCAGAATTTGGTATACTACTGTATATTATTGTGTTAAATCAAATGACCATGTGAAAATTTATAGATGTTGTCGATTACTGTGAAATCAGGTCATTACATGAACGGAACTTTCACACATTTTGCTAGGGCAAGAAAATTGTTGGAAGCTTCTTCAGTAAATTGTACAAAAATCTGCCAAAGTGACATTGTGAATTTTTCTGGTTTTACGATGGAGAGAAAAGTCAACAAACACAACATTCATTTAAATAAAAAGGCAAACTAATATTGATATTTTATTAATGTAATAGAAATGAAGCATGAATAAAATCTTTCTTTTATCTAAATAAAACTACCTTGGTACTACAGTGTGATTTTGTTGGATGCTTGGATGACTGTTTTCATTAATTATTCAGCCAAAAATATTTACATGTCTAAATATACAGTAACATGTACACATAGTATCTGACATGGATATACTTCTACAATTATTTTCTCAATTTTACAAAATACCCACTTATGAGTAAATAAATGCCAATTAAATGCACTTCCTTCTCTTACCCAATCTCTCATTCTCTCTTTTCTCTCACATGCTGTCATGACTTTGTAATTACGCCATTAAATTGCAGTCGATACAAGCATTTGCAGAAATCAACAAAGAAATATATCTGTATGTTGAAAATAATTTGGAAAGTAGTTCTTCCATACCTAGAATATCTGACATATTTTTGTAATGATTACCGCTTCTCAAGACTTTAATCTCAATTCTTTGAAAATTCAATTCATCCTTTCTGATGCTTTTGTAGCATGACAACTGGTCTGTGCATTTCATTCTCTGCTGTCTTGAAGCTCTTCACATCCCCTCTCTCTCCTCCCCTTCTTTCCTCTCTCTCACTCTGCTTCTCTCTCTTTTCTCTGTCTCTAGGCATGGTAGCTCTGTTATCTCTCTGACTCTGTCTCTAAACCTCCCTCTCTGTATTTGAAATCTACATTTTTCCTTTCCTTACAGGTTTAGCTCTTTACCCTTTTTCCCTTCAGTCGTTCACCACAACTACCTTTAGATCTCTCTCTCTGTGTCTCTTTCTCCTTATCCCCCCCCCTCTGTACTTTTCAAGCTAAATTCTGAATGAGCATGAACTTGGCCGCCTTAGTTCTTGTCCTTAGCAGTCTTCTTTTCCTTCTCTTCCTCCTGTTCTTGAGATTCATCAGAAGCTGCTCGCAGAGTTTCTGGAGGAGACGAAGTGGCCTCTGTAGAACTCTTTCCTTTCTCCCTTGTACTACTTCTGGATGATTTGAGTCCCTTCGATGAGGTAGATGATGTCGTAGGCTGGTCATTCACCTGCACAAATGAAAAACAAAAGTTGCATGAGGTTATGCTACAACAGCACCACAAAAATAAAGACAAGAAAACCTAGACATTCTGATTTACAAATGATCCTTGACATTTTGCTGAGTACAGTATAACCTCACCAAAAGATTTACAACAAACAGACAAACTCTGCAATTTGCAAGTCCTACTTCTACTGAATTCTTTTGTTTTGAGCCATGGACATGTTTCAGTACAAGATGGAATGGCAGGCATTTTGTGCAGGACAGAGAGCACTTTGTACTAAATATCATAACTAGGAAGTCACAACACAAAACTACTTTCGAAAAATCAACTTCCGGCAACCTCAATAACCCTGTCTATCACCTTTAGAAATGTGCCAACTTTACAATGGCTAATTTGAATATGAATTGTATGGGCAGTATAATAGGCTTCTGAAATTGCACTTGAGTTGATTTTTCGAAAGTAGTTTTTATAGTGTTTCACATAATGATATTTCTTATCGCTGTTGTTATGTTGTCATTTTAATTGAATTCAATTTGACGTCAAGAGAAAATCCACCCATAGAAGAGCAAGATGCATTACACAATTCCACTCTCAGGCCAGCCCCACCCTCACCCCCTTTCCACTTCCGTTTCCTATCCCACCGCTGCCGCCACTCACCGACTCCCTGGAGATCGGCCGATCTCGGGATGGCAACTTCCCCTTCTTTATACCCTCCACTCCCCCTGGAGGATTAATCTTCAAGGATGTTCCTGATCCTGAGGGGCCTGTCAAATCCGCCTTGCTCCTGGTGGTGGGTTTGTTGGCTTCCCTGGAGAATCGACGCGAGAAGTAAGGTGTTTGTCCAGCAGCAGTCTTACTGGGTGGAACCAAGCGGGCTGCCTCCTTGATGAGTCCCGAGAGACTTCCCCGACGAGTGGAGATCAGTTTGTGCTGCTCGAGTTCCAGCAGGTTGGAGAGAATGTCTCCCTTTTTCTGAATTCAAGTGGTAACAAATATTTAAATCTTTAAGATTCAAAATTTTAAAAAACAAATCTTAAAAGACATCAATTCCGATGTTATTTTCAAGCCCATAAACGGCATCTCATAAGGGGCAGAGTGGCGTCGGCAGACAGGTTTGAGCCGCCATCTAGGACACCTAATAAAAAGGTATCGAAACCTGTTCTGGTTTAACCCGATTATAATCGGGTTCTGAAGATACTATACCGAATATGAAAAATATATACAAACACGTATGCACATGTTTACCAGAAGAATCTACATTTACCTCCCCCCCCCCCCCCCCCAGTACAAGATATATGAAATATGAATTTTATATAAATTCGACTATGCTCAAACGAGGAATTCACTGCATCATCATGACCATCTTAGTTCCTTTTTTTATGATGTCTGCCACCCACTTGTCTTTTCCACTCACCCCGATGCTTTTGAAGTCCATTACCTCTGGGCCTGGGGGTTGAAGTGTTGCAGACGACTTCTCCGATTCCTCCTCTTCTTCGAATTCATTCAGTTCCCAGATCAGTCGAAATATCTAGCAAAACAATCAAACAAACCCACTTCAATCTTAACCTTAATGGCCAAATGGATTAAGCTAACATTATAAAGGAGAGAATAATCGTATTGAAAGAAAAGTCGATGTAAATGTATCCTGAAATGGAGAATTGTAACTTTTATTAAAACTTGCATTTCCGCCGCTTCCTTATTTTACATGTATGTGTATAACTGGCTGATAAGTTAGCTCAGAACAAGAAAAAAAAGACAAATAACAACAGCAAAATCTAAATATAAAAGTAAAGCTTTGAAATCAGAAAATGTCTCCGGGGTTTCTAAGAATCTCAAAAGATGCGAGGAAACACTGCATGGTCATGATATTTATTATTTAAAGTTGACAGAGTTTCCAGTTGTTTTCCCCGATTGGCAAAGTCACCAATTTTGCTGATTTACCGACAGACAAGGCTAAAAATGAATTTTCTGCCATTTTTTTTAAACAAACCTTGTCGAGATCTTCCCTGATTGTCTGGTATTCAGTAAGGTTGTCTTCCAGAGCTGAGATGAGGACGATGTAGTTCTGAAACTTCTCTGTCGTTAGATACTTGAAGTCCTGCAAGAGATTTGATGGTTTTAGAACAGAGTGGTAATGAATAATATATCTCTTTATTCATACCTGTGTTCATTTCTTGCATGCCAATTTCCCTCTCATCTGCTCATTCTCAGCTTTGTATAACCCCTATTTTTTTACTTGCCCAAATCCACACCTGTAGTTTTAATTCTTTAATTTTTCACCCAAAAGGAAGTATAGGCCTAACAAGATAACCAAAGTAAGTACCAGATCATTCAATTTCAATTCTTAAAATGCAAAAACTCCCACTCGGTCGCTTCGCTCCCTCGCTTGCGTATTCCCTCAAATATTGAATATACTCTTGCCCCTAGGAGAAAATTCCTGCGTACGGCCCCGCCCTTGCAGTCAAAGTGATTTCCAACAGTTTTTCATCAGATTGTTGATCTGTTGCTGATTAAAACAACCATCTACTGCAAACTATGAAGAATTACTTGTAGCATGTTTCTTTAAAGTATAATTCCATTACCACACCTTAAAATTAGCTTGGGCAACATCTCATAAAACTTAATGCTACTGTCTTACCCCAAAGTGTAGTGGTTTTTGAGTGGTCATGTCGGTCTTGGCCAGAACATCTCCAATGCTTGTAATTGGTACCTCTGTGCCAACATCTTGAGTCGCTATAAATGAATGATTAAAACGATGGTGGTTACTGAATGGCATGGCCGTACGCATACAGGGGGGCAGGGGGGCAGTGGCCCTTAGAAATTTTCAAAACCCCACTTGTTTCAGTTTTTCCTTACCTTTTTATTGAGAATATCCAGAAATTCCACCCAAATCGTTCAGTTTCAATTCTAAAAATGCAAAAACTCTGGCCGCTCGTTCGCTTCACTCCTTCGCTTGCGTGTTCCCTCAAATATTGAATATATTCTTGCCCCCTTAGGAAAAAAATCCTGCACATGACGGCCTTGCGTGAGTGGTGACATTATTATGATTATCTAGGAAAATGTGACGATCCATGGATTTTATAAACAGGGCGATTTTATATTGTCTAGGACAATCGCATATAACGCCAGCCATTAATATCGAGTTTGTTTATCTTATGGACAATTCAACATAAGACTGAAAAGTCTCTTGAAGCTCTTTAGGCCTAATATAACCCGTACTTTTGATTAAACAATTACTTTCAACATATATTTGAAGTCAAGTCACAAGGTGTATCGCGGACTCATAGTCGACTTTAAGAACTTTGCACGATGAAACAAGAACAATTCGCAGGGGCGAACTGGCCATGTGGGGTTTGGTGACTCTGTCTCTATACCTGCTGCTCGAGGGCTGGCGGTTCCAGCACTGGCGTACTGATGGGGGAGGGGGGAGGGTAGTTCCTTTGGTTAGTTCCCCCTAAAATTCAAACGTGGTTTATTTCTAATAAGATACCAGTGACTTACAAATGATGCTGAAATGACATGATTTTTCGGAGTTTTTCCTCACTTTTTTGTATCTTACATTGTTTCTGTCCCCCAAAGTTTTTGCTTATTACACCACTGAGTCCCAGTCCGTTACTGAATGCAAGAGAAGTATGATCAGCTCACCTGTCTCATCTTCTGTACTGATGTTCTTGGTGCTCAAGACATCTTCTCTCATCTTGTTCTCATGTTTGACCTCCTTGACTGCTTTGTCCTGTCATAAACAGGATAAACGAGAGAAATGATTCAAATGACTGGAAAATATATACCGGGATATTATTCCTGTTATCATGATCGAAAGAAAAATTTATTAGTCCAATCAATTTCGCAAACAAAAATTACATTAGACTAGATCTTTCCTTCTCAAATTAGCTGAAAACCTGAACAAAATTGAAGTAGTAAGCATGCTCAATCAATTTAATGTCGAAAAAATATATTTTTTCACTAAAAAGTAACAAATCGATATCTTGGAACAGTAGAAATAAACCAACTAAGCACAGAGCATCCGAAGCATCTAAAAAATTCCATTAAATATTTGACACTCACACTGAGTGACTTTCGGAGAATACAGACAAACCATTATAGTCTGAAACGCGAGTTTCCAGTTGATTTCAATCCAGGAGCGCCGCCACGGTATTTTGATTGGGGGGGGGGGGCAAGATGACCCATAGATAAATTTATTTACGTTTTAAATAAAAAAATAGGGGTATTATAACCCTTTTTCCTTTTTTTTGGGGGGGGGATCACTTCAAAAATCATAAGGGCGGTCGTCCCCCTGCCCCCCCCCCCCCCGTAGCGCCGCCCGTTTCAACCCAATTGCCTGTGGGATAGCATTTTATAAGAGGCATTCAATGCAGATTTTCTGATCCTATAGTAACCCGCCTATTTTTTTATCACTCTCGGAGAACTTCAATGTCGCCCGTCAGTTTCTCCCTCTATCTTTTTGAAATTCTTTTCTTCAATATGACCATAAACAAACCCAATTTCATTTTCAGCTCGCCATTAAATGTAATCATTTACCAGATTTGTGACGACCACGGCAACGACGAGATTGGCGAAGACGAATGATCCGATGGTAATGGCCAGAATGAAGTAGACGGCTCCAATCATGTACTGAGGCGAGTTCTACATTGAATTATTTTGTTTGTTAAGAAAAACAAAAACAAACAAACAAAAATCAAACAAACAAAAAAAGCACAGAAATCAATGATTTAAAAGAAGTATAACTACAAATATAAAATATTCAGGAACTTCTCATCATTGTAGAACATGTAGAATGAGGAGATCGGAATCGTCAACTGAAAGTTGAACTTGTATTTTTCTTAGGATGGAAAAAAGGGCGAAACATTGAAGATTGTAAAACATTTTCTTACATTTCGTGCAGGTCTGGATTCGTGTCACATGGCACCAAATTCTACAAACAGATTAGGCCTACATTCTAAATGACATACAGGTTACTGCATCCCCTTAATCTGACTTTTGATAATCCCAAACAGAAGCTTTTGCTAAAAAGCCAGATCATAGTTTTGTAAGTGAAATGATAGTGAAAAATCACATTTTTTAGGGGGTGGGGTGGGAGTCCCAGATATTTCAATAAAAACGCGTGTTCTTAGTAAAAGATAAAATATTGCCATTCCCACCTTAACTCTGTCGAATATGCCCATCCAACCATCCTGCGTTACACAGATGAAGAGAGAAAACATAGCTGTCAAAGAAAACGGAACGATGTCATTATTTTCAGCATACGCCTCGGTTTTGGAAGGAATCGTAAATGACATGTTTTAATATTCTGATAATAATTGGTAACTGCATGGGTACCCAATTATAATATGATTGTAATCATAGTTATTTATTTACCAAGGGTAGCTACATCAGTACGAATACTGCTCTTTGTGAGATTCCTGCAATGACCATTACCTGAACATTGTCAGGTTACCCAATTAATACAACTTGGTCGAGAGGGACATAAAAGCAAAACACCTTGTCCAAGGTGTAAGCGTCAAGTGCAAGCGCCAAGTAGGGATCGAACCCGGGACCTCTCGGATCAGTGGGAGTCAAGAGCTTTCACCAATATGGCGCTCCACTTAATCCCTTGTTATATTGCCGCCTGCAACAGAGGAAGTATAGTGAATATAGTGGGATATAGTAGGCTGATTAGGATACCATCGGGGGAGCGTTTCATGAAGAGTTTTGTCGGTGAAAATCACTGACAAATGTTATAAGCTACTGAAAATACTCACATCTGATTGGCTGAAAGCAAATTAGTCGGTGAAAACCACCAACTAATTGTTTCATGAAACGCCCCCCGGATGTCGTAAGATTATAACAGGTTTACTGCTTAATGAAAAAAGATTTCTTACCTGACTGAAGATTGCCAAAGAGCGTTGGGAAGTCATCACCAAACAGGAAGACGCCTACGACACTGAAAACAAGCATGAGGATGACGAGGAGAAGGGCAATGTTTGACATGTCTGCAAGAGGGGAGAAATGATATTGAGCCTTGCACCATAATATAACTCTGACTTTGCAATTGCATTAAATAATAGCATTATTTTTTATTCATTTATTTATCTATTTTGTTTTTTTTTTGTGATGAAGCTTATCGACGTCATTGTCTATTTCGAAGCATAGTATGTAGGCCTACTGAGTTTTCGTTTAGAAATTTAAAAATATAACTTGAAACGCAAAATCGACAGGATATGGAAAAAAAAACCCACATTAGAGACTATATGAATTCAAATGATTTAGTTTCAGATGGAGAAATATTTCATTCTCTCTATGAAGTACAGAAACTCGATATGAACACAATTTTATAAAGAAATGATGTTTCAAAAATGGGGGAAAAAAGCGATTTCATTCTATCTCGAAACAGTTTAAAAGTGGTTAACCTTTCAAACAAGAATACACAACTGTATGCACTATACCTGGGATAGACTGGAAAATGGTCTGCACCACAACAGATAGACCAGCCAAGGCACTCACACTGTATATATAGGGGAGAATAAGGACGATTCCTATGTTTGATCAGCAGGTTTAGGTTTCACGGAAGAAAATTATATTCTTTCCACATCTCTTTAAGATCCTTTGTTACATGCCAACGAGTTTCTTTCAAATCCCATTCTTTTGAAAGAGTTTGACTTTCATTTTCCCATTCCGAAGCAGAACTTTTTGTCCAGTAATGTGTCATGATTACACATGCAACATTTTGAAATGCTTGAAAATTATCATATCTGATTTGTATATTGTTTCTGAACGGCCAAGAAAGAAACATAGAATAAAGCATTTAACACAACATAATGCGATGAAAACGTTTTTCGATGAAAAAGGAGGATATTGATTAGTATGTGCGATAGTGATGAAAGTAAGGTGTACGTTTAATGATACTTTATACAGTATGTGGACTTGTTTGGATTGTACTTATTTGTAGGTATACCTTCTCAGACTTCTGAATGCCCTGATCACTCTCAAGATCCGCAAGATTCGACTGCTTCCTAAGAACTTGAGTGCTGGATAAAAAACCCGGACGAGGTAAATGAATCAAATAAAAAAATAAAAGGGGTATTGAAATAAAAAGAAAACACAAACAAAACAAACGCACAAAAGCAACCACAACAAGAAGGAGATATATGGAAACTAATACTCTCCAGTCTTGGAATATGGCGAGCGCTAACAGGAGCCACGTGAATTCAAAGAAAATAAAAAGAAGATGACCACCCCCTCCCGCACAAAGAGAAGTGAAATAAGAAAACGAACAAAAAGTAGAAGAAGACTTTCAAAAGGCTATTATACAGCTGAAGCAAATATTTATTTAATTATTTTTAATGCTCAAGACTTGTCAACTGTCCTCCAATTCAGGACTATATCTCTGCACTCACTGGGTCCGAGTAGGAGGATGACGATGATGAAGAAATCGAGAATGTTCCAACCAATCTTCCAGTAGATAGTGAAACCATTATACCACTTGAGGATCAGCTCACATACAAAGATGCTCAAGACAGTGTAGTCGAAGATAAAGAATAGCCAAGCATATTTCTGGGACTGAAAAACCAGAAGAAAAACCAAAGACGTGAAATCATGAAATCGATTTGCACGTTTTGTTCAACCGAAAGGTTGGTGGTTGGTTCGAGCCAAAATTGAGCCTTATATTGCCTGCTTCTGACTTTATGTTGAACATACCACTGTAGCTCTCAATCTGTGTAAATGTTTGGATTTGAAAAAATTAATTTTACTGTTCATGAGAACTTACTAGTGATGGTGTTTCATAGTTAACCCTCAAATGACTCTCTAAAACAGGTATTTCTAAGTGGAGTTGTTCATCAGTTCTCTCTTATTTTAAGGAAATGCTATTGGTTTTTCATCATTCCAAATATAGTTAATCCTCATATTTTCCTCTCTAAATCAAATATCTTTGTACATTCTAAATTTCTTAGACGCGAATCAGTGACAAATCGATTAAACTCTTTATCTAATAGATTTAGAAATCAACCTTATTGATGACATTTTCTTAATTCTAATTTTGGATTTGTCCCTAATCACAATCTCTTAGATCAATTTTGAATCTAAGAATTTAACCCATTCGTGACAGGAATTATTTAAAGCCTAATTTGATCAGCTTTTATTCTTCAAATTGGCAACACCAACATTTTTATTTTATTGCTACATTTTTCTTATAAAACATCATGTATCTGAAATGAATATAAATTGACAGAAATTATGACGAGAAGTCAAAAAGTTGCCAATTTGCAGGGGAAAACGGTGATTTTAAACTTTCTATCACATTGCCAATTTAAGGATTGTAATGCTTATTTTCCTTTAAAAATTTTTCAGCTTCAAACAACGAATATTGACGCAACCAAAATTGGCACAGTTTGTGTACAATTTTTCGCTCTTTCTGCTCATGTATTTGGTATGATTTTTAGGGCTTTGCATCAAAAGATATTAGGCCAAACCACAAAATGTGGACCTCTGTCACGAATGGGTTAACAGTGTAAGTTTAGTCATTGTATTACCAGTTCTCTGTTGGTCTGAGCCCCGATAAGGATGGCGTTCATCACGATGACGCCAAGGATGAGGCCACGGAACCAGATGCTATCCACCATCCTGCCTACCAGCTCCTGTTATAGAGTTATGAAGAAGAAGAGAAGAGGATGATGAAAATGTATGATGATGCTGGAGTGGTGTGGAGTGACGACGACAGGGGCCTTGCTATGGGTGGGGGGGGGGGGGCTGGGGCCCGTGCCCCCAAGGTGCCCCCACAAAATTCTGCTTGGGGTATGAAACGAAAAATGGACAAATTGATAAGAATTTAAAAGAATCGAAACAGAAGAATTATTCTGCAGTGAGATGGCAAGTGTGTGAGATGGTAAGTGTGTATTTGATAAAAATAATACTTTTTTGCATGTCACGTTATTTCTTATGTGTGTGTGTTATGCATTCTCATCATAATTAGTCAGAAAATATGGCACCCCCTCGAAATAGTATCCCCACCCCAGAAAAATCCGTGCTACAGCAATGTACGTATGCGTCAGTGAACACACATTCTTAGCTAAAAAAAAAGCTTGAGCGAAAAGAGAAAAAGAGAGGAGATGAAGAGTTCAGTTCAGTTCAGTTCACTTTAGTATTCAATTCCAACTTTAAAAACATATTACAATGTACAAAACATTGAATGAAAACATGCAATTCAAGATAAAATAGAACATATTGAAATAACATACACATAAGTATCAAATGACAATGGAATTAAATTAGGTACAGCTGTGAAAAAACCCAAAAGGTCTTGTCAAGACAGCTTCCCATACAATATAAGATGTGGTAAAATAGAAAAGCGGACAACAAAATTAAGTGTTGATAGAATTAAAAAATGAATCGCGCTTTGTACCCAGACAAACCCCCCAGGACAAACAAGATAAGGGATGGAAGAGGATGGATAGCAGAGAAGAAGAAGAGAAAGGAAGAGAAGAGAAGAATAGGAGAAAGAATACGATGCATAACATCTCAATGAGAGTCACGTGCTATCAAAAATTGTTTTAGATGGCGCTTAAATCTGTTATAAAATGAAATAGAAGTTATATCAGTAGGAAGCGAATTCCAAATTGTAGGTGCATGATGCCTACAGGAGTAAAATGCAAATTCTGTACTTACATTCCATCTATGATACTGATCCTTATATCTAGTATTATAAGTATGAATTGCACAGTTTTTTTTTTTATAAACACATTAGATATGTATTTAGGGAGATTAGTATTTACATGTTTAAATATAAGTATTGGACACATATATTCATTTAATTGGTACACATCTAATATACTGAGTTGCTTAAACAATGGTCTCGAGTCTGCTTGATAATGAGAAAGTGTTATTATTCTTACAATTCTCTTTTGCAAAAGGTATAAACGTTGTAATTTGGTCGGATGAGTATTTGCCCAGACAATGTTGCAGTAATTGAGAATATGGTAAAATAAGAGCATTGTATAACACTAGCAAAATGGACTGAGGCAAGATATGGGGCAGTTTACTAAATGACACCACTATTTCTGGAAATTGTTTTATTGATTTGAGCAATACGTGTTTTCCAGGTTAAGTTCTGGTCAATGAGGATACCCAAGAATTTGGTAGAAGTTACACGTTTGATAGTATTAATGCTTGTGATGATGATGGTGGTGCTGCTGGCATCTAGGTGTTGTTGTTGGTGGTATTGGTAATGGCTATGGATGACGACCATAATGACCGTGATGACATATCACCGTCATAATCTTGATGATGATAGTGATTACCATAAACAGGATATTGATAATGATGACGATGATGATTGAAACGACATTAATTTAAAAAGACGTTCGACTTCTATAACTTTTATTTCAACCATGCCAAAAGTTTTTTATGCATATCGGTTGCCTTTTCGATGAAAAATTTATAATTTTAATATAATTTCTCACCTGGGAGACAACCTCCTCCACGCGCTCATCATCCAGATCGACGACCTCCTTGAAGTCTTCTTCGACTTCATCTGTCTCAAACATATCACACAGATCGGCGCCACGTTGAATCTGTCAAGAAAAGTGCACATCAAACTTAGATTTACTAAGCTGGTTATTATTGTATTATATTTTTGGCTTAATCAGGCGATGAAATGAATTTTTCAAAAGTTTTTCATTGTTGGAACCGCGTTAATAGTGCTCCTGTGGCCCACCGAGTATTCTCATGAAATAATCGAATAAATATTTGATATATTTCCTTATCCCGGTAAAAATATTTATAGAAAAACAACTGCAGTAAATTGCGTATGTAAAATTTACCGTTTCATACCGATAAAATGGCTGAGTGAATATAGAGTGTTTTATTTCAGTTTCTCAGTAGAATCTGTAAAAAAAAAAAAAAAAAAAAAAAAATTCACCGTCCCTGGGTGGGCTTGAACCACCGACCTTTCGGTTAACAGCCGAACGCGCTAACCGATTGCGCCACAGAGACAGGACAAGACACAATCTCCTATTCACCTTTGATTTCGAATAGTAGTGGCAGATTTACTGGGTGCAAGCATCCTGAGCCCCCCCCCCCCCCCTTCCCTTCTCATTTTCTGAGGACACTCTTTATATTTTTGTATACCCCTCCCCAGCCCTTTGCAATAGTTGTCGATCCACCCCTGTATAGCTTTGGCTTATGACAGGAAAAAATTCATGCCCATGAAAATTGATAGAAGAATGAACACATTGTATGTCAATTCAAATTCAGAAAAGAATAGAATGCTAAAATAATGTGAATTTACCCAGTATACAAACAGTGAATGAAAAAAAAAATGCAAATCTTACCAAAGTAAAAAGGTACAAATGGAGAGACAAAAAAAACCCAAACAGATCTGTCAAAAATAGATAAATACTTTTTATTCTTGTTTAACATGAACGTAAAAGTTTTTTTTTTTTCTTCTTTTTTTTGTAATCAGTTTAATGTTCTTCTTTTTCTATCAAATCCAAAATCAAACTCTAAAATATTATGACCGTCCCTGGGTGGGCTTGAACCACCGACCTTTCGGTTAACAGCCGAACGCGCTAACCGATTGCGCCACAGAGACAGGACACACGATCATAATTCACTATTGATTTTGAATAGTAGTAGATTTACTGGGTGCAGGCATCCCGAGCCCCTCTCCTCTTTCTTCCTAGTTTTCTGAGGGCAATCTGATATACATGTACCTAATTACCAAGGTAATTGTAAAATAAAAAAATAAGACACTCTTTGTGTTCTTGTACCCCTCGAAATAATTGTCGATTCACCCCTGTAGCTACAGGAAAATTGATAGAAGAACAAATTGACAGGACAAGGTATATCAATGGCAGTATGCACACACAGAATGGAAAAAATTGCAAATATCACCAGAGTAAATAGATACAAATGAAAAACAAAACAAAACAAAGCAAAACTGATCTGTCAAAAATAAATGAATACATTTTATTCCAATTCTACGTGAATTTAAAATCAATATCCTGTAGGTTATCGTTGTAAACAATTATGTAATATTCTTCTTTTTCTGTCGAATCCAAAATCAAACTCTAAAAACATTATGACCGTCCCTGGGTGGGCTTGAACCACCAACCTTTCGGTTAACAGCCGAACGCGCTAACCGATTGCGCCACAGAGACAGGACAGGACACAATCTCCTATTCACCTTTGATTTCGAATAGTAGTGGCAGATTTACTGGGTGCAAGCATCCTGAGCCCTCCCCCCTTTCCTTCTCATTTTCTGAGGACACTCTTTGTGTTTCTGTATACCCCTCCCCAGCCCTTTGCAAATATTGTCCATACACCCCTTATGACAGGAAAAAATTCATGCCCATAAAAATTGATAGAAAAATGAACAAATTGTATGTCAATTCAAATTCAGAAAAGAATAGAATGCTAAAATTATGTGGATTTACCCAGTATACAAAAAGTGAATGAAAAAAAACATGCAAATCTTTCCAAAGTAAAAAGGTACAAATGGAGAGAAAAAAAAAAACCCAAACAGATCTGTCAAAAATAGATGAATACTTTTTATTCTTGTTTAACATGAACGTAAAAGTTTTGTTTTGTTTCGTTTTTTGTTTTTTTGTTATATGTAATCAGTTTAATGTTCTTCTTTTTCTATCAAATCCAAAATGAAACTCTAAAATATTATGACCGTCCCTGGGTGGGCTTGAACCACCAACCTTTCGGTTAACAGCCGAACGCGCTAACCGATTGCACCACAGAGACAGGACACACGACCATTATTCACTATTGATTTTGAATAGTCGTAGAT
Source organism: Echinometra lucunter (assembly GCA_029962745.1). Taxonomy (NCBI): domain Eukaryota; kingdom Metazoa; phylum Echinodermata; class Echinoidea; order Camarodonta; family Echinometridae; genus Echinometra; species Echinometra lucunter. The sequence goes on along the minus strand of CM057154.1, from coordinate 22,729,525 downwards.
TTACTTGATGCAGGCATCCCGAGCCCCTCCCCTCTTTCCTCCTAGTTTTCTGAGGGCAATCTGATATACATGTACCTAATTACCGAGGTAATTGTAAAATAAAAAAATATGACACTCTTTGTGTTCTTGTACCCCTCCCCAGCCCCCCTCGAAATAATTGTCGATTCACCCCTGTAGCTACAGCAAAATTGATAGAAGAACAAATTGACAGGACAAGGTATATCAATGGCAGAATGCACACACGGAATGAAAAAAACTGCAAATATCACCAGAGTAAATAGATACAAATGAAAAACAAAACAAAACAAAACACAACTGATCTGTCAAAAATAACTGAATACATTTTATTCCCATTCTACATGAATTTAAAATCAATATCCTGTAGGTTATCGTTGTAAACAATTATGTAATATTCTTCTTTTTCTATCGAATCCAAAATCAAACTCTAAAAATATTATGACCGTCCCTGGGTGGGCTTGAACCACCAACCTTTCGGTTAACAGCCGAACGCGCTAACCGATTGCGCCACAGAGACAGGGCACACGACCATTATTCACTAATGATTTTGAATAGTAGTAGATTTACTGGGTGCAGGCATCCCGAGCCCCTCCCTCCTTCCTCCCATAGTTTTCTGAGGGCAATCTGATATACATGTATACCTAATTACCGAGGTATAAGTAATGTAAAATGAAAAATCAAGACACCCTTTGTTCTCGTACCGCTCCCCAGCCCCCTCGAAATAATTGTCGATTCACCCCTGTAGCTACAGGAAAATTGATAGAAGAATTAACAAATTGATAGGACAAGGTATATCAATGGAAATTCGAAACAAGAATTAATAGAATGCTAAGACTATGTGAATTTACCCAGTATGCAAACACGGAATAAAAAAAGAGCCAATATCACCAGAGTAAATAGGTACAGATGAAAAACAACACAAAACAAAACAAAATAAAACTGATCTGTCAAAAATATATGAATACATTTTATTCTAGTTCTACATGAATTCAAAATCAATATCCTGAAGGTTATAGCTGTAAACAATTATGTAATGTTCTTCTTTTTCTATCAAATCCAAAATCAAACTCTAAAATATTATGACCGTCCCTGGGTGGGCTTGAACCACCAACCTTTCGGTTAACAGCCGAACGCGCTAACCGATTGCGCCACAGAGACAGGACACACGATCATTATTCACTATTGATTTTGAATAGTAGTAGATTTACTGGGTGCAGGCATCCCGAGCCCCTCCCCTCTTTCCTCCTAGTTTTCTGAGGGCAATCTGATATACATGTACCTAATTACCGAGGTAAGTGTAAAATTAAAAAATTAAGACACCTTTGTGTTCTTGTACCCCTCCCCAGCCCCCTCGAAATAATTGTCGATTCTGCCCTGTAGCTACAGGAAAATTGATAGAAGAATTAACAAATTGACAGGACAAGGTATATCGATGGCAGTATGCACATACGGAATGGAAAAAAATTGCAAATATCACCAGAGTAAATAGATACAGATGAAAAACAAAACAAAACAAAACTGATCTGTCAAAAATAAATGAATACATTTTATTCCAATTCTACATGAATTTAAAATCAATATCCTATAGGTTATCGTTGTAAACAATTATGTAATATTCTTCTTTTTCTATCAAATCCAAAATCAAACTCTAAAAATATTATGACCGTCCCTGGGTGGGCTTGAACCACCAACCTTTCGGTTAACAGCCGAACGCGCTAACCGATTGCGCCACAGAGACAACTACGTCGTTAATGTTTTCACACAAGTCCAAATCTTTACAAAAAATAATGACTCATTTCGAGACGAGGAAGTTTTGAATTAAAGTAAGTTGATCCTGTGTTCCTGTTCCATCAGCACCCCCCCCTCTCTCTCTCTCTCTCTCTCTCTCTCTCTCTCTCTCTCTCTCAATTCTTAAGAGCCGAAAATATACTATAGAGTGATTTTTAAACTCAAGCTATTTAATTTTCAATTGAAATAATGTTTTCCTGGTTTCAAGGTGGGGTCATGGAAGAATGCCTCAGAAAAATAGATACGTGTTGCATACATGAGTGACACTTTATAGTGACAGAAAGTTACTGGTATGTTTGAGGCATTCATCTGGCTACAGGCCCCTGTGATTAAAAGAGCATTTAAAGTTCATTAGCTTTGAAAACGCTGTCATGTTTTATTTGTTCAGAGTTGAACCTTCTGACAATACTGCATATATACCATGGAACAAAACAATGTATGTACTAATTTCTAAGTCGCAGCAACGTAAATGGATTAATCAGCGATATGATAACATATCTATTATAGCAAACATTAAATTTAAGTCTCTACTTACAGCACTGGGGTCAAAGGTGAACAACCGTGGTGTGTCATCTCTGTCAAAATGGAAAATAAATAAAAATGTAACTAGGAAATGAATATTTTGTTTGAAAGCAATGAGGGGAACACATTTTGCTCTTAAATTGTTGTTACTAATGACACTAGATATATCACCCCCCCCCCCCGAAGCCTTGTTCCTATTATTGTGTGTTGGAACTGTCTTCGGCTTTAATTCAAAAGACTTTTCTTTCCTTTTAACTTCTTTTTTTTTTTTACATATACTTTTGCAATCTTACCGATCATGCTGATGCCCATTGTCACTTTCACAAAAAATTCTTTCAAAAGCTTTTACATGAGAAACACTCTTTATATTTTGATGATGTTCATAGAAGTGTCATGAAAAATCATCAGATGTACAAGGTGAATTTCTATAATTCCGTCTTTTTCCAGTCTCTCTCAAATGTACCTATACCTCATTTCGACAATAATTAATCATACACATTTAGATACCTTATCTTACATATACATAATTCTAACAATTTATATTTAGAAACCTTATCTTATAATTCTAACAATTAAATATATATCCTGTTTATATTTAGAAATCTTATCTTACATTTCAACTTTCTTTTCCTTCTTTGATCCAAGTTTGTTGGCCATCTTCACTTTGAGCCCAATCTGTTGAAATTAAAAAGAGGCTTAAGGATAATAATAGTAATGATAATAATCATAATCATAATAATAATAGTAATTATAATAACAGTAATATTAAAACGCATCCTATAGCTACACCATTAGAAATTGAATTTGTTGAATAATTCCAAATCAATTTATTTTATAAATCCACCATAATCGGCGAAATGCCAATTTTGTGTTTGATACTAGAATTGCGCAGTCAAACAGTGGCTTGGAAAAATAATGGTACTGACAAATAGAAACCTCTTTGAATATATCAACGCAAATTTAAAATCAAGAAGTCTGAGTTTATTCAACTGCATTAAAAGTTTGAATTTGTTATGTTCAGCTTTAGCTCTTTCTTATTCTTCTTTTTTTTTGTGAGCATGGTGAGTGTGTGTCCGTACAGGTTGTGCACTTGTATACAGAAATATGATTTCAAACAATAATTTCAACAGATTTGCAGGCACTATTTTCACTGATCTTTTAAAACTTATTCTTGACGATAAATGACCAAATTCATGCATCTCGTTGTTTGACCTAGATCTATTTGGACTCGAAGAATATATTTTTTTATGGAATTAAACAGCAAACATGTCATTTTAAGGAAACTACCAAATCCTAACGATCCAAAGATCTAGATGAGAATCATATTGTTACGAGATCTATAAATTTCCGTCTTTGCAATTTCTTTAGGCATACCTTCTTGAAAGCCGCTCCGGCATTTTCCATCTGTTTGGATGCTCGTCGCATCCACCCCATCGGACGTGGAGGAGGGTCGGCATCGTTACCTTCCATTACCTTCTCGTCTCCCCTTTCATCCCTCGTCATCGCGAAGGATTAAAAACTCGAGATGAGGGAGAGCAATGACCACGACCGTAGGAAAGAAGATGATTATGACGAGGGCTACGACTAGGGGCAAAATTATCAACAGAACAAACAGCAACAGATGACAGATTGAGATGTTTTCCAGTGTTGAATTTTGTCTAAAGATTCACCCGATGATACTGTCTTTGTCGGTGGTTGTATTCAAGTGTCGGTCATCCCTGCATTGAATGACGTCACGATGACAACTTTTTGTGATGACATCCATATCCCTTCATTTTGATATTTCCGTTTCAAATCTCAAAATACACCGGTAAAACGCAGGCGCTTACGTAATTTGCACCAGTTAATAAATACGCACTAGGAACATCAAATTAATGTACAAATTGCATTGCACCTGCGCCCTGTAATTGCAATGCGCGTGCGTTGTTAAATTGGCGCGCAGAAATCATAACAAAAATTGAGTGCGTCAGACGTCTTGAATTCTTCACATCTCAAGAAAATGAACGGGGAGTGACACGAACTCTCTTTGCTCTTCGAAAAGGAAAGAAAGAGCAGAAACGAAGAAGGATAAGGAAACAAAACACCACAAACACTCTTTCTTTGCTTTTTAGAGCAATTTTCCTAGGGGGTGGATACCCATAGGAAACTATTCAAGATGCATAGAGCATACCAGCCATTCACCCCTGCCAACAACAAATTGCTGAAGAAGAGATGGGATGACAAGAAGTTTTACAACCATCGACAAAAGGTTCAAATTGGTAAGAAAAAAAGAAAATAGAATTGACTGTAATCGTTACCATGGTTACCATTCCAGTTAGATTATGTGACAGTTTTACTTTATTTTGTCTACCTAACAATATCTTCTCTCTTTAACGCATCTTATCCTCGGGTTCAAAGATTTAATGTTTCCTGACTATTATGCATTTAAATTTCGAGGTATTAAAGAACAATTGTAATTAGTCATATTGTTAATTTTTAAAGGACGTGGAGAGGAGAGGATGTGTGAGAGGAAAGGTTAAGAATTCGAGAGATGGAGATCGGAAAGAGAGAGAGAGAGAGAGAGGGGGGGGGGAATAACGAAACAAAAAAGTGAGAGAGAGGGAGGGAGCACTCTTAAAAATATTATTCCGAGTCAGACTGACACGGAAAAGAGTCTGTTGGGCCACACTCCATTCCAGGTTAAAAAATGACATGGAAACAGGGCCGGGGGGGGGGGGGGGGCAGGGCCCGTAAAACTTTTTGAAGAAGCTTGAAAGCGAGGGAGTGCAGCAACCGACCTGCCCACTTGGGCGCTTTTGAATTTTTTAAAGTGAAATTGAAGTACGGCTATGCGTGGAATAAGTCAGATGTGACCCGGAATCAAGTCTTTATGATCTTATTCCTGGTCACTTTTTTGCCCTATTCCGGATTGTTTTGACCCGGAACAGAGTGTGGACCCAACGGACTCTTTCCGGAGGGTCAATCTGACTCGGATTTTTAAAGTGAGAGGGAGGACAGAAAGAGAAGGGGAAGAGTTGAAAAATAGTATGAAGATAAACTGAAGCATTTCATCTTCCTCTTATTCTGTAATCATCGACAAAGATTTGGCGCTCAATCTCCTTCATAATCATTTTCAGCATTTATTTATATATTTACTTTTGTAAATTCCATTGTTTGAAAATTATTCATATTTTGTGCATTCTGTTGATGATGTAATTCATTTTTTTTATATGTTCGTCATCTAAAAGTTGAAAATGGAAAATATTAATGAAATGAAATCATGATCAAGGGTCTATCACCCATTATGTAAGAGTAGTCTGGGCAATACAAATCGAAAAATAATTGTAAAAGCATTACCTTTCTTAGTTACCGGTGATGAGATGTCCATTCGGATGAGATGACATGACACCGGGGGAGCATTTCATCAACATTTGTTGTCTGACAAGTTGTCAGATCTGACATCTTTCCTTGATTTTGATTGGCTGAGAAGCATCGTTACTATGGCAACTGTCGGATAAAACAGACTTTGTCGGATAAAACATCCGACAAGTCCTTTCATGAAACGCTCCCCGGCAGATGTTTTTCAATTCAAATGAAAAGAAGCCAGAAACTCCCGTCTATGAAGTGGGCTTATTATTATGATTATTATTAAAAGTTATTTAGCGTTGAAAAATAGCTCATTTTCTACGCTCATTCCACTCTAAAAAATGTTTACCCAATATTGGGTAAAAAGGGAACATGCATGTTTGTTGGGTAAAATGATATCAAATACTGTGTAAATTTAACCCAATGTTGCGTTGAAATTTACCCATAAAACATGCATTTTTGCCTAATATGGGACAAAATCTTACCCAACAAACATGCATGTTCCCTTTTTACCCGATATTGGGTAACATTTTACTCAACCTTTTTTAGAGTGTCGCTAATAGGGAATTAGCCCTCTCATTGATTAAGAAGGGGCAGTGTCACCCGATGAGATATCTTGTCATTTTATATCGAAAAACATCTGCCACTCTTATTTCCGCAGTGTCAAATTAGACTCGGAATGGCGTCAGCTGGGAGTCAACTCTATTCCGAGTTAAAGTGACTCGTTTTCCTAGTTACTTTGACTCAGAATTGAGTCAATTCTCAGCTGATGCCGCACCATTCCGAGTCAAATTAATTCGGAATTTGATTCACTTTAACTCGGAATAGAATTGACTCCCAGCCGACGCCATTCTGTGTTGAATTTGACACCGTGGAAATGCCGGTGTCATCTCATCCAGTGACACCGGATTCACACAAGGTACAAGGTACAAGGTACATGTCCTTGTTTTTTTTTTTCTTCCTACCTAATTCACATTTGATTCCCTCTTGCAGCCAAAGCCGTGATAGATGACAAACCTCCCACGACCTACATGCACACCCATCTCAAGCGGAAGAAGATGCAGATGGAGGAGGAGAGGCTCGCAATCATCGAGAGAGACAACCGCATCCTCCTGGAGAAGATGTGCCACATCATGCTCACCAGGGGCAGCGTGGATCATACTAACTGCTATGATGCAAAAAGGTAGGAAGTGGGGAGTGGGGGGGGGGGAGAGAAAGAGGGAGATAGAGACAGAGATAGAGAAATACAGGGAGAAAGAGAGAGAGAAAGAGAGAGAGAGAGGGGGGGGGGGGATGTCGCAGGTCATAATGCACCAGGGGCAACGTGCACATAATGATGCTAAGAAGTAGGGTGATACCTAGGGAGAAAGAATGAGAAGGGGGTTAGAAAGGGATGGGGATGATCGCATTCTCCTTGAGAAAGTGCGTCACATCGTGTTCACCAGCGGCAACGTGGGAAATAAGATTCCGAACTTCTACGATGCTGAGACATCATACGAGATGCTGATATGTAGTGTCTCTAGTGGCAAGAAATAATAATTCACATTTTCATAATCAATAGGCTGATTCAATCGGTGATTTAATTTGTCTCTTCCTCCAGTCTCAACCGCATGGCTCGTCAACGTGAACTGCTTCGAGTGACGCATGAAAACCGAGCAATTATGAGAAGAATCCTGTCCAAACAGGCTACATACAGTCATCACCAATGGGAAGCTGAATGGAACGTAAACACATTAATATACTTATTTATTTATTATTATTTTTCTTAGCTCTTTAAACGTGATAAGAGAGTCTAACAATTGCCATCCCATTTCCAAGGAAATTGCAATTATATATCTTTGTTAGATATGAACCTAAAACAAACGCCTGGAATGTTTTGAACACATACAATTTATGGTGCCATATGAATACTGTAATTATCATCATCATCATCATCATTATCATAACCATTTTCATCTTTACCATCATCGTCATCATCATCATCATCATCATCATCATCATCATCATCATAACCACACTCATTCTTATCATCCTCATCATCCTCATCAAAACAGCAACAAACAACAGTGATTGAGAAAAACCGAATCTTAACTGTGCATGCATGACCTCTAAGACTAGAGAGGGTTGTAAACTAAAGAGACTGTCGATATTTCTCATTATCTGTCTCCAGATTTAAATGTTAATTTGATGAAAAAAAAAGGAATTTATTTTTGTAAAATCTAACATAGAAAGTCACCTTCGTCAGAACAGAAAAAAAAAAAAACAAAAACTAAATACAAGTCTTCCAACACTATTCTTACGAACGGCTAGGCTACTGAGATAATTCGTTTTGGTGCCTGGATTTATTGTTCAAGCTTGAAATTTCATTTAAAGGAGAATGCAACCCAGACATTAGTGTGCTTCCAGTGAATGAAGAAAAACAAGAAGAATAAACAGTGAAAGTTTGAGGAAAATCGGACAATTTGTTCAAGAGTTATGAACTTTGAAAGTTTAAGTTAATCCTTATTATAGGGATCCTGAAATTGGCAACTTTGCCAGTATCTGTGATGTCATCGTGGACAACTTCCCATTCATTTTGTACACCTAATTCAACATTTTATTTATTTTCAAGAGAAATAAAAATTCTTTTGACTTATTGTTTGAGTATGACATGGCTATATCAATTCTGCAAGCATATTGGGAAGAATTGTGTTGATTCCTGACTTGAAATTTCATATAAATCAATATTTTGAAAAATTATGTACAAAATGAATTGAGAGTTGTCCACGATGACATCACATATGCTGGCAAAGTTGCCAGCTCAAGGATCCTCACAACAGGGATTTACTGAAACTTTCAAAATTCATAGCTCTTGAACAGATTGTCCGATTTTGCTCACACTTTCACTATTTACTCTTCTTGGTCATCTTTATGCACTAAGAGCACACTGATGCTTGAGCTGTATTCTCCTTTAAAACTATCCGGGGACTCTTACATAAAATATTAGGATCAAACGGAAATCATAATATTAAACTCAAATCAAATTTATACGAATCTACTTGTGTACGTGTTTGATCTTATGTATATAGTATACCTGTTAGAGAAACGTATCAATTTCAGAAACAGCAAAGTGCTATATAGTATTCATTACGTTCATTTCTTCCTGTACATTACCAACCTAGCTCAGGTTTAACAGTTACAACTTTGAGGCCATTTTCTAATTCGATGATTATGACTAGGGCGATGACTATAGGGGCAAAATTATCATCAGAACAAACAGCAACAGATGGCAGATTGTGATGTTTTCCAGTCTTGAAAGTTGCCTATGTTTTCATCCGTTGATAATGTCTATACAAGTGTCGGACATCCCTGCATCAGTAATTGAGTGACGTCACGATGACAGCTTTTTATGACATTTGTCTATTCATTAGATTTCTGCTTCAAATATCAAAATACACCGGTAAAACGCAGGAGCGTTACGTAATCTGCACCAATTAATAAATACGTGCTAGGCCAGAACATCAAATTAATGTACCAATTGCATTGCACCTGCGCCCTGTAATTGCATTGCGCTTGCGTTGTTAAATTGGAATGTGTGTCATTCCGCTTTGCATTCCCAAGGATTTCTATCAACGACATGTAACTGTCTTTTATGTCTTTTAATTTTGACAGATGAACAAGATGTACATGAAGAACATAGCTAAGTACCCTTGGTACGACCAGTGGAGTAAGATGCATAGCAAAAGACGAACAAGTCACGACGACCACGATGGGCCCGGTTATGGGCCCAGGAAGAATAGCACGTAAGAGTTGGTATAAAGGATTTATCGGTGATACAAAAAAAATCATTAGAAGCAGGGGAGCGTTTCATGAATAGTTTTGTCAGTGATTTTCACTGACAACTGTTATAAGCTCTTGAAAATCCTCGCATCTGATTGGCTGAGAGCAAGGGAGAGGATGAGGTAAAGATCGTCAACATTTGGCGTCGCAGCGTAGAAGAAAATCATTCTGAACGTCACCACCTTTTTGAATGATAAAATTATCTTGCCCTACCCCTCTCTCTCTTTCTTTTTCTCTGCCCCTCTCCCCCCTCTCTCTCCCTCTCCCTTCCGCCCTCCCTTTATTTTCACTCTCACTCTCCCTCTCTTCATGCTCTTTGTCTATCCCTTCTATTCCTTCCCTAACATTCTGGATGTACTATTAAACATAATACCCTGAAAATAATGTTTGATCCGTTCATGATTTCATTTCCACTAGACACTGCTAGAGAAAAAAACATAAGCCTTCTAGATTTGTCATATCTTACATTATGGCTTAAAGATTGCAGGGGAACGTTGTTACTCGAAATGACTGCTTCCAGTATTCATTCCTTATCCTGTGATCTTATGGGGATTTCATGAATTCACCGTCTACACCTTTGATTGTCTTGAACCAGGGCGACTTCATTAGACCAGTCCAGAGGAGGAAACAAGGAAGCAAACAGCGAGAAGAAACGACCAGCCCGTCGGCAAAGAAAACTAAGTCATCACTCAAAGAGGGGTGGCGGTAACGGATCCGGCGTTAGCTGATACTACCACTATGAATTACAATTCTGGACTTCTCGTTTTCATTCTTATCACAATCCCAAGTCTTTTCCTCACCATTTTTCTGTAACAGTTGTCTCGTATGTTTGCTTGCTCATATTTTGTCGTGTTTTCCCCCCTTTTCCCTTTTTTGTTCATATACTGATTCTGCGTGAAAATGTTTAGTACCATTTAATGCTGTATCGGTCTACTTGGAGTGTTTCGTTCAAGTGATATTTATTATGTATCCCGAAATTCTATTTTCTCCCCAGTTATTTTTTTCTCATGCTTCGTCGTTTGTGTTTACTTTGTAATGTTGCCTGTCGCTTCGGTGTACAAATATGATGGCATTGGTAGAAATAAAATTATTATATTATTGGGATAAAATAATGGGGGGGGGGGGGGGTAATGGGTAGCGTAGATTTAAGTTGGGGTAATTTTTAATGGGATGAATTTGGGGATGATGATTTCTGCCAGTGCCACCATATTATGTACACCCAATTACAAAAACATAGTTTTCACGGGCACACGAACGATTTACGAAGGATGCGAATGTAAATAAAATAAAATAAAATATAAAAAAAAAGAGAGAAAGAAAAAAAAACCGCATAGTCCTTCATTCGCATTTTATGCTCCAAAAGTTCACCAAACATGCGCGGGGGTTCGGAAGCGTTGTCAAATATTCGCGGGATGCGGAAAACGTCCGCAAGAAATTTCAAGCCGTTTGAAATCACTGCCGAACTAAAAAAAAAACCCAAAAAACAGTTACTGACACGTTTGACGAACTTTTGGAGCATAAAATGTTAAATAAATGTTGGACTGCCATTTTTCAACATTCGCATCCTTGGCGAATCGTTCACGTGCCCTGTGATAACCCTTCTTTAAGCATATTTTATGCTCCAAAAGTTCGCCAAACTTGCGCGGGGGTTCGGAAGCGTCGCCAATTGCTCGATGTTAAGGCCCCGTCACATACTAACGGATCGAGCCAACGAATGCCTCACGAACGGCTATGTTTTTTTAAAGTTCAGATACGCTCAAATACACTAAAATTCTTGGCCACAATAGGGTTCTAAAGGTCCCGTCACATATTAGCTAATTTGAGCGTATCTGGACTTTAAAAAAATAGCTGTTCGTTAGGCATTCGTTAGCTCGATTCGCTAATATGTGACGGGGCCTGTAGTTCGACAGAATTTCAAAATAAGTTTGAAATTTCTAGCGGAACGTTTCCTTCACCCGCGAACAATTGACGACGCTTCCGAACCTCCGCGCAAGTTTGGCGAACTTTCGATGCATAAAATACGAATGTTGGACTTTGCCATTTTCTCGACATTCGCATCCTTCGCAAAACGTTCGCGTGCCCGTGAAAACTATGCTTTAGTGATTGTTTACTTGGAATATCCGCCATAGGCACTGCTCAATTTGTCTCTTGTAGTTGTTCGGGGGTATTATTTTTTGCTCTCTTCTCTCTTATCTGTTGCATATTTTCCCTCTTGGCTGTCTATTTATTTTATGTTCTTGGTCGTTTTGTAAGTGTTCTCTTGTTTTTATTATCTGTTTTCCCTTCATCCTTCATGCTCTAGTTCTTTTGTATCCGAATAAATGTCCTGAAGAGGAAACGAAAAAAACAAACAAAAACAAAAAAAAAAAAAGAAAGAAAGAAGAAGAAGAAGAAGAAGAAGAAGAAGAAGAAGAAACTCTCCTCTCTACTTCTGTATCATATTCGATACCATCTTTGGCATCCTCTGTTGCATACATGTATAGTCTAATTTTCATATTTTTTTGTTGATATTTTCCTTTGTGCATCTTCTGTCTTACGTTTGTTATCAGTGTATCTAGTGACGGCTTTGTTCTTGTCCGTGTCTGTGCTCTTTTTGACATGTTTGATTTCTATTCTTCCTTTTCCTGAATGTCTTCCGGATTATTTCAAACTGCTGTTATCATGGTTATATTCGTATCTGTTGATTTGGACCGTTTCGTCACCACTGTCATCAAAGTAACAATATTATTTTGTCCTTATTGTGGACAAGTATACATTTCTTAGTTTCCTTCATTAGTATTATTGTCATGTATCTGGCCTTTCGTCTGTCGCCTAATTTTCTATCGCGGTCTTTTGTTTACTCTTTTATCATGTCTATCTACTGGGCCCCGTCTTACAAAGAGATGCGATCGGTTAGAATCAATCTCAACTTAGAGATTGATCTCACATGTGTACTGAAGAGATAGGAGTTGAGATTAATCTCAAAGTTGCGATTAATCCGAATCAATCGCAACTCTTTGTAAGACGGGGCCCTGGTATTCGTCAATGTATTTTTTCAATTTCCACAGTCCTTAATTGTTTGACTATTGTTTTATACAGTATATTTTTGTTGGTGTTGTTGGTGTTGTTAATGTAATTTGTCGTCTATTCGGCTGTCGTCTATTCGGCTGTCGTCTCCAGGGCTGCGTTTCACGAAACCGTCATAAGTCTAACTTCTTGGACATCCCATTGAAACGCGTGTTGTAGAATTAACACGCGTTTCAATGGGATGTCCATAGACTTATGACGGTTTCGTGAAACGCAGCCCTGTATTTCCCTCGTCTTTTTAAAATCCTTACTTTTGTCTGTCATTCGTTTGTCATGATTGTGCTACCGACTTTCTTGAGACAAGAAGACAAGACAAAATGACAACCTCCCAGAAGACGTAGACCAACTGTCTTAAGATGAGAGACACAAATAGACGGGCTAGGGGAACTGGTCAATCCAACTTTCTTGAGACGAGAAGAAAACCTTTCCCAGAAGAGCTGGTTGACGAGTTCCGGTAGCTCGTCTCCCCCTTGTCTCAAGAAAGTCGGTTTAACGAGTTCTTTAAGACCGCATTTTATTCTTTTAATCTTAAGAAAATCGGGTCGACGAGTTCTTCAAGACCGTTTATTTTTTCTCTTTCTTCTCGTCTCAGGAGAGTCTGGTTGACGAGATTCCCGGTGGCATCTTTCGGATGTTGACTTGTCGAGAAAATTTGTTATCTTCTCAGTGGCTCCTCTGAGTGTTTTTATATCCCTGTGAGCTCCTTTATAATGTTTGTTTTACATTATCTTTTCTGCCATTTTGCTTTTCGGTTATCGACGGTGATGTCTTTTTGTTGGCGTTTTGTTTTCCTTCACCTTTGCAGATCTTCTTGACTTACATTTGTTATAGACTGTTGTCTCCATGTCTCCCGTGGTCTCCTGCTTCTCGATTGTTACATACAGCAATATCTGTCGTTTGACAAGTTCTTCTTGTGTAGTATGTAATTTCCTTTCTCCCTCTCCCCCTCTCTCTTTGTCTGTCTGTCTCTGTCTGTCTCTGTCTCTGTCTCTGTCTGTCTGTCTGTCTGTCTCTCTCTCTATCTGTCTGTCTCTCTCCTATCATTCTTGTGTCTCGTCACCGTTTCTTAATGAATTGTGTAAAGTTCTTTCTGTCGTCACGGTCGGGTTGTACAATATTCTCAAGGTCGTGTTCCTTATTGTTATTTATGTCGGTGCTCTGTAGTGTTCTTTATGTTCTTAAAGTCATTTGATTTATTTTTATTGTTCTCTATGTCTTATTCAATGGTCTTACAGAAATATTGTCAGATACAAACCTTATTTAGAGTTTTTCAAACATATCTCACTCTTAGTGATGTACAATAAATGATGGCATCGGTAAAACTGGAATGTTTTGTTTTTAAGTCAGGGGTTGGGGGTTGGGCAGGGGTTTGTGTATCTAAGTTTGGTTAATCTATAAAGGGGATAATTTGGGATGATCTATCGCCATTTCTACCAATGCCACCATTTATTGTATGTCATATGAGAGCCCAAAATACATGATGAATTGAATCTAATTTTTGAACAAGTCATGAAAATATCTGTCAGATCTTTCGCTGCGCCACTACCATGACAAAGGTAAAAATGACGCATTATGGGGGGGGGGGGGGGGTATTATTTTGGTTTGGGATTTAAATGTATCGGGGGTATTGAAAGTGTTAAAGCATTTTTATTGTAGTGGCTTAAGTAATTGGGTTATTAAAAAATGTCTTGTCTTGACCTTTGTCATTAGACCACCATAAGATCTCACTAGGGCCAGTGAAGACTACCGGTATTCTCTCTCTCTCTGTGTCTCTGTCTCTGTCTCTCTCTGTCATTTGTCAAGCTGCTTAAAGTACATATTTTGTTATAGTCTGTCTGAATGGAACGCAGTTTTTCTGTGATCCTTTCCATCTAAAATCTATGTTTATTTGTATACTTATGTCATGTATGTGTGTATAGACTTCGTTATACCTGCATTGCTGTTATCATGTGGCCATTTATTGTATCTACTTGCAGTATAATTCGTATATGTACATATACTTTGGAGCACTCCCAGGCAAAACTAAATATGAATGAGGAAATGGCGTCGGGGTTGTGATATAAATGGAATGTCGAGAAAATCGTATCGTTAAGCATCCTGTATTGATACAATAATCTACAGCACATTCAGTGCACAGGGTCACAGAAACAAGAAATGCCGAGTTATGTTTTCCAATGTGCGTTATTATGTCTCTCCTTGATAATATCATTATAATACACTTTTCAGTCCATGAACCTTCCATGTGGCATACAAACCATTATTTCATATCTTAGATTCTGTTCGGACTCCCCAACATTGCCAAATTCTGTTAGGTGTTATGTTTCATGATTGAAGTCCCATTGAATGTTTATCTAATTATTTTTTAAGATTTCATTTGATTCTTGTTTGCAGTGAGAACGTATTGAGCATTGAAAAGGAAACTCCTGTACTTTCTTTGTCTTCTTTAAGTATTTGATTAGTAGTTTATCTACTTTTGCAGGTGAATGAGTGTCTTACAAAAGTATTTAAAAAAAAGTATTTTCTTGGATTTGGGGTAATGATAAAAGCAAGCATTTGAAAACATTTTTTTCCAGAAATGGTGGGGGGGGGGGGGGGTAGAAAAGGATGATAACTTTGAAGACACATGGAACAGTAACTTTCCCGTGTTTATAAAACTCGGATCACCTTCCGGTTTGGGAGGGGGGGGAGGGGCACGTTTCGAATGACATTCATAAGATTTCTGCTGTCCGGGAAAGGCACTCTTCTTCTGCACAGGGAAAACAACCAATAATACTTGAATAAAACAAAGAAGTCAAACCTTTTCTTTTCGATACTCAATACAAATGGTTTTTTTTTTTTTTTTTTCTAATAGACTATCCCTTGGTTGTGTGCCACATGTGAAAGTTCACGAGGAAAAAAAAAAGAGTTGAATATATTGACTTCAAAATCTTACCAGTAAGAATACAGATGTTATTTTTCGCATTTCTCGTTAGATAATCTTTCCTCCTTGATCAAACTCTGTTGATCTAGAAAAAAGATATTGTTTTGAACACGCTTGCTGGCATATTAAACCGGAAATGGATGATAGGTAAGAGGTTATTGAGAAGTAGAAGGGCCAAAATCGTGCACTTTCTACTTTTCTTTCTCTCCTTCTTTTTCAAGCTGGTCTGCCAACAAGCGTGTTCAAAACAATGTATCGATGTCCGATTTTCCTATAATAAAGACCCAACAGACACAACAAAGTTTAATAAAAGGGGGGGGGGGGGGAGATTACTACTCTATGAGAAATGCAAAGAATGACAACTACATGTAGTAAACTGGGTTATGTGTGAAAAGCCTTAGAAATAAATTTTTTTAACAACATCCGTTATTTGGAAAAAAATGTATTTACGACAGATATATTGTAAAATGTTAACACGCTGTCTGGTCTCAATAAAGGTCGTCTGATGAACCAACTTTTTCTCTTGATAGAAGTGTTTTCATAGCTTAGTCGTGTTTTTTTTAAAACCCATTCGTGACAGAGGGTCCACATTATGTGGTTTGGCCTAATAACTTTTGATGCAGAGCCCTAAATATTATACCAAATACATGAGCAGAAAGAGCAAAAAATTCTACACAAACTGTGCCCATTTTCGTTGCATCAGTATTTGTTGTTTGATGCTGATATTTTTTAAAGGAAAATAAGCATTAAAATCCTTAAATTGGTAATGCAATGAAAATGTTAAAATTACTGTTTTCCCTGCAAATTGGCAACTTTATGACTTCTCATCATACATTCTGTCAATTTATATTTATTTCAGATACATGATGTTTTATAAGAAAAATGTAGCAATAAAAGAAAAATGTTGGTGTTGCCAATTTGAAGAATAAAAGCTGATCAAATTATGCTTTAAATTATTCCTGTCACGAATGGGTTAATCTGTCACTTTAGTAAAATACTTTGTATTCTGCGAATGCAATCTGAATATAACCATTACCAACTTGAGCATACCCTCAACGCCCTCACTTTTGATTTAAAACTTGCTTCATATTCTCCTCCTGCTATTATATCCTCATCACGATCATGATCATCATCCTCATCACCATGATCATGATCATCACCATCACCACCATCATCTTCATCACATCATCACCATCACCATCATTATCATCACCATCATCACATCACCATCATCTTCATCTCATCATTATCACCATCATCAACATCCTCTTAATCACCATCATCTTCATCACATCACCATCATCTTCATCCCATCCCATCACCATCATCTCATCTCATCATTATAATCACCATCATTTTCATCACATCACCATCATCTTCATTACGTCACCATCAACATCACCATGACCCTTATCACAATCACCACCATCACCATCATCACCATCATCACATCACCATCATCGCCAGCATCTTCATCACATCACAATCATCTCGTCATAAACATCATCACCATCATCTTCATCACATCACCGTCATCATCACCATGACCATCATCATCACTATCATCATCATCATCATCATCATCATCATCATATCATGAAAAATCGATTCTATATAAATCTTTTTCCATCCCTCTTTCTACATACTCCACTTGTCTGTTCTCCAATATTTTCCCTTCACAATTCTCATGCCATCTTCAGACATATTCTTAGTGAAGTCTTGCATCTTCCACCTCATTCATTTGCTCCAAAATAAATGCAGATCCCAAAACAACAAATTGCTGTAAACAACCCTACAAAATAAATACTACACATGCATCATATGTAATAACTACAAAACACTTTACTTCATAAAAACACACTGAATTCATCAGACAGACACAATACATAGTACTTGGTATAATGTTAACCCAGATATGTACATTAAAACAAAGAAATGATGATATCTCCTCCAAAAATGTACTGTTGAGAATCACACACAGATCAAAACATAGAGAGAGAACAAAACAAAACGAAACAAAAAAAAAAAGAGGGAGAGAACTAACAAAAAAAAAAAAAAAAGAAAGAAAAAGGAGAGAAAGAGAACAAAAAAAAAAAGAAGAAGAAGAAAAACAGAAGACATTTAACAATAAAAAAAAAAAACACCAAACATAAATATAATTGGTCTTGGTGCCAGTACTGCAGCAAAAGCATTTGAAGGTAATTCCACATATTTTGTTCTTTCTTATCTTTCTGACACTGCGTGTAAAAGAGCTTTTTCAAATCCTAAAATGTCTAGAGTATTTCACAAGCTGTCAAATCCCAATAAGCTACTCGATACTGAAAAAAATATCGCTTGAGAAATGAAAAGATGAGTATGGTGAATTGCTAGCTCTACAATGTCAAATCAGGCTGCAATTTGGAAAAATGTAGCCATAATTTGGAAAAACATAGGCCTAGATTTGGGACTTGTATATTTTAAATTTGTGAGGTAGCTGTTTTTTACCAAAGCTCTATAAGGCTCGGCGCACACTGCACGATCCGACTGCGATCCGATTTTGGAAAATTTTGTTTTAGCATCTGATATGAACATTCAAACAAATAAAATCTTCATTATCAAAGTTTCGAATAGTCGTATGAACAATAAAATCGAAATTCTGGGCTATTCCGAGCCTCCTTGTAGGAATAAAAGCAAATTCAATTCCAAATCGTAGTGACGTCATAGTAATTTAGCGATGGGCTAAGATTTGAAGCCGATTTGGTCTTTACTCCGACCATAAGGCTTGCAGTTAACCAAAATTTCGATTTTAGTATTCCTATCATTATTCCAAACTTCAAATAAGACAATTTTACTTGTTTAAACTTCCATATTTAAAGCAAAATGTCATTTGTTCGAAAATCGGATCACAGTCTGATGGTACAGTGTGCGCAGGGCCTAAGACTTCAAGAAAGTCAATCATAAAACATAGCACTATGTTCTCTGAACTACGACCAAATTTACAAAAACTGGAAGACAATTCATTATAACAGCACACCCAAAGTCTACATAAAAACAATGACAGTGAGATGGTGCACGCAATTCACAAGAAGACATCAACTTCATTTTCATCTCACATCAAAGTTAATATACAGTTTTCATACACACCCAAAGCCAAAATAGTTGTTACAATAATTGGCTTATGTCGGTTTATACAGTAACTTTTCCGATGTTTATTCAAGGTGTTTTAAATGCGGCCACTAAAAACAGGAGATAAACTAGATGAATCCTCGACCGCGCGCTGTCGAAACTTATGTCTCCGCCATTGCAAGATCGGAAATATATGGCACATTCATGTTCATTTTTTTATTTTCATGTATACAATAACATCTTTGACCTTGACCTTGGACCTTGTGAACCCCAAATCAAACGAGACCATTATGAGACCTTCCATATATGCATACATGAACCAAGCCTGAAGTTGAACTGTCACAGAGTTGTTAAGTTATAGCAACAACCAGCAATTTTCATGTATATAATGACCTCTATGACCTTTGACCTTTAACCTTGAGACCCAAAAATCTAATCAGATATTTGTCCTTCCCAAATGCATACATGTGCCAAGTTTGAAGCTGCTCCGTCAAATGGTTGTCAAGTTTATCGCGAGAACGGACCATTTCTGTGTACAAAATGACCTCTAGGACCTTTGACCTTGAAACCCCAAAATCTCATCAGATCATTGTTCCTCTCATATGCACACATCAGCCAAGTTTGAAGTTGATCCGTCAAATGGTTGTTGAGTTATCGCGAGAACGAACCATTTCTATGTACATAATGACCTCTATGACCTTTGACCTTTGACCATGAGACCCTAAAATCTAATTGGATCATTGTCCCTCCCATATGCATACATGAACCAAGTTTGAAGTTGATCCGTCAAATGGTTGTTTAATTATCGCGAGAACGAAAACGGGACGGACGGACAGACAACCCGAAAACATAATGCCTCCAGCAACCCCCTACGGTGGGCGGAGGCATAAAAAACATACTTGAATTCAACTCAAAGTGACAGCTTTTTGGACTTGTTATCTTCTTCTCCTTCAAAAGATAAACAAGATCATACAATTATGTAGTATACAGAGGAATGGAAAGTATGCTAATCACTGCAGAAAAAATCATATGTGTACAGCTAGTATGTGTGTAATACCCTGCAATGTTAAAAGCTTGTTCACATATGACACGACAAATCCCCATGACAAACCAACACGGTTTTTTGTGGAGTAAGTGAATGGGATATGAGGCGGCAAGAAAAACTGCCAAGGCAAGAGGCATATGTTTTGCCTCCCAGCGGCAAAAAGGTCTGGACCAATCAAATTCTTAAAAAGTTAGCGCAAAATATGACGTCATGAGTTTGTCTGCGCAACTTTTGTGAAAAATCTCTTTTATTTGAGCGCTGTCGTGTTAACCCATTCGTGACAGAGGTCCACATTTTGTGGTTTGGCCTAATATCTTTTAATGCAAAGCCCTAAAAATCATACCAAATACATGAGCAGAAGAGCAAAAAATTCTACACAAACTGTGCCCATTTTGGTTGCATCAATATTCATTGTTTGATGCTGAAAATTTTTTAAAGGAAAATAAGCATTAAAATCCTTAAATTGGCAATGTGATAGAAAGTTTAAAATCACTGTTTTCCCCTGCAAATTGGCAACTTTTTGACTAATCATCATAATTTCTGTCAATTTACATTCATTTCTGATAAATGACGTTTTATAAATAAAATGTAGCAATACAATAAAAATGTTGGTGTTGCCAATTTGAAGAATAAAAGCTGATCAAATTAGGCTTTAAATAATTCCTGTCACAAATGGGTTAATGTGCATTCATTACCGTAAGCAGGGATGCCAACCTTGCAAAAAGCATTGCAGTATTCTGAGGGATGAAAAAACAAGTATTTTGGGTGGAATAACCGTATTTTCACCTTTTCTGCAATATACATGTGCAGTAATACAATTTTAGAAAAAAAAAAGTATTTTCCATGGAACTTGCATTAGTTTTGAGAAAAAAACATTATAAAATACTGTAAAAAAGAACAGTTGGCATCTCTGCATAAGTGGCATGGTTTGCTGCGCCATATCTGATTCTGCACCACATTCACGAAGACATATTTCTATCATTTCTGAAAAAAAGTCGTTAAGCAACAACTGAGTTGAGAGGTACTATCTAAAACAAATGAATGAAATAACACCAACAACTTGTACACCACTGTACAAAAGTATAAGCACAAGAGTAAAAAGTACAAGGTAATACATTCTTAAATAAATACCCCTCCAAATGATGTGAAGCAGCACAAAGTTGGACTGGTATTCTGAATTTATTCTTACTTCAATTTCATCTTTTTCATTTGAAGTCGGTGAGATAAAACCCAACTAAAATCATTTCTTGACTTCATTTTCCTCGTGTGTTAACACTGATAAACTGAAAGATAAAATAAAATGTAAAATGAAGTTTCCAAAATACCATTTTTATTTTGACTTTGAAATACAATACCTAAAAGATAAAAACTTTGGAATACCACCTTTTGATCCTATTATTACAGTAACAAGTTTTATGCATAAAAAATGTGGTAGTACTTTCCTTGCTTGCCAGAAATTGGCAAAATAACTCGAGCTTTCTTTTGTACACATAGTGTACATAAAGGAAAAGAAGATTGCATTTGGTCCAACCTTTTCAACTCACGCAAGTTTAAAACTGTACAAAACATTTGCTGTCCATGATCTTATGATCCTAATATATATGATCTTTTTGTTTATATACAGTTCTCTCTCAAGAACGCATCAAAAACTTCAATATCTAACAAAACAAATAACAAAAGCAAGCATAAGACTAAAAAGATGATGTCGTTGTGTGAATCGCTCGCTTAAAACATAAATCCCTAAAAATAAAAATCTGATGAAAGGGTTCGAAAACAGTCAAGGTAAGTATGAGAAGGATGGTTTCCAGATGCGACTTGAGTTCAGCTAGGCTCATTCCAGTCCTTGGAGGGTTGTAGCTCATCATTTCTAAATCTTCTTAACCTGTTCACTACTGAATTCTCAAACTCCCAGAGTTAATACAGGGACCACCCGGTTCCAGTAGCTGGTGGGTTAAGACCACTAGAAAGTGGCAATATTTCTCAAGACACCACCCTTCTTCCTTTATCTTCAATCTTAAAGGGGGTACCCAATGCTGAAACAATGTTAGTTCATTTAAAAGAGCATGATTTTATTAGCAGAAAATCATCTACCTAATTTTTTTTTAAAAGTCGTGTTGCCAAGGAAACCCCCAAATGTGGTAAGATTTCAGGATATTTTTGACCCCTCAGCTATGACCCAGTTTCAACTGGGTACCCACTTTGATGTCAAAATGTCAAAGTGGGTACCTTGTTGTGCAATTCTAGCAAAATGCGCGCAAGGTATAATATATATTGTACAGTCTAGCGCGCAGCACAACTGCAATGCGCGAAGCTGGGTACCCACTTTTACGTCATACCTCATACTCAAATTTTTTGGTCAACTCTTCACTTTTTATGAGAAAATTAGCCAAAATGCATTGATTTCATTTGAAAATCATCGATTTTTCAATGTTATTCTTCTTAGAATTCTATTCTCGATCATATATCAAAAAAAATTTTACCATTGTGTAATCACTTTAAACCTTTCAATTTTTTTTTGGTTTTTTGTTTCATGGTAAAGACCATTATATTGCCTGAACCAAACAATGCACATTAGACTTGAAGCTCAGGTATACAGTTTTGCTAGTAAAAACAAATTCGCAATGAAACTGATGAAGTATAAGTTTCACATTGTCCGCCTTGCATAAAGAGTTACATGCCTGACATCATGTGATATTCCATTTATGAATTTCAGTGTAAATACTTGAAATGAATGCAATGTAAAGGTTACACTCCACCCTCGGCTAGGATTCCTGACCCTGACCACTCCACGTACAATGATCACAGCGCTTCGTACACCAGTCGCGTAAACAGAAAAGTCTCATTGCTTTTGCACGTGTGCAGGCACTGTGTAATTGATGTCACTGACCCAAGATATAAAATATTTTTCGCCTTTCAAATCTGATGAATGGTTATTGAGAGCCTACCGAAACTGTACATAACCTTTAACCAATTCCTGATGCATTACGACCACACTAAATTCACATGATCATGCCCCGAAAGCATTGTCCAATCATACGACACAAAATCTGTTATTTGCCTTGATTTGTGCTCATCACACGATTGAGAGACTCCATGATCAAGACTTATGCCATGTCCAATTTCAGCTAGGCAGTTGAGGAGCTGATAATTAGGAACCTTTTCAGGACTAGTGAAGTGTAAGTGAGGCAAATTCTATCCTAGTTGCTTAAAAGTGTTTTACTTTTATTCATCCATATATGGCAGCTATGGGTTATGAATTGAACTTATGTACAACTCAAAAATTTCCTTATCATTACAATGTTGTGGGCATAAATTTACTGTGCACTCACTGCATCTCCAAAGTACTGATCCGCTAACACATGATAGGAACGAATACAAAGACTATTCACCCTAATGTTATCAAACTCTTTTAGGGAATACTAGCTATACATGTACATTAAATACAACTTACATACTACCTGTACACGAAATCTACTAAAAAGAGGCAATATGGTGGACATATTTCAGTCTGCACGCTTCAAAGTACAGACCCGTTCACATATAGCAGCAATGGTTACGACAAAGACTAACTACATGAACCCTGGATGTTAACAAACCATTTCATGGAAGACACATTACACCTACATCGCTCCATTCCTCAGCTCACTACAGTACAGAGATGAGAGATCAACCTCATAGATCGGGTCACCCTTAGCGTGACCGGAGCTTTCGTGGAAGCCGCAGTCTCCTGAACGGGGCCGATCTGACGAAGGTGAGCCTTGAACCCCTCGGTGTGACGGCTCAACTCCATGAACACCTCCATGTCTTCCAGTAGGGGACCCACCATGCTGCTGCAACCGGTTGTGCTTGTGTAAACTGGGTCCTGCAGAGACGAGGTGGATGGAAGGCCTGCCTTGGAGAAGGTTGGGGAGCCTACCACAGACACAAAGGGTGTGGTTTCACTCACACTTGCATTTACCTGAAGAGTGAGGAGAAATAATCATTGCTGGTTAATAAATCAAATTCGTCGTCTTTTTGCCATATTCAAGATCCAAAAGAAAAGTAACAAAGTTACATTGATAGCTTAATGAACTATTCAGTATCAAGCACTATTCATCAACACCTACCATTATACAAAGCACTACAATAAGAAAGAGCCATAGCTTGACAACAATGCATAAAGATCCCTTACTCGGAGCATGATACCAAGACTACAAAGCCTTCTTATTCTGTTGTTGATACATGTAATTGAACATTAAAGGAGAATGCAACCCAGGCATCAGTGTGCTTAGTGAATAAAGATGACCAAGAAGAGTAAACAGTGAAAGTTTGAGCAAAATTGGACAATCTGTTCAAGAATTATGAATTGTAAAAGTTTCAGTAAATCCCTATTATGGGGATCTTTGAATTGGCAACTTTGCAAGCATCTGCGATGTCATCGTGGACAACCCTCAATTCATTTTGTACATAATGTTTTAAAAAAAATTGATTCCTATGAAATCTCAGGTCAGGAATCAACCTAAAGGTGCTTTCACACATGATGCCACAGTGTGGCAACACACTGTGGTGCCACACTATTTTGTCTTCACACATGATGGGACTTTATGTCACCACATAAGCTAATGAACGCATCAACTCTCAATAAGAGAACATATTGTCAAAACTTGCACAAGCAATCTCATGGCAACAATTTTTGCGCTAATTTTTTAGAAATTTGATTGGTGCGCATTTTTTTTGTGTATCTAGGCAGCAAACAAAAGTGTGTCCTGCTTTGGCGACATCGTTTTGTTGCCCTATACCCTACAGGCTTGTACACAAAAAAGTGTGGTGACAACGTGTTACCACACTGTCGCATCATGTGTGAAAGCACCTTAATTCTACCCGAAATGCTTGCAGAATTGATATAGCCATGTCAGAAAAAAATTCAAAAGAATTTTTATTAGTCTTGAAAATAAAGAAAATGATAAATTCTGTGTACAAAATGAATGGAGAGTTGTCCATGATAACATCACAGATGCTGGCAAAGTTGCCAATTCAAGGATCGCCATAATAAGGATTTACTTAAGCTTTCAAAGTTCATAACTCTTGAACAGATTGCCTGATTTTCCTCAAACTTTCACTGTTTACTCTTCTTGTTCTTCTTCATTCACTAGAAGCACACCGATGTCTGGGTTGCATTCTCCTTTAAAGGTACCTGTGTACTTATGAATATTCATTTTGTTAGCCTCTACCTCTAACTTAGCCAAATGCCCTGCTTACAGAAGATAATGAAAATTATTTTGCCTGTCTTCAAAGGGAGGCTAAGCCATATTTGATATATCATCTAACACATTTTCCATTTTGAAGTTTATAAATATGTCTGTGGTTTTACCCCGTTCAGTTGGAGGTTGTTCACGAGTCTCTTCTGTCTTTTGATGACATCGACTTCAGCCTTCACTCGATGAAGGTCACGTGACCGGACATAGCTCTGAAGCATGGCCATGACAATACAGGCAAATGCCTCGCATTCCTCCTCTGTCACATAGCCTGAGGTGTCCGTGGAAGGCGGGCCGAGGAGCTGGCGATACTTGCTGGGGTGGGGCTGGGGAGAATTCTCCTCTGAAGGGTGCATTGGGAAGGTTAAAAAGAAAACATAAGTTCTGGGCCCTGTTTCATAAAACTTGTTATCAATAACAAGTTGCAATAACGATTATAAGCTACTGAAGTCCTTGCATCTGATTGGCTGAGAGCAAATTTGTCATAGAAATGTGGCAGTGATAACAAGTTTTATGAAACAGAGCCCAGGTACTAAATATGCAATCAAAATCCTAAGTCGGTTTACATAATGTAATGAATAGAAAAAGAAATTATTCTTTTTGGAGTGTTTAAATGTCTTTTGAAAATTGGAATGTTGATGAACATGACATTTTAGAGAGAAAAGTAGTAAATGCAAGATACATCTTTAGGGAAAAGCACAATATTTACATGCATGGTTTGTAATTATCTGTCAACATCTAAGAAATACTTCATAAATTATTCATAAAAGAACCTTTACAAACAGAAGTAATAAACTGACACTTTTTAAGTAGCAAAACTTTTACCACTTCTCTCAAAGAACTATTATCTAATGCCTCACACTCTCTTTTGATTTGACTGCTCCTTACCTACCTTCAAAAGAACTAGATGTTAAACAAAAAGAAATTATGACCATTAAGCTACATTCACTGCATCTTTCTAATCGTTAACCTCCTGCAGAACTCAATAGACAAAAGTTGTTATTAAATACATCATAAAGTGTGATTGTACTAGAAATAGTAATTGTTTCTCTGGTATGGGTGTGAATCTTACTATTTTCATTTTCCTTCTCGTCAACAGCAGGCAATCTGTTGACCTCTGACCTCTGACCTAGCATGGCCTCCTTCATATCCTCTGTCTCGGCCAGGTCAACTGGAGTAAACCCGTCCTTGTTCTTAACTGTCAGAAGGCTCCTTCCTAATAACATTAAAAAAAAGATACATTAAAAAAAAAAAAACTCTGTAAGCACTGTGCTCAGCACGCCCCCTATTTTTGTTAGGAAAATGAGAAGAGGAAGTATCAGTGAAGGTGATTGCTAGAACTAGGAGAAATCACTTAACTGTGATATCTATGCAGTAATGAGGAAAGTAACCCACTTCCCATGGCTTTCAATTACATAAATGAATGCAGAGTATACCATCGGGATCCTGCAAGCCCAGCTTAAGAAAAATTTACAGTCTCTGTAATAGTTTTAAAGGGAAAATTACTTTCAAAAGATGTACCAAAGGAAATTGTTACATAATTGTAGAATCTTCTGGAAGGATTTCATTTACAGGTTTATTTGTGCACTGTTAGTAATTTCTAGGTCAATCGGATTATTCATGGATGAAAATCGGCACGCACGTGGCCCGCTACATAATCTCCAAAATCTTACTGTTAATTCCCCCCCCCCCAATTCTGTTTAATTAATTATGCTAATTTATGCAAGAAATTGGATTTTTCTTTTTTTTTTTGTTGTTCTAAATCACTCAATAAAGCCTCCAAATGTTCTATTTTGGTCTAGATACTCTTTGTAGTATTCTTAGCAAATGTACTTTTAAAAAAATTCAGTATCAAAATCAATTTCTTACATATTTCATTGTTTTAAAAAATTTCTTATGCATTTCTCTGTTTTTCGACCTTTTAATTTTGATTGTTTTTTCGATGAAATGTGTCAGTGACACTGCTGCAATCATAAATAGCATAAGATTAATAGATTTTAATCTGTAAAAGCAAAAATAATCATAATTTATAAATTTTAGCTAAAAACACAATTTGTGTTTTATGTTTTTATTTGAGTAATTTTGGTCCGATATGAAAGTACAAAATTATGCGTAGCTTTCGAACCGCATGCCTGGAATTTGGTCTCAAAAGATGCGCAAAATGTGAAGGAAAAAAGTCCTAAAATTTCAGCACGAGATCTTTTTGCGTCAAAAAATGTCAGGCGATGGTTTAGCCCCCCCCCCCTGCTATTCAGGGTTAACAGCATGGATTTCACAGAGTAAAAGGTATGACCAACTCACCTCCAACCTCTACTAGCAGCTTAACTACCTCAATCTGATTATTATTGACAGCGTCATGAAGGGGTGTGGTCCCACACTCAGATGGAGCTGCTAACAAGTCTAATGGCTGCGAGAGCCCGTTCTCTGTACCTGGCAATGAAGATTTCACATGAAACAGTCAAAAGAATGAGCAATCATACAGTTGATGATTGAATTTCACAAGTTCTAAGGAAATTCCTAGTGTAACACAAACATAGAAATTCATCATTAATAGGTTTTTTTTTCGACCGGCTATCAGGCCTTCAAGGTGATATGATGCAAAATCACTTGAAGCACAATAAGACCTATGAAAACCGCAAAAACAAGTAGTGAAATAACTGATTTTCGTTAAGTGTGAATTAATACTTATCCCCCTAAAAAATCAAACCATAGATAATTACATCAAGTTTCATAATGTATTTTGCACTAATGTTTCACAAACTTAAGAAATAGTACAAAACATATGAAAAGAAACATAATCCTTTTGAATAAACTACTTAATACTGGTAATTGTTTAATAGACACTTTTAAAATTATCCCCTTATTTCAGGACATGCTTTTCACTATTTAGCAAGAGCATAATACTTTCAAACTTCATAAATTCATTATGGTTTTACGTTTGGACTCACTTATAATCTTTCTCCTTCCATGTGCCAACTTCAGAAGCTCTTTCACACAAGCAACATGTCCATGATTACAGGCTTCATGAAGAGCAGTCCATCCTACATTGTCCCGCGCATTGATATCTATGTTGGGTTCCTTCAATAACTCCTTAACTTTGGTTACGTTGTTCCTGATGCAAGCCACATGGAGTGGCGTTTCTCCTGGAATTGAAGCATAGCAAGTGAAAGAAATGATTGATAATTCATTAAATATCAGCTAGCATGAATTTACAATGGACTGGATGAGGCTAACCCTCCACTTAATGACATAATTTTGATTATCTGCATCTCATTAATATGTATCAAAAGAAAACTGCAAGAAGCAGTTGTAATGCATGGTGGCCAAGTTTATTTTCTCTTCTCAAACTTGGCCCATCCTCCATCTTTGTCGGCAGTATACAATTAATATTACTATTACTATACGTTGATAGTCGATGGCCTATGCTGCACTGAGAGCGGTGGAAGGCTTAAGTAAGCAAGTAAGCCCCCAGTTATTATTTTTTTTTACCATACTATGACAATGAGAGGTGCACTAACGCATCAATACTAGCTCATGCTCAAATTAAGTGTTTTGTCAAAAGGTTGCGCAAACTTGTGACGTCATATTTTGTGTTTATTTTAAAAGAATTTAATTGGTCTACACCATTTTGCCTCCTCACATACCATTCACTTACGCATAAAAAAAATCCTGCAGGTGTTTGCCACCAACACCCTTAAGTCAAGTAGTTTTCAAATCAAAGCTAAGACAGAATAAAACAGATTTGAAGAAGATTTGAACGAAATTGGACACGGAATAAAGAAAGTTATGCCTATATGAAATTGTCTAATTTTTTGTACAATACCATAGCTATTGGTGATATAATTTGTGAACAACTCTCAATATATGTTGTGTACACAGAATTTCACATCTTATTATCTTGAAGAACACGTCGTTTTCATTGTCCTTATCCCAAGAACGTTGCGGAGAAAACACTCCTATATTATTTATCTTGAGTTTCGCTTAAGAAAATGTGCAAATCTTAAGCAAAATGAAAATTTTTGATAATGTGTGAACAAAACATATTGACACTTGTCCACAAAATGATGTCATCAATAGCTATGGTAGTGTCAAAAAATGTCATACAGAAAATTTCATACAGCCATAACTTTCTTTATTCTGTGTCAGATTTCGTTCTGATTTTCACCGTCTTAGCTTTGATTTAAAAAGTACTTGACTTGAGGGTGATGGTTTCCTTTATAATTTCTACTTTATGTTGAGAAAAAAAAAAAAAAAAGAAGGAAAAGGAGAAAACAGGAGAATTTTCAACAGCTTTTGAGATTTATACATAAGAGAAACCACGCCTCATACCTCTAGGGTTCCTGCGGTTGACATTACTCTTCCTAGGTGATGGTTTTGGAGAAGCACCATTTTTACATACTGGCTGCTGATTGCTGTTGGAGAAGAGTATAAATAGCATTTTGGCCTTTTCATTGAATCATATGTTATCAATGAAAAGAATATCAAAGACTTGTCAGTCTGACATCAAAACTTGGCTTCAATAAATACCTTTGATTGATATTAGTCAAAAAGAGTTAAACTTCATTGCAAAAGAAGGGCACTGACTCAAATTTGTGTCCAAATTCTTAACTCCTTCAATTTGATTGCTCAAATAACAATTTCAACATCAACAATTCAGAATGTACAAAACGAAATGCATGGTGTATAAGTTATCAAAGAAAATTCAAAACTTTTTTCATCTGCTTTTCTTAATGTATGGCAGAGTGACCTAACTTCGCGCAGGTCCATACCTAATAGTCTTGAGAGGTGTGCTTTTACACTCTTCGGCATCCTCTTTCTTGACAGGACCAGCAGTAGGTGGGACTAAGTAGAAGTAATATGAAACCTGTACAGGAAGTAAAAACAGGACAAAACAAAACTCCAATTGAATTCATCTATCCTCCAAAAAGATAGATATCTTGTTACTTTTAATTCTTGAACTATGTCTCATTTCATCAAAATTCAATAATATGTAATGCACGGCACTGACATTCTCATAAAAAGCTACTGTAATATTTTAAATTCCAACTGTACATGGGAAGTAAATCTTGAATACAATTTCTGGTGGTGGCTATTAAATTAGAAACAAGAATTTTTCCTTCATGAAATAAAAAATAGCTTCAAGGCTCTGAAGTCAGTTCTGATGACTATCGCACAGAACAAAGCATTTAACCTCAAAATTTGGTTCTTGAATATTCACTTAGAATAGCTAGTAGCAGCAAAGAAGGGTTTGGTTTTGCCATTCTTTTAGTATATGGAGTTAAGAGGTGTAATGTTTAGAAACACCTAATCACGTTACAAACATGACTGCGATAACCAATCTCTTATGAAATACATTTTTAAAATGACAAATTGAATTTCTGCCAATGAGCAATTCCACAGGTTGATCCAAAGTAGTGTAAAGTGAGTAACCAACTTCTGAAGTTTATGCTGCATTTACTGCTCTAATATATACAAGTATGTGCAGTGTTGTGAATATAACTCATTTACCTTTAAACACCTGTAGTCAGAGATTAGGAGATTAAGAGGTAACTCAATGTCTCTCCAAATGTTATGTGAGTAACCATGGAATTGCTCAAATGACCTTACAAAATTAGTTGGTGAAGATGGCATCACTTTTGACAGCTCAAATCTTTCCAAAAATATCTTACAACACGAGTTGAAGGTGACTTTCAACGTGACTTACTATCTTTCTCAATGTCAGCGGCTGGTGAGCCCAGAATATACGGTCTCCTCCCAGGAGTTGATCATCATAGTTGTGCAGAAGGCACTCGGCTACACCCATACACAACCAGCTTGGTTTTAGCATGGACAGGAACATTTCCTGACAGGGTCTACTTGATAAGATTCCCTCTGAAAAAAAAAGATACAGATATTTCATACTTCTAGATCTCCCGAGGGACCGAGATATTCCTTGACACCCCCCGCCTCCCTCCACCTAAACCGAGGGGTTAATCATCATAGTTGTGCAGAAGGCACTCAGCCACACCCATAAACAACCAGCTTGGTTTGAGCTTGGTTTGGTTTGAACATTTCCCGACATGGTCTGCTTGATAAGATTACCTCTAGAAAAAAAAAAGATATTCCATTGTTACAGATCTCCTGAGGTACCAATATATTCCTTTGCCCATAACCATCTTGGCTCGAGCATGGGCAAGAACATCTCCTGGGGAGCATTCCATGAAGTGTCTTGTCAGCGATTTTTACTGACAACCGTTATAAGCTACTGAAATCCTTGCATCTGATTGACTGAGAGTAAATTTGTTAGTAAAAATCACTGACAAGACACTTCATGAAATGCTCCCCTCACCTGCTCTGGAGTTTAAGATACCCTCTGTCAAAGAAACTGAAGTATTTCATTGTTATTCAGTCACTTATGAAAGGATCAAAAGATATGGCAATATATCCCTCATAACAGCCTGAAGGAGATAACAATCATAATTATAATAAGGATGGTAATAGTGAGTTCTTGTATAGACCAATTTCACCTCCGGTTTATGTATTTGGCCCTCTATCGGCGATGCCATTGCTGCGGTGGGCAAGCGCGCTGACCGCGATTGGCTCTGTGTACAAAATGAATGTAAGATAATGAGATATGCCCTAATATTGCTCCATTTACTTTATTCTAGATCAATAAAATAAAGCATGGATACATGGGTAGGTGAGGTAAAACAATGGCCATATCTGACAGATGAAGGTATGATGTATTTTTGTACTTTCGATAGTTTTTCAACTTAGTTTTGTCAGTATCAGTTCGATTGCAGCATAGAAGCCGTAGTAAACGGGAGACCTCAATCTTACCCTGTTTACAAAGTCATGTTTTCACTCATTAAATTTTACGCCAAAGTACAAAATGATAATGTTTCTTGACTTCAAAGTCCTTTCTGTTGATATTTTTACCCACTGGCGACGGATTCCTTCGCATTGCTTACGGAAACCTGTGTAGGGAGTACGGCTTCTCACACAAACAGACTTCATGAGTCAAAAGCGAGTGAATTTCGCACTCAGTTAGCTTCCAATTTTCAAACTTTCTTCAATTCTTGTGGCATTCGAGCATCGCACAGCTGCGACTTGAACTTCACTGACAATTTCTCATTGCAAATATTAAAAGAAATCTGCATATATTGGTCAAAATAGACAAAAAAATCGAACGAATGTACATAACGCGCTATTGACTTGTGCACTATAGAAGTTGGAGCACCCACCGCAGTATGTCGAACTGTGTCGAACAGCCTGCTGCCCTCTTGCGTTGTGAAATTGGTCTATAGCACTCACGCCTGGCAGATTCGGTGCTCCTGGCACTCCATTGTTGACACCCCGGCTTTTAGCATGGCTGCTATTACAGCACTCTAGCATTTCTAGCAATTTCTTACTGCCGGGTGGAGGGGGGAGATGAGGAATGAAGGAAAAAAATGAAACAAAAAGTGGTCACCTTGCTTTGCCCTGCAGGCAAGCTTCTCAGCGAACTCTCTTCTTCCTTTCTCTTGGTTCTTGTTGCCTGGCATCTCTCCTAATGCTACATGGATCTCTGCAGCTATAAACATCAGGGTTGACAGTAAGCCGGTCACTGGAACCTGGGGTATTAAGAATGGTATAGAAACAGAGACAGGATCTAGGTATTCAAATGTCTAACTCCCCCTACTACATATAGCCTAGATCAACCAATATTAGCTTACGATATTGTTATCGCAGATTGCATGTTGGGACATTTTATTCCAGTCTAACTGCACCATCATAGCACTCTTTAAATCATTGCCTAGTTTTTTTTTGGTGCATTATTGTTTCTTAACTACCATCAAATCTGCAATTTTTGATAATTCTTCAGCAGAAGAAATGAATTTAAATTATGTAAACACAATTATTCACTAGATTAAGGAAAAGAAATCACTTTTACGAGGTTGTAAGCACCTTCCAAAACTTTACTTTATTCACCAAGGTGAAAAAACAATAGATATTAGTATTCCACAGGGTAAAAAATACCAGGGGGCGACAGGCGATTTTGCCCTCGATGGAGCTCAAATAGCTCCCTAAAATCATTAAAACCCAATTCTTTGGGGCCGCCACTTTCTTCAGAGTTGTCCTTGCCTCAGCTCTGAAAATAAGCAATAAATTCACGAATCATGATCTAGGAGCAGCAGAATTAACATTTCTTGAAACAACACACACATCAACGCATCATACTGATACTCAATTACGCATACTCTCAAGGAGAAAAGTGGAATATCGGCAATCAAAATTCAAATTAGCTCCCTGGGCCTAGAAATAGCTCCTGCAAAGTTGTCCAGGGTAGCTATTTTTTTGTTCAGAGAATAGCTCTCATGGGAAAAAATATTTTTTACCATGGTATTCCACCATGAAAATGCAACTTTCAGATGTCACTGGACATACATCTATATTCTACCTGTCTTACCCATTAATCACACACAAAAAATTTACTTCAAACACTGCATAGTAAGGCCCCTTATTTACAATGGCCATTTTCTTTTTTTCTAGAGTGCCCTCTCTAGATAGGTCTCTCTGCATGTCCTTCTAAACTTACCCAGTCCTCACAATTGGCTGCCATCTTGACTGCTTGGATAAAGAGAATCATGAGCCTCTGGACGTTGATAGGGACTTTCCTGGAGGCCTTTTCCATACTGGATGGCCACAGGACCTGGGCTAGGATGCACTGGGATGGGCCATTCTGTCTCTCTGCACCTTCACTGGTCCTGTGACAATTTGCATAGGGAAATGGAAAGACGAAATGTATTTAGGAAGAACTGTGAGATAACAAGCTCAAGGAGGAGGAGGGAATTCTAAGACAACATCCCTCCGCTATACATTTGTAACTCCTACTGCCTCCATCAACTAAACATAACAGACAAGAAAAACTATACCCCTTGACATCGCCTACTCAAAAGCCCACAAACTTCTAGACAACAACCTCCCAGTCAAATCACCACTAGCTAGCTGTTTAGCAGAGATGCCAGCCTTTTTTTAAAAGCAAGATTTGCACTAGCTTTATGTCTGAAAAGAAGTATTATGAGTAGGAGAAAAGTATATCCTACTTTACAGCCATAAAACTGTACAGTAAATCAAGTTCAAGAAAAATAGCATTTTGCTTGAAACCCACAGTATATTCCCTACAAAACAGTACAAAATACTACAAAAAGGGAATAGTTGGCATTATCGGTTCAGGGTAGTTAAGGTAAGGGGGGGGGGGGGTGGTTACCCAGGGAGTTGGGGTGTAAACTGGGCTAGATTAAGTTGTTTTGATACTGGAGGAAGGTTCTTCTATGTTGAGAGAGGCATTTACATCTAACTCTCCACTGCAAAACATATATACATGTAAGTCAAACACGCCCCGACAGTCAATCGGAAATAGTTGCATTCTAAGGCAAAATTTTCACGGGCTTGTGAACGATTTGCCAAGGATGCAAATTCAAAATAAGTCCAACATTTGCATTTTAGACTCAAAAATCTCTGCAAACATGCTCGGGATGCTGGAAATGTTTAAAGAAATTTCAAACTTCTTTTGAATTACTGTCAACTAAAGAGAAACAACTGCAAAAGCTTCTGAACCCCTGGGCAAGTTTAGCGAACTTTTGGAGCATAAAATGCGTATCTTGAACTTTTTGACATTTTGTTGACATTTGCATCCTTCGTTTGCATGCCTGTGAAAACTATGCACAGAGCAACCATGCATTCACATTCTAGAGCAGCTTGTGAACATACCTCCTGGCTGAGGCCATGAAATCCTCTTCAAACAGTGAAACGAGAAAGTGGAGCAGCATCTCGCCTGTTTCCATGGCAACCTTGACAGCCTCTTCATCTTCATGTTCCTTGACATCCTGGATGACATGCTGACCGTCCAATGCTCTCCTGATTAAGAAGAAAGAGAGAAAGAGAGTGTAACAGAAAAAGAGATTGAAGAAAATTATGACCAATTATCTGCCAACACCACACGAACAAGCTGCTATTACAGATTCCTTATGACCTATGACCTTTGATCTCTACAACCTCTAAAATCTCTAAAAGTTCTTTTTATGCTTTCACATATTTGAGCTAAATGTGGATAAAATCTATTCGATGGTTCTCAAGTTACTGCAACAGCAAAAGGTGGGACAGAACATTGAATGGACAGATGAACAACCCCAAAATATCCTTAGTGGAGCCATAAAAATTCCTCTCATAGACCCCAAATATAGAAGATCTTTAATCTTGTCCACAGCAGCCAAACAGCTTAAAAACAACAACAAAAAAGTTAAAAGCAAAGAACAGCACATTTTTTCACCTACATAAAAAAAAAAAAAACCCAAGAAACAAGACCTCGTTTCTATCCTTTCCTTTTGTGGGGGGGGGGGGGGGGAATAGGTGGTAGGCTCTCTGGCCATCTATTGCAAACCGGTGTAACTCATATTGACACTGGTTTAAATATCTTCATGACTTCAGGCCCTACAGAAACAATCCTTTCCATCTTACCTGATGACCGCATCCACAAAGTTCCAGTGTTCATTGTGGTACGTTACTTTGAATATCTCGGGGGGGGGGGGGGGGGGGGGGGAATAGGTGGTAGGCTCTCTGGCTATCTATTGCAAACTGGTGTAAACTCAGATTGACACCGGTTTAAATATCTTCATGACTTCAGGCCCTACAGAAACAATCCTTTCCATCTTACCTGATGACCGCATCCACAAAGTTCCAGTGTTCATTGTGGTATGTTACTTTGAATATCTCAGGGGGCGGGACCATGGAATCCAGATAGAGCCTGCGTAATGATGCGTAGCAGGCTGGACTGTGCAGACACAGGACCTGCTTCAAGATGTGCACTGCTGTACGGCACTCTGTCAAGCTGGGGCTCTGTTGATAATGGATCAAGCAAATGCAAAGAATTACTTATCTCCAATACAAGTAAAATGTCTTTAACATTTCCAGATAATAAAAGCCTCTTCAGTGAAATGAAAGCTTGCATTATCGGGGCAATTTTACTTTCCATACGAGCATTAGGATTCTTGATAACGAAGAATTTGCATCTTTAAAATCTAATATTGCAGTTTCTTTGAAAAGTGTTGTAACAAACACAAAACCACATTTTTAGTAGCGTTTGCACCCATGCCTTCGTGAAGTATTAACATACACAACCAATGATGTTAACTCATCATAATTAAAAAGTTTTATGACAATTAAACAGAGCTTGACATTAACACTTGCTGGGAGGCAAAGAGGGCCTGTGGTCAGTAATATTTTGAAAATCGTAACATGGGTTTTACACATACCCTACATTTGGAATCTACAAATATCAATATTTCAGACCCCCCCCCCCCAAAAAAAAAAAGAGAAATAATTAGTGGCCTGAATAACATATCAAAAATACTTTTTCGATTACCACCAAGACCCGTACTCTACTGTGTTTTCTGGAGACAAGACTTACACCAAGGATGTGTTGCATAATGCTGTAGAGTATATGGGGAGGAGGATAGTAATGGGTGGAGATTGACGATCCTATACATGACAGAGCATCCAACCAACTGCATTCCTCAATATTGGCTTCTACGGTGTTACGGACGTTGGCCGGGAACGGCCTTGAAGGACAGTCATCGCTAGCACACTGGATATAAGTAAAAGTACGGAGGTTTGTAGTATATCATCAACATGTGGAACATAGCTGCTAGGAAGTGTAAGATTTTTCTACCAGTATATTTTCATGGCTGAAGAACAAACTGCCCAGAATAATCATGAATGAAAGTTCAAAAGACAGAAGCATAGCAAAAGCACGAGTGGGAGAGTGGGAGGAGTATTAAAGAGAAAAAAAAATAGGAGAGACAGAGAAAGACAAAGCTTGAAACATGACACATGCTGCTGCTACAATTGCTCTGTATCAATTTTACACGCTAACCGAATACTGTAGTTTAACCCGGGACCAAACGTTACACATAACTCTAACCCTAACCCTAACCCTAAGCTTGACCTAAAACTTGGGCTGAGTCATCCAGGTTATTTTTCTGACTGGTGCCTGCCCGTGTTTTTCCGGTCGGAGACCGGTGCACAGATGAAATAAAGAAATACATAGGAAAATTACAGTGTCAAAAGACTTTGAAATTTAACTGGTTTAAAAACTAATTTTCTTTATTTCTTTTTCCCAATCTCCTATATTGCCAATCTCCTGAATTCAGGAAACTGGCGATATAGCGCCATCTTGTGGTGAATAAGCATACATATGGTTTACAACATGGCGGCCTCCAGACCGAACGACATTGCAGACACCGATAAATTCAAGCAAAAAATCCTGCACGCTTATCTTACTTCCACAGTTCCATTACATTGAAATAAGGTTTGAAACATAATACTGTGTGAAAGCTATAATAGAAATGAATAAATTCTTATCTTATGCATTTGATCGGTGCACGGGTGTGTACAGTAGTGAACTAGTGACTGGCAGCAGTATTTGGGCACCGGTGGACCGACTGAACCGACTCATGCCTACCTCAAACTCTATTATAACCTTGACCCTAGCGATGTATCTTTGATGAAATAAAGCCTGCAGTGTCAGAGCATATGCCTGGGGAGCATTTCATGAAGTGTTTTGTCAGTGATTTTTACTGATAACTGTTACAAGCTACTGAAATCCTTGCATCTGATTGGCTAAGAGCAAATTTGTGAAAAATTTGTGAAAGATCACTGACAAGATGCTTCATGAAATGCTCCCCAGGTCACTGCATTTATCACCTACCTGGAATGTTTTCTTAGGTCTTGGTATCAACATGGTGTATGGTATCAGAGGAAGATGCTGAGATGATAACTAATTAAAGAGAAAAAAAAAACCAAACGAATAAACAAAACAAACAACCAAACAACAATTAATCAAATGACAATGCCAGACAGTGAAAACTAGCAATGGCACACATAAAATTCAACAGAGGTTAAACTTAAATCATTTGAATTGTATGCCTTTTCTTCATGATGGAAAAAAAGAAGATATCTTTGTTCAGCAATCAGCATGATAAAAGTTGGTATCCTAAATATAATCTGTTTGAAAATAAGCAATGAAATCCTTAAATTGGCAATAAAAAGATAGCACACTACAAGAAACTAATTTTCAACACAGATCCTTGTCAGACACTTTATATCTAATACATGTAAAGTGAAAGAAAAAAATGTAATTCTCGCATTTCGCAATCCTTGCACCCTCATTCGGCTCTGTTGTGAAAGGTCACTTTAGCATGTTAATTCTGAGAGATGTATCAACAGCAGTACCATCAAAACCTTGCACTAATCGCCTTTTCCAAATTATTCTAAGTGATTGTAGACTTCAAACACTTCCTATTTTCCCTGGGCTCTTGTTGCTAGTTCTACTAACTCATCCTTCTTCTTCCCTGCACTTGGGATCCCTCGGTCAATTAAATATTTCTTCAATGGGTCAACTCTTACTTGCGCCGTCTGCCATCTTGGCAATAGTTGTCGACCCGCGAGTGGAAAATAGGCCTCTAATGGTACGGACGTCAGTGACGCATGCATTGTGAAGTGTGAGAATTGTAACTAAAGCCAAATAACCTATCCCTATGTAAATCATGTGTCTATCTAGTATTAAAGAGACAGATAAAAGAAAAGAAAAAGTTTGTTGGTACCCTTCTCTTCTTCAATATCTGCAGTGCTTCCCTCAGCTGATTGGGTGAAAAGTGTAGCTTCCTCTTTACACCCCTCCCTGGATCATTAGAGGAACCCTCCTCGGCAACGCTTATCGTTGATCCAGGTGTATCTCTTTCTCTGTCTGGAGGCTTGGTTTGTTTCCCAAGAGATCTGGTCTGTGGGGATGGCTTCAGGAAAGTATCTATTCTTGGTGTTCCTTGGGCTGAAAGAAAAGGGTATTTGAATAACCAGATACCAGAAGTCTTTAAAAGCATGAGCATTTAAAGTTTCATTGCTTTTGATATTCAGCGGAACCATTAACAGATAAATTTTTCTTCATTTCCATGTATAACGATTTCCCAGTAAATCTATGTACGACATTCTCTACAGATAGTATTTTAAAGATTACAGTGTACCAATTACCTGGAAAAATATTTGTATATCAGTATGTAAGAAAAAAGCCCACCAAAAACTTAACCATGCATTGTAGGGGTTCCAGGTTGAAGAAAATGAAGGATAACAAAAGACCATAATGGGTGAAATAAGTGCCCTACATCAAGCCCGCGCAGGCACGTACACCAACTAGTCTACTTATCAGTCTCTTTTACCCCAATTTAGAGTATATTTGCATTTGCAATATTCTTTTACAGAGGTAATATTTAGAGATCATGGCTGCATTTCTCGAAACTGTCACAAGTCTATTTAAGTTCATGGACATTCCACTGAAATGTGTGTTGATTCTACAACACACGTTTCAATGGGATCTCCAAGAAGTTAGACTTATGACGGTTTTGAGAAACGGCCCCCCATATTACTAATACAGCATGGTGATATGGAATCCTTGTACACTTTATCAAAAGTGAGAGCCAAAAACAAAAACCAAAATAAAAAATGGGGATAAAAATATAAATATGTTCATGAAGTCGAAGAGAAAAAGCAAACTTCTTTTCTGTACCTTATCAAACTATATGTTCAATTGTTCATAACAAATTATCAGAGTATTAACTTAAGTTTGATAAATATAATGCTGCAAATGAATCAAGTTACAAATGAACTGCAGCAATTCCATTTGATTTTATGGTAGTGCTACTGCAACAGTAATCATATACTGTAAATGCAGAAATATTCGTGGTACATTAATTTTCGCGGATTTCGGCAAGTGCAATTCTAGAACTCAAAAATATTAGCATTATTTCATATGCACTGAAATATCAAATCAATTCTTGCACATTTGCAAGAGAGTGATTGTGCAGCTCGAATCTAAGAACCTGCGAATATGTTCTCGGCTCGCTCAGCGCGAAAATTTGATCGCATAAAAATAACGGCGTTTAGAGTGAATGGTTAAATACCATGATCTTTCTTGGAACTGACACTGGACACAACTACATTCCTCTGTCTGATGGCTTGCGTTGGAGTCATCAAAGCATTGAATACACGATACTCTGCCATGTTGGGTTGCTCCTGTAATAAGAAGGGCATACACTTGTTACCTATTCTTCGACAAAAGAAAGCAAGAGTTATTGATATTTTTATATTTTCATATTTTACCTAGTGTGCACTTCTTCCGGGCCAAATGTTATGTATGACCACTCATCCTGCTAAGTGATATGTTAAGCAAGTCATCATGGTATTGCATTGATGTCAGTGTAAATGACAGATACATCTTGCTTTTTTACAGGAAATGTCACTTTCATTATTTGCTTCCTTTTTTCACCAGATCATAAGCAATTCACAGAGAGGGGGGGGGGCAGGGCAGGGGGTGTTGAGGATGAGGACAACTCGAAATTTCTTTTGTTTTACACAAATGGTTTTTGACCTGGGGGCGTACTCTGGAAGCAAAATTAGCGCTCAATTAGAAAATTGTTGAAAATTGACATTCTGAAAGCTAACATAGGTCACTAAGCGAAAAGAAACACAAACATAAACAAGAAATGTAAAGAACCCAAAAGGCATATTGTGGTCTGTATTGTTCGCTTTCCGGACACATCCTGTTCGCACCACTCTATTTTGCTGAGCTCTTTTGGAGACTTACCTGAAACAGATGCTCTGCAATGAATTCTGGGAGCAAACAAGGGACACCCCGTGTCTCAAGACACTGGACATCGTTCTCAAAACGTTTGTCTACAATGACGTGCGTGAGCTGGGAGGCTAGTCTAGCTGGTTCCTTGATGGGGAAGGTTTCCGAGATGCACTGCCCTCCTCCTGCCTCCAGAACTCTGCAAGTGTAGGGGAAAAAATGAAGCCAGATTCTTTCCATATGTTCTGATTTGCTGCACACCCCTGGTGTATCTTCAACTAATACAAATATGCATATTGGAATAATGTATACTTTGCAAAGTGATATCTGAGTAAAATTATATACAATTAATCGTGTGGGGGGGGGGGGGGGTTTGAGAGGGAGAAAGGGGAAAGTGAAGGGGACGGGGAAGGGAAAGGGACACACAATGACTGAATACTTTACCTTCTGTAAACTGAAGGTGAGTCTCTGTTTTTATGCTTCATAACATGGAGAAGCACCTTCCAACCATGAAAGGCTCCTTGTCCACTGGCTGCGACCTTCTCCCTCCATCTCCTTGGAGCCGTCACAAGACCTGGCAGGACGTTCTCTGACACAATGTCACCTTCCTTCCACTCGTACTTGGACTCTGGCTGCCATTTGCCCTTGGCGGAACTATCGGTGATGAATTCTGGCCTTAGGATCCATTTTCCTGTCATATTGCAAGAGGGTGGCATATTATCAAAGAGCTTTGTACAACTGAAGGGTGATGCACATTGTTGGTATCTAAGCAGAAATGGCCAAAAGTGCATTTTTTGATAGTTAATTGCATTAGCACTAAAACGCCCCTAAATGTATTGTGTGCAGAAAAGCCCCTAACAAATATGATGCACCACATCAGGACAACTCCCTTGCGGAATGGGGGAGTTGTCCTTGGGGAGTTGTCATCCAGGGAAAGGTGTCCTCCGGAGAGAGTTGCCCTCGGGGGAGCTGTCCTCCAGGGGAGCTGTGCTCCAGGGGGAGTTGTCAGGTGGAAATCGTATTGGGGGAGTTGTCCTAGAACCATGATGCACTTTAAAGCTCTTCTAATGACAATCCAGTTGTGACACTCTACTATTTTGGACTTAGTGTTACCTTCCTAGAATGCTTTGCACACTTGCATTGCCCAAGGGTATTTCTGTGTTGCATTGTTTAGTTTTTAAAACACAAGTGAGGGTACAACAAAAACTCCATAAGAGTTCACTGTGCAATTTTTACATAATAGCTGACATTTGAACATGTTATATGGAAAATGCGCTATATAAATACATTATCATTATTATTATCATCATTATCATTATTATTATTATTATTATTTATATAATGCCTTTTCCACTAGATACCATGCACTTGACTTTTAAGAAATTCTTACATATTAAGATTTATGGAGCTCAGTTACAATACTGTATCTTAAGAATAATAAAGAAGAAGATAGTTGAAAAACAATTTTCATTTCATACTTTACCTGATGCAACTCCACAAAGAAACTTCTCACTCCTGATAGGTTTGTAGCTGATGACATGGGTGCATTTCCTAACATAGGTCTGCAAGGTGAACAATAGTTAAGTCATGAACTGATTTTACAAAAACAATAATTAACTCTGCCTGGCTGATAATTAACAGAGTTGGAAAGAGGGCACGAGCAACACTTGGAATAATGGTCTGAAAAACTCTGAACTCTGATACACTAAAGGATTTGGGGCACAGGGGCAGGATATAAATAAAGATTTTTTCCCCTTTCCATACATGAAATATGCACTACATACATGTAATTCCACTTAGCTAAATTAGTCAATTAAAGGCAGTAGCCCACATTTGCAGGTGGCACCCAATCTGCACATAAGTTTTACTTTAGATTGCTTTAAGCCACAGAAAGACACTTGTAAAGTTTTAGATCCCAGTATATTCCCGTTTAGCATTGAGAAGGAAATATTCAACACAAATTTTCTTTAATTTTCTTTGTTTATAAAGGCCTCTTCTTGACGCTTTAAGAGTAAAACCATTCATTTTTTACTTATTCTTTGGAATATTGTTGTAAATTTGATAACATTATAATTTTACATAAATATCTGTCATTTAAAATTGAAATTGGCTTATTTAGATCTTCAAATTCTGAAACAATGTTGTGCAAATGTGGGCTACTACCTTTAAGTTCAAGACAAATTTTGAATAGAACTGTAAATTATATTTTTTTTTCCACACATGCTTTACAGTGTAAAATGAGCTCTTCAGTTTCACATGTCATGTGTTTTCCAATCACAATGAAATCAGTACAAGTATACAACACCATACAATCACATAAATGGATCTGCATACCGTTGCATTTTGTGCTCTTCCTCCCAATGCTCTGATCCTCATAATAAGGTTCCTCTTCTCTTGCTCCTCTCTAAACCCAGAAAGCAGGAAGTCACATGGAGCTCCAGAGGCTGCTGCAATATTCTTCTGACCTCCTCCTCCTCCTCCTCCTCCGTGACGGGTGACCTTTGCCCTTGACCCTTTAGTCTCCATGTTTTCTAATGTGTCTGACCCAAGACACTCTGGTTTCACTTGATCTTTCCACTAGCATGTACAGCAACGCTAAAATTTGTGAAATATAACGATGAATAATATGAAGCTGTTTTTTCCAGGAAAAATCATACTGTAGTTCTGTCACATCTCATCTAATCATGTTTGACAGAAATCACAGAATTAACCATCTGTCCATGTCTGTTAGGCATTGTTAAAAGTAAAGGAAACCCAGGAGACAAGTCTATTCCAATGAAAAGCGAGTATAGAGAAAAGTAATTGAAAAACAGTTCTGTGAAAATCGGTTAGAAATGACAAAGTTATCAAAGTGTGAAAAGTCTTGATATACTTCCCATGGTGATCCTCAAATTGTTAATATCACTTCAAAAGGGCAGGCTTTTGTGGACAACTCCTCATGTTTTGTACACAAATGTTATCAATTGTTAGGTTACATCGTCATCGGCAATCTTTCTAAGTTCCGATTTTTGGAAACATGGCGAATGCACATAAGCACCTCTACACAAGGTACCTTTACAGAAGCTTAAAGTGCCCCCAGAAGACGAGATGATTTACAAATGTAGGAAGCAAAGACGAGAAGAGGAGAAAAAGAGTCAAGAAGACCAGATCCTGGATCTCATCAAGTTGACTTGATGAGGATGAGATGATAAGACAAAATCCTTGATCTCGTCAAGTGGACTTTGTCAGGATGAGAAGACAAGAAGACAAATCCTGGATCTCGTCAAGTTGACTTCATCAGGACAAGAAGACAAGAAAACAAGATCCTGGATCTCATTAGGTCAAGAAGACAAGAAGATAAGATCCTGGATCTCGTCACGTCGATTTGATGAGGATGAGAAGACAAGAAGACAAGATCCTGGATCTCTGGATCTTATCAAGTAGACTTGATGAGGATGAGAAGACAAGAAGACAAGATCCTGGATCTCTGGAACTCGTCAAGTCGACTTTGTCAGGATGAGAAGACAAGAAGACAAAATACCTGGCCCCGGGTACGCGTATGCTTGTTTCCTACCTTTGAAAGCATCCCCCTATCTCAGGACTGCCAAAATTTCTGCGCCCCCCTTCAGCAGGCTTTTCCTGCCTTGGAAATCCCCCTAAATTTGGAACACTGCTCAATGTAGCCCCTTTCTACCTCCACTTCCCCTCCCTTTGAAAGCAACCCTCCCCCCTCTCAGGACTGCCAAAATTTCTGAATCTCCGCTTTCGCGGGCTTTGGTCTTCTTGTCTTCCCGCCCTGACAGAGTCGACTAGACGAGATCCAGAATTTTGTCTTCCTGTCTTCTTGTCCCCGACAAAGTCGACTTGAAGAAATCCAGGATTTCGTCTTCTTGTCTTCTCGTCCTCATCAAATCCACTTGACAAGATCCAGGATTTTGTCTTCTTATCATCATGTCCTCATCAAGTCGACTTGACTAGATCTAGGATTTTGTCTTCTCGTCATCCCATCCTCATCAAGTCAACTTGACAGGATTCGAGATCTTGTCTTCTCATCCTGAAGAAGTCAACTTGAGAATAAGGATCTTGTCCTTTTGTCTCATTGCCTCATCTTGACTCCTTTTCTCATCTTCTCGTTTCGTCTTCTGGGGCACCTTTAAGCTTCCGTATACCTTTAATCTCAATGGATCACACGACGCGTCCATCCGTGCTCGTAATTCTGATTGCACCCTCTAACCAGTAGAGGCGCCGGTCTGTAAATGCAGATTGTCTATGTTAACCAGGATCGTCCTCAT
Organism: Echinometra lucunter; assembly: GCA_029962745.1. Classification (NCBI taxonomy): domain Eukaryota; kingdom Metazoa; phylum Echinodermata; class Echinoidea; order Camarodonta; family Echinometridae; genus Echinometra; species Echinometra lucunter. The sequence goes on along the minus strand of CM057154.1, from coordinate 22,684,752 downwards.
TTATAAGGATTTCTTCACACAAAAAAACTGGGAAAGTTCAATCCCCGTAGAATTGCCGACGCAAGGTGAGAGTGCTAGCTCAATGTAAACCCGGGGGGGGGGGTCTCACATATATTGGTGGTACGGGGACGTGCTGCTTTGACGACCCCCCTTTTCAGACCTTGATTTCCATTCCAAAGCATAGCATTTTCTTCTCATCGAGAGAAAAGAAGAAAGAAATCCGTTCTAAAGCATAGCATGTTTTTCGTTTCGCCGTTCCAGCCGCATTGCTCCTTTAATGAGCTTCATTTTTTTTCAAAAACGGCTGCATCGTTTCGCACGTAGGCCAGCGCTGTCTGACCATCGCCTCTGCGCGAGTGCACCCGGCGCCCGTACCGTGCCACCAGGCTAGCTGCACTCACATAAGTACTCACACACAGGTGAACCGTTCCAAAGACCCCCGTTTTCACAAATATTTGTTGTTCCGAAGACCTCCTTTTCACAATAAGCCCGTTCCAAAGCCCCCGTTTTTTGTCTCGGCCACGGCACATACCTACCACTTTGGGGGTCGAGTGCCCCCCCCCCCTAAAAAGGAGGAGTGCCGACCCTACCATTATAAGAGGCCAACGATGACTTAGTCTTAGAGACAGAAAACTTCGGTCTAATGCAGTCTTACACGTTACGGTTAGCTAAATCAATCAGACTTTAAAATCAATCAGACCTAAGTTAGTTTCATGCCGTTCAACTTTCATTTCAACAAATGAATTGAAAGTAGATCTAATTAATTGGAAGTTGCACTTGCACAAGTTGCAGTTCAGTTAGAGACTTAAGTTAAACTGTTAAAGTTAAACGTTAGTCTGTTAGTTAAAAATTGTGACTGTGCTTAAATTGCTTTCCTACTACTCTAAGTCTAACTTTGTTACCTCCAATTAACCCCTCCAATTTTCCTCCACCTCTGAATATGCAATTCTTGCAAACACATTAAGCTCCAAATAAGTGGTGAAACTCGAAGTCGATGTCAAGATCAACGGACGTACCCGGCCATGCGCACAACTAGATCTGTAGAGTCTACACTGAAACAATGTAATTGCTACGTAATATACGCATAGTGCTTGCAGTGCACAAATTTCAACGCCTTTGAAAGTTGGCGCGGGGAATTCCGGTACGGTTCTCATGTAACTCTATTATGGGATGAAGCTCTAGCTCTAGATGTATGGTTTTTCCCTGTGAGACCATTCCATTTCTTTTGGGGGAAACTCATTATTACAAAATTGAATTTTACTTTCAAATTGATTCATTCAAAGGTATTTGATTAATTATTATTCTTTAAAGTATTTATTCAAAAATTTACTAAGAGAAAATCAATTTTTGAATGTTTCAAATATACATTTTAGACAATAAAATGTTATGTGTTTTATCGAAAAACGTCTATCAAAAATTATAATGAACCATTGACCTTTGACATTATCATCTTGACAACATTATGCAGCTCCGCCTCCGCTCCTCCAGCTATCTCAACTGCAGTAAGTAATTAGTAAAGGTAATGAAACTATTTATCAAATCGATCCTCTGTATCTACAGATTTATCCATAACTTTGAGCGCATTCGTAACGTTATTATATGATATGTTTTGTATTTTAGGCCTGTACATCACCATGTCATTGTCATGCCCCGGTGTCATGCCAGTGCAGTGCCAGTGGTGGATGGCGATCGCGATGGCGATGCAGCCAAGGCCCAAGCCCCAGGCCCAGGGGCAGCCAGTAGCCTACCGCCGTACCGGGCGGTAGCACTAGGCCAGGGCCTAGGCTAACTCAGTAACTGTTATATTAGACCGAAAATTCTGTCTCAAAATTTCGTCGTTAGCCTCTTGTTCTGCATTCTGGTAGGGTCGGCTCTCCTCATTTTAGAAACAGAAGCGCCCTGAAGCATGTAGACCTATTTATGCAATCCTGCTGACAGCGTCAGCGGCGTGTCAACGAGAAGCTGATGGAAAACGACCTAAAAATTTGAATTCATCATTTATAAATTATAGGCCTAGGCCTACATTAAAATTATTTATAAAAAGACCAGATCAGTAGAGATCTGACTTTTAAAATTATCTTTAGCTTACCAATTTCATGATTTATTCCTTTCAACTCTCCATTTTCAGGTGAATCCAGGGTCCTCGCCTCGGGCTAGGTCCTCTCATAGTCTCAATGAATTTAGATCTAGATCTTTTTCCAGCGGCTTCTTGTTGACACGCCGCTGTCAACAGGATTGCATACACAATGCTTCAGGGCGCTTCTGTCTCTAAAATGAGGAGAGCCTCAGCCAACCCGGTACCAGAATAAGAGGCTAACGACGAAATTTTGAGACAGAATTTTCGGTCTACAGTAGCACTAGCAGCATGGGCAAGGCTCGGGGGGGGGGGGGGGGGGGGGGTGCAGAACCGCGGAGGCTGGGGAAGACAGGCCATGTACCTACTTCACTTATGTTCATGACGCGATTTTCGTGCTTGCAGCCATGTTGAATGATGACGTCAAAACTTTTTGTAAGAAATCAACCGAGCCGTTCAGTGAGCCGCGGTGACACTGAAAGGACCGTCAAAACACCACATCTCGCCATAATTAGGGATAATTAGCAAGAAAAATGTCCGGCAAAGCTTAATATATTCACCGCTTTAGGGTTACCCAAAACATATACAAGATGATGAATGGATAAAGGTCTTTTAATCTAGCTACATAATATTTCAATGTACAAACCCTAGATCAATTTGCAAAAATATGAATGAATTATTCACTTACATCAATTACATCAATTATCTCATGATAAATGTTGAAAGCTTATCTTTAGTATAATTTGAATTCTCTGACACATTCATAACACGCTTGTGACAAAAATGAAGTGCTTGGATCGTTCAGTTTCACAAAAAAATGCACTAAAAGGCATGGTGATTAGCTTATTACACAATGGATATTTCCTTGCGATGACATCACCATAAATAATAAAATAAACCCATATAAATATCCATTACTCCTTGATACCCTGAATGCTGATAGAGCCAAATTACTACTCATGATGATATATGACACTTCCTTTCTGAGATGTGTCAAGTCGTATTACACAACTTTGCGATGGATTGCTAAACTATATGAAATTTTGAAGAATTTGTAAAATTATGAATAATTTATTCATTATTGTTTTTCAAAGATTATGACATGAATTTCTCGTCTGAATAATTTTTCCCAGCTTAATGTTAGCATGACATAGATAATGCGGTGTATGTTCAACGCATTGGAAAATAAATCGATCTGCTTGGATCGTTCAATTTGACGCAAAATGGAGTGAAAACAGTGAAATTCTCATTATGGAGGTGAGCTTTTACATTGCGGGCAATGGAGATTGGTGTCAGGGATCAGGTTCATTTCCATATCAATGGGCCAAATTATTCAAAATGACCTCACCTAGAACCACCCATTCACCATGTAGTGAATGAACATACGTGACTTTGCCAGCTTGGCCTTGCCCATGCCCATCAACATCAACAGCCATTATGAGCTTTGAGGGGCCTGTGTCTTTTGACCCCAGGAGACTAAGACCCCATTTACAGTCTCCGTTCTAGAGCACTCCAGAGGCAGAGCTGAGGAACGGTTTCTCAAGGACGGTGGGTCGCAGACCAAGTTAGGCTAGCACAAGTCAGCAGTTGCAAGTTTTTGTGTGGAATCTTGCTGTTTCAGTGTACCTGATCGTCATTACATGCTTTTGTTTGTTTACTATCATTTTGTATTTTTGTCTTTTTCACATTATGTTGTAGATCTAAATGTTTATATGATTTTTCTCTTCTCTGTCCTTCCTCATGTAGTCCTAATTCTCTGTTTTATCATCTTCTAATTCTATCCTTCCTCTTGTTACTCTTTGTTTTCATTCTTTGTCTTTCTATCCCTTTCCTTATATTTATCTTTGTTTTTATCCTTCACTATCTGAATTTTCATGTTTTTCTTTGTTTTATCTAGGGCTTAACCGATATTCGCATCGGAGATTGGTGACTGCCGATTCTTGGCTGCATTGGCTAAACATCGGAATCGGTAAATATTTTGATGGTGACCTGATGCGGAACCAATGCAAGCCACAGATGTTTGGCGGTTACAATCACACTTAGACCCTATGTTGGTTTGCATTGTGGGGGTAGCAGACGGGATTAAATTTTTGTTATTGTATTACTCATCTCTGCTTTAGCCGCACTCTGCGCTGCATCGGTATCGGAATCGGAATCGGGCCGATGCAGATGTAAAAACATCGGGGATCGGATCGGCAATAAAATTCCATATCAGTTAAGCCCTAGTTTTATCCTCTTATTGTCTTCTCATTTATAGCAGCCTGAATTTTAGACTAAATTTCCTTATATTTTTCTTTGTTTTATATCCTTCTGTTATCTTAGAACTCTTTCTATCCTTATACTTTTCTTTGATTTAATTCCATCAATCTCTATCAATCTTTCCTTATATTTCTCTTTGTGACTATACTTCTGTTATCTTCTCTCTACCCTTCCTTTTGTTATTCCTCGTTTTCATTCTGTCTGTCTCTGTCTTTCCTTTAATGTTTCTCTAATTTGTTTTATACTTTTATTATCCTCTCTATCCTTATGTTATCCTTGTTTTCATTCTGTCTCTATCTATCCATATCTTTGTTTTGATACTTTTATTATCTTCTCTCTCTATCCTTATGTTATTCCTTGTTTTCATTCTATACATCTTTATCTATCTTTCCTTATGTTTCTCTTTGTTTTCATACTTCTATTTACATGAGTAGTCTAATCAGGAGCACTCAGGACAATTTTCCTGAAGTTTTCTGTCACTGCTAGTCTGTTATGCAGATGACACACAACAATCCTTTAGACCAGCTCCTAGTACCGGTACTCAGATGCAGGTGTTTCATTTTTGGAAAATGCATTAATTTCATCTGTAGTTGGATGCTTGATAATATGCTTAAATTGAATGATAGTAAGAGTGGATTTTTGTTTATCAGTACTTCACAACAGATTTAAAAGATTAGCATTAATGGAGTAGGATTCTCCAGTGCGAAACCCTTGGATACTGCAAGAAATTTAGGAGTACTGGTATACTTTGACACAAACTTCAACATGTATAGAAACAAGTTACAAATATATGCAAATCAACATATCTTCTATACAATCTCAGATGTTTCCGCAAATATTTTGATCAGAAAAGCATGAAATTGGTTGTACATGCTCTTATTACAAGTAAGCTTGATTATTGCAATGGATTCTTGTTCAGAATGTCTGATTCTCTGATATTTAGGTTATAAAGTGTCCAGAATGCTTGTGCAAGATTTGTCTACTGTCGATCAAAATTCACTTCAATTGCACCTCTTCTGAGAGAGCTGCATTGGTTGCCAGTGACATTGAGTGTGGGAGCTTTACATCATTAAGTCAGCTTTTACCTCATATTTTTGCGCTTGTACTGAACTGCAAAGCCTGATCTTGACCACTCCTTGGGCCTTGCACTCTCCATGTTATGTCATAGCTCAAATTTGCATTTTATATCCTTTATAATATTGTAGTCATTTCTTGTATTCAACTGAAAAGTAGTTTGAGATTCAATACTGAAATTACCTACATGTACGATGAAAATGCAAACCCATGCAGAAGCGCGGCGGTCAGGGACAGGATGAGTTTCTGCTTTGAGCCTTGTTATAGATGGCTGAAAATGTACTAATTTTAGGAATGCAGTATCGTAGTCATATCACAGATATTCACCACACGTGCTCACAGTGTGACTGTACACCAGAGAGCCTAGAGGTGGACTCTACTGAACAGGAAAAGGAGAAGCGTCTGAGTTGCTAGTTCTAACTTCTAATGATCAGCAAAATTCCGAGAAAATACTTGCACTTTACACTGAAGGATGATGGCAACTTATCCAGTTTCCAGAGAATATGTTTGCTTTTTATCACTATCACCAAGATCAAGTGGAAGATTTCCACCCATTATCAAACTGTTTTCTCCTCACCAACTTGCTCCTTTGAACTGAAGCTCTCAAGTGAATTTGACTTTGAGAATGTGCACTTCCTTGTTGGAGGCAGGCAGCCCCCCCCCCCCAGATTATGATGTATATTGTTATCTCAAGTTAACCTCACACACGCATGAGTGATTATTTATCACCTTTGTTGAGAATGTTCACGGATTGTCCTCAAATGTCGAACAAAAGAAGAAAAATGATAGTGCCATGAGGGATAGGTTTGAAGGTCGGTTTTTGTGTTCTCTGTGTTTGTATACAGTGTTACTGGGTACATCAGAGTATAAAATCCACAGAATCCACACAAACATTGCAACATGACAAGGAGAGAGGACCCCTCGCGTGCCGTGGCACTAGATCTGATGCTGCGTACATTCATGAATACATCCGAATTCAACGAAATGCAGCCTAAGAACTGGGATGCCATTGCCAAGTTGATCCCAGGAACCATGCCTCAGGAGTGTGCTCAGCGCTTTGAAGAGCTGCAGTCGGCTGCCGGGGACCTGTCTCATGTTGGTTAGTATTTTTTATGCTGTGTGAAAGGTATTTTCAATTACTCCTGGGTTTTTTTTTCAGTTTTTTGCCTGAATAGATTAATGTTTTATTGTTGTTGTTTTTTTTTTCACATATCACTCCGTTATGGCATATGATAGTCATAGGCTGATCTAAGGGGAGCACAAATGATAGTTGCTCCATCTCCCTCTTTTTTTTTGAGCAAAGGACCAGGATTGAAAAAAAATTAAGGGTTAGGAAGACCATTGGTCCCCTCAAACCCTCACATTTTATGCTTTAGTCTTTTTTCATAGTTAATAAGTTCAATTGTTGAAGCAGTGGCAGATTAAGAGGGGGGGGGGGGGTGGTGCACTTCTAACCCATGTCAGTGTCCATTGTGCCCTCGCCCCCCCCCCCCCCCCCCACCCATTTTGTACATTTGTGTATCCCTTTTAGACATGATGACCTTGATGAGATGCATATTAACAGGTTAGTAATAGTCCATGCTTAAGTTAACCTGTGGGATACTGAATTCTTAAACTCCATAGACTTTAATACAGGGAGCAAACTGCTTCCCGTAGGTAACGAGATGAAAAAGTTTTCTCAAAAGTTGCACTGACAAACTGATGACATATTTTGGGATAACGTTATAAGAATTTGATATGTCCATGTTCCGCACCTATCTGCTGCCAGAAGGCAAAAAAGATGATTTTTGCCCTTGCATTTGTTTTTTGGTTGTTTTTTTCTTCCCACCTCATATGCCATTCACTTGCATGTGAAAAAAATGGGGGGTTTAAACTTACAGCTTCAAATGTGAACAGGCCTTTGATGTCAATGATTATATGTTTCACTTACAGGAAACTTGTCCACCATAGCAGCCCAAGGAATACCAGCCCCGCGCGGAAAGGCTGCAGAGATTAACGGGAGGAGAACTCATAACCGAAGCCAGGGTAGACCAAGTAGTGGCTTGCAGCAGGATGGCAAGACCAGAGGGAAGGCAAAGCATCAGCAGGGGAAAGATGGTAATGAATATTAACCCTTTTGCTACTGGAATCCCAAAATGCTCATAAACTAAATACAGACTATTATTGCCCAGATAACTAGAGGTTTAAATTAGGCTAAACTTTTGTTGAGAAATGGTAGGCCTATGTAAGAATAATCTCACTTCTAGTATTTCAGAGATGATCACTTTTAATTGTAACTCTAGGTGTTATAATTACATGTACACTAATTAAAAACATCACTTTTTTCAAGAAAATTCCGCAATTAAAGATTGAACAATGTAGAATGAACTTTTAAAGATCAATTTCATAATGGGTTGTTTCTTAATCTGTAGCATTGACTAGAATTATAAATCTTCAATTCTGATGAGTGACTGCAATTGCATTTTTATTGTTTCACTGGTATTTTAAAATTTAGATTTAACAGCAGCTGATCATGCGGAAACCAAAGAAGCAAAGGTCTTACCTAAAGCACCAACGCACAAGGTAAGATCAATAAGAAGTTAACATGTCATCATGCTTATGACGAGTGTGGGGCGGGTTGATCAGCCATTCGGCCAGTTGGTTCGTGGGGTCGTCTCTGGTATGCTTTGGGCATCTTCTTGGTCCCCTGACCTATATTTTTGTAAACTCCCCTCCCTGTGGCCGAGCCTCAATCTTGTAAGCTGCTGCTTTCATTATTGTTATTATTTTCATTTTGATCATTTATGATTGATTACCCTGATTTATGATTGATTTGTTGTACACACTGTATTGCAATCGTTGAAAATCAATAAATACATTAAAAAAAAAAGAAGTTAACATATCAGTATCCACATTTTGGCCTTCACACCTTACAGGTTTACTTTCCTCATTACGCCCTTTCCAGCCTTGTACTATCTGCTTCTTTTTGATACCAGCAGAGACTTTACGAATCACAAGAACACAATGTTGCGGATCTTGAGGATCCACTGTCACTGAACGATATTCAAAAGATGATCTTCAAATGCAGAGTTTGTTTGCAAAAGGGGTTAGATCCACCCCGCTATTCTAAAAAAGTACCATAAGTACCGTGGTACAAGATTACCATCAAAACCATGAAACTACCATCAAGTTACCATGATCTGATGGTAATTTCTCCAAAGTACCATGGTACCCATGGTACTTTTTTTTTCTTGACTTCAGAGAAAAATGCATTTGTCAGATTTTGTACAGGCATCTGTGGAAAAGTACAATTAGAAAGTGCATTTTTTCATGAGTGCTCTGAAAATTTAGCTTAGGCCTTTTTATTCTGAAGATAGGTATAAGGGTGAACAATGTTCTGATATCAATAACTAAATTTTCATTAGAAGTGGATCTAGCCCTTTTTGCAAACATTCTCTTCAAATATTGCATGTATAAAAAGATATTGGAAGTTCAAGTATACTATGAAAAATATAAAAGTGACTATTGAGTACACTAGTTGTCATACACATATGTGAGCACATGAATTAAGGTCTTTATAATCATTTTCCCACATTGTGATATTATTTTATCCCTTCGAACTCCTTTACTGTTAAGTGTTAACCCCTAGAATGCTGGTTAAGGTTTCCTTGCCGTTATTTCATACGTACCTCCTGTACACAAATTATTTTTTGTTGTGAACTGTACAGTACAATTAAACCTTATATCTTTCAATGAACTAAAGCTGGGGCCATAAGGTGGTTCACCCATGTGCTCAGGAAGACCAAAAATTTTTGTTCTCAAATGAACTGAACTGAACTGAACTTGAAGTTTATTATCCAATAATTAACAAATAACATAAAATATACAGAGAAAAAGAATACAACAGATCTAAAGGATAATACGAACCAGAAAATAGCATGAATGCTAATCAGGCCTGGTCCCTTTAAAACATTGTATGGCTAAACAGAATAAACAAATACATGTATTGATATGCCATGAAACAGATTAGCAACAAAACTATATAAAACAAAAGCAAATGGATGAAAATCAGTATCAAATGATGAGCTACTTGTTAACCGAATACTAAATATCCAGCAGTTAAACAGTCATTCTTGTAACAGGTATTCCATAAGTGTTTTTCTAAAACATGATGCGGATGGTTTTGTCCGCACAATAATGGGTAAATCATTCCATAAAGAACTACCTACATATGAAACTGAAAATTTTCTTTTGGTTGTCCTGACCTTGGGTATATACAGGTTATTTTTTTTCTTTTTGCCTTGTCTGATAATTATGCTGAATAAAAGAGCAATATTGAACAATTCATCCCTGTTTTAACGGAGTGACGGATACGAGGAAAATCGCAAATTTTTCAATTTTGAGTTTTTTACATTTTGGACATCTTTCACTAATATCTTGAACCTCACAGAGTTTCAGACCGTAATAATGTCTAATTATGTAACTATGGCAATGACGTCAACAAGAAAATACCTAGTAAAACGATTTTTTGTTTTCACGAAGTGACGGCTTTCAGCCGTCCCATATGTTCTACGTGTGCGGCTGAGTTCCGTCACTTCATGCAAAAAATAAAAGAGCACATCTTCGATTAGAATATGTGATCGCGCACAATTAGGTCAAATGCGCGCTCATCAAGTCCCATTTGTTTAACACGCATGCGGCTGAGATCTGTCACTTCGTGAAAACAAAATCACAATGGGACCTTGACTTTTGTGTTTTCACGAAATGGCGGCAATGTTTACGGTACACCTCATTTTCTTCTAAAATATAAAAGGAATATGCAAATGATTAGTAATGAACATTGTCCAGAATATGCCCTATACGAGGATATAAAATTTATTCACCCTTTATACATTAAAGAGGTTGAGATTGAGGTTTGAAACTTTGAAAGCGATTTTCTCAAAGCCAACTTTTTTTAAGTTGCGCGCTCATCCATCACTTCGTGAAAACAGGGACAAATTATATGAGGTAATATTCCATTTACTAGTTCATACATGAAACTACAGATACAAAGTTTGTGCAGTTGGTACACATTCAACAGTTTTAACTGTTCAAATAATGGTTTGGAATGTGTCATGATCGAACTAAATGTGATAGCACGTAAAGCCATTTTTTTACTTAAAGACATTGGTTAACATTGTTATGATTTTAAAAAATCTTGCTTCGTTACTTGAAAATGGGATAAACATAAGGGTTATAGTGTAAAAATACCAGTCTGAAAGTTTCAAAGTATAATATCCACAGGAAGTATTTTTAAATATCAAAAATGTGAACCAATGTTTGAAAAATATACGAGGGTCGGTTGCACAGAATAGACATAAGGAGTGCGCATGCGCGTATGACTCACCTTACTGTACTGTGTGCATTGGCGTATCCCGTGGAGGGAGGCACATAACGGCATTTTCAAATTCAAGCAAAGTGGTCCTCTTAGTGATTGTCTCGTGAGACGAAGGATAATAAAATCGCCGTTTGCGTCTAACTTACACTTTTTCATTCCAAATTATGGTTGGTTTCAGGGTTTTTGAGTACAAATACAAGTACCCATACACATGTTCATCTTAGTTTGAGAATTTTTTAAATCAGTTACTGACAAAGTTAGCCAATACCTTTAACAGTGTACATTTCAGATTTGTTTCATTTGTAAGTAATGTTAGGCTGCACCAGAGTCTTGTACAGATTGGTAAAATCAAGATTTTCTGTGGCACAAAACTTCTGAGTCTATAAATAATGCCAATTTTCTTTCTAATACATTTGTTTATCTTCTCAATATGAGTTTTCCAGGTTAAGTGTTGGTTGATATTTAAACCTACAAACAAATGCAACATTCTTTTACTTCAGTGGTTTTTCGACCTCCCCTTATAAGCATATAATTTATTTTTGATAAATTAATTGTGAGTTTATTTGCATTACACCAACTTGATACCTTTTCAAGATGTGTATTTACTTCATCCATATTAACAGTACTGTCCAACAGGAAATGTGTGAAACAAGTTTGTGAAACAAACATTGAAGAAAACTGACATAAGAAATACTGTACTGGCAGAAAAAGAAACAGCATACATGTAGATATGAATATCATTTTATGATTATTTTTAAAGGATTGAAAGACATTCTAGGAATCACAGCAAATTATTGATATTCAGCTAATGCATACAACAGTCACATGCAGATAACCACTCACCTCAAGTCTTAATTTGGTTCCAGTTTTAGATTAGTGTTGTTGGTCTACTGAGTGTCAGAATTCTTGATACACAGCGTACTTCCTCAAGATTGCACGGCACACTGCATTCTGCCTGAACTTGGAATGTAGGAGAGGTTATAAACAATGAACCCTTAGAGAAAGAGCAGCATAGTGGTTTCTGTCAACATGACACTGGGCATCATTCAAGATTAAGCTGTTCACACTACTCTTTATTTACATGTATGTTGTTAATTCCGTGGTAGTCTGCTCAATCCCCAGGGCGCAATGCACAAAGCCCTGTGTTTACTTTTAATCTCTGCTTATATAAACAGGGCAAGTTTGGATGAAACATTTGATTGGAGTTTTGCCAAGTGCTATATCCTGTATCTGTAGCAGTAATGCTAATTGCTTTCTAGTGGTGTCCTGTTAGCAAATGATTTATTTCTGTAGGTCTACATTGTATCTCTTAGTAGTCAAATATGCTAATTCAGACAATGCTCTCGTTTATTCATGCGTTCACTCAGTCAAGCTATTCATTCAGTTGGTCATCTATCCATCCATTCGTTCATTTGTTCATTAATTAATCAATTCATTCATTCATTCATTCATTCATTCATTCATTCATTCATTCATTCATTCATTCATTCATTCATTTATTCAGTCAATGATAAACTAAGTTTCATGGATCACACGCATGTAGAATGCAATAATATATGTACCGGTATGCACTTACTTTGCGTTACTTCATTTGTTATAACTTAAAACTGAAACTAAACTCAAGGCACGGATCTTCTGCTGTGTAAACAACCTCCTTAGAGTAATTTTTCAACCCTCACTGTCATACTTTGACCTAGGTCATGACCTCTGGGCCATTAGCTTGCCATGCACATGGGTAAAGGACAAGGTCCCTGTGCCATTAACTCTGTGAAGTGTTTTGAATGAAAAAGAAAAATCTGATAAGGCATTGAAATTTAGTGAGTGAGAAATAGACTAGGCACTATGCCTTTCTATTACTTTTTTAAAAATGTGAATGAAGTATTAATCATTATTACAATAACAGGTAGGAACATGATGGAAAATCGAAATTAACGAATCATTTAAAATCTCATATGCTTGTTTTTGTTCAAAGCTATGTTCTCTTTTGTCTTTTTCTATTTTTATGTTGCATAGATACAGTAGGTAATGAAATTGGGTGAAAATCATTAATTCATCCTTTTGATTAGTGATTGTCTTTTCTTTTTATTTAACATCATATATGTATGCAGGAAACAGCAGGAAACCATAAAGGAAAACCAGAAGGGTGAGTGACAGGTCTTTTTCTCTTCAAGTTTGGAAATGAAGACAGATTTCAGTCATAAAGAGTCATCTGCATGGAAATTAGTTATATCTAATTTTATTAGTTACATTGTTAAGACCATTGACTAAAAAAAAAAAAAAATCAGTGCTTTTATAAGTCCTAAATATCATATTTGCTCGATCACTATTGCCATTTTGTGTCCTATACCTTTCTCATGGTTTACTCGATTCTTTTCAGTATCAAACCATATGAAACAAGAAAATGAAGTGTCACTTGTAACCTCACATGGTAACTATGAAAGCCGAATTTTTATGACCGTTTTCATTTTTGTTAGTTGTACATACTTAGTAAGCAAATTGCCCATTTTATCCCTTTGCTACTACACACTTGCCTTTACTATATTATAGGGGATGAGTATGTAGAAGAGACGAAGTGCACTGCCATAATTACTTGTTAATTACTAGTTAATTACTTGTAGATATGCTGTATTGTTTCCGATGTATACTAATAATGTGTAATGCTGCTTTATTTTATTTACTTTTTTCCCCTTTTTTTTTTCTTTTTCTTTTTTAAATTGTTTGTTTTGAGTTATCTGTGATTTGTTATCAGAAAATCATGAAAACCCAATAAAACTTTTAAAAAAAGAAAAAATTGTGCAAGTTATCTCAAACAGTATTGCTCCTACCCAAGGTCATTTACCTGTACATATCATCTGTTTAGAAATTGGAGCCAGAAGGGCATTAACTCATAGGATTTATACACAATTAATGCCCTTCTAGCTTCAAACAGACCAGTTAGTATTTCAAATACAATGTTTCAAATGTCAGAACCCCGTTTCATAAAACTTATCAGTATTGCAATAAGTGTTATAAGCTACTGAAATTCTTGCATCTGATTGGCTGAGAGCAAATTTGTCATAGAAATGTGGTATTTCACAAGTTTCATGAAACAGGGCCCAGATTTTGTTTCGCCAAGATCAGCGTGAAATGGGTCAAATGTAACCATTCTCTTCTCTCAGTCCAAACATTCTCTCTGTTTTTCATTAAACTTGAATTGCTGTAAAAATTAAGACCACATCCTTTCAAAACAAGCATTTCTCAAATACATTCTTTTTCCAAACTATCAAACTATTTTTGTGTCCTTCAAATAATTATTATTTTCTGTTCTATTTCAGACCCAATATTGTTATCCATGTCTGCGATGAAGCAAAGAATGGTAAGATATTTTTTTTACGATATTAAATTCCTCAATATTTTTTTTTTTTACTTTTATGTAATTGTTCTGAAAGCTTTTTGTATGGTTTGAAGCTTAAGAAGGGAAGTGGAGATATATGAATTGATAATGGAAACATAATTTTTCTTGTCACTGTTTCCATCACCAAAATTGCAATTTCATTGTGAATATTTTGTATGAATGTGTCATGTAAGTATTTCAGCATGGTTTTTTTTTTTTTAAAATCGTATCGTAGCGGTACATTATTGAAATTACTTATCTTTTAAATTTTGTTTCACAAAAGCTTCATCTTTCAAATTTATGAATCATAAAAGGGAAACATGTTTTCTCTGTGAAAATGCTACATTGTAGCATTTAATTGGAAATAAAAACTTTTTAGCTTTCTGTAAGCATTCTCATATCAGGGCTTAATTAATCGAAGGCCACCAAGGCCATGGCCGTGGATGCCCTTTTGAATGGCTTCATTGCTCCTCTTATTGGCCTTGGAGATTCTTGGTGCCCTTTCTAATTCTCCCTATTTATGCTGTCATATAGGAATATGCCCTACAGAAAAATGGCCTTGCCCTAAAATTGTTGGAATTTAAGGCCTGTCATATCAAATCTCTACCTCTACTTCCTTCTCTGTAGTCAAACGTGATTTCAGCTGCCCTCGTGATCTGTTGGTCCGAGAGATGAAATACTTTGCTGAGTACCTCTCCCTAGATGCCCAACGCTGGGAGGAAGTGGATATCTCTGTCCATTGTGACGTCCAGATCTTCGAGTGGCTCATGCGCTACGTCCATCGTCACTTCCCGGAGAGAGTAGCGAGTGTTCCAAAATTAGGTAGGGATGGTTCATAACATTGCCCTGTATCGTATTTTCTTTTTAAAGAATGTGTAGTTTTTCTTTGAAAAATAAGAAATCCTATGAAATGTTGAGTATATTCTTCTGAAATTTTATGATGCTTAAG
Source organism: Echinometra lucunter (assembly GCA_029962745.1). NCBI lineage: Eukaryota > Metazoa > Echinodermata > Echinoidea > Camarodonta > Echinometridae > Echinometra > Echinometra lucunter. The sequence goes on along the minus strand of CM057154.1, from coordinate 22,669,667 downwards.
TTTTAGGTACTTCTGTTCATTTGAATATTGGTCAGTGAACTTAGTAGTCTACTTTGAAAAAGCATCTACGGAATAGAGTGAATTAGTTCTATGAAGCATGAACAAATATTTAAGAATGAAACTTTAAAGAAATACATAATGTTCTAAATTTCATATTTAAATTTGGGAATAAACATGACAAATAGACAAAGGAAAATCCGAAGAGAAAGGCTTGAAAGATGATATTGTGTGATAACCTCAGCGTAATGTCTATTTGTTTCACTTTTTTCAGAGGCCAGCAATGTAATATCTATCCTCATATCATCAGATTTCCTCAAAATGGATGCATTGGTAAGCCAAAGATATATTACTTTTTTGTATTTTTTACAAGATATCTTAATCCTTATATAGTGGTCCACATTTCTTGTTTACACGTCTATGTATATTGTCCTATCCTTTTCTATGTCTTTTTGCTAGCATGAAAGGAAAATTGCCATTATTTTTCTATTTCAATGTGGAGCATGAGTTTGGAAATTACACAATTTTTACACAAATTAAAAAAAAAATCTATACATTCATATGTGTTGGTGAAAACAGGAAGATTGCATATTTTGTTCATATTGTTTTACATTTATTACATTAATCAAATCCATTTGTTGTTTTTTTATTAAAAAAAACAGGTAAATGAATGTATAGACTTCTGCCACAAACACATGTCAGCCATTGTGTCCACTCCATGCAATATGAATTGCATCAACGACAAACTGGTCTCCAGGTATGTTTATCCTATAGATTCAAACTCATCATTACTTACTGTTTGATCCAGTCTCAAGTGTTTATGAAGAAAGAAGAGAAGGAGGTGTAAAATAGCAAGTTTTCAAAACGTTTATTTGAACATACCAGTAGGAGAAGAAGTGTATTAACCTGCTGAATGCTACATGCGAGATAACTTGGGCTGGAGTCAATGGAAATGTGTGTTATAATGAAATCAAATCATGCTCAATGGGTTAATGAAATCACATTCATTGCAATAACTCCAATTTTTTCAACTGAAATATCTTCTTTCAGTGTGCCCTAATTTAAAGTCCCCAGTTTTCCGTTTTCTAAAATGCAAATTCCGCGTTCTTTGGTGTTCTACACTTCAAATTCCATGTTCTTCAGTGACATGTACAAAACGTATATGACGAAGCAATTTTAAATAGTAAATATCTAAAAAACACACAAGTTACCCTAATATATTTGCAGTATACATGCAGACGCAATTGAAGCTTCACGAACACAAGCTATTAACACTGCGAACAGGTTTGATTAGGATATTACGCAGATGCACAATTTTGTTTAATTGGATTTTGCTTTGTTTATATGTTTTTCGCTGTATTTTTCATAATTAAAATTTTTTGGCTGTAAGAAATCGCATTTTCCGTGAAATTCCATGAATTCAGTGTTCTTTCCGAATTCTGTGAAATTTTTCCGTTTTCCGTTCCGCGGAAAACTGGAGTTCATTACACTAATTACAAGGTAGACATAATTTTGACATTCTAGAACTGCAACTTTTTTATAGCTTTGTTGGATTTTTTATTTTAGAAAATTTATTACCCCAGTCCATGTGTGACATGATTATGAATGAAAGCAAATTACAAAATAATTGTAAAAGCTCATTCCAGTATCTAGCGACAAACCTCCACATTTTCTTTTTTTAGTGTTCACATATTGTGCTGTAAACCTCTCACTTTATGATATTGAGACATTAATGCATCAGTAATAGTTCATACTGAAAAAAAGAGAGTTTTGCCAAAAGTTGTGCAGACGAACTTGTGACGTCATATTTTATGCCAACTTTCTAAAAATTTGGTTGGTCCACACCTTTTTGCCGCCAGGAGGCAAAACAGATGATTTTTGCCTCTAGAGGCAAATTTTTTTTTTGCTGACTTAAATACCATGCATATATGGTAAAAAAAAAAGGGGGGGGGGATTTACCATGGGGACTTGTCATGTCATATGTGAACAAGCCTTAATTATAAATACAAGATTTACTTGCTAAATCCTGTGTGTTCTCATTCCTAGGATTGCAAGCCTGTTTACAGATGTAGAGGCTGATGAAGTCAAAGACAAGAAGGACAAGTTCAAAAGGTACGTAGAGGTGCCATGGTCTGTTGGTTACGTCACGGGACTATGGATCACATGGTTCGTGGTTCAAGTCCAGCCACGGTGGTAATGTCTTTTGGCAAGACATTTATCAGCGTTTGCCACTCTCCACCTAGGTGTAATAAACGGTTACCCAGTAGGAAGAAATTCCCTTAAATGCTAGATCGCCGAAATGACAGCAGTGCAAAAACGGGGGTAATAACTGTGGAGCACCAGCATTGTCAGGTGGACAGATGTGGGCGCCATACAAGAATCCACTATTAGTTACTGTCATCATTGTTTTATTACAGTGAATATTTAGAAACTTTCACTGACAGTGGCAGCTCATTTTTGTTTTAAGTAGTGACCTATGTGACTTTATTCTTATAGTGCTTACTTTCATTTCATATGTATTTGAAGAAGAGGTGATGAATTGCGAAATCAAGTAGAAGACTTCAAGAGTATTTGCATTGTTTGTGGCTGATGAGCTTAATGTATGAAATATTAACTTCACCCATGTTTTGTTCATATTTTAGCAAGCTCTTCATGAAGAAAATTGAGAACCTTTGTGATCCATCCAAGCCTACAGCAACAATGTACAAGTAAGCCTGTCTTTTACATCTTCTATCACAAAAGTATATGTGCATGTGAAACAGATGTATCTTGTTAGGATATGTATCTGCAGTGGCTGAATGAGCCAAATATATTGGGGGGGGGGGGCATGGGGGGCTGTGCTATTAAAAAAAACAAAAACAAAAAGAACGGGAGGGGTCTAGCTGTTGAGCAGCAAAAAAAAATACAAAAATACAAAAAAATACACAAGAAAAAAAAGATCCTCAAAGAAAATGAAGAATAACAGAATAAAAAAGGGTTCAATCAGCTGGATATTCAAGAAAAATTGAAGCAATGACAATGTTAAAGAGATACAAACAATGACTGAAATCTTAGTCGTGAAAAAAGAAAGCCACTGGTGCACTGTGCACCTGTATTCTGAGAATCTTTGGGAAGAATGAAAATTGCTTCTGTGGCTTGATAGATAGATTTTGACTTGGTGCATTTACAAGGCCAAAAGAGAGATTCACTTTTGGGAAATTAGAGATGATATGATTTTGCAAGATTAAGTCTAATTGCCACCTAATTTCTAAAGTCTACCATTAAAGTGATTACACAATGGTAACTTTTTTTTTGGATATATGATCGATAATAGAATTATAAGAAGAATAATATTAAAAATATGATGTTTTTCAATCGAAATCAATGCATTTTGGCTAATTTTCTCATAAAAAGTCAAGAGCTGACCAAAAAATTTGAGTATGAGGTATGACGTCAAAGTGGGTATCCAGCTTCGCGCATTGCAGTTGTGCTGCGCGCTAGACTGTACAATATGTATTATACCTTGCGCGCATTTTGCTAGAAGTGCGCGACAAGGCACCCACTTTGACGTCATTTTGACGTCAAAGTGGGTACCCAGTTGAAACTGGGTCACAGCTGAGGGGTCAAAAATATTCTGAAATCTTACCACATTTGGGGGTTTCCTTGGCAACACGACTTTTTAAAAAACTTTAGGGAGATGATTTTCTGCTAATAAAATCATGCTCTTTTAAATGAACTAACATTGTTTCAGCATTGGGTACCCCCTTTAAAAGGAATTGAAAGAGATGTGATATCATATGCAAGGCAAGTTTTTATTAAAGTTTTCATTTAGTCTTCCATGGTTTTATTACGATTTTGAAAAAAATATTCAGGAAAAAAATTCATGTATTTAGAAATGAAATGTTAACTTTTATTATCAACAGCAGTTTCACTGTATCATATGTCATCTTTCTTTAATGTTGTAGATGCCAGCATTGCAAACGACTACTTACCAAAGTGTCAGAGAGTAAGCTTAGATGTATTCCTAGCAGGTTAGTAAACTATTCCGTGCAAATTATTATGTAATCATATCATTGAAGTGGCATGAAGTTGGAATGTTTGTGGAAGGGGATGGGGAAGGTGGTTGATTTCTCCACTTAAGGCTTGTTCATATAAGAAACATAAACCCCCCCCCCCATAAACCCTCCCTTTTTTTTACACTTACGTGAATAATATATATGATGCTAAAAAAAATCTTCCAAAGCAAAAATTATTTCTATGCCTCCTAATGGTGAAATGGTGTGGACCAATTAAATTGTTACGAAGTTAGCGCGAAATATGTCACAAATTTGCGCAAATCTTGGCAGAACTCTGTTTTATTTGAGGGTTGACGTGTTAATGTGCATCTCGTTGTCATACATGTAAATTTAGTGGTGTACTGCGGCATATGTGAACACTAAAAAAAAAATGTGGGAGTTTGCCATTGGATATCTGAATGAGCCTCCGATATTTTACTGGACATGTATATTAGCCAGGCCCCTAAAGCTCCGCCATTTTGTCCAGATCCATTAGAAGGCCGACCTAAGCACCCATCAATATTTATGAGCAAAAATGAATAATTCATTTTGTAAGATGATTCCAAGGAGTCGCGTGCGCTTGTGCATGTTTTAAAACATCACACCCATCAGCTAAAAACATGCGCAATGATGCACAATCAATACGCAACAACTGCGCAACAAATGCGCATTAAATCAAAATATCAAAATAATAAAAGTGATACGCGCTACACGCGCAGTAGATATGAATAATGCAACAAAAACGGGTGCTTAGGTCGACCTTCAAATGATCCGAAAGAGGCGGGGCCTAATGCCATTCACGTAATGATATAAGCACGTGCTGCTTTTCGTCTAGTAAATTTATTATATGTCTGTGGACATGTATATTAGCCTAGATGTGAAATGTTTCTTGAAACTCTTCTGGCTCTTAGCAGACAGTATAAGAGGAGGATCAAGAGAGTTGCAAGAAATTGTGAAGATATCGGATTGGTAGGACTTAATCAGTAGAAAGAATTGCAACGAGAGAATTGTATTCCGTGATGGGCTCCACCAGAAGATGCAAGATAAAACTTTATTTGTGTATTGGGCTATTAGCTCTTAATTGTCATTATCTCTTTATCTTGGAAATTAATGCTGTATCACTGATATATTTTTCTTACTTTCTTTTTGTAGATTAAGCATTGACAGGACAGGGAAACTATTATATCATCATGAAAGGTATGTATTCTCAGAGCTAATTAAAAAATTCCTGTATCTTTTCTGCTGCCTGTCTTCGCATGGAAATTTATTGGACCTGGTGGAAATTCATGTCATGAAATAAAAGGGGCTGCTCTGTCGTGTTTTGAATGTACATTTTAACTTTGCTGTAGGTTTTTTTGCAGGTATCTTTTTTTTTTTTTAATTTGTGTTTTAATTTTTCAGTCACATAAGATTACAATATCTACAAGTTATTTGTAATAATTTGACAATGATTATAAGAAATAATAAAAAAAGTGACAAGAAAGTAATATAATACAAAACCACAACAATAAAAGAGCCACCGCAAATGTTTATACTCGGGAGCACAGCTCTCCCAAAGACCTTTGTTTTCTTACATTTAATACTTTATAAAGTGTAGTAGAGTATATTTGTATAGTAGTAGCTGTGCTCTATAGACAGACCATTTTATTATCATTATCTCTTTTTCAGACTTGCCACATGGGACATAAATGATTACCTCATATCTATCCACAATGAACTCAAGACATGGAGGGATGTTTACTGGAGATTATGGGGCCAACTCAACATCCTCAAGTGCTCTCGATGTAAACAGGTATGACCCTCCCCATCCCTGCCCCCTCAACATCACTGTATATTCCAAGGTGTAACACATAATCATCAGCAGACTAAAAGATGACCCCCTATCTGCATACTTCCTTGAAATTTCTTGCTCTGTTCAAATACTTTTCTTTTCCAGTTCATGGAGAGAAAGTTTTAAAAAATGACCCTATTACTCTACGAGCTGAAATCTTCGCGGTGGTTTCGTTTTCGTGAATTTTGCGAATCACTCACCCATCGCAAATTTAACAACAGGCGAAAATATCCACACATTTTTTCTGAGCTCTCGTCATCGGCACATTGTTGCCATTGCCTCGTACTATGTGGAAAGTGCAGCAGTCCTCCGTGCATGTGTAGTTAATTTCATCACACAGATGAATTGTCACTCACCACAAGTTTGTTCTGTAGTCACCTCCAAAACCCCTATAAGAAGTCAAATTCTGCTACCAAAAATGCAGAATCGGTGCCATTTTTCCAAAGCATACAAGACCTTAGTTGGTGGTAAGAAAGAGAGTCATTGAAAAGCGCTAGAAATCAAGAAATCAGGGGTTTTATGACGGCTTTTTATGTTTATTGCAAGCTATGAGTGTGATGGTATTGGCAAAAAAAAATCGAAAAACAAATCCTCCGGATCTGCTGATATGGCTCTTTTATGTACCAATGAGTTTTTACTGCAAGTCCCATCTTGCTACTGCTCTTGTGCTAGCAAAATCAACGACTCGTGAAAATGTCTGTGAGCCTGTGATTCGCAAAAATATCTGTACGCAAAAATATTGGCGTATACAGTATTCAAATTCAAATTCAAATTCGTATTTATTCATTTCCAACAGAAAGAAAAGAAATACAGTGGCATTACATAGGTATAATTATGGAAAAGATGAAATAGTATATATATTGAAGATAAATTATTAAAAGAAATTCTTATATTCTGTGAAAATGGAGAGATCGACTTAAAAGTAGTGCTTGTAAATATTGTGGATGCCCCAGAAAAAAAAAAAATTGTTTCAAATTGTGCCTGTGAAGTCTTTTGGAAAACAATAACAGAACAAGATAGTGCGCTCCCTCAGAGTGCATTCTTTGTGGACAGTCCTACAACTCCATCCTGTCGTCGTGTAAAATTTCAATATCCTGAATCCAACCAGTGTCGTCCTCACCATCAGATTGCTGTCTTTGAGAATTCTGTTGATGAGACCTCCAAGCCATAAATATATTCCCTTTGAATCTGTAAAAAACTGCACAGTATGTGCCATTCATTAACAGGTATTCCAGTTTTCTCAATGCAGCCAGTCTCATCTTCCTCCTCAGATCACAGTCTTTGTGAATTTTGTTGGTATGGCCTTCTTGACTGCGGTACAATCTCCTCTAGGTTCCAGTCTCTTAAATGTGCTCTATACCTTTAATCTCCAGGTATTCCACTGTTCTGAATTCAACCAGTGTCATTTGCACCTCAGAATGCAGTCTTTGTGGGTTCTGTTGATAAAACCTTGATGTTCCCCCACAATCGGATCCCCTCTAGGTTCCAGTCTGTTGAATGTGCTCTATCCTTTAATCTCCAGGTATTCCAGTGTTCTGAATTCAACCAGTGTCATTTGCACCTCAGAATGCAGTCTTTGTGGGTTCTGTTGATAAAACCTTGATGTTCCCCCACAATCGGATCCCCTCTAGGTTCCAGTCTCTTAAATGTGCTCCATACCTTTCATCTCCAGGTATTCCAGTGTTCTGAATTCAACCAGTGTCGCCTGCACCCTCAGAATGCAGTCTTTGTGGGTTCTGTTGATAAGACTTACAAGGCTGCCGTGGTAGGATCCTACCCATGTTGTGAACAGCCTGCCTATAGATTTGATCCTCTGGAACAAGTCACTGTAAGTTTGCTTGCTTCTAACTCTTTGTCCGAATATGTCTTGGAAGAGTTCCAAAACTTTTTGTTGCTTTCAGGAGTGTTTTCAATATCTGTATTTTAGATGTCACAGTGTTCTCTTACAGCTTAATCCAAAATCATTTGTCTACATCCAGATTTGTTTTAATTTTCAAGTTTCAATTACTAGTAATTACTAGCATTTATCTAGCTGAAAAATATTAATTCTACTTTGAAAACTTGGAATAAGATATTGATGATTGCAGCATGATGCATTCTATAGTTATTTCTCTATTTCTTTACTTGTTGAAAACATTCCGTTAAGTGATAATTGTAACGAAAATATTGTCATCATCAACATCAATATCTCATCAACACCTTGGATGATACTAGGGCGCAAGAACATGTACAGACGTTTCAGGACTATTGACATTCTTTCATGAGGAGATTTCTTTGGAAGCTAACTGAAACTGTCAGGTTTTGTTTTCAGCAGAATAATAGGGCACATGCTCTTTGGTTAATATGAGATTTAACAAACTCTGTTTCTTCCTCACCTTCTCCATGTGCCATTCAGGGTTGCCAGGTTAAAGATCATCTTGTGACCTTTTCTGGACTTGACAAATCCGACTCCTCCAAGCACAGCAAAGAATCCACCATCTTGGACACACTGCTAGATAGGAAGGATGTTATCTGTATGGGAACTCCTCAAGCTGCACCAGAAAAGTAAGCACATTCAATAATGATGTTTCTTTCTTTTCCTCTTCTTCTTCATTCTTCTTTCTTCTTTCTTTCTTCTTTCTTTCTTCTTTCTTCTTTCTTCTTTCTTTCTTCTTCCTTCTTTCTTCTTTCTTTCTTCTTTCTTCTTTCTTTCTTCTTGCTTCTTTCTTCTTTCTTCTTCTTCTTCTTCTTCTTTATTCTTTCTTCTTTCTTCTTTTTTCTTTCTTCTTTCTTCTTTCTTCTTTCTTCTTCTTTCTTCTTTCTTCTTTCTTCTATCTTCTTTCTTCTTTCTTTCTTCTTCTTTCTTCTTTCTTCTTTCTTCTATCTTCTTCTTTTCTTCTTTTCTTCTTTTCTTTTCTTCTTTTCTTCTTTTCTTCTTTTCTTCTTTTCTTCTTTTCTTCTTTTCTTCTTTTCTTCTTTTCTTCTTTTCTTCTTTTCTTCTTTTCTTCTTTTCTTCTTTTCTTCTTTTCTTCTTTTCTCCTTTTCTTCTTTCTTCTTTCTTCTTTCTTCTTTCTCATTTTTTTTCTCAAGTTAACATTAAAGGCATTGGCTAACTTTGTGAGCAGCTGATTTAAAAAATTCTCAAACTAAGATGAAACATGTGTATGAGTACTTTTATACTCAAAAACCCTGAAACCAACCATAATTTGGAAGGAAAAGCTGTAAGTTAGACGCAAACCGCGATTTTATTCGCTTTCGTCTCGAGAGACACTGAACTAAGAGGACCGTTTGCGCGAATTAAAAAATACCGTTACTTGCCTTCCGCCGCATGATACGTCAATACACACAGTGCGGTCTGTTGAGTCATGTGCGCATGCGCACTCCTTACGTTGGGTCTATGCAACCGACCCTCGTATATTTTTCAAACATTGGTTCACATTTCTAATATTTAAAAATACTTCCCGTGCATATTATGCTCTGAAACTTTCACACTGGTATTTTTACACTATAACCCTAATGTTTATCCCATTTTTAAGTAACAAAATGAGATTTTTTTAAAATCATAACAATGTTAGCCAATGCCTTTAACATATGTTACAATAGAAACATTCAGGGTATAAACAGCAAATGTACATACTGATGAAATAATGCACTAATATGGTATGCATCATTAGTTGAGATAGGATTCAAGAATGCTAGGATTAATTTCTTATAGGCTGTTTCCCTTTGTTGTTTTGATATTAACAGTAAAGGGGGTGGAAGGAGGGGGGAGGCGGTGTATTGAAAATTCAGCCATTGGTTATTTCACTTCTTAATTCTTAATAAGGTCGCTTTCATAAAAGGAATATGTTAAAATGATGTGTCCAAGGATATATCTTTGGCACAGTTGTGAAGAAATACTTCTTATGAAGAAAAACGGAAAGTGATAGCTTTCTTGGGGGGGGGGGGGGTCACAAAACACATGGAGAGCTGCTCACAAGGAAAATCACAGTTGAATGTCACAAGGTGGACTCCTGTTTCAAAGAAAGGCAAATACTTATTTTAGGCAGTCTTTGTAGTTAGCCACTGATTGCTTTGTTATTTTTTTTTTCATTTATTGTTGTTTGCTCTCCCCCCCCCCCCCCTTTGTCTTCTGTTTTGGTAGGTGGTGTGAAGCTAATGTATTCAGTGCAGATGAGGTACTGAGTGGACTTCTTGATGAAGGACTAGGGGTTAAAGGTCATCTCCATGACATCTTCCCAGATGACAACATGCCATTTGCCAAACATGTGAGTCTCCTGTGATTCATAAATTTTTAGAATAATTCACTTCACAGGCTATGATGGTTGACTACAAATTATGGAAGAGGAAAAAAGGTGAATGTCTGATTTTGATCAATGCCACAGCATAGTTTAGTCATTAACTTGGACTTAACCCATTCACGACATAGGTCCACATTTTGTGGTTTGGCCTAATATCTTTTGATGCAGAGCCCTAAAAATTATACCAAATACATGAGCAGAAAGAGCGAAAAATTCTACACAAACTGTGCCCATTTTGGTTGCGTCAATATTCGTTGTTTGATGCTGAAAATTTTTTAAAGGAAAATAAGCATTAAAATCCTTAAATTGGCAATGTGATAGAAAGTTTAAAATCCCCGTTTTTCCCTACAAATTGGCAACTTTTTGACTTCTCATCATAATTTCTGTCAATTTATATTCATTTCAGATACATGACGTTTTATAAGAAAAATGTAGCAATAAAATAAAAATGTTGGTGTTGCCAATTTGAAGAATAAAAGCTGATCAAATTAGGCTTTAAATAATTCCTGTCACGAATGGGTTAATTGGTTTTCCATTCTTTTTAATAATGTTAATGAAGTTATTTTTATTGGATTAGATGCTATACACACTGTGTTTATTGGAGATCACTGAAGCTTCAGTGAACTCTGGACCATATTCTTTCACTGCACACGAGACCACAACACAGAGTCCTGAGAGTGAAATTTGAAATGAATCATGAAATGATTGTTAGATGTTTGTTTGTTCATATGTATCAGTCCTTTTTTGAAAATCCCCCCTAAAAATGATGATGTTAGGGCAATAACGACACTTGAATGGTTGGATTTTATATTTGATAGATTGAGATCCAGCCGGAGCCTGTAGCATCTTCCACTGATGATTGGGATAGTTCTGATGATGAGGTTGGTGATGATGAAGAACAGACAAAAGGTAAGATACAGCATAATAACTAATGGCTCACTCAGATAGCCAGGGGCAAATCCTGTATGTAACACCCCCCCCCCCCCCCCCCCCCCATTTAAAAAAAAAGTTCAGTGACTGTGCACATAAGGCGCAGTAAACCGAGCCACTTATGATGATAAATGTGCATTGACACTGCAATGCTCAAATAAAAGAGAGTTTTGCCAAAAGCTGCATAGACAAACTCCCAACATCATGAATTCCACTAACTTTATAAAATTTAATTGGTCCACACCAGGGGAGCGTTTCATGAAGAGTCTTGTCAGTTATTTTCCCTGACAACTTTGCTCTCGGCCAATCAGATGTGAGGATTTTCAGTAGCTTATAATAGTTGTCAGTGAAAATCATTGACAATACTCTTCATGAAACGCTTCCCTGTTTGCCGCCAGTGACATCGTACATGTAGCTCATGGGCTTTGCTTTATTCTCTTGTTGTTTAGATTCACTCACTGATCTTACTGTCGTTCATTTAATCCATAGCAGTTCAAAGTATCCTTTAAGGTCAAAGTTAATCATTTTTTCCTCCTCCAGTTGGAACCATTTAATTGTACTATTTTCCACTGCTGCATAGTTTGAAAAATAAGAATGTATATAACACGAACCAAAGTGGATGAAAATTGCAAAATTCAATAGAAAACTTGCTGCTTGGAAGTGAAATAGTGATTATTTGATTTGCCAATTTAGAGAGTTAAATGATCAGTAATGCTACTGAATTACTTGTATTCAAGAACAGCACAACATACTGCATTGGAATTGGACTAAAAAAATTTCCATGAGATTTTCTCTTTTAATTCATGAATAATGTGTAATTCCTAGCATTCTGGGTCCAAAGATACTGCATAAGTGTAATTAAAAGGAAACGCTGTACTGCTATGGGATAATCGCTGGTAGAAATGATCTCTGTATTGGTTCCTTGTAGACAGCATTCCTATTCATGTTGTTCTATTGGTATTTAGCAAATATGAGAGATTTACATTTCTCTTTCCAACTTTTCTTTGTAGGAAGAGGTACCTATAGGAAAATGCCTATCAGTAGAAAGCCGTCCAGCAAGAGCACAGTTGGAAGAGACAAACAGGCAAGTGAATTTGTATCTTTTGATTGATTAACTCGTTTTAATGATTTATTAATTGATTGATGGAGTTAATGAATGAAATGTTGATGGAATGATTGATTTATAGTTGTGTTTGTTTGGTTTATTGATTGACAGGTTGATTAATTGATTTTCTGAATGATTGGGTAACTGTTTAGTTCTTTTGTTTGCTTATTGAGCAATTCTCGCATTTTGCAATCCTTGCGCCCTCATTTGGTTCAGGTTGGACAGTCACTCTAGCACGTTAATTCGGGAGATGGGTCGACAACAGTACCATCAACACCTTACACTAGTCGCCTTTTCTGTTCCTATTCTAAGTGATTACAGACTTCTAACACTTCATATTTTCCCTGGGGCTCTTACTGCTGGTTTACTAACTCATCCTTCTTCTTCCGTGGGATCCCTTGTTCAGTTAAATACATGTATTCAAATGGTCAACTCTCACTCATGGCGTCTGCCATCTCGGAAATAGTTGTTGGCATGCGAGTGGGGAAATATGCCTCTCATGGTACGCGAGAACTGATTGATTGATCTTAATACTTTTGACCTGATTTATTGTATACATGGATGCTTGATTGATTAATTGATTGTTTGACTAATCACTGGTAACAGTAATGTTCATCCTTTTATAGCACCTATCACATTATGATTAAAAATCCCCACGTAACTGCTACCAGAGTATAGGGCATTTCAAAGAATAACCCCACCATGTTCCCATTTCATACTCCTAGATGGAGAGTGGCAAGTGTAGATAAATGTCCTGACCAAGGACATGAATGCTATACCAGGTAGATTGATTGTGCAAGTGAGTGAGTGAGTGATTGATTGAGTAATGGATTTAGTGAGTGAGTGAGTAAGAGATTGATTGATTGATTTAGTGAGTGAGTGATTGAGTGAGTAAGAGATGGACTGATTGATTGATTGATTGATTTATTGATTGATTGATTGATTAGATAATTGACTTGGAGATTGAAATGGATCGGGTGATTAACTGATTTATCGAGTGGTTGATTTGATGTCTTTTTGTGTTTTAATTCCATATGTGGTTGAATGATTGATTGAAAACTGGAAGTATCAGAAGGAATAGGCCCACAAGTATGGTGGCTAGGCCTATCCAGTATATTAATTCTTTGCATACTCAATTAATTTTGAGGAGAAAATGACAATTGTTCTTTTAATTCTACTTCCCGTAGTGCAATATTGATACTGGTAATTATTCTAAAGACATCACTTAGGAAGCAAACTAGATATTTTTTAGTTTCACTGTATAATGGAGAAGGATAAGGGTAATTATTATGATTGTTCAACTTAATTGTACGAATGTGCACCGATGCAAAAAGAGCACTCAGGGAGTTAACAGACTACCCAACATATTTTCAGCTGATTTGTGTGCTATTGTATGTCTTATTGACTGTAGCCAGGAAACTGTTAGCATCTTGCTGTGTTTCAACAAAAGAGAAATCTGCCATCCCACCACCCTCCCCCATAAAAAAGAGGAGAGATATAGAGAGAGAGATAGATAGAGAGAGAGAGAGAGAGAGAGAGGGGGGGGGGGGGGGGAGCGAGAGCTAACCCAAACTGTATGGCCTTCAAATTAAAAACAGACCAAACCATTATACCAGAGCATCAAGAAAGTGGTTTACACATGGAGCTATTAATAGCTCCATGGTTTACAGATCATTTACTTGGAGAACATGGAAAAGGGGTGCATACAGAAAGCCTCTCTAGTGACTGTCACTTATGTCAAAATAGATCTGGAAGATGTCAGGGTAACTGAACCATCATATAGGTCATGGGCCAGTAGTTTTATTTTCCCATAGGGTCTTGTGTTTAAAAATAAACGGTAAAACATTTAAAAAAAAAAACAGTGAATGATTCATCTGTGGCTTACATCACTACAAGATCAAACGCTTGTCTTTCTTTCATGAGAGCGTGTACCACATTTTTCTGCTCCTTTTTCTCTTTCTCATTATTTTGCCTTTCTGTTTGTGTAAGTAATGAATCTGTTCCGGTTCACAAGGTATTCCAAAAAGCATACTTTCTTCACTTTGCCAGCGTGGGGGGGGGGGGGGGGGGGTGATGGGGATGGCCGCCCCCCCCCCCAAATGGCAACATAAACAAAAAGAAGAGAAAAAGGTGAGAGAATGTAGGTAGAGAAGGAGCAGACAAGGAATGATGACAAAGAAACATCGAAGCTTCTGCAACCTCCCCCCTAGGGAGCCCGCTTTGCACACACAGTATGTAATTTGCACACTTCGTGCTCACCACCCCGCTCCCCCTCCCCCCCCCTCCCATGAAATCCTTGCTACGCTGGTGCTTCAATTTAGTGAAGGGACATATAGATTGGGGCTGTATTCTGATAACTCAAATAGCGCTCAATTGGCCCTTTGGTATAATCTCGAAAACTCACCAAGTCCCCCTTTCAGCTGGCAGGAGGTGGGCTTTGCGTATGCAATAATTCATGCCCTATGTCTGCCTGTCTTTTGCGAGTAGTTGTAAATAATTGAGGGCTTCAAAGCATTTAGGCATTCTGAAAACTCTGAGTGTGTTCTGTTAGCAGTCCATTAACATCAAAAAGATGGAAAAGACCTAATCTGTCTCTTTAGATCCTTTCTACATCGTTGAACAACGCTCTCTTGTAATTTTCAAGAATTATAACAGCCATACAGTCACCACTCATCTATCTCAGTGTGACAGGGCAGTCTCAATGTTAGTTTTAAACAGCGGCTCGCTACACATTTTACCATGTTGAAGTTGCAGCGAGTATACTCAATTTTTTTCGTTGTTACAGCGCATCTCATTGGTGGAAGAAGGAATAAAAAGAGGAGGAGCTTAATTTGATTATACAGGATAATGGATTCATTTGAGTGCTAAGTGAGTTTTCAGAATACCAGTTTAGAGGTCCATCCCTCAATTAACTTGGGAACTTAACAGGAAAATTAAATGAGTTATCAGAATACCCCCCCCCCCCCCCTGTAATAAAGGCATGGGATATACTGTATATGTATACAGTGTTAGGTAGATTACAAAACCAACATCATTTCCATCCCTTGTACCCTGTTTCCCTCCCCACAGCAGAAAAGAAAATGAAAAAAAGTAGTTGTTTTATGTGCTGAATGGTTTCAGAGTAATAGCCGTGATTAAGGATTGAAGGTCATATATTTTAAACACTTTTTCTTTTCTTCCCTAATCCTGTCATAAAGATGGATAGGGTGTGGAGATATATACTGGATTAAGAGTTGGAAAGGTCAAAGGGTAAAGTACCCTCTATGACCCTGTTTACATTACCAAATAAGCCAGTTGATAGATTTAGACCATGTCCCTCTCTTTTAGACCAAACTTTAGCCTCGTTCACATTAACAGAGTAAGTCTTGGAAGGCTGGGATATGTTTCCATGAAACTTATTTTCAAGAACAGGTTATGATCAAATTGTTATAGCTTCTAAAATCGTGAAATCCATTTGGCTCGAGCGTATTTGTCATAGATTTGTGACAGTTGTTCACAGCAAGTTTAATGAAATGGGACTCTGGACCACTTTGTCCCCATCCATGCCTCTCTGTTCATATCATTTGCAATCAATTGGATGGATTTACAGTTCTATAGGCTGATCTCTTCAGTTCCCATCTCATACAACACCTCATTTTTGCATCCTGAAATCTGCCTTTGTAAAGTTTAAAGTTTACAGAACCAGAACAGATTTCTCATTCTGTGGGTAGCAAATCCGTAATTAATAATAATAATAATAATAATAATAATAATAATAATAATAATAATGATAATAATAATAATAATAATGATAATAATAAGGATAATAATGATAATAATAATAATAATAATAATAATAATAATAATAATAATAATAATAATGATAATAATAATAATAATGATAATGATAATAATAATAATAATAATGATAATAATAAGGATAATAATGATAATAATAATAATAATAATAATGATAATAATAAAGATAATAATAATAATAATGATGATAATAATAATGATAATAATAATGATAATGATAATAATAATAATAATAATGATAATAATAATAATAATAATAATAATGATGATAATAATAATAATGATGATAATGATAATGATAATGATAATGATAATGATAATGATAATGACAATAATAATTATAATAATAATGATGATAATGATAATAACGATGATAATAATAATGATGATAATACTAATAGTAATAATAAGTCAGCATTTATATAGCGCTTATCAGAAATCCTCTCTAAGCGCTTTACATAATAGAATATGTAAACTTAGACTACTGCATAATCTACATACTATAGTCTACACAAATAATTAGTCACTTGAATAATGTTCATTACATAGTTACACACTAATTATGCTGTCCAAATAGGTATCATAATGAAAACCGCAATGCCTTCAACAGGATGGTTACATTTAAGAGTTAAACATATCCTAAAGGCAATGGATGAGCAAACTGGTTATGAAACAGATAAATTTGTTGATGTTGTTGTTGTAGGTACTACATAACTTTACGTTCATTGTTGTTTAATATGTCTTATGTTTTTTTCCCTCCTAAAATGATGTTTGTTCTCAGGGGTGGGGCTGCAGGGGGGCAGGGGGTGACTGCCCCTCCATGATTAAATCAGATGGGGGGGGGGGGGGGAGAGAAAAAGAAGAAGAAGGAAGAAGGAGAAAGAAGAGTATGAAGAAAGAGAGGGCTGGATTATGCAACAGTTGCAACTATATAATACCCTTTTTATTTCATGTAAAACGTAAATTGTTCTAGTTACTTTTCAGGCCAGTAGAAATAACTTGCATTCATTCAAAGTTTTTCGGAGTTACCAGAGACCCACTCCTTGGTTAAGCCTAGCGTTCATTGCCTTTTGAAAGATGTTAGATCCTGTCAAAGAGTGAATTAAATTGAAAGTTCTACCAAAAATCCTAGGTTATTTGGACTATCAGTTAGGCAAGCCTATATCTCTTCTGATTCACCATGTACACTTTCATATCAACATTTCATACTGTTGGGAAAAGTACCATTAGATCCAAGTGAACCCTTGGCTCTCAGGGGAGCAACTGAACACACTGGTTGTTCTGTTCCTAACCATGCAAATCCAGCTAATTTGACATCATCAGGAATGCACCGAATGAAAAAAGATGTAGACCTACCAGAAGATGACATAAATCAATCCATAATAGGTACAGATCTGTTGCAAGGCTGTTTCATTCCCTTTACCCATAAAAATACAAATATGCTGACAATTTACACTTCACTTAGGCTGTAAAATACCTCAATAGCTGCATAACATGGAGAAGAGAGGGAGAGAGAGAGAGAGGGAGGGAGAGAGAGAGAGAGAGAGAGAGAGAGAGAGAGAGAGAGAGAGAGAGAGAGCAGAGAGCCCATCTTTCCCATACATTTAGTGTAATATTTTATTTCTAAGATAGATATGCAGTTCATCCAAGAAAAATACATACACAAAGGAACATGTTTTTTTTTTTTTTTTCATTGATAGGGCTTCATGACAGTCCCAGGATACTTATAAAATGCAAGCGTTTTTTTTTTTTTTTTCTTTTACTATTTATTGAGGTGATAACGTGATTTCCTCTCATTACGATTTTTCCCAAGAAATCTTAGTCTGGAATACTTCCAAAGACAGTATTTTCTCTCTGTGCAAAAAAAAAGAAAAAAAAAAGGCCTTTTGTATTCAACAGCCGCAATAAAATGTCTTGATCACAGACTATACCCTGCCCATTGTTTATGGCTAGTAAATTGTCCAGGTCTTATGTAAGAGTGCTTTGATTTATTGTGATAAAATTGGCAAGTAAATCTAGCTAGGTAATTGACCTCTTTATTCCCCTTCTTCTCATGGAAGTGCATGTATGTGGTAAGGAGTGAGAAACAAAAACATGAAAAGGGAGGGGAGTAGGCCTCATTTTGGTTATTGACCTAAAGATTCATTCATGGTTCAGTCATTTTTTATATTTATATATATATATATTTTTTGGGAGGGGGGGGGGGGGCAGAATTAAGGAAAGGTTTTTTTTTGTTTGGGGGGGGGGGCAGTCACATATATTGCTGCACACACACTTGTCCAAAAAAATGTGTGAAAGGGTTAGTTTTTCATGCGTGATGCATTTAGGGTGCCAAAAGGGCTAAAAATCAGTAAAAGGGGGTATGTTATCTGAGTTTGTTAACCCTGTTGATTAGGGTATCCTTTTCCCCAACCTTAGTCTGGACTTTACTGCAAAAGCATCTCCTAAAGGAGACACTGTACCTCTATGGGTTAAAGCATGTTCAAGGAAGTTAAACTTGTTCATGGGGAAAATTTTTGCAGAAGAGGCTCAATAAAAACTTTGAAAGGGGGAGATTTTGACCATTGGATAGGACTTGTTTAGGGTGGTTTTGGAAAATGCGTGTGTACATGAATTGTATTTGTCCCCTCCCCCCCCCCCCCCCCCACCCCCGGCTTGCTCTTGTTGTCCTCCCTCATATTTTATTAATTATACTAGTAATCCTCTAATATTTTGTATATTGTTTTGTTTGTTTGTTTGTTTGGTTTATTTGTTAGTTGTTGTGTCTTTGTTTTGTCTTTATGTCAGCATGATACATTCATAAACTATAACTTAGTGTAGATCAGTATGAAAGTATGACATAACTTTTTCAAATGCATTTTGAAGGAAAAAATAAAAAACAGTTCAGATAGGTTGTAAGGGGTATGGTAACATGAAGAGTGAAAATTTGTTTTGGTGCTTCTCTTTACTTTGATACATGTATCTGTGATTTTGACATGATATTTCACCACAGTAAAAACAGAATAATTGTCCTTTTTATTGAAGATAGACTTTTGAAACTTGTCTTTTGTCATTTGTTTATTACTATTCTGGGAACAAAATAAACATCCAATCAACAAGAAATTTAGCTTCCTGTTATGACCATGTCAAAATGTTGAATGGTACTGACTGTGTAACCATGCCATCATGCACAGTAATCTTTCATTTCATTTTATTCCTCCTCCTCCTCAACAGGGGTCTGCCAAGTCTCGTCATTCTGCCACGACTCGGTAAGCACATGTATCCCATCATGGTTTCAATCATATTCCTCTTCTTTATTCAAATTCCTTTTAGTGTATTTTTCATATTCCTTTTCTTTATTCAAATTCCTTCTTTAGTAGCACTTCATACATGTCATGGGCTTGCTGAAAATATTTCACTGCAAATATTGGCTCAGTCAAATCTCACTTTTAGTTGCAGATCATGTAGCCTTTATGATATCTGGGATCCTACAAGAGCCTCATTCAGATATCTGGCGGAAAACCCTCTCATGTTTTATTTAATGTGCCACGTATAGTAGTGAGATGCGCATTAACCCATCAATAAGAGCTCATGCTTGAATGAAAGAAAGAGTTGACTTTATAAGAATTGATAAGTCTACATGTCTTTGCTGCCATGAGGCAAAAAAGATGCTTTTTACCTTGACACTTTTTTTTTTTTGCCTCCTCATATACCATTCATTTCCTTGCAAAAAACTGTCCGAGTTTTACCGCTGCTGGGGTTCGCCATTTCATATGAACAAGCCTTTATAGTAGCTGCGTAGTCTACCCTATAAACAAATGAACCAAGGGCTGTACAGAATACCTTTCACATACACCTAAGGTGAACTTCTAATTCATAAAACTACATTTGATGTAACAGTCAACATTCATTGATGATTCTTTAGTTGTGTATTTATTGGGTTTTTTGTTGTTGTGCTATGTAGGAGACATCGTAAGAAGTGGGATGCCACCCGTTCTCTCAGGTACAATCAAGATACACAGAGAGAAGAAGGTAAGAAGCTTTAGTTAGCTGAGGCTTGTTCCTCAAAACTGTCATTAAGTCCAAGTTCTTGAACAACCCAAAGAGGCAGGTGTCAGAGAATTAAAATGCATTTTAGTGGGATGTCCATGAACTTGGACTTCTGACAGTTTCAAGAAACAGGGCCTTGCATTCTATTACAAATCTAATTTTCTCACTGTGTTTGCATGCTGTACATGTATATTATCTTTAGCCAGAAGGATTTGTTGATTCTCTTAAATTCCTTTTGCCTTTGATGGGTATTGTCTTTGCTTGATCTCCATTATTCAGGAATAGGGTGAACTTTAACTGGGCTGTTGAAGCAGTCACAGATTCCAAAAACAGACAAATGAAAGGCTTTGTTTGAAACAATTACAGCTAAGTTGATACTAGGTGACCTGTGAGGACAGTAGCCTGTGAGAACTACAGGACCATCTGACAATGTTCCCTGAAGTTTCATGAGACCACCATATTCAGTCTCATGGCTTGTCACTCTTTTGAACTGTTGGTCAACTTGGATGCCTCACTTAGATATTTTGCAAGCTTATCAAATATCAAATATCAAATTAGTATACTGGTCATCATTACAATTAGCGACTATTTTAGACTCATTACTTCTTGCATTAATTTTCTTTAGTCATCCCACTTAGCTTCAAACCTGCAGGCTAGCATGTTCTTAGACTGTGTTTCCCCAAACTGGCAATAATCTTATTTTTGTTTATCGTCCATCACTAGATCAACTAAGGAGTAACTTCCTAGTTCAGCACCTGCTGAAGCTGAGGATCCCACAGGTTGATAAACAACAGGAGAAGACGAAAACAAAGGAGGTATGCAACAAACCTCGACCGCAACCATTTAAAAAAGTTGTGATTGGTCCAGAATTTGGTTATGAAGTTTTAACTCAGCTTTCGTATTCTAATTTTTAAAAAAGACCTCGACCGCATCAGTGGGATGTCCATGAACTTGGACTTCTGGAAAGCATGTATTCTACTAGCTGTATGATTGACAGATGCTTTGGTGTCAGTGGCTCCTTTCTGATTATGCACACTTACCCAATACTGAACCTTAATCCTGGACCAAACCCTAACCCTAACTCTAACCCTAACCCTAACCTGAAGCCTAATCTCAAGCCCTATTGCACTGCTGACTCAAAATGTATATCTTTGACGAAGTAAAGCCTGGAGGAATTGTCATTGGAGCATATGTCAGTTCACCACCTCTGTGCATAATCTGGTTATAGACCAAGGGGCTTTTGTATAGATCAAACTGGTATTGTTGAATTAATGTGTGATACATTATCATGATTACATAATGTGGTAACATATTGCATCATGTGGTATTACTCTTTATACATGTGTGTTGTGCTTTTTACATGTATCAGTATGCTGGAGGCATGTTCAGTCGGGTTGATGCTCAGTTCAGGGCCAGCCAACAAGTCACCAAACCAGTCACCCTGCAACCTGTATCAAGGTAACGAAATAGTGTCATGATGGCGAGAGAAGAGAGAAAATTCTTAAAATTTCCCAGTCATGGTTACTGTTCTTTTTCTTTTTTGAGGTATAAAGTCTAGACATGTTCAAACACTGTTTCTGTGATTTTCATCCGTAGGACTCATGGATTATGAATTTTTAAGAACATTGGTACACTGCTTTGTATTTTCTTGAGCAAGCTCAGAATTTTGAATTAGATGAATCAACACTTCTCTAGATATTAATCTCGAGGATTTCCTGTGCATTAGACTATGTCTGCATGAAATCAGGTGCAAATGTTCAAGTCATGTAGGGGAAAAATAAAAGTATTGATGAAATTTAAAAAAAAAACTATGTCATGTATTTATAAGGAAGAGAGAGGATTTACACTGTATTTTAAAATGTCTTTCAGTAGAAGCAATAACTCTCCCACTCAACACTTTATATTTCTCTTGTTTTTTTTTTTTTTAGGACCAAAAGCCGCAGTATTTCAAGCAAACTTCCCTGAGGGTGCTCAGTGATGACATCATCAAATATCTTTCTTATTCCGTCCTTAAATAATGCAAGATAATGATGAAAATGTTAGAGCTAGGGATTTCTATATTCCACCAAGAAAAATTGTCTTTCTTGGACAGTTGCTCTTTCAGTGAGGGTGGAGTCTAAAGCAATAATTACTCTGAAACTTTTCATTAGGTATTGGCACACAGTTGGTAAAATATGATCATTCTTCTTTTCCTGCTTTGTGGATAGGGTCCTGTACATGTGTAAGGGTAGAACTCAACCCCTTAATTAAAGGGTAAGTCCACCCTAGAAGTTTCACTGTTTCAATTAAAGGAGATAAATTTGAACAGCATTTCAAAAAAGAAATGAGCAAAATTGGTCAAAGAATAAGAAAATTACACTCATTTAACTCATTTACATTTTCTAGTAAACTACTCTCGGCTCTGCAAATTGGCAACACTGATGACATCATATGCGAGCAGGTCTCCATTCGCTTTGTACATGAAATTTCACATTTTCTCAATTTTCTTGGAAGTTACACATTTTCTAACCCCCATAATCAATGTATGTTCAGAAGAATTGCTTTTTACATATTAACATACTTTGACTATGGGGTAAGAAAATGTGTAACTTCCAAGAAAATTGAGAAAATGTGAAATTTCATGTACAAAGTGAATGGAGACCTGCTCGCATATGACGTCATCAGTGTTGCCAATTTGCGGAGCCAAGAGTAATTTACTAGAAAATGTAAATGAGTGTAATTTTCTTATTCTTTGACCGATTTTTTGCTCATTTCTTTTTTAAAATGCCGTTCAAATTTATCTCCTTTTATTGAAACAGTTGAACTTCTAGGGTGGACTTACCCTTTAATTAAAGGGTTGAGTTTAACACATTGAATACTATGCTTGAGATAACTCAGGCTGGGATCTATGGAAAATTGGTATTATACCAAAATCAAATTGTGCTCAAGAAGTTAAACTTTGGTTCTTTAGTACATGTACCCATATTTTCACGGTAGCGTATGTTTTTTGTTTTGTTTGGTGTTTTTTTAAGGATTTATGTGTTGGAGCTGATTTGCTAAATTATTAGTATATTATAAAAAAGGGGGATTGTTAAATTATTGAATTTATTTAGAGATGTGGGTTCTACATGTAAGTAAGTTGGTAAAATTGAGGATATTGAAAAATGGGGTATTTACAAAGGAGAAAATGCATTTAAAAGGGGAGACAGATTTGTTCAGCAGGACAGATAATTCTCAATTCTGACCTGTGTTATCCTCTTACAGCTTTAGATGAATGACATCTGTTAAATGATCCTTTGAAATATATCCTGTATAACATATTTATTGAAAGTTATTGCCAGTTTGAATACCAATGAGAGAAAGCCTGGTGCCTGCAAATATGATCTTAACCCATTCGTGGCAGGAATTATTTAAAGCCTAATTTGGATCAGCTTTTATTCAAATTGGCAACACCAACATTTTTATGTTATTGCTATATTTTTCTTATAAAACGTCATGTATCTGAAATGAATATAAATTGACAGAAATTATGATGAGAAGGCAAAAAGCTGCCAATTTGCAGGGTAAAACGGTGATTTTAAACTTTCTATCACATTGCCAATTTAAGGATTTTAGTGCTTATTTTCCTTTAAAAAATTTTCAGCATCAAACAACGAATATTGACGCAACGAAAATGGGCACAGTTTGTGTAGAATTTTTTGCTCTTTCTGCTCATGTATTTGGTATGATTTTTAGGGCTTTGCATCAAAAGATATTAGGCCAAACCACAAAATGTGGACCTCTGTTATGAATACAGTCTCCTGGAAAAAAAAACACTGTAGTTATAGCTAGTATGGTATGTGTGAAGTAGTACATAGAATTACTCCATTCATCAGTCACTTTCATGTTAAAGGAAAATGCAACCCAGACATCAATGTACTTCCAGCGAATGAAGAAGAACAAGAAGAGTAAACAGTGAAAGTATGAGGAAAATCGGACAATCTGTTCAAGAGTTATGAACTTTGAAATTTTAAGTAAATCCTTATTATGGTGATCCTTGAATTGGCAACTTTGCCAGCATCTGTGATGTCATAGTGGACAACTCTCCATTCTTTTTGTACACAGAATTTATCATTTTCTTTATTTTCAAGAAAAATCAAAATTGTTTATTGTTTAAGTACAACATGGCTATATCAATTCTGCAAACATTTAGAGAAGAATTATGTTGATTACTGACTTGAAATTTCATATAAATCAATTTTTTTGAAAAATTATGTGCAAAATGAATTGAGAGTTGTCCACGATTACATCACAGATGCTGGCAAAGTTGCCAATTCAAGGATCTCCATAAAAAGGATTTACTTAAACTTTCAAAGTTCATAACACGTGAACAGATTGTCCGATTTTTCTCAAACTTTCACTGTTTACTCTTCTTGTTCCTCTTCATTAGCTGGAAGTACACTGATGCCTGGATTGCATTCTCCTTTAAGTTAGGT
Organism: Echinometra lucunter; assembly: GCA_029962745.1. Taxonomy (NCBI): domain Eukaryota; kingdom Metazoa; phylum Echinodermata; class Echinoidea; order Camarodonta; family Echinometridae; genus Echinometra; species Echinometra lucunter. The sequence goes on along the minus strand of CM057154.1, from coordinate 22,645,209 downwards.
TTGGTTTTATTTTCCATATTAAAAAGACATAATATATAATTATAAAAAGAAAGTTATAATGAAAAACAAATGCATAAATCAAAGATCAAACAAAAAAATTGGCTGGAAAGCTCTATTCAGTAGCATTATTAAAATGCCTCTGTTCTTCCTAGAGATCCCCCCAAAAAACACAAAAAAATGATAGAAAATTAAACATATATTAAAGAACACAAAAGATAATGTAGTGAGAGTACACTTGAACTTGCATTATCTTTTAAAGAAGTACATTGAGATATCTAAAGTACATATTTTGAACATAGCATAGTGAAACTGAACCTCTTAACATACTGCGCAAAATGTCTTTTGGTGATTGCTACACTTTCCAGAACGTTCAGTCATAGCTGTATTTCATTTTTGTTGTTTTTTTAAATTCAGTTGCATCTGTGTTTGAATAATCAAACTCTAAACTTTTGTCCAAGTGCTCCTTATTTTTCTCTCCAAGAACGAAGAAGTTTATGTAATTCAGTGGTGGTTTGGATCTCTTGAAACAATTTGAATTAAAATAATTACATTGTACATGTTGTATTTTGTGACATATTTATATTTCAGATTGTGTATTTATATCTTGCTGAAAGCATTATTTATCAAGAATATTTGATGTAATAAATATGTAATGCCTTCTCAGGAATCTTGTTTCCTTATTAATCTTTATTTTACTCTGCAATTAACGTACAGATAATTTGAAATCACATTCGTAAAGTAGTAGAATGATTTATTTAAAAAAAAAAAAAAAGAAAATGGTAGCCCAGAGGCTGAATTACATTCAATTTACAGTAAAAATCTTTTTTTTTTCAATCACAGCAAAACAATAAAAGGTATTTCAATCACAGCACAAATTAAATATTTACATCAAATCTTGCAAAAGTAGGTAGTAGTAGCCCTTATGTGAAGCAGGCCCAATGAACTTCATTCATTTTTGAAGATTGTTTGAGTTGCTTTAAAAGTAAGAATTAAAGCACAGACTTGGTTCTTGGAATTTGAAACTAGCTATTTCTTAGAACAAAGGCTCCTTTCCCGCTATCTCTCCTCGGGCCACCAGTTGATAATGCTATCAGCTCCTTCAAGGAAACATTTCATTGTGGACGTTTGTGGTTAGATCTTGATAGAAGAATGGATACAGATTTCCTTTTACTTTTCATGAGTCATAGATGCATTTGTTTTTGTTTTTAGATGGTGGACATGGAGAATGTATATTTTATGAGATGTAAGCATATGATGATGTTGGCAGTAATAGTCATGATGGCGATACTCTTGGTGATGATGATGATGATGATGATGATGCGAGGTGATGTCGTGTCAGGAGGACAGCTTGTGGAGTGATAATTAAAAGATACAGAAAATACACATTTCTCATTAGTAAGGATTTTATGGAAATTTTGTTAGAATTAAATTGCAAATTGTTCCGAGTTATACCTCGAGGTTCTAATAAATGAACAAGAGAGAAAAAACCCCAAAACAAAACAAAACATGGATGAATGAAAGATGAAACGAGAAATAAGTCGATGACCCCAAATATTGTCAAAAGTCCAGAACCCGACTCAAAACATTCTTGAAACATGTTCCAGATTACAAAACAATATTTTCTTTGTGATTCGCCGACAACTTGTGGGAATTTTTTTATCCACATTTTCAGGAGTCGGAACAATGAATGACCGTGAAAGAAGACGGCAAACTAAGCCTATATGGGATAAGAGGGGGGGGGGGGGGGGGGGGGGGGGGGGGGGTGGGGAGTGGAGAAGAATGTTAAAAGTGGAAACTGGATAAGAAAAAAGAAAGAAAGAAAGAAAGAAAGAAAGAAAGAAAGAAAATACTCTATTCGTTCAAGAGTATGCTGAGTGAAATATTTTCATGCGACTTAACGTTATTCAAAGGCCATTTTTGTGATAAACATATCGTTATGCATGACGCAGTCTGCTTACTTGTTAAAGCACCTGTAACGATAGACATACTTGCATATATATCCATTGTCGACATGGTCGGAATGCTAGTGTTTTTTGTTGGACATCTCCCCCCCCCCCCCCCCCAAAAAAAAAAAAAAAAAAAAAAAAAAGGAGAAGAAGAAGAAGGAGGAGGAGAAGAAGGAGAAGAGGAGGAGGAGAGAGGGGAAAACGAAAGAAATTGTTTAACCAAGTAACAAGTACTAGTAATATACTAGTATGTGTTTTGCATTCTATTTACTGCAATACAATACATCGTAACAGGTGCATGCAACGTTGTTCGTGCCTCGTGGTGGTGGTGGTGGTGGTCTTGGCAGTGACAGGTGGGAGAGAGGGAGAAGAAATGAAAGTTGACTAGTGAAGTGTGAATTAGGGCGGGGTTTCTGGATCGTGGATCGTCAGGGTCGGAGAAATACGGAATGAATCAGTGCTGTCAGAGAGGAGAAAAAGAAAACCACGAGTGAAAAGAAAAGCTCAAATTGCTAATTGATCTCAAATATCCAAGTTTTACACTTAGTGGTTTACCGCAAATCGGTTTGTCTTCAAAGAGAAAACATTGTCTTATCAACAAAACAAAACGGGGTGGTGACTTTGCGACAAGGCGACACCAGACGATTTTTTTTTCTTCGTTTCCTGGCTTCTAGAGGCAAATCAATTTTACAGCCAATGAACTCCAGTACTGGAAATTGATTTCTGTGAGTTTGGATTATGGAGTGTTTAGACTATATCCTCACTCTTTAAAGATAGAGATATGAGACAAATTAATTTTGGTCTACAAATGTAAAGAGACAAGCAGTGACACCACTCTCGTCAAAAATGAAGCTATAGGGGCCATTTTGTCTGGAATTATCAAGCGCGCATCGTGAGAAAAAAAAAGAGCACTGTGGATCACTCTTTCTGCTTTTCGTCTGTCATCGAATTTGAATTTCAGTAGCTCATGAAGTTGAGGACAGCTTCTTTGCAGGGGCTTCGCTACAGGGGTGGGGGCAGGGGGACGCCCCTATGATTGTGCAAGTGATCAAAGAAGAAGAAGAAGAAGATGAAGAAGAAGAAGAAGAAGAAAAAGAAGAAGAAGAAGAAAGAAGAAGAAGGAATAAGAAAGAAGAAAGAAGAATAGTATGAGGACAGGGTCATACAACTACATCATAACCTAATTTAAAACGTAAATAAATGCGCTTGTGGCTCATCTCTCCCTATCAAAATACCCTGGCACCATAGGCGGCGATCCCGGGGGGGGGGGGGACGGGTGGACATGTCCCCCCCCCCCCTCGATTTTCAAAGCTTAATATATTATTTTTCTATTTTGAGTCAGCTAACCAACTTTAGGCCAACCACTTCAATATTTTTTATAGGCCTAGAATGCATTTTGATGGCAAAATCAGGCTTCTTTTCATTATAATCTGCGATAATTTTTAGCTCACCCGCTTCGCTCGCTCGCATAATAACGATTATCTCCCTCTCACTTTTCGAAACAGATTTTCGGTGGAGACCTTCTGGGTTTCCGTTCCTCCCCCCACTCGTGACATGAAATCGCCGCCACTGCCTGGCACCGCCCCTGCTTCTCTGTAAGGGTTAATGATTTGGGCCTGGATGTATTAGAGATAATGATTTTAGTGTTGCCATGGGAAGAAGAATGTAATGCACGCATACATTGAGACAAAAGTCGTTCTTACAGGCTTTCCTGAGGCTTTCCTTACATAGAACAGTGTAAAGCATGCATGCAGGTGGATCGATCCATCCATATAGAGGATGTCGTTACATAACATGCTGACCTATAAATAGCTCTTCATGAAGCATTCTTGGGGCTTGGGCATGTCTGAAACATTAGAAAATTCCTTCGTTTCGTACATTCCAATCAGATATTTCTGACAAGAATTCCTCGTGACGGGGCATGAATATTCACCTGTGCTGTATATCACTGGCGTAAAATCGGGGGGGGGGGGTATATTTTTTTAGGGAGGGGGATGGCGTGTACAAAATATACCCCAACTTTTCAAAGAAGAAATATCTTAATCAGTCATTTGTTGAAAATTTCGATAAATCTGCCATAAACAACTGCTTTAGTAGTAACATTACTATTTCAAATGGTGTGTTTGTGTGTGTATTCGCATGTGAGTTCGCGCTCGAAATTTCGGCAAAAGATTTAGATCATCCCCCCCCCCCCCTTCTCGAAACGAATACACACCGGCGATGCTGGTAAAATGAAAGTCATCTTTCGTCATTGAAGACGCTGCATATTTGAATGGATTAACAATGAGTATGTAAGGTATGGTGGGAGAAAACTTGTTATTGTCCCCCCCCCCCCCCCCCCTTTTTTTTTGGTCAATCCCACTCTGAAGAAAACAATTTTCATAATTATGTCTAATACATTACGTCATACAAAAATTACTGTCAATGTACAAAGTGATTTTCTACAATTTATTCACGGACCCCAAATAAACAGCAAAAGGTATACTGGTATAATCAGTTAGAAGAATAAGAGTTTATTTACCAACACCAGGGGAGCGTTTCTTTTTCACTGACAACTATTACAAGCTACTGAAAATCCTCGCATCTGACTGGCTGAGAGCAAATTAGTAGGTGAAAATCACTGACAAGATTCTTCATGAAGCGCTCCTCAGATAAAATCGAAGGACAGGGTCAATTAGAAGAGTTTATTTATCTATTTATAAAACCCATAATGAAAGAACTCTGAAGAAGGTGTCTTGATAGGATCAAGGGTTTCCATTTCATTCAAATTATCGCATCCGTCACATTATGAAGGACGTGTCATAAATTTCGATTTTTATACTATCCAGGGAGGTCGTATTACCCCTTTCTCACTCTCTCTCTCTCTCTCTCCCCCTCTCTCTCTCTCTCTCTGTCTCTCTCTCTGAGATTGTCCAGCGATGAGGCGAGAAAATGTCCAGAAAAATGCAGCTGAATGTGGAGAATAGGGGATAAGTTCAAAAGGTTATGAAGGGCAACTCCGTACATCGCACTGTTTGTGTAATTCAGCTATTGCAGTATAATGGGAATATACTGATATATGAATCAATGAACATATTTCCCCATGCTGAACGCTGCAATGATTTATGTATTTATTCATATTTGTTTGGTTTTTTTTTTCTTGAATGAAACTTGAACTTGAACTTGACGACATTTCTTGAAACTAAAGACGATTTTTCCCCACCATCCTCTTTAAGCCATGCAGAGTAATTCAAGGTCAGGTGAATTAGTGGGTGATATATATAAATGTGAATAGACCACTTATTTCCTTAAAAAAAAAAAGTTGCAGATTGGTGGCCAGTGATATATTATTATTGTTAACAAACAACAAACAAAAAAATGACAATTTTTAATGGTAAATAATTAAAAATTTAAAACTCGTATAAGGACTCCAAGGAAGAACAGTGATGTTACATAAACATCGCTGAAATTGGGCTTTCCTCAGATTTGTTATCTTTTGATTTGTATATTTTGTATTCATAATCTTTGTATATAATTTGTTCTTTGTATATGTTCTTTTGATTGATTCTGGAATAAAGACAAACAAACAAACAAGACTGCAGGTTTCAACAGAGTAAAGTTGAAGAAATATGTCAAATTCATTTTGACTAGGTTTGTGAATTTCCCTTCATTGTTATATATTCTTAAAGCAATGCTCTGATTAATTGAATGGATCTTCACTTTTTGAAAAATTGAAGCCACAAATTCTGTGTGTCAGTAATTAATTCAGAACACAACAATACTATTGTGTATCGCATCTGTCATCATTTTGCCAATATTATTTTTGCTCTCCATGTCATTAATCATTGCTCTGTGATAAAAGAGGTGCAGTGGAATTTTAGTTGCAAGGTATTGTTGGGCTCTGAATTCATCATTATTGACACACACTCAATTTGTGGCTTCTTAAAAAAGTGAAAATCAAACTGTATATACAGAGTATCATTTTACAAATATTAATAAGGAAAAATCTCAAAACCTAATCCAAATGAATTTGGCACCCTTCAAGTTTACAAAGTAAAACAAAAATCAGGTTGGTGCGAGTTCTGGCTTTAGAGTTGTCAGTGATCAAAAGTGTCAAATGTCCTTTTTACACCTAGTTTAGAGAGACAGAGAGAAAGAGAGAACATGATATTATGCCGCTATTTCATTGCCAATGTAGACCCTTGGGGAATGGGCATCTATTATTTGCATTTATCGGGATTAATTCCTTCAACCTATTTTTTTCTATTATCCCACGCACAAGAACAAATATAGGTCTGTTTTGCTCAAAATAATTAGTGAGTTGCCATCGATGCACGTGTGATTGGAGTATACGGTTGTTCATGTATTAGACACCTTCCCAGCACTAAGATTATCAACCTATTAATCCCTAGGGCATTATCTAGGCCACACCCACTGCTATGGATAATCCAGGGACCTGGCTAATCCTTTAAACCAACATTATCACGCAGACCTTTGGCACTGACCGATTTGTCCACATTATTGCAATACAGAATAGGCATCCATATTCGGAGCTGCCCACTGTCATGCCCCCTGTCATGCGACTCAACCGTAGTATCAATTTCAAGAAATTTGGATTGAAAATCTCTCTCTGTAAGTATAAAGAATACCAGTCACAAAATTCAGTAACGTATGTTTTACTTCTACATTAATTAAGATGCGAATTATATAGTTACAGATTTTCGATCTCTTGGATGTTGAAATTCATGTTTATAAGCGGATCTATCCGTGATGCATTTTACGGTGTGCCCAAACTTTGGGGATTTTTGCGGTTCTCAATCATTTTCGCCTGGATTTCGAAAGAAACAGCATATTTATGCTCATAAAGATCTGTTTTTTTTGTTTTGTTTTTTAAATTTTGTATAAGACTCTATGGCACAGCCTTAAGATAATTATGGAGTCTTTTGGGAATTCCCCCTACATGTATTAAGCAACTGTACAGTATTGTATTGTCCACAGTTTTTCTGCCCCCTTTTTTTTTTTTTTTTTTTTTTTGCATACTCAGATTTTCTATCTTGTTTTGTTTGTTACAATATCCTGATCTTTTGTAATTATTTGTAAATAGTGTAACTTTTCCTAATTTTTGGTTTTATGATTCAATAAAACATACAACCCCCCCCCCCCCCCCGCATATTGTATCCAAAGGTGAAAGAGAGAGAGGGGGGGGGGGGGGAGAGGGTGTTCACTTGACTCTTAATCAGACAGTTGAGGGTTTGAATCCCAGCCCGGCACTAACGTCTTTTGTCAAGACATTTATCCACGTTTGCCACTATCCACCCAGGTGTAAATGGGCACCCGATAATGCTGGAGCGCTACATAATTATATGGCCGCTAAACTATGACAGGGGTAATAATGTTGGAGCGCCATGAAGAATCTGTGCGCTTGACAAGAAGCTACCGTTCTTAGTTACTTTCACCAATCAATAATATCTCCATCAACAGAATCATCTGATCAAACAAAAGTTCTGCAAGGCTCTCAAATGATTTAGAAAATATGCATTCTACTATATTTGTATCTGCGACCGATCTGAACTCGGGTATTCTCGTGTATCTTCGGGTCGACCGTTCCCATGGACACGGGACGCTATTATCTAGTTCGGCGATGACCCCTCGTGACCTCGACATATCCAGGGGGTAAACACACGAAAGTCAAGTTGGAAATTTTCGGAAAGGAGCAATGAAAAGGGAATGACCTTCAGGTTGTCAGGTGACACCGTTCCATCCACGATAGTCTTCAGACAAAGACCCTATTTTGACACATAAAGCACAATTCCATATAACCTTGAGCCAAAGCTAACTTTTCAAGTCTCTCTCTGTGTCAAATAGATGCAGCATAGGGTTTATTATAAGCTCGGCAGACCGTGCAGTTAGCATAGTCTTACAGTTCAGACACGCTCTTATGTATTACAATTGACAAGGGTTTGCGCCTGCAAACTAAGAGAAGCCTGCTGCGTCTTCATGCGACAGGTGCAAACTCTGATGATACATAATATATTCAAAGTGTTATAACATGTAGATTGTGACAGGTTTAAGTGTATTTAATGGATAGATAATAGCACTTGTTGATGAAGAAGGAAGAGATATGTTACAGGCGATTGATGTGGGAGCTATTTTCATCACAGAGGTGAGGACATATTGTTGTTGGCATGAAAAATAATTGGCATGACTTTGGTAGTTTGAGTTTGAACTTCTTCAAACTCGAGTAGGTGTGCAGTGATCACTCATCTTCGTGATTAAAATCGTTTCGTGATGCGGTGCACGATAACTGATGATGATCGAGGAAGATAATGACGACGACGACGACGACAACGAAGGCGTAGCCTACGTATTTTATATGAATGTTTTGACCTGCATGGCGTTTGACGAGATATACAAAAAAGGATGGTAACTGGTGAATTGGAACTATTATGTGATAGAGCGGAAGACATGATAACGAATGTGATACCGACTGGAAATACTGGAGAGAGGTAAAATATAAGTCACTTTAACGAGACATCCAGAAATACAGGGAGTAAAAGGGCTAAGCCGATGAAGGGTGTGATGAGGAATTAACAAAAATTGAATAGATGTACATCAATTTCTCTCCCCCATATTTTGTATTTTGTATATTTTTGGGGGGTATATTTTGTATATTTTTTGTATATTTTTTTGCATATTTTGTATTTTGTATATTTTTTTAATTGAAAGATAAACTCTACGACTGAACAATATAACATATTCACAATGATATCAAAGGAATTAAGACACAAAAAGACACAGCACAACACAATACATTGCAAAACAAGACAAGACAAGACAATGCCCCACTCTTCAAATGAAGCTTCAACCTGACAACATCCAGGCTACATATAAAAGGCAATACTCAAATGTGATAATAATCGTCAAGGTGAGGCTCCACCGAATTAGAGTTTAAAAAACAACAACAACAACAACTTAATTGTCATTAAGAAGTATAGACATGATATACCTCGGGAGGGGGGGGGGAGGGGGACGCCGTTGTGAAATTTTACAAGAATGAAAGTGACCATTTTTTTAAAATGAGAGTTCAATTTACCTTTTTTTCACTGCTATTCTATATTCAATTTTTTTGTTTCATTTTGACAAAAGAGAGGAAACTCTGAAAATCTAGTTCTACCCCTTGAAATTTACAACGAATGATGTAAAATTTGAGGTGCAGGAATAAATAATTAATACACAGATTGTGCCTGCTTCCAATATCAGTACCAAATATATAAGCAAAGTCAGTATACAATGTTGTCTCCTTGGTTATATTATCAATATAATAGGAAAGCTTTTTCCACATGGGAGCAACAACTGTGCATTTACAAAAAACATGAATCAAAGTTTCCGGATGCTCTTGACAAAAATAACACAATGTTATCTGTTCTTCAGATTTTATATAAAAATGAGTTCAAGGCTATAGCATTGTGAAAAACTTTAAAATAGAAGGACCTTAACTGAGTTTCTATCGTGCATTTGAAATTATTTTTGTGAATAATTGACCATTCACTTTCATTTTTATCCAAACCAAGCCAATCTTCCCACTTATTACCAACTTTGACCTGTGATGAATGATCTTTGTTTTGTAATACGGAATAAGCATACTTTCAATTTCCCAAGCAACTCAGAAACAATCTTATCAAAAATATTCTCATCAACATCTTTATGGTCAACAAACCGATATAAATATAGGGCATTCATTACGGAATCATACTTGCGACGGTCAGTTATAGGGACCTCAAATTCTAGTACCAATTCTTCAAAAGTTTTCACCCCATATTACTACCCCTGTACAAACTGAGAGACATATGCAATTCTTCTCTCATACCAAGCATGATAATAGAAATAAGGCCTATGCCTTAAACTCACATTTTTGTTATACCAAATATAATCCTGCATGTGGTAACTATTCAAATTCACTTCTTTCATATAAAAATCTGTCTGCTGCATGCATGTATACTCACGACAAAGTTTTCCCCAATGTTTTGTGATGTGTTTTTGCCATGTTGTTCTGGAAACCGATCTGTGTTTTCTCATAAGTTTTCTGTTTCCACTGTTCTTCATGTCTTTTGACATGTGTCAATTAGCAATAAGCTTCTCATACCGACACTGTGTTTCCCATAAGACCTGTCTAATCTACCCCCTTTCTTTGATTCTTGAATCAATTCAGTGATAAAGGAGCCCTTGTCAATCACAAAGTCAAGTATAGAATTGCGGAGCTCCTTGTAAAACAGGGGGATTCCCGACACCCTGGTTGATTGCTTATTTTCAAGATTTTAGGCATCGTACATAACGTTGCTTACACATTTTTTTTTTTCATATTCAATTTATTATATAAGTTGGAGCACCTTTGAAAATAGAGTATTCCCTTGATGTGTGTATTAAAAGTCCACTTCTCAACAGGTAAAATTGCGATGAAAATATGTTTTTGTTTGGAATCAATAGAATTGGTATCAGCCCTGGCGATCGCGATGCGCCTCGATGGTTGTGAATAGGTAAAGCACAAGAGAATAGGGTCATAATCCCCCACTTTATTATGAGTCCAAGTTCAAAGTTTAGGGAAGACAAAACGTGAAGACCGCAGGGGAGGCATGTTGGAATATGATATCAGCAGTTAACGAAGACTGTTTCTGCGTTGTTGTGCTATACCAGTCGTGCAAACTTGTCCTAATACATGTATTTTTAAAAATTGTATATTGAATTGCAGATCTGATGCAGACGGAAGCAACATCGTTGCCAGGAATCGAAAGTGGCCTTCCAACGAAAAAACATCAAACACTCTGTCAAGTTTTCTCGTCGTTAATATCAACAAAATTTACCCTGTTGGACCAGTTTCTATCAGTGCATGGTTTGATTAGGAGACCTCTTGACGTTTCATATTTTTACTAGCATAATTTCGGGGAGAAAAATCGGAGTTTGTAAATGTACATGTTGTCATGGAAACAGACGCATGTATGAATTGTATGTGAATGAAAATAAATAGACATCACGACGTAATTTTATGTACTTGGTATAGGAATCCTCCAAAAGACGCTGCAAAAGGTTTTTTAACGTGTTAAAAGTGAAGGCGATCAGAAGGACCGCCGCGCGTGTGGATTATCCACGTGTTTTGAAAAGTTAACGTATCTGTTGAGAGCAGTCTATCTTCCTTTCTCAAACTGTTTGGGGCTTGCTAGTTCACGGTGTTCACTGACCACCACCTCTAGATTATTCTTACATTCTTTCAAGAAGACGATGATCGCCGACCATGGGGAGGACCCTCAGCTCAAACTGCTCCTCCTCTCCCAAAGACTGACGTCTCTCAAACGACAACGAGAATATAACTTGACGGACATCATTGGGGAGACCGATTCATCAAACGATATGGATGCTGAAAAGGGATACGAATTTAGCGAGGAGGAGAATGAGGACGATGATGAAAACAATTTCAGGTCAAAATCATTCGAATTAGCTAACGAGAAAGATGACACCGCAGGCTCCAGGAACCCCAAAGCATTTAATGAAGGAGAAGAAGATGACGATAGAATTGATCCGATCTCCCGTCGTCATGGCAATCGCGATACAAGAGAATGTGTCGATTACGACGAGGATATCATAGCACGAGGGTTCACGAATCGCGATCTCCATCTCCAAGAAGGCGAGGGTGAACATGAAGACGATGTGGATGCTCTTGATTTCAAACCTCGAACCGTCTCAAAGCTCAAAGTGCATGAAAAGCCTGAAGCGGAATGTAGCAGGACGGGCGTTGGATTCAGTCGTCTCGCAGACTATTACCGTAATCCCGAATTTCTGCACGACGTCAGGAAAACCGACGACGTCGTCGATGTGGACAATAACAAGGATGACGATTGCCGCAAAGGAAACTTTGTTGATACTGATGGTGAAGATGTCATAACACGAGATGCCTCGTCGGACGAGAGGAGACGACTTGCCAGAAAGAAATCTGCTTCGAACGCGAAATCGGCAAGGAGATCGAGATCGAGGCCTGGTTTGAAGGAGAAGTTGAGACAGACTCTCTCTGGTCGATTATTGGACGTTTCGGATGACATCGCTCCATCTTCAAACACTACCATCAAAATGGATACCCTCTTTCATCAATGCGTTTGTGCGTATCCATGGAGATGCCGATATTCCTCCCTTGTGCCGAAACATTCTTCTGCGGAAGTTTATCTCCACGAGGGGGACAAGAAAAGTTTGCGTCATGGAAGTGAAGATCGCTTGATAGGGTGGTTTCCGTCCAAGAATGAAAGATACGGATACGCAGGAAGCGGAAGGAAAGTGTTGTCAGCAAGAGACTCGAACAGAAGAAAGAAATACGACCCATTCATCCATCGGAATATTAACGACAGTGCAAAATACACGTTTAAGGTGAGATTGAATACTTTTCATTAATTGTGTAATTTTGGTTTTTAAATTTTCAGTGAGTCTGTGAACATTATCATGATACTAGGGCAGTAATTCTTGACATGGGGCCATGGCCCTGGTTGGATTTGTGCGGGATTTCGGGGGGTGGGGGTGGGGTGCAATAAATTAATCGTTAATGACGCAAATATCTATTTAAAAGTGTTTGTAGCTGCGAGGTAGTGCTGTAGTAAAACATACTTAATAAAATATGAAAAGGATTATCCCGGGAAGCTATACCCCTCGGACAATTACCCCAGGCAGAGGGGTAATGCCTAGGGATAATTTTACTGGGGAGCATTTTTCCAAGGAAAGTTGTCCGTGCTATAGGGGTACTTGACCATGATGACCTTACCATGATTCCTCCGTGTGAGTTGCCATGCAGCCATGGATAGTTGCATAGGAGTCTTAGAGAATTTTTCCTGATTGTGCTTTTCGTTGTTTTTTTTTTTTTTTTTTTTCTAACAGCACTACCAAGACTGGCAAGCTTACGTAGACGAGTACCGTCGTTACTACACTGTGAATCAGACAGGTATGGCGATGAAGTCCCATCCGATCCCCGAGGGCGGTGGTCGTCGTGAAGCCGTCGTGATCGTAAGGACCTTGTCAGAAAGCCTAGTTCGACCACGGCTCCAAGAATACACCCTTCCTGACTGGTATGTGCTTCATCGACATCGTTAGAAGAGCGGTGGGTTCGAGATGGCCATAGGGTTGTGACCACCGGCGTGAATCCGTTTTGAGGAGTGGGGGATGATTGAGATCTTTTGCCGAAATTTCTAGCGCGAACTCACAAAAGTGTGTGTGTGTGTGTGTGTGTGTGTGTGTGTGTGGGGGGGGGGTTATATTTGTATACGCCAACCCTCTCTCTAAAAAAGGGACCTATATACCCCCCCCCCCGCTCCCGCGGCCCCTGTCTAGAGTTCCAAGCGAGATTCCCGATATCGTGTTTGGTGAAAAATTAATGAGGAGGAAAGCCCCTTTTCCAATTTTGGATATACTTTGCTTTGATGTGATCATGGTTTTATAACGAATTATTGCAGGGGCAGTAGAGCTGAGGGGGTTGGGGAGGCAAAGTCCCCCCCCCCCCCCACACACAAACACTTTTTCCAAGCACCCAGAAGTGCCCCTTTATATCCCTAAAAATGCCTCTTTTCAAAGCTGTCCTTTCACCTTCTAGTAAGTGCTCTTCTTCGCTTCAGATAAGTCCTACAGCCCACTTTTACACCAGATTTTTCACTTCTAACATGTCTAATAGTAAGTGCACCTTCTCGGTACCCCTATTCGTTTTTATAACTACAGGAGCCTGTTGCATAAAACTTTTGCCAGACTTTTTTTTCTGGCAAAAAAAAAGTCTGGCAAATTTTTATGTAATGGAAAACTATGGCAATTTTTTTTTGCCATAGTTTCATCAAATTTTGCCATAAAAAACTCTGGCAAAAGTTTTATGCAACGGGCCCCAGAAATTCTCCTTCCGATAAGTACCCCCTTCAGATATGATACATGTCCTTTCTTACGTCTGATTAATAGCGCCTCTTAACTTTCTTGTGCCGCTCTCCTCTTTTCGTTATCCCTTTTCACATATGGTAAATGATTTAATATAAAGTCTACAAAATAGCCAAATCCATAGCTCAAAAAAACCCAGAAAAGCTTCTTAACAGATCCCTTGTTATTTATTACAGCGTGAGGCAATGTAGTAGGAGCAATGGGTACAACGCCTAAATCTTTTATAAGAACGAACGATGACCCTAAATATTGTAACGATGAGGATAATTTTCTTTTTTTTCCAAACCTCACTCGCTACGCTCGCTCGCACTTACATAATCTCAGTCAAGGCTTGTCAAGTGGGTTGTAATCATAAAGTCTTATTTATTCTCCTATTCTTGTCGGGATTGTGCGTAAATTTAAAACCCCTTTTCAGTTTAACCCTTTTTTTCAAAAAAAAAATCGGTAGTGGTGAGACCTCAAATTGCATTGAAAATTACTGGTCCATAAGAAAAACGACCGGGTTAATGGGTGAATGATAGGGAAGAGCCCTAAAATAAATTTGACATATTTATCATCAAATCACTGTAAACAATGCACATATGTGGTCTTCAGCACCCCCCTCCCCCCCCAAAAAACCCCCATAAACAAAAACCGTTTAATATTTTTGCCTTCTCGCTCCCTAATGAGTAATCAGAGCAGTCTACACGACAGCGAGTAGTTAGAAAAAAATATATCGAAAGTGATCCTTAAAACTGTGTTGAATAGAATGTAGGGGTATACCAACGCGTTTCAACGTTTCAAACGCTGTTTTTCTTCGTCTTCATCCTTTGTAAGTGCCCCCTTTTCCAAAATAGCGCCCTTTTCGCTGGTGAGCCCCTACTTTGAAAGACGCTTTGCCTCCCCTGTATAACTGACCATAAATCATTTCTTGTATGATATTTTGCAGGCCATTGAAATATAACTAAGAAGTGATGGCCCTAACTGTGCGGGATATCTACATACCCACGTGGAATGATTCTAAAGGAAGTTCCCACCCCTTACAATTATTTCTCTCTTTCTCTCATTTCCCTGTATAACTGACCATAAATAATTTCTTGTATGATATTTTGCAGGCCATTGAAATATAACTAAGAAGTGATAGCCCTAATTGTGCGGGATATCTACATACCCACGTGGAATGATTCTAAAGAAAGTTCCCACCCCTTACAATTATTTCTCTCTTTCTCTCATTTCTGTACAGGGACGATTTCACGGACCTCGGCGCCACATCAATGCGACCTCTCCACCTTGGTCCTGGCTATAGGTCGGGCAAGGTACCAGACCTGGGCGTCACGTGGTTGGCTGCAGCTACTGCACATCATCACGAGGTCCCGGCAGACTATCGTCACCCGGCTAGCAAACACATCAAATTGACCAATATCCGTCATCCAGAATCCATGGCAACGCAGATTAAGAAACGAAACCAACAGGCTCTCCTCGACAGCAGCTCGTCAACCCCGAGAGTTGGACCCATACTGCCTCACGACGCCGGCGTGAAGATCCCTATGGAACCGCTGCACATTGTCGAAGATTTCCGGAAAGGTGCCCGAAAGGATCGGCACGGTGCCGATATGCAACCCATCGGGTGCCGCTTTCTGGCGAGTTGGCGCCCGAGTGACAGCACCCGCGTCAAGAGCGCGAAGTCTCGTTCAAGAAAAAGCAAAATAGATGGAGGAACATCCGAGAGCATACCGAAAGACTGTAGTTCCACACCTCGTGGTCAGATGTACAATAAACAGGGTTCGCTGCAGCCTTTGATGAACGGGGAAAATCAGAGTAGAGCAGGACTGCTGAAGTTGTTCTCTCCTCCGAAAGAGCTCGACGTTCCAAGTCAGAACATTGATACCGCTACGAAGGTCAAAGGCAAGACGCAATCTGCCGCCAAAAGCGTAGACGCTTCAAAATGGACAAACCTACCTTCTTCTGCAGAAAAGTCTTCTACCGAAAAGCAAGCTTCCTCCAAATCAAGAGCGAACCTTCACGACAAATCGGGAACGGAGAAACGTTCGGCGACCAGATCGGGCACACTTGCTCGGAAACCACCGGCAAGGCAACACACCGAAACGCAGTCTCCTCAGACAGAGTTTCTGCATGTGAGGGGCGAAAGCAAGAAGGACAAATCGCAGGAAGTCGAGTCACAAGATGGCGAAATCCCGCAGTCGACGTCGTCATCGTCTTCAAGTACGAAAGAGAAAGATGGCGGAGTGTTCGCCAAGACAAGAATCAAACTCGTTGCGCCCTACGCGCAGCCATTAGCCCAAGACAACGTACTCATTGGGAGTCCATATATGACTAGTCCACATTTTGGAAATGAAGAACTGTCGCTTACTCTCCAGTCAACAGGTTGATTATGATACATCCCTTGTTAGGGACATACAGACCATTGCTATTTTCCCCCACTAGCCCCCCCCCCCCCTCCCTCGCCTCTACAGTGCGTCCCAGAAAAAAAGTGTACAGTTAGAAAAATTCTTGCCATCTGAGCATTTCAAAATATTTTCCGGAAATTTCATAACGGAGGATCGCCTAAGGACTCTTCTATCAAATCCTACCCAAAAATCTCAAAAGAATTCACGCTTGAGTGAGCGAATGTAACTTTTGTGAAAGGGTGCAAAATCCAAACTTGACAAGAATGGCTATTTGTTCTGTCTACTATCATCGAAGCGGAAAGTAGTGCTGACGGTGGAGGCTTACAATTTTGATATTCTTGGGGCTTTCTGGCGATTCATGAGTGGATATCCAATGTTGTGTTTATGTTATGACATATCACATTAACATGTCATGCTTGAGTGAGCAGTTTACAAACTTTATTGATTGTTTATTAATGTTAGCTTTAGGTAAAGTTCTTACCATTAAAGCTGACATATTTTGGATATCAGAAAAAAGAATACTAGCGTGCAATCATGCAGACCAAGCGGTTACAGTTGTTATTGCGAAGGTTCGTTAGTCTGAAGGTTCGTTTATTCCGAAGGCTCGTTAGTCCGAAGGTTCGTTTATTGCGAAGGTTCGTTAGTCCGAAAATGAAATAGAGTTCGTTATTGCGAAGGTTCGTTAGTCCGAAAATGAAAAAAGGTTCGTTATTCCGAAGGTTCGTTAATCCGAAAACGAAATAAGGTTCGTTATTCCGAAGTTCCGTTAGTCCAAAAATGGAATAAGGTTCGTTAGTTCGTTAGTTATTTTCGTACTAAAAATCCTTATTTCATTTTCGGACTATCGAACCTTCGGAAATCATGCCAAATCATGCCAGCTTTAAATGTTCAAACTTACTCCAAAATTAGCATTACAAAACAGTCCTGAAAATATTTTGAAATGCTCAAATGGCAAGAAATTTTTCTGAAAAAGCATGCTCCTGATTGTTTATAAATTGTTTTCATATTTTTAACATTTTCTGAGAGATCATGCTTCCTAATTGTTAGTGTAAACTCTGATTAGGTAGTTGGAACATTTTCTGAGAAAGTATGCTCCCTTAATCATTGTTAATAAATTCTGGATGCGCCTTCGATCTGCATCCATGACACCGTACGATAATTACCCATTACCTATGTATGCAATGAAACATACACTATCAACTATTTTGTGTTTATCAAAGTGTTAAAAAATGTTTTTCAATTGATAATAAAACAACATTGGACGCTACGATTTGCATGATGACGTGTCGCTCTCTTTTTTTCTATAACCGCCCTCTCTCTCTCTCTTTCTGTTGCTGCATCGAATTTTACCGCCGGTAGATGAAAACTTTTATTTTATACTACGTGTACCTTTCTTAAAGAATAAGTGTGATGTATCCCGAATTTACAGTATTACCCTTTCAATATTAGTCTACAGAAGCACATGCACCCCTTCCCCGAAGAGAGAGAGAGAGAGAGAGAGAGAGGGGGGGGGGGAATCGGACATTGATGTTTGGAAGAAAAAAGGAAAAGAGAGGGAGAGAGGGGTGGGCAATATAGTATTTGACCGAGAGCGGCGGAGCGTCTTCAAAGGGGGGGGGCACCAGCGAAAAGGGGCACTTTTTTTTAGAAAAAAAAGGGGCACACTTAAAAAGGGTGAAATTGTTATCATTTGAAGCTTCTCTGATTCTTTGGAAGACACTGGAAGAGAACTCAAGACTAAAACAGTGAGGTGTATTGTATGAAGCAAACTTAGAACTTATAAGGACCTAAAACATGTACGACCTTGAAAAATATCTGTTATTATACATTGATAAGTCACACATAAAAAAACTTTTTAAAAATAAGAATGAGCAATTATATAGTAAATTAATGAAAAAACGGGGAAGACACAAAAACTTGGAAATAAATAAACCGATTGTGTCCCATGTGCCAAATAGATGTAGAAGCATAATTCCTTTTTATTATGTGCTGTCCATACCATAAAAAAGAAAGAGAATCCCTATTCCAAAATATAAATAATGCAGTGCCCACCTTTAAGGATAAAAACGAACATGAAAAATCCATATACTTATTATAATATAACGATTATGATGCAGCCAAAATTTATGTATCCCCCATTAGCAATATATATAATGAAAGATTGAGCAGGCTCGGACCATAATAGTTAGACTCTTTATTTTTTTGCTATACTTTATTTTTCTTTTATATTTTGCAGAATAAAGGAAGAGTACGGCGGGGAGCCGCACGTGTTTATGTTTATGTCTTTAAGTTATAGAAAATCCAACACCATTATATTATTTTTGTATCCATGTGCATTTTTGTCTGATTTCGGTTCGATTTATTCAGTGATTTTGTCAAATATGTATACTTTTGCCTTCATCATGTTTATGTTTATGTGTATCCTTTGTTTTGTTTTGTATGGTTCATTTTGATGATAATCCCAAATTGTGGATTTCATATCAATAAAATTTGAATTTGCTTCTTTGGAGTTGGGTACATAGCTACTTTGGAGACTTACCAAATGTGAAAATGGATAATTAAGAGAGGGAGAATGGAACAAGAAAGAAAAGGGGCACTAATCAGACATAAAAAGGACATGTCATATCTGAAGGGACACTTATCGGAAGGAGAACTGCAATACATAAACATGAAAAGGGATATTGAAAAGGGGCATTTATCATTAGAAGTGGAGAGGGAAATTTTGTCAGATTCGAGGGGAACTTATCGTAAGGAAAATAGCACTTATTAGAAGGAAAGCAAAGGGTGAACTTGTCAGAAATCAAATGGGTGTGCATCAAACTTTGAATTAAAAGTGGCACATGCCTGAGCAGAAAAGGGACACGTCAGGAAACAAAAGGAGCATTAATGTTGTGGCATGTATAGCACGTTAACGGAAGGAGAAATACTGGAAATGGGACATACGAAATACTAGAAAGGAAAAGGGGCATTTATGAGAAGTAGATTTGGGCATGTGTCAAATTTTAAATAAGGCCTTTGCCCAAGTGCAGAGTTGAACTTATCAGAGGTGATAGGGGGCATTCATCAGACTGAGGGAAATTGCAAAATTAGAAAATGTCTGTATATAAATATGTATAAATGGGGAATCATCCCCAGGTATGAGGACCTGTCTACGCTAAATGCCATGTATCACATTTCAATGGGGACATTCAATGTAGAAGAGAAAAGGGCACGATGAAAAAGGGAAAAGGGTCACTAATCCGATGTTAAAGGGGCAGTTGTAGGATTTAAGAAGGACAACTTATATATATCTGAAGCGAAAAGAGGCACTTACGAGGTGAAAGGGCACTTATTAATAAAGAAAATAGGCCATTGTAAGAAGAAATAGGCTGCAGCCACCCTTTCCACACACCCAGGGGCGGCGTCAGTGTATTTTGATAGAGGGGCAAGATGACCCCATAAACAGAGTTTGTTTACGTTTTAAATGAAAAAAA
The DNA here is from genome assembly GCA_029962745.1 of Echinometra lucunter. Classification (NCBI taxonomy): domain Eukaryota; kingdom Metazoa; phylum Echinodermata; class Echinoidea; order Camarodonta; family Echinometridae; genus Echinometra; species Echinometra lucunter. Next base: position 22,625,481 of record CM057154.1, on the reverse strand, counting down.
AAGAGTTATATAGTTACATGACCCAACTCTCTCTTCGCTCTTAGCCTCTTACTGTTCTTTCTTCTTTCTCCTCTTTTTTTCTTCTTTTTCTCCTTAATTTTTTTTTTTTTGGTCACTTGAAAAAACATGGGGAGGGATGGTCACCCCCCCCCCCTGCTGCCTGTAGTGCAGCCCCTTCACACACACTGTCCCTGAGAAATTTTAAATTACCGTTAACTGTGCAGGCATGACGGTCTCCCCGCATTTGGGAACACTGAATCTTATTTGTGCAGGGGGGGGGGGGGGGGTCTTTTTACTTTTTGTGTCCCACTTTCTTTTATTTAGATCCTATTTTACCCTAACTAATAATCTCGGCTTGCTTTCGCAATTCATATTTTTGCACAAGAGATCTCCCCCCCCCCCCCCCTCTCCCCAAGTTCCCCTTCCAACGAGCACATAATGCCTTACCGATTCATTGCATCAACTGGGATATTGATAATACAGAAGATGATTATGATCGCGCTGGTGGTTGTTAATTGACAACTTGTTAATTGAAAACTTATTTTCATGATTAGGATAGTGCTGCGTAGTCGTTGTTCACTACAATTCTATTACTACAAATATACTACTAATTGTTATGATTATGAAGAATGATTATCACTGTGACTGTGATTGGTAATATTTCATTATTTCTCATTATATTATTTTCACCATCAACAACAACAATTTCTAGCTCATTTTAGACCTTCCCGACTGCTTGTCAACTTCAAGGCAGACAAAGCGAAAATTGTCTGACTTTAAAAAATTACAAACCCATATCGACCTGATTTTTTTTACCTGATGTCGATTTTCAAAGTGCTTTAGCGCCATCTCAGGTCAAATGCGTGTTGTGTTTGAAAAGGTAAATTACAGACAAAGCAAGGCGAAGAATGGTTTATAAGAGAGGGGCGAGAGGGGCGAGAGCCAGACAATGACGGGGAGAAAATGTGAAGTGAAGAAACTAAAGAGCTACAGAAAAAAGATCGAGGAGAGGAGTTTCCAAGAGAGTGACAGAGAAAGGGAGAGAGAGAGAGAGAGGAGAGAGAGGAGAGAGAGAGAGAGAGAGAGAGAGAGAGAGAGAGAGAGGAGAGGAGAGAGAGAGAGAGACAAAGAAAAAGAAAAGTTCTGAAGTCTTTGAATGTTGTCACAGAATAAACAAGACTAAGATTTCTCAGAAGAGAGGGTAGAATAAAGGGATAGTGTTTTTTTTCTATCTGAGCTTGATAGAAGTAATGCTTCAGAGGCTGAGGAAAAATATAACTTTCTCTCTTCACCACTCACACAAGTGTTCTTTCACAAATATATCACTCAATACAGCTCATCAATTGTTCAAAATCCAACTCCCATACCAAGAAATCCACTCTGAAGCACTTTATACCACCAATATTTTCTTTTTCGTGAATGCTCTCAACGTTATCATTACTCAAATTTAACTCCCACAATCATTATCTTGAAACAAAATCATCTTCAAAACTGTCCACTAAAATCATTCAATGATCACCAATCACTCACGTTTCTCCTCCCAACATTGGACAATTTCATTCAAGCTTTCTCGCATACATTTCTAAGCAACAATCAAAATCACCTATAAAAACTTCACAGCATAAAACACAAAGTCGGATCACTTAAGTCTTGCAACAAACATCAGGTAACAGAATTCCAGACAATTTTTCTTATGTAAAAGAAAGTAGTACATCTGTACATTTAATTTCATAGTACATTACACATTTAGTACTTCCTGACTCGTACAACATAAACCAAAAGAAATGAACATGGTTTTCCTCAACCATATAAGACCAAGAAAATATCCAAATAAATGGCAAGAAAGTTTACAAAAAACATAAGTACACTAAGAAAAGAATTAAGTACTCTATGTGGCTGGCAAAAATGAAACATGCAAAACTAGAAAAGGCTTTCTTTGGAGTCCTTTCCGAAAAACTTAATGATGATGTTGTGCAGAAGTAAAAACATTACAACTGTTATACCATTAACATATGAAATGTTTGTACATTTAAAAAATCACCATTAATGCTTAATCAGATCATTCAACTTTAATCACAGTCATTACATAATTAGCATGATAAATTGTCAAATTGTTCTAAAAATATACATAATACAAAAAGTTCAAATAAATGAATTGGAAATTGCATTTTAATACATATAATAAACCCACCATTAAAATACTTCTTGCAGTTCGCTGGCAGGAAAACTGCCGTCTTGAAGCAGCAATAGTCATTTTGTGACAAGCTAAAATGTGAAAACTGCCAATAATTGATTTCTGTTCAAAATTATGAATAACCTTCATAATCCATAATGAACTAAATGCCCATCTTACAGGAATAAAAATCTGTCACGATTAGCAAACAATGAAATAAGAAAACTACTTTTTAATCTTATATTATGAAGAATGGGAATGGAAAAAAAGTTTACAAATCCTTACTCTTCCAACTTCTTCAGTTTTCAAAAGTTATTAACATATGCAGAGGAAATATAATTTGACATGCAGTAATATAAGTACATCACAATTACTTTACAAATCATAAAACATGCTCATGGACACAATCCACACAAAAATCCCATCGGCTATCACAAAGAAAATGAGATAAAGATAACATCCAAACTGTTCAGCATGTTCAGTAAAATCCACTGGCAAGAAAATAAAAATGCTACAAGTTCAGTTCCTTTGAGTTTCACCATCACGAGTACTGCAATAGTTTTGTAGTTGTCCGAAAGCCGATGTTCATGTAAAGTAGAATTGTGTTCGTTCAAACCAAAATCTTGAAAAGATCAAAGAAGTGCTGCTGCATTAAGTTGCCGCTTTCACGCTATCGCGACGGTGTTCAGATGTACGTCCCACCGGAGCTCAGGCTAAGGCTGGAAGTGCGTCGGCGTCCCGTCGATGTTCGTGGGGTACGGTATTGAGATCCAATGGTCCCCGGGCTGGCCGTCGATCCCACAGGGCCGGTCTTCGACCCCACCGGACAGTACTTGATGGTGTGTGCGTGATCCCCGTTCGTCCCACACAAGGGACAGGTGTAGGCACGAAGAATGGGACAGGTTGTCAATCCTTCATCATTTTTCAGTTTGTGGCTGGCGTAGACCATCTCACTCTCACCGTTATTCTTGCAAAACACACACCAGGACACAATCGGTGGTCGTCCACCTCCACTTCCAGTTGTAGCGCCTCTCCCGGCGTTAGCTCGTCTCCCAGCTCGCATGACTTTACTCAGTTCCGTTATGTCCGAGATCTGCAGGCCGGGCAGCGGCATGAAGCCAGTCCCAGAAGACGAGGTTGGGCTTGATGGCAGACCCGAAACCACGTTGTTGTTGAGGTCGCTCATAGTCATAGACGAAACAGTGCTCGAAATGACCGGAACAGTAACACCATTCGAGTTGAAGTCGTCGTGGAATGATGTCAAGTTACTACAGTCATCGTCCATCCTGCAATTGGACAACAAGCCACTTAGACCAAAATAATCGTTGAAAGGGTCGTACATGGACATGATGACGATAACACTAGCAAGACAACACGTGTGTTGTATGTGGAGGAAGTTTGTACAGGCAAGAAGCAAGTGCTGGCTGGCTCATGAATGAATTACATTGTAAATATTTTCAGAATTTATTTCACTTGCACGTGAGCGTTGTGTATACTTGTGTACGTATCTCCAAACCATATACGCATTAAACTCCAAACTCATAATTGGGCACACGCCAATAGGAGTGCGGAAGTGTCCTATAGACGCGTTATCGTGATTTGATTGGCTACGGAGTTAGGGACCTGTTCGCTGGCATTGTCCAATCACCTGCAAGAATCGGTCTTTCTTTTATTCTCTCGCTTTATTCAATATTGTTCTATTCATGAGGGGGCTCGGCCTAGTGTGTTTACAACTTTCGTAACACGTGCGCTTTGACATGTTGACGAGACACACACAAAACACACACGCTGTATAGTCTGGGAGCCTGCGACATCTTGACTTACCCCATCGAGCCCAGAAGGTTTGACCCCTGAAATGTATTTAGCCCATGACTGTGAGTCAGGAAATGGGTGTCAACTGGTACCAATAGGTCGGGGCGACCCCCAGGCCCCCTCGAAAACGCCCCAAATGCGGGAAAATTCAACCCACTGAGCCCATGGATGAAACTTGGTCAAAGTGGAAGTGGCCAAGGGGCACATTACAAAAATATAAAAGCTGACAGCCCAGGTGGTCGGAAAGGGGCAGCTGACCCCCCTCGAAAACGCCCCTAATGCGGGAAAATTTACCCCGCTGAGCCCATGGACCAAAATTTGCCACAAGATAGCAGTATGGGTGTACATTACAAAAATATAAAAGCTGACACCATAGCTGGTTGGAAAATACCAGCTGACACCCCTCAAACATGAAAAAAGGCCCCCCCCCCCCCACCTGCGGGAAAATTTACCCCACTGAGCCCATGGACCAAAATTTGCCACTAGACAGCAGTATGGGTGTACATTACAAAAATATAAAAGCTGACACCATAGCTGGTTGGAAAATACCAGCTGACACCCCTCAAACATGAAAAAAGGCCCCCATATATATTTCTTCATACACCAATAAATGCAGTACAAAGTTTTATTGTAAAATAATACAAGAACTTCCATTTCAAGAGATTATAATTATGAAATGAGTGGGTAGATGTTAGGCGGATTGGTTGAATTTAGCCTAAAAATGTAATTTTGGTTATAACTTACAGTACCATAACTTCATTTTGAGTGATGATATGTGGGTGTATAAATCAAATGTGGATTTGCCAAATGCATGTCTATTAATGAGATGTTCATGTTAGAATAAGCTGGTTCCGATTTGGCAATAATTCTAAGCGTTTCCGGTGCTTCAGTTTAGGCATATCAGGCCAATTACATACTAGGCTTTTCTGTTTACACACATTTATTAGCAGCCTGGTATTTATTAAGCATTCATGATGCTCCGAGATGGAGCATGAAAGAATGATTTTTGTTTCAATGTAGTGCAAATATCTCCTCTTTCAATACACCCCCTTCCCAATCTTTATCTTTATTATGTCTCTGCTATTGTTTTTATACAGCCTTACAGGTGAATGACTAAAAGTTGGCAATCAGCCAAGTCCCTTCGCCTTTCAAGTTTTACCGAAGGGGCACAAGGGTCCCATAACAATCCCTTCTTCGCTCTCCCCTCGGTCCTTTAAAGTTCATTGTCAAGGTTGCTCAATGGACAGTGGTCATTAATGACCTTCCCTTTGATGTCATGCCGCTGGGTAGGGGAAGGGCGGAGATGGGCATTGTTCTGATCCGCCCCTCCCGCACTAATCCCGAATGAGGAGGGAAAGCTTACAAGATGATTAAACCATGATTAAACTCCACCTGCTCTAAGCTCTCCTAAGCACGCTCTTTACAATTCTTGATTAGCATCAAACTCGGACCAAAATAAGTTTGATAAGTCAAAGTATTATGCTCCTAAAAAACCTCATCCTTGGCACTAAATATTGTTGCTAATAAAATAAATGTGTTGCTACTATATCGTTACCTATGTACCCTTCACATGTCATGCTTTCACCTTTGCCCAACTTGACAAAATCTAAAGATCTAAGTACAGAGGTCATGCAATTTCATTGTTACAGAACCTACCTAAAATATTTTGAATGGCTGTTTACTGACATCGGTTTCGAAAACTCAATCAGACCAAACTTCCAGAAGATAAATTTGAAGCAGGAAAAAAAAACCAAAAAAAAAAAAAAAACAGTTATACACACAGAAAAAAATAAAGCAGGACTACACACACAGAATCGAGCTTTGGCCAAAAGATTTAACCAAAATAAATCTAATCATAATTACAGAATATAAAATCCTTCATAAGAAGGATTATCACAAAACCTTTCATTTTCATTTCATTTCATTTCATTTATATTTCCATTTTCAACTTTAAATAACATACATATATAAAAAAATGATTACATCATCAACATAATGCACAAAATAAGAATAATGTTCAAACCCTTCATTACAAAATCCTTCTTACGTCATATTGAGAATATACACATTCAAAATGAAACCAGAGAGAGAGAGAGAGAGAGAGTTTGAAAGTTTTGCCTTAGTGATAACCTTAATTGGTAATAAGCACTTAGATGCAGATGAAAATTTTCAGAATCGTTTCCTTCATATCAAATATAGGTCAAATACATGATATTTACAGGTAGCCTCAGCCGATTTGTTTTGACGTTCATTTTTTTAAACATGATTTTCAGTAATATAATAAATCATAAGCGTATGACATAATGTAAATATTGATAAAATACACTTAAATGCTGTCAATAAATACCAGTAATAGTAAACGGATACAATATTGTGTGGGAACCTATTAGCCTGGAAAAGGAACTGGAATAATGAATTTTGAAAACGAAAGCAAAGTAATCTGATGAGAGATTGAAATACAGTTAAAGGCGTGACGGAGAAGGAGAGAGAGAGGGGGGGGGGGGGATAAAAGAAGCAATATTATCATCCTATTTTCCATAGGCACATGAATACTATTTTCAAAATCTACTTCTCTCCTAATGAAGCATGCATTTCTGATTCCCTACCCCCTTTTTTCCTGCTATTGTCTTACAGGTGAATGACGAAAGTTGGCAACTTGCCAAGACACTTATGCAAAATAGTCTAAAGGGGTGCAATTAAAAACATCTTTCATGTTTTGCCGATAGGGGGCCGAAGGGTCCCCACAACAATGCCCCCTCCTTGCCCTTTCAAGTTCATTGTCAAGGCCATGGTGAATTGACCATTGATGAGGTACTTTGATGTGCCGCTACAGGGGTATAGGGGCGGAGGTGCATGTGCATTGTTCTGATCCAGGCACCCCTCGCCCTGTTAATCCACAGGGGAAGAGGGGCTAACAATACATGGATTAATACCCCGTTCTCAAAGTTGCCAAGTTCAAGCTTTGCATAATCGCATGAAACCTATCCTTGAAAAAACTACATGATATAGTAATGCATGATAATAATGATAGTAGCAGTAATAACAATATCAATAAAAATGAAAACATGTAACTTTCTGCACAAATTAATTCTCTTTTTCTGTTGATTGAATGATTTGCTTGTTGATTTATTTATTGATTGATTCATCTCCACATGTTTGCTACAAAAGAACAAACAATATAACAAGGTATACGAACTGGTATAACAGTATTACAAAAAATAATAAGTAGTTTCTTGCATTATATACAACTGAGCAGGTATGACAATTTGAACATTATTGACAGCAAAAAAAGTATATAACATGTGAGAACGAGGGGCTTATTAAAAAGCGAGGCCTGTAATGTTGAAACACAAGTTGGTGGAGTAGACACTGTCTTGGGTTTTACATTTGTAGATTGAAAAAAATAAAGATGGCGGGGAATAAGGTAAATTCATTTCTATGATGTTTTAAAATGAAAGTATTATTGATGCAACCAAGGAGCTTCTGTTTGAAGCTCCTTGATGCAACTTGCAAGACTTGTATGCTTTTGTTTGTGTGTTGTTGTTTTTTAAAGCAGTAAGTGCTTTTGATTTGTATCGTTTATACAAATGATACAAATGTATATGTGTGAAACTATACCATGTGAATTTAACAAATTTCCATTTTATTTTATGGACAATAAATAAACCTTACGAACCTTATTATATTTTGCATTTAATTACATTCCTGTATAATGAATCATTATTCAAAATGAATTTTATTTCCATACAACCATCCCTCGGATCCTTTCCATTTCTGTACTGTTTCCATGATAAATCGATCTATACCCTGAAACCATAACTTTAACCCTAGAACCACCCGGGGTTGTTAAAACTGTTATGCATAACTTTACGAACGACCTGAATATGAAGTGCCAAATGGGATGCCCAAAGTTTTTCCTGATGTGACTGCATTTCCCGTAATCTCGATTAGATTGTGGCAAAAAATAAAACACACAATGAACATGTTTGTGAACAATATTAATGTTATTATATGTCTGCATATTTCACCTTTAGCTGATACGATTTATAATGAATTGAGAATCCTATTTGGCTTGCCTTTAGCTGATACGATTTATAATGAATTGAGAATCCTATTTGGCTTGCCATATTCAAGTCGTTCGCAAAATCATTCGGTAACTTTACGAACAGCTTTACACCCACCAGGGCATATAAAGACGGGGGCATCAAGTTGTCCGTAGCCCTGAGCTGGACCGCTCAGTTCTGGGAACAATGGGAGGATTTCGCCAGTCACTCGAATAACATGAAAACAAAATGCAAGCTGTTGTCACTATGAACATGGCGGACAAAGAAAGCGGACAAAATAAACAACCTCTCATTCTACCCTTCACAATGGTTCTGATAGTCTAAAGAACATCCCTTCATAGCTATTATGTTCAATCATGTAGTTCCAGGTGAATATGCATGTGACACATGTTCCACACATTTTAGACAATAGCAGTGAAGGGATGTTCTTTTGACTACCAGAACCATTGTGAAGGGTAGAATGAGGGGTTGTTTATTTTGTCCGCTTTCATTGTCCGTCATGTTCATAGTGTGTGTTATGATAGTTTAAAGTAAACATCTAATTGCAGCTTCGGGATTAGTTCGTTGCATAGAATGGAGCCTAAACCTAAAAGCCCTTCAAAAATAGATGTAATTAGCCCGGTAATTAGTAACGATTTCGGGTCGTATGTACGTATTGTATCCAGAGAGAGTGACTGACGTGAGAGAGAGAGAGAGAGAGAGAGAGAGAGAGAGAGAGAGAGAGAGAGAGAGGGGGGGATACAACGAAATGTATTAAATCATTTTGCTTGAAATTAATGATTTATATTCTTATATAAAAAACTTTAATGCTAACATATCTTATACAACCAAAATATATATACAAGTAAAATAAACCAACGGGAAAATTATGTGACAGTCTGGTATCTATACATGGTTGAACAATGTAATAATATTCTTGAATTTCTTGTTTAGCACTCAAGCGAGAGAGAGAGAGAGATACAACGAAATGTTTTAAATTAAATTTTGCTTAAAATTAATGATTTATATTCTTACATAAAAACTTCAGTGCTAACATATCTTATAAATATATATATATATAATTATATATATACGAGTAAAACAAGTAAAATAAACCAACGCGAAAATATGTGACAGCCATTTTGTGGCTCTCTTTCCGATTGAAAAAAACCCAGAAAAAACAGAAAAAGAAGGGGGCGGTTGCGATAAATGCTTGGGCATACTTTAACTGTTGTTAAAGGGGGGGGGGGGGGAGGTAATATGTTAAGTCATGAACACTAGGGAGCGAGAAGGGGGGGGGGTAGGCATGAAACGGGAAAATAAAAAAGAGTCGAAAGCGTGAAAATAGAGTCTGTACTGCAGACTACGTTTTAATGAGGTTGTTGATATGTGGGTTACATTCATTGCTTAATCAGGTGAATAACATAGTTTACAGAGGTTTCACATGCCTTTGTTTACAAACAACCTGCATGGCCGATAAAACTTAACCACGTCCATCACGTCTGGGAAGGGAAGGGGGTGGGGGAGGTGCCGATGGTGTTGGAGAGGTGTAGTGTACCTACAGGTATATTCTTTCCTACCCTATCTTGAACATGTTGAACGTACATGTTTCTCCTTTTCTTTTCTCACACCTTATGAAAACATTTAAGTTTAAAATACGGTTTTATTCTAGATACCATTGACTGAAACGATCTCTTCTAAGCCAAACAAACTAACAAACAAACAAAACTAAATAAATAAACAAACAAACAAACACAAAATATCAGATAAAACCGGTCGAATTAAAATGCAAATGTTTCCTTTCTTGTGAATGTAAACGTATATTGAAATAATGCAGTCATCGGTAGAGGAGGGGGGGGGGGGGGGGAGTAATGGAGAACATCCCCTTTCAGCATGGACGTTAAGTATTTACAAGGGCACATTTTTTTTCTTGGGGGGGGGGGGCTGATGTCTTTTTCCCGACTATCAACCACCCTGTTCTTAAATTTTGTGAATGAAGAAAAATTGACCAAGTGTTAATTATGCTAAAATGTTTATCCAAATGATAAATGAATAACATGTCTTGATGAAAATAATGTTCATTATGCTATGTTTATTCCGTCATCCAAATGATACTGATAGAGCGTGAAAACTACACGATGTTGGGACAACATTCCTGTCCAAATGTGAACATCTTTCATGAAGAAATGTCTTACTCGCATTGCATTTAGTAATAATGTCATTTCCTACCACATTTTACACGTGTTATAATCCACAGTTCTGGTTTGCTATAGGAGATGTTTATCTTTTGGTTTGAAGGATTATACAGTGACGTGACACACATAGCAGGGATAGCCCGGTTTGGGGCTCACTCTGTCACTATGAACATGGCGGACAAAGAAAGCGGACAAAATAAACAACCTCTCCTTCTACCCTTCACAATGGTTCTGGTAGTCAAAAGAACATGCCTTCACAGCTATTATGTTTAATCATGTAGTTCCAGGTGAATATGCATGTGACACCTGTTCCACATATTTTAGACAATAGCAGTGAAGGCATGTTCTTTTGGCTACCAGAGCCATTGTGAAGGGTAGAATGAGGGTTGTTTATTTTGTCCGCTTTCTTTGTCCGTCATGTTCATAGTGTGTGTTATAGGAGACAACATTAGGTTCCTGCATGGATTATAAATAAATTAAAAAGCAATGGGTAATGATTGTTGAGTAGGTTAAAGAATAATACATTATGATTATTTTCAAGGGGGAGGGGGGCTCTAGACATTAGAGAGTGTAATGAAATTATTTAATATTCATGCACTGGTACTAGATGATCTTTATCCCACGCTTTTTCCTCATTATTTTAGTATATAATTTTTTCCCCGTCTTTAGTGGGTTTTTTTCTGTGTGATTCACGTATATATTTGCATATTTGAATATATTTATTGTAAATGTTCTTTTTTCATGTTGACGTTGGAGATGTTATTTGTATGTTTCTGTATTTTTATGTGCTTTGTTAAGAAGCGAAGAAATAATAAATGTAATAAGGTCTTATTGTGACTTTACATCCTATAGGCCTGTATATTTCTGCTGAGCATCGGTGAACGGAAATTATGGGAACAAAATTATTTTCTATTTTAGAGAATGAAACTTAGCATTATTATTTCTATATACTTGGGGGGGGGGGCGGCTGGGGCAATTAATTCAAACACGGTTTATTTCTTATTCGATACCAGTGATTTCCAAATGTTACAGAAATTACATGATTTTCTGTTTTTTTTCCCTCACCTTTTTGTAATTACTTTTTATGATTTTGTATAATATAATATAATATAATATAATATAATATAATATAATACAATATAATATAATATAATATAATATAATATAGTATATGATATGATATAATATAATATAATACAATATTATATAATATAATATAATATAATATATAATGGTCTTTATTTACAAATCATCATTTGTTGGAAAATTATAAATTCCCAAATCAATAGTCAGGCAAAAATTATGCTTATTCAGTGCCATTATGTCTCCCGGTGGTAAAGCGGATTTCGCCCCCAAAGTTTTTGTTTATTACGCCTCTGCATATTTTTCTAGACATAAAACAGAAAATTTTAACCTTCACATATTATTCGATATAAAAATGTTGCAACTCCCTCTCCGAAAAAAAAAAAATCCGGGGCATGATGCCCCCCCAAAATTGCCCAACGGAAAAAAAAAGTAGAATAGTTTTCCCCCAAACATGCAGTATATTTTGTTTCTATATCTTCTAAGAAACCACAAATCTATCCGAAAGATAAATAAACGGGACTTTGGGGAAAACAACGTAATTTCAGGAGGGACTTTTCCCGGGACTTTTTTCTCACGATTGTGTCACTGATGACTCTACTGAGAGCAAGAATGGTGTAAGTAATAAAATATTACATAAAGTTACGCCCTTCTGGACCTCACTTTGCGCTTC
>CM057154.1:22543144-22613002 GCA_029962745.1 Echinometra lucunter | reverse complement strand
AAAAAAAAAAATCCGGGGCATGATGCCCCCCCCCCCCCAAATTGCCCAACGAAAAGAAAAAGTAGAATAGTTTTCCCCCAAACATGCAGTACACTTTGTTTCTAATCTTCTAAGAAACCACAAATCTATCCGAAAGATAAATAAACGGGACTTAGGGGAAAACAACGTAATTTCAGGAGGGACTTTTTTCTCACGATTGTGTCACTGATGACTCTACGGAGAGCAAGAATGGTGTAAGTAATAAGATATTACATAAAGTTACGCCCTTCTGGACCTCACTGTGCGCTTCAGACAGTGAATTCATTAACAGTTTCCGCACCTCGTTAGTTTATGAATGAAATTCGTGTAGGCTTTACACAGTTTATTTGCACGTGGCTTAATTCTGCTGCGATGAGAGATACGCTTGACTTCCTTCTTATCTCCATTGTGGATTAAAATCCCTTTCAGGTTTAGGTCTAATTATTTTAATGGTTTCTTTCACAACCTGCTGTAAGGCTGTCAGAAAATGAAAATGTACGGTGAAGGTGCGAACAAGGGTTATTGTCAGAGATAGTACGTGATGGCAGTGAATCGGATGGATCCCACACACACTAATTAACAGAAAGTTGGGCTTATACTAAACACTCGGGTCGCGTCGCGGCGCGGCGCGCTGGAAAACACTCGGGTCGCGGCTCGCTGAACCAATTTTTTTTCTAATGGTGTCTTCAAATCGGCCTACACGTTGGGAGAATTTGATTGAAAATTCTCGATTTCTTTACAACCCTTCTTCATTGTTGTCTTCAAGGCGGGTTTGAGGGGAAAATCTATTATATAAAAAAAGAAAAATTGAAAGTTGCTCTTCATTAAACTGATAGAAAAATAAGAAGACAAGAATTAGGATTGACAATACGAAAGACATAGGTATATCTCTTCTCTTCACTCAAGTTTTTTCACATTCTGATCTCTCTTCTCTCTCTCTCTCTTTCTGTTTCTCTCTCCCTGTCCTTCCTTTTCTTTTCTCCCTTTTATTTCTTCCTCTTTTTCTATATCCTCCCCTCTCTTCCCTCTCTTATCATACTTATAGACTTATCAAGGAAAGTACAATGTAATAATGATTTTATTTTCTTAGTTTATTTTCCTGAATTTCCATCTTGTTTAACTTGTTTTATTGTATGCATGCTTTGTTGTTTTGTTTTATGTTTTACAGGGCCCCCCTGTATAACAGTACTTGTCTACTGATGGGGCTACTCTGTATAATAAATACTGAATAAATAAATAAATAAACAAAAAAGAAAGAATACTAGGTAGATAAACTGAACTTTAAAGAAAGTGTAAGACTGCAAGGAAGGGAGTGTGAGGGAATGGAAGCGAGGAAGAATGGAACGAGTACACAGATGAACTGTGGGAAATTGATAAGAGAGGAATACAAAACAATGAAAGAAAGGAAAAATATGGAATGATAGGAGTAAAAGTGTAAAATTGAAAGAATTTATTGGCCAGGTTTAACAGTGATAATTTTTTTTTCTAAATCACATGATAGAAAAACAGAAGGTAAATAAAGGGATAGAATAAAATTTTCCCCTGCCTTGAAGACAACAATGAAAAAGGGTTGTAAAGACATCGCGAATTTTAAATAAAATTTTCCCATCGTGTAGGCCGATTTGAAGACACCATTAGAAAAAAATTTGGCTCAGCGAGCCGCGACCCGAGTGTTTTCCAGCGCGCCGCGCCGCGACGCGACCCGAGTGTTTAGTATAAGCCGAAAGTTGTGCCCCAGGCAAAACTATAGTCTATATAACCGTACCCATACACAATAAAAAGAAGAAGAAGAAGCAGTGGCGGCACCAGGGGGGGGGGGGGCATGGGGGCATTTGCCCCCCCACTCCGAAGCTTTGCCCCCCAGTTGCCCCCCCCCCCCCCGAAATTTTGAGGACTGAAAAGAAAAATTATACAGTAATTTGTAAATAAGTAGATGTTGTCATAAGCATCATATTCAAGCTGTGAAGTGCTCTAAAATACCATTTTCCGCTCTTCAAAACTTCGATTGAAAACCAAAAAAGTGGTTATTTTTGGCTCGCTGGCTTCGCTCGCTCGTCATATTTTAAAATTTCTTTTCTAAAATGCGATTAAAAACAAGAAAAGTAGCCATTTTTGGCTCGCTCGCTTCGCTTACTCGTCATATTTCAGAATATTTTTTCGAAAATGGGATTAAAAACATAAAAAGCGGTTATTTTTTGTTCACTTGCTCGCAAAATTGATATCAAAATGTGTGTAAGAGGAAAAAAAAATAGTCCAAAAATTCAGTTATCCCCCCACTCCTCAAAGTGGATTTACGCTGGCGACTAAAACTCGCGCTTCACGCTCGATTTTTCCATACACGCAAAAAAAAATTGACTGCCCTTGCCCCCCCAACATTTTCTTTTGCCCTCCATTTGCCCCCCCCCCCTCACTTTAACAATCCTGGTGCCGCCACTGAGAAGAAGAAAAGAAGAAGAAAAAGAAGAAGAGAAGAAGGAGAAGAAAAATCCAACTGCCACTCCTTGATTCTTGTGCAAGAAATGTCATCTTCTCGGCACTAATTTAATAGCCGAAAAGGGGCACTTTTCTTTTCAATTTTTTCTTGATTGCGTGTCATAAAATTTCGAACTTGACCCCTCCCCCCTCCCTCCCCCAGGAGAATCATGAATCATGAATCCGCTATAATAGTGGTGTATAAAAAAAACCGTATCAGGACAACCCCGCCGGGGACTGGGGGAGTTGTCCTTGGGGAGTTGTCATCCGGGAAAGGTGTCCTCCGGGGAGAGTTGCCCTCGGGGGAGCTGTGCTCCAGGGGGAGTTGTCAGATGGGAATCGTATCGGGGGGGGGGGGGGGGGGGAGTTGTCCTAGAACAACAACATCAGCAAAAAAACAAAAAAACAAAAAAAAAACAAAAACAAAAAAAACCAAACATTTGACATTTTTTATCTTTGTTAACTCAAAAGTTAAAGCTCGTAAAAGACTGAGGTTTTCACAGTGTAAATTTGAAGGATGTCAAATTTCCCGAGACTAGGTTTTTTGGATTTTTTCATTAATATTCATAAAATAATGCTACGAATATTTAATTAGATTACACTTTTTCGAGAAATTGAGGCCACAACAAACTGTGTGTGTCAGTAATGAATTCAGAGCCCGACAATTGCCACTGTGCATTGCTGCTGAAATTCCACTGTACCTCTTTCAACCCAGAGTCATGAATCAGTAATAACACTGGAGAGTAAAATGTTTCCAGAAATGACAGGTGTAATGCACAATATGAATTAATTACTAACACATACAGAATTCGGACCCTCTTTTTTTCAAAAAGTAAAAATCTAATTAAATATTCACAGCATTATTTTATGAATAATAATAAAGTAAATTCCACAAAACCTAGTCCCAACAAATTTGACACCCTTCAACTTTACACTGTGAAAACCTCAGTCTTTTAAGATCTTTAACTTTTGAGTTACTAAAGATCAAAAGTGTCATATGTTTTTTTTAAACACCTTGGGGTTTGAGCGTTTCGAACAATGTTGAAGCATGGTCGTGCCGTCGTGGTGGTTAAATCTATAGGAATCGATTGGTGTCACAAAAAAAAAAAACCCCGGAGCAGTCGTCGGCGAAACATGTTCTGGCCGGGACAAATGATCATGAAACACGAAATGTTGCTAGAGGGTTGCCTGACGTAGCAACAAACTAAAGCATGCAAATTAGATTCCATCTTTTCTGATGCCATCATAATATAAGCATAACAGGTGAATCGAGTAGTTGGTAACCAAGGGCATTTGGAGAGAAAAGTGCATAAATTCGAAACAGTAAGCATGATAGAAGCACGACCTGAGCACGGCAGTAGTCAGCACCAATGCTAGCTATTTACGTGATTCGTCCGTGTTCGACAACTGTACGTTTCTGTGTCAAAGCGCGCAGAATCTACATGAAACGCGCACATGGCATTGAAACCGGATTTCAACCGCGTCGGGGCAGGTGGTCCCTTCATATTGCATCAAGCAGCTACGATTTATTCATGCAAATACACAACATCCCTGCCTATGGTTAACAACATGATGACCGAATATCGTTCGTTTTTAATTAGTTGGTAGTAAGGGCCCTAAAATGCAAGAGGCAGAAACATGAATGAAATATACAATATTGTTTATAACAAATTTCAGAAGGATAGCATAATGTTTGGGCGAGAAGACTAATCATTCGCATTTTTGTAGCACATTCCGGCGGTACGCGTGGGAAAATTCCTCGGAAAAGAAGGGAGGGGCATGGATCCTGGAAATATCTCGGAGGGGGTGGCACTCAAATTGCACCCTCTTCCAAAATGAATGGGATTTCATCCTCTGATAGAAGAGAAAAGAATGCATGGACTTACTTCAATATTTCATTATCCATTTACTTGTCTTTGAGTCTACACGTATGGGAGGATATATGGAGACATTGCTGAGCTGGATTGAAGGTTTGTCTTTCCAGCGCCCAATAACATCATTCCGATAAATCGAAACACTCCCCTGAAGGAGCTTTCCTGCATGCCGCTGTGCCGACTTGCACCTATTTCATACAAAAAAGGTTCAAGATAACGATGCGAAGATTGAAAAAGCTCAAGCCACGATCCACCACGTTTGGTCGATTTTTGAGGATCGCAGTGGAATCGCCTTCTCGTGAAAAACCAGGGTTACCAGTATGGTGGCCCTGAAGCTCGCTCGACAACAGGTCATGTGCGACGTGAATTTCGCGGCCAACTTTGCGTCCTAGTCGCGAAATTGGCAACCCGTGACGCGAATTTCGCATTTTGAGACATGAATTTCGCATCCCGGGTCATGAATTTCGCGTCCCTGATCGCGAATTTCGCGACTGGCACACACAGTTCGCGTCACGGGTCGCGAAATTTGCGACTGGGACGCAAAGTTGGCCGCGAAATTCACGTCGCACATGACCTGTCGTCGAGCGTGCTTCAGGGCCACCATATATTAGAATTCTGCACGGATAGCCCGCGAGACCGAAGCCTAGTATGAGACCGACATGCAGCTATAGTCTGTCTTCTGACAATCTTTCTGAAGTTACAAGTGATCGACTGTCCTTCGTATAGGCTGTCATTTTCTTTTGATTTTTGCATAAAAGGGCGGTCACAGGTCCTGGACAGTCTGCCACTGAGGTTCAATGTGTTTTTGCAAGGATTATAGGGTTTAATCATATATTATTTTGTATCATGATCAAGACGGTTATTTTGCCCGAACTTTCGGCTACACATTGTGATAGTGGTTATATGATGCGAAATAAACAGGATAATCGAAAGTATTCGGTATTGGAATCGCACCTATTTCTTTTTTATTTTCAAAACCATTTGTGGATGTTTCTTATAATTATTAAAGTTAAACCCTGATTATTACAATTCATATGCACACAGCCTGTTCGGTAAGCCTCTGCCAAGCATCATGGTTGCCAATGAAAGAAAACTTTTTGATCGACATTAATGCATGAAATTGGTAAACATCTCCATTGACACTTACAGTGCCGATGGCACGTATGTGCCTAAGAGACTTTACATTTTTAATCGACCATTACTCCACTTAGAATAATGGATATAGTCATGAAAATATGTCAAAGTTTAGAGGATAAATCTAGTATTCAAAATATCTATCAGTCACTATGTGCTACCTTAGGATATTTTAAAGAAAACTGCAGATTTTGGGAAGGATCCAGTGGCGGCACCAAGGGGGGGGGGGGGGGGGGCAATGGGGGGCATTTGCCCCCCCCCCTACTCAGAAGCTTTGCCCCCCCAGTTGCCCTCCCTAGAAATTTTGAGGACTGAAAAGAAAAATTATACAGTAATTTGTAAATAAGTAGATGTTGTCATAAGCATCATATTCAAGCTGTGAAGTGCTCTAAAATACCATTTTCCGCTCTTCAAAACTTCGACTGAAAAACAAAAACGTGGTTATTTTTGGCTTGCTCGCTTCGCTCGCTTGTCATATTTTAAAATTTCTTTTCCAAAATGCGATTAAAAACAAGAAAAGTAGCCATTTTTTGCTCGCTCGCTTCACTCGCTCGTCATATTTCAGAATATTTATTCGAAAATGCTATTAAAAACCAAAAGAGCGGTTATTTTTTGTTCGCTCGCTTCGCTCGCTCGCAAAATTAATATTAAAAATGTGTGATTTTTTTCCATACACGCAAAAAAAAATTGCCCCTGCCCCCCCCCCCAATATTTTCTTTTGCCCTCCATTTGTCCCCCCACTTTAACAATCCTGGTGCCGCCACTGGAAGGATCCATTCTTATTTTAGCATAAAACAATAGCAAACAAATGAGAAATGAAAACGGAAAGGTCAAGAGGGAAGTTCATTTCTATTTCCAAATAGTTTTCATGCAAGACATTGAATTAATGGAAATATTTGGTATCTTTTGAAAGGGTAATAAATTTTCTACAACTTTTGTGTACAACTTATCTGTATAGAAATTACTGTTGAAGACTTACGGACATTTGAAAAGCAAGCATTGTTCATGATTTGGTAGAATTTGGGAACAAGCAAAACCCCTTGGCACCAGAAATTTAATTTTATAAACAGTTTTTTTTTTTTACCAGTATTCTTTTCCTTGGATCGATGAAAGTGAAGATCATCATGTTTTTTTCTGCATTACATGTTTTCTGCGTAAATTTGTGTGCTAAATGGAGCTTCATGTATATGAGTTTGGAGAGGATATCGTGATAACTGATAAGACATTTTTTATTCTTAGGAGAATAAAATACATAAAAAAATAAATATATAAATCTTCGGCTGGCTGATTGGCTTTTGGGACACTTAACCCACAGTGAACATGCATTTCTATAAAAAAAAAAAAAACAAATCTGCTACATAATTATAAAGGCCTCATTATAAAGCTCAGGATTTAAAGGAGAATGCAACCCAGGCATCAGTGTGCTTTTAGTGAATAGAGATGAACAAGCCAGATAAACAGTGAAAGTTTGAGCAAAATCGGACAATCTGTTCCAGAGTTATGAATTTTGAAATTTTAAGCAAATCCCTGTTATAGGGATCCTTGAGTTGGCAACTTTGCCAGCATCTGTGATGTCATCGTGGACAACTCTCCATTCATTTTATGCACAGAATTTAACATTTTCTTCACTTTCAAGAAAAATAGAAATTCTTTTGGTTTACTGTTTGAGTATGGCAATGCTACATCAATTCTGCAAGTATTTTGGAAAGAATTGTATTGATTCCTGACTTGAAATTTCATACAAATCAATTTTTATGAAAAATCATGCACAGAATGAATGGAGAGTTGTCCACGATGACATCACAGATGCTGGCAAAGTTGCCAACTCAAGGATTTCCTTAATAAGGATTTACTTAAACTTTCAAAGTTAATAACTCTTGAATAGATTGTCCAATTTTGCTCAAACTTTCACTGTTTACTCTTCTTGTTCTTCTTCATTCACTAGAAGCACACTGATGTCTGGGTTGAATTTTCCTTTAATGAAATACTAGTATTGTCCTGCCATGTCGCATTTACTTTCGTAGGCTCAAAACGACCACCTTTAAAACACGTGCAGACGTGCTATGTCTGCTACTTGCGTACAGGTGGAACAACCTGTTGTTTTTCAACTTTCTCTACAACAGAAATCAACTAAAGCAGTTTCCTAAGTAGTTCGCATTCCATCCAACTTTGCAGTTCGTCACTGTATGTAGGTTCCAAACAGGAAGGTGTTTACAGGGTATTGGCCGCGCAAGAATTTGAAATTAACAATGAAATTTACCAACATTTTTTGCTTCTTGTAAGTTGCAGGTGCGCAAATGAATATGCTATAAATCGTCACCTTGTCATTCGACCTGTATAGTATGAGAGATTCTGTGATCTTGTTTAACAGGATCTTAACTTCTGTAGAAAATGTTTACCTGAAACATATCGAAGCTATATTAAGCATTAATTTTTATAGCTCATATCAAGGGGGGGGGGGGGGGGGGGGGGGGGGGGAGACCAGATGCAGCCGAACGTCTGGCTCCGGCCATGAAAGTAAAAGGGGCACTACATGCTTTGGCTGAAAGGTGCCCCTCCACTTCTTATTCGTCCGAGCTCGAATTTCCTGCGCCTCTGCTGGAAGGGGGGGGGGGGGGGGGGGAGGGGTATGGGAGGAGGGGAGAGAAAGGGGAGATGCAGGAACTTTCTTTCTTGAGAATCTTCTGAACATTCTTTGCTAAATTTTGAAAATATGTGTCGTTTTATCTAACTTTAGAATGTATTTGCCATGATTTATGTCTTCGAAAGTCTCATCATTCAAGAAACAGAAAATTAGAATTGGCTTACATGGTATACTTCTTTCGCTACACGAAAATTGCCTTGGGCTTGGCAGGTTCCAACGATAACCCTTTTTTTCTTGCTTAAGTAATTAGAAGTGGGCTAACAACTCTGTCGAATGTATATGTGTTGACTAATTTTTTGCATACTTGTTGAGCAAAAGTTTCCCTTGACAAATAAGAACTTGCCAAAGGTTTGCAACAACTAATGTATGCAAAGTGGATTCCATTCTTCAGATGTCTGCATAATAAACTGAATAGTTGTTAAACCAAGTGTTCTGCAGAGAAATGTGCATAAATTTGAAAACATTAATACACAGGTGTTGTCGAATTAACCTGAATGGAAAATTGATTACACTATGAACATGACGGACAAAGAAAGCGGACAAAATAAACAACCCCCCCCCCCCCCATTCTACCCTTCACAATGGTTCTGGTAGTCAAAAGAACATCCCTTCACTGCTATTATCTTAAATATGTGGAACAGGTGTAACATGCATATTCACCTGGAACTACTGATTAAACATAATAGCAGTGAAGGGATGTTCTTTTGACTACCAGAACCATTGTGAAGGGTAGAATGAGAGGTTGTTTTAGTCCACTTTCTTTGTCGGTCATGTTCATAGTGTTAAGAGAACGGAAAAGCGTAATCATTACGGACACTGCCAGACGCTGCAGCATATTTGAAAATAATTGCACATTGCTATGGAAATATAGGATTCCTACAGCCTTTTTATATATAAAACCAGGGAAGGTATACAGTTTGAATTTCTTTGGTTAATAAATCAGGGACAACTCGAAATTTTGATTAAAATCTTAATTAAAATGATTTAGAAATCAATCTGAATGATAATTTTTAAATACAATTTTGGAGTTGTCCCTATAACAATTGATTTACATTAATTTGTAATCTAAAAATTTAGAGTGTTTTGGGCTAGAGAGGGTGGTTCCTGTTTTTACAAGGTTATATTCGCATTCATATTCATAACCTCTACCAGGTGCATTTCATAAAATTGAAAAGTTATTCTTGAAGTCATTTCTTTGAAAAAAAAGGGTATTTTTATTAAACACTTGAAAGTCTTGATTAAATTTAAAGTGCAGCAGTAGGGAGTGTATTTTGATCCTGACTGATTCATTCCTCATTGTATACCAGAGAGGTGGAACCTGACATCCCAATTAATATGATGTTGTCTCCCCCCCCCTTTCCTTTATTTTCTTCTCTTGCATTTCCCCTTATATTTCCCTCTATATGCATTGATTTTACTGTGTGCACACTGTGTGTGCCTAAGTCGTCTGTTATGTTTGTTCGCTAAAAAAACCTTGCACATCACCCCAGCATAACTAGTCCGAAACATCTTGAAATAAACAAACCTGCGTGGACGTCGCTTTCCCGCCAGTGTACTAGCAATTTGACAGTGAATTACATCCATCCAGGGTATTTCGCCTTGTTTTGGTTTTCGAGATTCCCTCTTCCAGCGGCACCTCAAGGTTCTCGCTCCCAAATTTATCACACGTCATTGAACATCCCCACCTGACCCCTCATGTTACATAATATTCACCCCCCTCTCTCTCTCTCGCTCTCACGCTCCCGCCCAAGTGGAGACGATTCGATGGATGCGAAGAAGCCAGTTTATTTTAAAATATCGTTTCTTGTTCTAGTCATTGCAGAGTTTCGCCCTCGTTTCCCTCTCCAACTTTCTCCCTCGGGAGAACAAAACCATCTAAAAATACCCAGAAGATTGAGCCAACTATTGACAAAGTGAAATCATTATATCATTAGGTCATTGGTCAATATTCAAGGTTTTGGTAACCTCTCGGCTAACAATAAATTGGCAAGATCCCACTCTCCTGTTTCCTTTTAATGTGTTAAACATATGGGGTAGAAAATGTATTTGGGGCATTGTTCTTTGTAATGGAGAATACATTGGGCCAGGTATACCGGGGTACACCACAGTAACTCCTTGGTTTTTCACTTTCTCAAGAAAGCTAGCTTTACAAAGTTGTTTCAAACTGTAACCTGCATGATTTGAGGAACCCCTGTAAACCTCCTCTGACAGGGACTGGACAACGTCCGCAATGTGGCTATAGCCCCGTTATAGCTAAAGATCCTGGAAAATGACAACGCTTTTCAAAGAAGAGTGTTTTTCAACTTAATCTTAATTTATTTGTAAAAGTTGGCGGAGAACACAATTCTAAGTTGACTGGGCGTAGATCACACGTAACAACTTTGATAATTAATTCGTCAACAGCTCTCGATAAGAAGAGACCTCGTGGCGACGATCGGGCCGTCGATCTGAGCATAAGATCCGTGATCTGAGCATTTAGCCGACTTAAAATAACACCCACAAGCATGGTGTTCATGACCCACATACCTGTTAATTTAGTGTAAGATAAAGTGGTTAGTGGGAATTACAATATTTTGTCTAATGATGGTTTTGATGATCAAGTGGTTTTTCTGTTGTATCTTTTGATTGGGACCTACTGAGTTTACAATCGGTAATTTGTGTTCTGGTTATTAGAAATTGTGTGTGATCTGTCTTGTTTTGTTCATGCTTTATGTGCTATGTCTGTACCTTGTCTTGTTTTGTGTTACCTGTTAATTATTATAAGGCCTTCGCGTAAAACAGCGTTTGACTTGCTGAATCACCCTGCATGGGTAAAAAAGACTCTAACATAAAACAAGATGATTAATCGGGGCTCATAATATTTTCGAAGTTCTCACGGGGAGCGAGACTGAAAATGCCGAGAATCAACTGAGAATCGACTATAAATTCTAGTCAAAGTAACTCCATTCCGAGTCAAATTAATTCGGAATCCGAGTCACTTTAACTCAGAATAGAATCAATGTCTCCCAGCTGACGCCATTCCGAGTCAAATTTGACTCTGCAGAAATAAGAGTATAATATATTTCAATTAGAATTTTCAAATGAAAAGATATCGCCTGAATAAATTGGATGACTCAATGCAAATATACATTTTCACAGCAAATGCAAAATGTAAAAGAAATGCCTCCTTCTTTGACAGGATTTCACGTGATGACATTGAGAAGAAAGTAGGATTAATTTCTGTTGGCATCTAAATACTAAAATAGTTTTTCAAAGTATGGCTTTGATATAAAATATTACTTCCAAGTCATGCTGACCTGTTCGGAAGGTTGGGGTGGGGGGGGGGGGGGGGGGGGGGGTTGCAGGGTTAATATGTAACTGATGAATTACGAAAGTGTGTTGTTGAGAACTGATGCGGTCTTGCAAAAAATCGTTTGACAATTTTATGGAAATTTCATGGTAAATCATATGAAAACTTGCAATAGTTTGATCCATTCCGTAGATCGACAATCGCATTTTGCCTTTTGTTTATGATGTGCTTTGCGTCCACAATTATGTACGTGTGATCCTTTATTGTCATTTAGCAAAATTAATTAATGATCAATATTTCAAGCAGAAAATATCTGCTCGAATATTTTTAATTAGCAAATAATTCAATTCTCAGACAGTTTTCCCTCGGTGTGGAGTCGTTGTGGAGTTCAGAGCCCAGCTACGTCACGAAAAGGCGAAGGGTCCTGCATGTTCTTTGAGAAAATAAATGTGACACTAGGTGGCGCTATACTCTTTGCGTCTTTTGGTTCTGAGGTGCTTTTGGGATCGTCCAAACAATTGATTATGTATGTCAACAATCGTTACATACTTACATTGAAACATTGGCGTAAATCCCGGGGGGATGGGGGATATATCCCCCCACTTTTTGGAGAGGGGGGGGGGGGGGGGATGGCGTGTACAAATATCCCCCCACTTTTTAAGGAAGAAAATATATTTTAATTAACCATTAAAAACTTTGAATATCTGTCATAAACAACTATCATATTTTAGAATTTCTATTTGAAAATGCGATTGAAAACCAAAAAAGTGGTTATTGTTGGCTCGCTCTTCATATTTTGGAATTTCTGTTCGAAAATGCGATTGAAAATGAGAAAAGTGGTTATTTTTGGCTTGCTTGCTTCACTCGCTCATCATATTTTAGAATTTCTGTTCGAAAATGAGATTAACCAGAAATGTGGTTATTTTTGGCTCGCTTGCTTCGCTTGCTCGTAAAATAAATATTAAAATGTGTGTAAGGGGGTCTGTGCGGTCGGTGAGGATGTGTGCTTATAGTACTGTGAGATCGACAGAAAAAAAAAATCGTCAAAAAAGTTGATCATCCCCCCCCCCTCTTCAAAATGGATTTACGTCGGTGCATTGAAAGTCTGTTGTTGACCCCCTTCCCTCCCCTCCAACTCGGCAGACGCCCAGGCGAGGTGTCTGATAAACACGATGGAAGTAGCATTCAAAATTCTAGAACGAAAATGCCTTCTATCTGCAAGACAATGGAGTCAACACTGGTATTCATTGCGCCATAGGATGCTCCATAGCCAAACTATTTCTACTCGCCTTTGACGAGCTATTAGTTTCCCGAAATCAGAATACACCTGTTTAAAGCTTTCCAAGTATCGATATTAGACGGTTTTTCATTATTCAAATTACTCAAAAACTTTTTTTACATGCAGTTATTTCGACCATTCTTCGTATTCATTCAGGTGTTCGGAATACTCGAGTTTCTTTTGTGAAGCAGCATTTCGCTTGTTTCGCCAGATCTCACAACCTTCGGATAATACAAGCTGAACATGTCTCCAAAGGGGCCTTTGAAGAAAACAAGCATACAATTTAAAATACATTTTGAAAATAGCATACGTCTAGCTGACCTCACTATTGAGGGGACAAAAAAAAAGATGATTCAAGTCTTAAGAAGGGGGAAAAAAAGACAAAAGTTAAGAAGAAAAGGTCTACAGACCTCCCAACCTTTCTGACTGAAAAATAGGAATGATTTTGCTCAAAATTAGGAAAGAAACAGCATTTCCAATAAGAGTGTGTAGTAAATTCATCAAGAAAAATTGGAAAATCATATTGAAACAAGAGCTTGGAATGGTCAGAATTGAGATTCTTTCCTCCAAATTCAGAATGGTTGGGAGGTCTGGGTCTACATATTGCACATGGCATGAAGTTGAGAACTATGGCAGGCAATGTTAACGAATGTTTCTTTTGGAAAAAGTGGAAATTTGCGAATTTCTGTGCATGTGCAAATTGAGAGTGATTTAATGAAAAGTGACATATTACTTCATAGATGATTCCCTATTCCCCCACAACTTCCCATATAAGATTTCTCTTAAATATTGCTTCACATGTCAGGTAGATCCAAAGTTATTTTCCTGTGTTTTTTTTAATACAGGAATTAAAAAAGAAAACCAATAAACAAATGTACTAATGCATTCTAACAATATAACCAAGTCAAAACACTTAGCTGGTGAGCATTACATTGGCCATTTTATTGAAAGCATAACATTTTCAACAACATGAGCACGGATAAATATATTTGAGTAACTAAATTTTATACATATTACACAATATATCAGAAAATAAATAACCTCACATTGCCACCTTTGAGTAAATAAAGCTAATTTCAGATACAATGTATCCCATGACTTACAAAGTATACACATTGTGGTCAATTAAGAATGATACCAAGTGAAAAGGAAATTAGATTCACTAACCTGTTTGAACATTTACTGGTTTTCTTTGACCATTCTATGTTGATTTAAGAATGTAAGTATAAATTCATTTGAGGATTACCACCAATATTGCTACTATCACTGCTACCTCTACTACTACAACTACTACTACTACTACTACTACTGCTACTACTACTACTACTGCTACTACTACTACTACTACTACTACTACTGCTGCTGCTGCTGCTGCTGCTACTACTACTACTACTACTACTACTACTACTGCTACTACTACTATGACACCTACATATACTGTACTACAAATGTTGCTGCTGACACTACTACTATTATGACAACACTGCTACCACTAAGTCCACTACACTTGTCCATTAGGTTGTACTGCATCTGTTGAATAAGGTGTTCAACTCCTATAGTATAAAGTTTTCTAAAGCATTTAGTTGCATTTATTTTCCACCAAATTGTTGTACTACAAGGTAATGTCAACGGAACACTCCCTCTACTAGATACATGTCAGCACCATACTGTCTTATTTGTAATGTAATATCATTAAAGCTAATTCTACAATTTGCTTCTAATTAGATAAGTGTACAATGCAGGCCATATGAATGTATTAATTGACTGTCTGAATATTGCTTACACACTCATTATGTAACATTTGGTATATCTTATCACAATTTGACAAAAAAGGCTGTCTTAGCGTCACTAATTGTAAATCATCCTAACCCACAGAAATAATAGTGATAGAAAGGCACATAATATGCATCATGTTCCAGTACAGACTGTCAAAGATATACAAGGGACAAATTATTACATAACAATCATCCTTTGAAACCAACGTTAAAAGGCACAGGCTAATATTAATGCATCTCTTTTTCAATCAACATCCAATCACAGAGCTTGATATTCAAAAGGACCTAATCAAATATTGACATATAAATTTCTGTATTGTTTTTAAATACCCTTAATAAAATCAGCAAGAAATACACCCTCCACCCCATTAGAAAATCTAACAAAACAACAAAACAGAGGGATTGGAAGGACTTTGTATGTTTAAGGGTGCCACAATGATATACTATGATCTTAAAATATTATACATGTACCCCGCGTTCAGACTATGTCCCGTTTACTGGGGGAGGAGGGAGAGATCTTATCTTTTTTCTGACCGAGCGTCCACACTTAGTTCGAATCCCCCGCTATGTGGGGGACGAATCACGGCTGCCGGTGCATTAGGTACAGTGCATAGTAAATTTCGCGCATGCGCACTTATGATAAAAACAGGTGCAAGATGTCGAATTACGAGAGATTATGAGCCACGGTCTCTCCCCCCTCCAAAAACCCAACCTGATTTGGGGGGAGAGGGGGACAAGTCTCGGCGAGCATCCACACTTAGCGTTTGCTGGGGGATGTCCCGCTAAGCGGGACATAGTCTGAACGCGGTGGTAGAGAGAGGTTCAAGTTAAAATATCCATCTTGGTTTATGATTGCCCCCCCCCCCCCCCCACCTGTAAGCTTCAAAATTTTACATCAGGGTCTGTATGACAAAGTTAACCTGTGGCTTAATCACCTGGAAAAAAAAAATCATTTGTGCACAGCTAGTACATATGACCCCCCCCCCCCCCTCCCATCCCCAACTTTACCCAGCCAGCATTCTAGGGGTGAACGACTGAGGAGTTTGAAGAAGCAAAGGAAAACATAAGACAACAATATTCAGAATGATATGGTATTTTGATTCAGCAAATGCCTTCATATTATTTGTGGGCACATATATTCTTTTTTTGCTTCCTACTCTACACACTAGTCACTTGTGTTTAATTGAGAGTAGATATCATCTGTTCAGAGCCAGAAGGGTGTTAACTCACATCATTTTATACAGACTTAACGCCCTTCTGGCTCCAAACAGATGATACGAACTCTCGTACCTTTTTTTAACAGAAATATTTCAAGCTCATAATTTGAATTCATTATAGTGACACGGAACCCCTAACATACTGAGCAAAATGTCTTTTAGTGATTGGTACATATTCTAAACTAAAAGTGGAGATAAGAACCATGAAACATTCATGTTAAATCCAATGCCCAATTTAACTATGCATATAAGAGCATTTCCAGCAGTGCACACAATACTAGTAGACAGTGATGTATCCAGGGGTGGGGGGGGGGAGCAAATGCCCTCTATGCCACTCAGAAGGGGAAAAAAAAATACTGTTATTTCATATCGTATGTGTTCGGTTGATGTCGTATATAAAAGTGACGTATGATTCAAAATATCGGTATAAATAAGCACCTAAGGGGGCACAATTGCGGCGCTTGCCCAGGATGTCATTTTCCATAGATACGCCAATGCTAGTAAAAAAGATTCTTGTGCAAGGCAGACATTTGAAAAATCGGCCTAAATTTTACTTTTTGGTTTCAAATTGTACATATAATCAAAGTCTCTAAAGATCCTACATGTCCATATCAAAATAATTAAATACATGGTTTATGCACAGAATGGACTGACATAAATAGAATGCAATTTTTTAAAATTTAAACTCAACTATGACCAAATTAAGTATTTATACATCCATTGATGTTGAAGATAATGAAGAGAAAGTGCAGAGTTCTTTTCAATCTAAGAACTACAGAAATAAATACAAAATATTTTTCGCGGGGGGGGGGGGGGGGGAAACTTTGTCAAAATTTGTTCATCAATTGATCAATTCTGATTAAATGCTTTTTAAAAAGGGTTAGTTTTATAAATAGCACGAGAAAGCAAAAGAAAGGCAGTATTAGTTATCACATAAGGAGCTTCTAGAGAATGTCAAAACAGAAATTGCTAAAGGGAGACTAAAATATGATACAATTTTGTGCCCATTATTTAATGAGCTTTATGATACATTCTCTACTTTTGTAACATGCTCATAAAGAAATTCAGGTGAACAAACTAGACTATGAACAAAATCAATGGTGTTAGAAGGAAACTAAACTGTAAAGGTGTGCCAACTATAAGCTAAATTCGAACAAAATTATTGCACATCACCTGTTATTCTGGAATGTCTCTTGAGGTACATTCAAGTATCTCTGGTATGAAATATACATGGAATCTACTTTCTCATGCTAATTACATTCTCATGTAAATTACATTCAAGGCTTGGATCACTGCAAGTAACATCCATGGAATGTCTTTGCTTTGCAAGGCTGGGGGGAAAATGTGGGGTGATACAGGTGTGGATGACCTTCAAGTGAACTAGGTCAGCCTTCCTGTTTATATAGCATGACAATTTAAACCTAGAAAATTTAACTTGAATGCTAGTTATCAACACAAATTCACCTGTTATGCTCACCTGTCTAAGTTACTTTCTGAATGGTTGGGATGCTTTGTTTGGTTGCAATAGTGTGAAGTTCTCTTGCAAAGTACCATGTAAATGGTACTTTGCATGATGATGTGAATCAAATCTTCCCATTATTTATAGAAATGAATTTGTCTATAAACAATAACTCTCCCCATGAATGAGTTTTAGAGTATCATATCTTACAGCGTAACCAAAGTAAATGTATATATGACAGTATCGCATTCAGCATAATGATGTATCTAGTTTTTTTTTTTTTTTTAAATATTGCATTTGTATGGATACATTTGGCAATATTCAGTTGTGAAAGCTGCTTAATTAAATATATGGAACATGATGCAACACTGAATGCAAATATATATATATATATATATATATATTTCTTACCGATAACATGTAAAAAAATGCAGTTTGAGTTCACAATCTTTATCTCATTACTGCTTGAAATATATCTGCACTTTTTCCCCCAATGTATAATACTTATCACATTTTCTCTCCTACATAACATGAGATCAACATGTTAAAGTAAATGAAGTATTTATTATACGTGCAACATCAACGAGTGTGAATGAAGTGAGAATATATGTTATATTTTTTTCTATATATCTGCCTTATAAATACATATATACAGGATCAATCAAGCAATTCCATACCAGTACTCTTATTTAAAAATTCACTTTACCTGCTTGCAGGGTCAAGTAAAGACATAAATTTACAATTCATTCATATCTGAACAGTATAGAACTAAATTTGACCAAAACCATATAAGAGATATCTTGAAAAATGTTGATCATGTAATCTCACTGAAAAGGTTCCCTTGAAAACATCTTGGACATAGCATTTTTATGCCCATCAAACCAGTCATAAAATTTAAAAAATGCAAATGGGGGAAAATAACAAAATACTACATGGTTACCCATTATAACTAATGAATACTGCATGTATAATTCACTATCAATCTAGTAAATTATTCTGAGGTGAACAGGGATATTGATCAGAAGGATCGATTGGAATGCCGGGTCCAACCACATTTTATTTGATATCCGGCATGATAATTGCATAAACAAGACGATAGCAGTTATGCTAAACCCATGACATATATCTCAATAATGAATATTGGCACAAGTGCACTGTAGTATATAATAATCTATGTGTTTGAACATCAAAATGTTATTAAATCTTTTTTTTTTTGCATCAATGTTGTGTCAAAAATTGAAACATTCTCAAATACATCAATAAGTAATCATTCATTCACAGGAAATATCAATAAATATATACAATTACCATTTTGAATTACTAACAATAGGTTAACAGAACAATAACATTGCATATCATTAATTCGAACTGCATATATTTGCATCCTTCGTTCAATAAAATACATGAATTTGATTCATTAACATCAAAGATACCTAAAAATACTTGGAACAATATACAATCTTCAATATGCATTGTGAACTTGTTCCCACAACTTTAGGTGCAATTATACATGCATAGCAATGCTTCAGTGCATGGTCATCTCCATTTTTTACCATTGTGTAAGAAATTGTATGTTTTTTTATATACTGACCTCACAAAAAATACTGACTTCACAAAAGGTCACATGACTTGGTCACGGTATGACTGATTTTTGAAAACTTGATGAAAGATGCACAAGACTTTAAAGAAAAAAGTCAGAAAATGGTGTGGCATGAAATGCAGCAATTCAAATTGCCGGGAAAAAAATGTTGGGGGGGGGGAGGGGACAATGATGGCCTCCCAGTCCTTTTAGGGTTAAAATGTATTCAAAATGCACTTTTTCCGATTTTCTTTTCAGTATCATAAGAATATATATTTTAGATGAAAGGACATGTAAGAAAATCAAATCCCATGGTTGCTGTTCGTGGCAGTAAAGATATATCAACTACTAGTGTAACATAAGGCCAGGTAATATGCCTGTCTCTCATAAACATAAAGAAAAGGGATATTGTGAAATTTTCAGCACACTAAAAATGAGGAAGTAAGCTACTATGACTTATATGATACAATATGATGGAGTTCTCCATATCACTGGCAATTTAATTTTACAAAAATTCAAAATTTTCTGGATCTTTCTTCCATTCTACTCACAGTTCTTTCCTGATTTTTTTGCTTTGCTTCCATATGAGTCAACTTTGTAAGGAGGCTTTATTAGATCACTTTTATAATGACAATTCTTTGTATTCGGAATACTGTTAACCACAGGTCTATCGAATGGAATAGTACTCCCAATTTCCACCTACCAGGGTCATCGTCAGATTTGTGAAGCGTTGTTAGGTGGCTATCTACCTCACTCTATGTCTTTCATCCAAAGTTATTTCTTTAAACATTTTTCTTTAGCTTTGGAAGGCTGGGAATAGCTTTCTGATGCTTTACAGATAAAAAATATGGCATTGCGCATTTTGGCCTGTCCCCTGCACCCGATAAGTTGCATATTATATTGTGAATATCGAGAATTAACAGCATACCTCATGCAATAATCCAGTGGCGGCACCAAGGGGGGGCATGGGGGGGCATTTGTCCCCCCCCCC
Source organism: Echinometra lucunter (assembly GCA_029962745.1). Taxonomy (NCBI): domain Eukaryota; kingdom Metazoa; phylum Echinodermata; class Echinoidea; order Camarodonta; family Echinometridae; genus Echinometra; species Echinometra lucunter. The sequence continues at coordinate 22,593,271 of CM057154.1, read as the reverse complement.
CACTCAGAAGCTTTGCCCCCCCCCAGTTGCCCCCCCAGAAATTTTGAGGACTGAAAAGAAAAATTATACAGTAATTTGTAAATAGGTAGATGTTGTCATAAGCATCATATTCAAGCTGTGAGGTGCTCTAAAATACCATTTTCCGCTCTTCAAAACTTTGATTGAAAACCAAAAAAGTGGTTATTTTTGGCTCGCTCGCTTCGCTCGCTCGTCATATTTTTAAATTTCTTTTCTAAAATGCGATTAAAAACAAGAAGAGTAGCCATTTTTGGCTCGCTTGCTTCGCTCGCTCATCATATTTCAGAATATTTATTCGAAAATGTGATTAAAAACCCAAAAAGCGGTTATTTTTTGTTCGCTCGCAAAATTGATATCAAAATGTGTGTAAGCGACTAAAACTCGCGCTTCACGCTCGATTTTTCCATACACGCAAAAAAAAAATTGACTGCCCCTGCCCCCCAACATTTTCTTTTGCCCTCCATTTGCCCCCCCCCCACTTTAACAATCCTGGTGCCGCCACTGCAATAATCACCAAATGATACAGGAAATGCACAATATCATCTTACATGACATTCAGTAGTTGAGTTGCACAAATTCAGTTAGAAGAGTTTGAATATACCGGTATGATAACATGAATTAAACACCTTTCTCCAATAAGCTATACATTCAAGCAAATGAAGTTAGATAAAAAAATATCTGAAAATATTTTGTGAAGATACAGAAAAATAAAAGAGAGGTTAATTATTCAGATGGATATTACTGAAGTAAACAAAAAAGCCTGATTACACATACGTTTCCTGCCATAGCATCATTCAATTTCTGCCAATGCCCATAATTTTCACTCTCAGCAGGAAATGCTCAATGATATGCAAACAAATGACTACTTCTCCGGTTCTATGCCTTCATACATTTACAATAAACATGATCCGAAGATTGGAGGGCCATCATCATAGATGCTCATCCACAACACCACACGGAACATTCTGGTTAAGAAAGCTGATCAAAATATCCCCTGGAATCACAGGTCTGGGAAGCGGAGAAGCACCTTTTCTGCTTGGGCCATGTCAGATGTAGCACGCATCCTGGGAGAAAAAAGTCACAGACGAAGGCATTAATGATGCTGCTGTTCAAACGATAATGATGAGTAGTTATAGAAACCTTATACCATGATCTCTCAGAAGCACCTTCTCTGCCTGGGCCTCTAGTTTACCCTGCCTCGTTGCCATGGCGGATGTTGCTTGCATCATGGGAGAAGATGAAGATGAAGGCGATGATGATGATGACAGTGATGGTGCCGTCGCGGCGTTGTTGGTCTGAACCCTCAGTGGTTGAAAGTAAGTCTGATAGGAATCATTCTGGCTCCCAATCATTGTGCTGTGTTGACCTCTGTGATCAAATGAGTAAAAAATTCTAGCATAGTGGAAATTCTAGACTTATTTTAAATAATAATAATAATAATGATAATAATAATAACATTAATGATAATAATAATAACTCTTATTGCAGCGTTAGGGCGAATCCTTTTGTCTTGGCCTATTGTTCGGATTCGCTTAATGCACGCTCGATTCGTCTTAGCACTCTTCTGCCCTATTGTGACGAAATAAACCCATTCATTGGATTCGCCCTACGGTGGGTTATAATGTTATAATAATAATCATGATAATAATAACAATAATAATAATAATAATAATAACAACAATAATAATAATAATAATAACAATAATAATAATAATAATATTTTCAATATCAAAGATACCGTGTTTACACAGTGACTTGGCTCGAGTGTTGAATCCTCAAGCAGGGTCGAACGCTGCGAAGAGGGCAACTGTGATCGAGTTTACACCGAGACGAAAAAGGCGAGTTCGACACGGCCCGCGGATCACGAACGGAAGTAGAATTAATGTCACAAATGCGAGAAATTTGCCTCTAACTACATTTTCCCACAACATTCCCAACAAAATATGTTAAACACCGAACAACGAGAGTGAGGCTGGGTTACGTTAGTTATAAAACTGCCGTGGTGACAGCACTATATTAAATATATAGAAGAATAAGTAATGCAAGGATCATACCAAACAGTGATATACCATACAAACAATTTTACGAGCAAGAGTAGAATTTCACGATCCCTAAAAAGAGTATTTTTTACCTCGGGAAATCGAGCGAAGGCAGGGGCATAGCAAGGACAAGAGAGCTATCTCGCGCGATACCGGATGCTGCTATTCCATGTTTGACCTAGGTCACGAGGGTTCGACACAGCTTTCTGTTTACACACGAAAAAAATAGACGAGTCTGACTCAGCTCGCGGGTTGAAACCTACGTTTCTGGCGGATCAAAAAAGCGGTGTTCGACACGGCTCGCGGATCACACTGATCACGTTTACACAACATAAAATTGCTGTGTTGAGCACGGCTCGTGTGTTGAACCCCTGAGCCGAGTCACTGTGTAAACACGGTAAGAGTAAAGGTGACATTAATGGCTGAGAAATCCTCAAAACAAACATGGAGATCAGCATGTGATATGCGCTATACATTATTATGTATCAATATTACTACTTTTGATGGCATTACCTTACTGTAAGATGGTTGATGCTTTCATTGGAGACAAACATTTCATGTAGAGAATCCACCATGTTCACAAACTCTCTATTCTGGTTTGTAAGGTCACCCGTTGCATTTGCTGCAAGGAAAAGAGAGGTACAAACCTGATTCATATTTCTTTCAAGATTTCAATGTCCATTCAAAACTGTATTGCCAGAGTGTTTGGTAATAATTTGAAGACAAGTGTAAAAGGGTATGTCTACTTCAGAATAATTTTTAAAATAGTGATTAGAGACCAAAATGATTCAATTCTACTGTGGCATCCCTTTTATCACACAGTTTTTCTTTTCTTTTGCATAAAATTTCTTCTTGACTTGATATTCAGTGCTGTCGTTAAAGGAGAACGTAACCCAGACATCAGTGTGCTTACAGTGAATGAAGAAGAACAAGAAGAGTAAACAGTGAAAGTTTGAGAAAAATCAGACAATCTGTTCAAGAGTTATGAAATTTGAAAGTTAAAGTAAATCCTTATTATGGGGATCCTTGAATTGGCAACTTTGCCAGCATCTGTCATGTCATTTTGGACAACTCTCCATTCATTTTGTACACAAAATTTAACATTTTCTTTATTTTCAAGAAAAATAAAAATTCTTTTGATCTATTGTTCGAGTATGACATGGCTACATCAATGCTGCAAGCATTTTAGGAAGAATTATGTTGATTCCTGACTTGAAATTTCATATAAATCAAATTTTTTGGAAAAATTATATACAAAATGAATTGAGAGTTGCCCATGATGAGATCACAGATGCTGGCAAAGTTGCCAACTCAAGGATCCCCATAACAGAGATTTACTGAAACTTTCAAAATTCATAACTCTTGAACCGATCGTCCGATTTTGCTCAAACTTTTACTGTTTACTCTTCTTGGTCATCTTTATTCACTAAGAGCACACTGATGCCTGAGTTGCATTCTCCTTTTTAAGGACAGATTTCTTGGTTGACATGTCTGGTCAAATTTTTAGCCGATGTCGACAACTGTCAACAAACACAAAGGTTGGTAGATTTCAACACTCCAGTCAACATACATCTGCTAGAACCTAAACTTTAAAATATGTACAGGTATAGTGGCTACTGCAGACCAACAAAGACTAATTACCAATCAAAAACAATACTCAATAAAATCACAATAAAACATAAATAATTTCAAATTCTGTGACTTTTATTTTCCGACTTCACCAGTGAATTATCAAAAGATGAAGACTGCCAGGAGATGGTGCTATACCACTTTCCTTCTTGGTTATTTGATTTCCATGACAGTACATGGTTGTTGGCAATACATGCAAGGCTTACTTTTCATTGCCTTGTCAAAAGGGCTGAACTGGAGAAAGTTGTATATCTGATCTTGTTCCTGGGGAAAAGGAGACAAAATAAGCAAAACACCAAAAATTAGAACAAGAGATCAACTCTTTATTATCCAATATCATTAAAGTAATAAGAATGAGAACTGTTCATCTTTCAGATACAGACAACTTAAAAAAGAAAAAAACATTCACTTTAAATCATAAACCTTACTACTGCTTATAACAAAATAGTAATTAAGTGGAGAGAAAAAGAAAGCAGGATAAAAGAGGGGAAGAGAGAGAGAAAGCAGGGTAAAAGAGAAGGGGGGGGGGGAGAGAACAAAAATATAATGGTAGAGGAAGTGGATTAACCACTGAGATCCACAGAGGAGAAAAGAGACAAAGTAAACAGACAAAGAAAAGAGACAGTAAGAAAAGTTTGAATGGTTAGTTTTCTGTTTAATTTTGTTTTATTTGCTTGCTCCTTTTCTTACAGAACAAAATCTGGACTCTGATAATTTTGAATCATATAAGGGCAATTCGGCGTCGGAAAAACAGTCACCTTACTTCACATTTGTAATAAAAACAATCACTTTGATAGCCCTGAATAGCCACATCTTTGGATCTAAAAAAAAGCTGAAACGATCAAGAATTTCACAGTTCTTAGTCTGTGTTGGCATAATGCATGTTTAATTTTAAAAGACATGTTTGAAGTTAAAAATTCGCGCTTTTTTTCTGGTAATTCCGTTACCGAGATGTTATACCGCAATATCATGAATGTAAGAATAAAATTGTTGGAATGAAAGAGCTCACATGAAAGAATGGGCATATTTACAAATGGTGAAAAGGGAGGCAGAGTACAAAAGAGGCACAGAAGGTCTAAAAATGTTGGTAACGGTATTACACCCTTACCGTGGAATTGCCCATAGTCCACCCCATTGAATACTGAGCCCAAGATAACTCGGGCTAGGGTCTATGCAAAGTGAATGTAATACTAAAATAAAATCATGCTCAACGGGTTGAGTATAGTTTCAAAGCCATCTTCCCACCTGATCTGACAGCTTATCACCTAAGACTTGCTGGAGTTCGAGCTCTAACTCGGCCAGTTTCATGACCAATGACTGCCACTAGAAACATCAATACAAACAGAAATAAATGTAAGTTTTAGTGGTACAATGGAGCATGTACTATCAAACTCTACTGCACTGTGATATAACAGAGCTCCAAACAATGCTACTGCTTAAACATACAATTAAAAAAACCCCTAAATGAATCCTCGACCGCGCAGGGTCGAAATTTATGCCTCCGTCACTGCCAGATCGGAAGTATATATGGCACATTCATGTTAATTGTTTTTATTTTCATGTATACAATGACATCTTTGACCTTGACCTTTGACCTTGTGACCCCCCAAATCTAATTAGACCATTGTCCCTCCCATATGAGCCAAGTTTGAAGTTGAACTGTTAAAATTATCACAAGAACAAGCAATGTTCATGTATATGACCTCTATGACCTTTAACCTTTGACCTTGAGAAGTCTAATCAGATCATTGTCCCTCCCATATGCATACATGAGTCAAGTTTGAAGTTGATCTGTTAAATGGTAGAGTTATCGCGAGAACGAACCATTTCTATGTACATAATGACCTCTATGACCTTTGACCTTGAGACTCCAAAATCTAATCTGGGCCCAATTTCATAAAAAGTTGTTATGATAGCAACTCTTGCTGGAATGTCAACTTTCATTATAATAGCCAATCAAGAAGCAGAATTCTTACTGTTGCCATGGGAGTTACCATTCCAGCAGGAGTTGCTATCATAGCAACTTTTTATGAAACAGGGCCCAGATCATTGTCCCTCCATATGCATACATGAGCCAAGTTTGAAGTTGATCCATCAAACAGTTCTTAAGTTATCACGAGAACGAAACGAGACGGACGGACGGACGGACAACCCGAAAACATAATGCCTCCGGCACTCACCTTTGGTAGGCAGAGGCGTAAAAAACTACCGGTAATCAAAAGCTTCTGAAAAAAGGGGAGTCTTCAACAAAACTTCGAAGATAGTAACAGATGGGGCTTTTCTTATTTCAAGTGGCAGTTTATTTTTTTGGAGCAGCACAACTGAAAGCACCATCTCCAAGAGCTACTTTTGTTTTTAAGTGAGGTAGCTCTAGAAGCAGCTTATCCTGTGTACTTTGTAAGTTATGTGCATACGAATGTGAATTAATTGATATCAAAACCTATGTTCATAATCCCATGACCATAAACCAATGTCCATAATAAAACAATTTCAACTCAATAACCAATTCCATTCTTATAGTACTTGAAGCTCTTCTGATTACCACTTGCCTTTAAATAGAACTAATGTCGGTCTAACAAGTGTATTTTATAGGGGATCCAAGATCTGGAATGAATTACACCCAGCTATAAAGACAAGTCCATCTTTAAATTCACTTAAGCGTAACTATAAGTCATATTTACTGAAGCAATATTAGGCTCTTTGTCTGGCATTATACCTTGTCTGTCTTGGGCTTGTCCTGGTTATTTAACTTTTTATTGTATTTGTTGTTTTTTAAAAAATAACTTATTGTATGATATCCAGTTAATTTTGCACATCTCCACCTATTTCTATTATATGTTTTTGTATTTTTGATATCAAAGTGGCAGCTGTTCATAAAGCTCTTGCTTTTCTTGCTGTCTCCTCTATCTTATGTTTTTATACTTTGTCTATATGTATTTTTAAACTATTGATGGAAATATATGAATTGAATTGAAAAAAAAAATTAAAAAAATCCTCACTTACCATATTCAGCAGTCTGCTCTTATCTCTAATCCAATCTTTCTCACCCAAGAATATGAGCATTGTGTCAGAATGTGCTTGAACATAGAGGGAGACATTCATCATACCCTCCACCTATGAGAATAAGAAAGTTACTTGAAATTATAACTTTAGTTTTATACATAGTTTTATTTGATATTTTCAGTCAATAAATGAGATGCTTTCCTGATGTACACTAAAGAAATATTTATGTGTTTTGTCACTTTCATCCATCTTCAATAAAAATCTGTGGAGTTCTACAAAATTGTTAGTCCTGATAAAGAGGAAAGGAAAAAAAAAAACCCTTCCTTCTTTAACTGACACAATTCCCTTTTTTCTCTCTACCTCGGGCATATATTTCTCTCTCATCATTTTGCACTTTCCAGTTGAAAATAAAATACATCATCAGTATTTCACTATAATACCGATTTGTATTCTGGATTGTAAAGGATTTAGGAAGCATTAAAGCAGATCAAATATCAAATTCTTTCATATTAATATAGGAAATCCTTTTGCTCTCGGTAGGATACCTTTATTAATCTCGGCTGGATTTCACAGTCAACACTAAAAATGCCTAGACAAATACTTGACAATACTAAACAACTGTGTTATTATTTTAGTGTTTATTATTATCATTATTGCTATTACTATTATCATTATCATCATCATTACTATGATGATTATTGTTGTTATTACTATTACGATTATCATCGTCATCATTATCATCATCATTATGATTATCGTTTTTATCATTATCATTTTTTATTATCATCATCATTATTAATGTTATTATTATCATTATTAATATAATTGAACAGAATAATTTTCACAGAAATCGCTTTTATGTCTGCACTACTGACAGAAATAAAACTTGAGTTAATCTCATCTGTGAAATCCTCCCCTGGAAGAAAATAAATGATCATTATAAGCAGTGGCCTACCAAAGAAAGCTGGTCACTTAAAGACAGGTCTCAATGAAATACTTCAGTCTTGTAACTTGTATCTTACAAGAAATTAGAGAAGTGGGGTACTGTATGATGCTGACTCATGATCTGTATCCATACTTATTCAAGAATGATACTTCATGAAAAATTGATATCATATTTCAATCCTACCTCGATTGCTTCCAATTCTTCAATGGACCCTTCATGAGAGACCTTTCTATTTCCAGATCTGGGTGAGGTGACACCAAGAGTGGACCGTGAACGGGTCCACCCTCTCCTCCTTGTGCCATCTGTTCTGACAAGGCCTCCTGTAGGGGACTGTGGACTATCTTCAAGTGACCCAGAAGCTGATAAATTTCGACGAAGGTCTGGCCTTTCTTCACCTATGACTGAAGAAGTCACATGCCCTGGACCTTGGGTATTGGTGGATTGATTGGTGAATGAGTTGGATTGTTCAGCTTGATCAGATGTATCAGGAGGTGGTTCTGAATTTGTACCATGGTGCGTCTGGTCATGGTGTTTTGATGAAGTTGCAGAGGCATAGCTGGCTTCTGATTTGCTGTGATTCAGTGATGTCTTCAGAGTACTGTATTCTAAGACTGATGAGGAGTCCATGTTCCATTTGTGTTTGGTTTGGATAGAGTTTGGTTCACTTGCTTGAGGAATGTGTCGATCTATATAGGAATGTGAGAAGGATGTCATAGAAGGAGGCTGTTGTTCACCACTGGCTCTTTGTGACAACTGCTGCATTGCAGGTGTCAGCTCTTGACTCAAAGAATCCCTACTATGACTGTTGTTTTTGCTGAGAGTGGCAGAGTCCTGGATGTTCCTCAATGTTGCATCATCTGCATCACTCACATGTCCAACTGCCTGCCTGGAGTCGTCAGCAACAGCATCCATGTTTTCTAAATGTCCTGTGTCATTCTGCAGCAGGATGTTACCATTGTTATCAGCCACTGCCCCTAAACTCTGTCCTGGCATTACTGAGCCAATGTCTACTCTTGCAATGCCTGAGTCTGAATGTTCTGGAGATGACTCACTGTCCAAAGGGTTGATATGGATCTCAAAAGGTTCATCCTCAAGATTCTCCCCATCATAGTTCACTTCTACCTTAGGGAGTAGAACACTGTCGATTCCATCTGTTCTCAGTTCAGAAACTGCTGTTGAAATCACAGCATTACTAAATGTTTTCTCAACTCCAGAATGATCTTTTTCAGCAGTCTTCAGACAGCTAACATCGTCGAAGCTGGCATTTTTTAGTGATGGTGTTAAAGTTTCCACAGCAGTTCCATCAGCAAGCTCTGTTCCCTTGTACTTACTTAAAGATGCATGACTAGAAGGTGCATTACTGTTGTAGGAACTGAAGTTCTGTGCAGGATGTCCACAAATGTCTTTGGGATGATCAATGATACCATTAACTTGGTCTTCTTTGGTGTTAAAGGCAATACTGGTGGCTCCTTGTGTGTTGTGTTCATGATTTGATTTGTGTATATCTCTACTCTCTTGGTTTTTTCTTCCCTCAAGACTACCTTCATTTTTGCTGATTTCAATGGGTGGCTTTCTTTTGAGGTGTCCAATGTCACTGACTTTGGAATCTCCACATAAATGTTCCAGCCTCCCATTCTCACTTTCACAACCATTCCCAATGCACCTAGAGTCAAACAGTGGACTCCTGCCTCCACCTCCCATGTAGGAATCTTCAGCATTGGTCTCATCACCCTCATTACCATGGCGATTGTTATATTTTCCGGCATCAGTGTCACCATCACTAGCCCCAATCAATGGGTTTACATCATCACTGCTTTCTGGAGAACTACTTGTTCTTGGGCTTACATCACTCTCTGAAGAGTCTTTATTGTACTTATCCTTGAGTTGTTGTTCTGGTGGTGATGGATGCTGATGCCTTTCTTTTGCCATTTTCTCTTTTCCTTTCTGACCTTGATTAATTTCTGCAGCTTTCTCTGACATAGCATCTCCTTCTAAGCACCCTACATTTTTTGCTCTGTCCTGTTTGGCAAACAGTTTATACTCTTCGTCCCGAAGGTAGATGGATAAGATTTGCACACCAAATGGCAGGTCAAAGTTGCTTTTGATCCTTTCAGCAGGAAACTGTTAAATACGAGGGAAAAAAATTTCAAAAATTACCTTTATAGGTGGAAATGTGATACATCATTCCAGTATTTTAACCTATTTTCAGCCTATAATGACACATTGGATCATTCAACACATCAGTTACATCATGCTTCATTTCCTTCAATGATTGCTTCCGAAAGATAGAATTAGCTTGAGGAATCACTTTACTTACATAATTTGAAAATGAAAATGAAAATCACATTTCACAGTGTTATCCCAATTTGCTTACATATTATCACACATCTTCATTATTGATTCCAAGAAAACGATGATAAAAAAAGAGAAGATAAAGCCAAACATCTCCCAAAATTGCAAATTAGTCACCTAACTTATACCCCAAAATCTCTCCTGAAATTTTATGTATTTTTGCTCATTCATAAATGGCATAAACAGAACAAAAAGTGAGGAAATGATAACACTTACAGGCTTTTGTGCAGACTTGACAAGGATTAACCTGGCTGTGAGGTCAGAGGTCAATTGTGTACACAGCACCCTGGGACAAAATAATCAAAATAGATATTCATTCATGTGGGGGAAAAGACATCACTGACAGAAGAAATGGGTCATAGTTTACTTATAGTCTTACAAATGTGAATAAGTAGTCCATTAGGTAAAAATATTTGATCACATCACTGTGAATAATGTTGTATTCCAATCAAAGCTCTACAAATGAAAAAGATGCTGCTTTCACTATCCAAAATTGCTTTATGCAAAGGACTTTTGAAAAAATATGTGATTGCTCATGACTAGATTGCTACATTGTAAACAGAGCTCTCTTTTAAGGATCTACATTATAGCCTATATTTTTGCCAATGTTGGCTCAGATTACCCAAATCATGTTTGCGTATACATGTATATCTCAGGTTTCTTTCCTTTTCTTTGACTAGATAACTTTACAAATATTTACATTCCCCCCCCCCCCAAGTTATTTTCCAAGAAACTAAAATCATTCTTAACTTAATAGTCATTTGAGAACATCAATGCTCTTTCCTACCTCGTGCCTTAGGCACAAGTAATATTGATACACACTTCTTATCAAAATAATCTCGACAATATTCTGCGAGATCAAACAGCAATTGAATCTAGGCATACAAACATCTTATCATTTGGGTCAATGGTACTCAAAACTTAACCCCACTCATCTCCAATTCTGACTATGTGAATTCATTATAACTATACAAAGTCCTATAGCTATAACATGTGTAAAGGTAATGATAATAACAACAATAACTACATGTAGCATTTAGTACGCTCTCCATAGTAACTATATCACAGCGTTTACACAAAATAATCACACAAAACATACAAGAATTGATCAGAAGAGGTACTGTACATACACAATATTCCAAAGGGATAGGGAAAATAAATTGAAATCAGTTTTTCATATCTCAACAATGTATAATGAATATTTTATAGCCATATGTATGTTTCAGCATCTTTTCAAACAAAAAGGTGATCAAGAGTCCCTTTGTGTAGTGCTGTCGTCAAGAAAAAAATTCTCTGTCGACAAGTTGTATTAAATTGTAGCCGACAAAGACAGATTATCGACAGAGTGATGGTTTTGAGGAATTGAGTCGTACAGTCAATAAAAAAATATTGTGTGGCTATTGAAACCGCAGGGTATGCGCCGTGAGGTCACTGCGGTGTATATTTCACTGAAAAGCCAGTAACCACACGAGACTGTACTCCAAAACTGCTCTAAAAATACAAATTAAAAAAATTATACCTGGCTTCTACTTTGGCACAAACAAGGAAAATAATTCCTCACTCAGTAGGCCTATATTCTATTATTTCCATTCGAACTAAAAATGTTTCCTTGTGAAACTGTGAGAGAACAGTGCAGTCTCAATTCATCGCGATTGTGCTCGCGCTCACTGCGCATGCACGTGCTGCTATCATGTGATCGATGATTCATGGGGATTGACGAGTTTTACTTTTCCATTCTTATCGGATCTCAACTGACTTTTGGATGGCTAGAGCCGGCCACTACCAGTGGTTTGCTGCTGGAGCAGCTGGAATCCCCACACGAGTGTCTTTCTTTTACGACTTCGTCTTCACTTATTATTTTTATATCATAGATTTAACTTTCAGCTAGTTTGACTGATACAATTTTCGACTAATTTTCTCCCTTTTTGGAACCCCGATCGAGTCCCACGAATTCCAACTTCATCTTGATTTAACTACTTTGATTATGTCAACATTATCGGATCGCTGGAGCAGCTGGAATCCCCGCATGAGTGTCTTTCTTTTACGACTTTGTCTTCACTTATTTTTTTAATATCATAGATTTAACTTTCAGCTAGTTTGACTGATACAATTTTCAACTAATTTTCTCCCTTTTTGGAACCCTGATCGAGTCCCACGAATTCCAACTTCATCTTGATTTAACTACTCTGATTATGTCGACATTATCGGATCACTGTCGGCATGTCGTTTCCCGTCAGAAAACAGTGATTGTCGACAAATAAGTCAACAGAAGACCTGTCGATGACAGCACTACCTTTGCAGTCTGAATGTTGTATTGTACAAAAATTGCATAAGCGGGAAGGGCTTGTGCTTGAATGTACACGCACTGATATGTCTAATCAGCTGTAATTTTATATGCTCCAGCGCTGCCCAAGACGTAACCTGATATAAAACATATATGGTGTCATCTAACCTCCCTAAGCTAGTATCCTAGTTAAAGTTAAAGGGATACTTTAGTCACAATATATGGGGCTGTGAGATTTTTGCTGACTCCCCTTGCTTCTGCTTCGAGAGCGTATCTCTTGGTATGAATTATACATCAGCGCAGAGATCAACAAACTTTCTCAAATTTTCTGCGAGTGAAGAATATTGTCGGTAATTCTCGGTGCTGCCTGCTTGTGTGTTCCATTTTGATTGTGTATAACACTTTGCCAGCGTAGTATACGGGCAAGGATTTTTGCTCTATCCCGAATGTGGACCATGCTAAATCCTGTAGACTCAGCACTATAATATCCCTTTCATGTTTCTTTAACAGATTATTACAGGTGTATAAGGCTGTAAGCCCTTTTCCCTAAACATTTCTAGATAGATGTACACATTTTGTATAGCTTTTACAAGTTTGAACAGGCCACAAGTCCCAAATCAGTATCTGTCACATGATAAAGTATCTCTTCTCTTTCAAATGCATAATGAGAACACTTCCCTTGAGCTAAATTATGCTTGGCACTGATTTAGGCTTCAAAATTCACATCCCCTGTGTGTTGTGTGTTACTGCATTACTGCTGACTGGCAAACCCAGAGAGATAAAATGCACGTGTAATCGGCTTGAGTTTTACCAACAAGAAAATGTTGTGGATTTGTTTTGCAAAAGCAGAAAACTGTTGGAAATTTTACACACAAGTGGATACTGGATAGTTCTTTCAACAACATAGGAAGTCTTATTTCATTACCTTAGCATAAATCTAGTTTCATATTAGGGTAAAAATAATCATCAATTGAAGGAATTTATTCTAATACCGCATTTATACTGAGCTCTCGTCCCGTATCAGCTATGGAGCAGCTCTGGAGCTGCAACCGGACGGTTGTCAGTTTGAATGCTCCGTCCCGCCTTAAACTACAACAGAGTAACACCGTCTCGTCTCAACACGGTATCAAACTAAAACACTGATTGCCTAGCTTCTGCTCCGGAGCTGCTCCATTGCTGATACTACACATCACTCACTGTGAATATGTCCCATTGAAGCTCTGGGTTAAACCAGATGTTTTTGTTTATTATATCGAAGGTCGCACTCATTATTTTCGGATTTCAGGGTCACCGGCGGGCTCAGGAACCAGTCACATGGTTCACTGTGGAGTGACCCCAATTCAGTATAAATACGCAGATAAAATTTGATGTGTTGCAAAGACAGAGTAACTTGCTTACTGTGAATACGCTTAATACGGGTTTACGACGGGATGGCCACTCCGTATCAATCACATAGTAAATTTGAAACCCAGTACCGGTATAAATGTGGTATAAGTGAATCTGAGCCATAAGATTTTTTCCACTCGAGCAATAACAATGGACAGGTCCACCTTGCATGTAAAAATAAAGAAAACTTTGAAAAATAACTTACTTGTTTTTGTATAGGAGACAACCGGCCAGTAACCATGGTTTCCGCTTTAACCACTGGAGAAGATGGGAGCACTTGAGAAAGATCCAACCACACTTCTGGAAAGAGTGCAAACACATAAAAACACACACAAGCATTGTGAATGATATTAGGTGATGAAGCCAAAACATTCATAATCATTATGTGAACTGCCACTGATGACCACTGAATAGTTGTACAAGTATGCAAATCATGCACAAATGGGTCAAAGTTAATACAATCTCATGAAGTGTTAGAAGTCTGTAATCACTTAGAATAAGAGCAGAAAAGGCGACTAGTGCAAGGTGTTGATGGTACTGTTGTCGACCCATCTCCCCTAGAGTGAATGTCATAACTGAACCGAATGAGGGCGCAAGGATTGCGAAATGCAAGAATTGCATGACCTGGGACCATAACACAAAGGTTTGCGATCGATCGCAAATTTAAAACAACCATTCTGATTGGTCCATGGTCACCTTTTTCAACGAGATGCGCGTTAAACAATAGTTTTGATTGGCTGTTTGAACTATGCGATTGATTGCAAATTTTCGTGTTACGGGGCCCAGAACTCAACTCTATCTTCAAAAGAATTATGGAGTGCATGCTGCAGGAGGAGGCATCAAAAATCATATTTTTCCTCTCACCTTTGGTAGCTCTATAGTAGGCACTGCATGGAAGATTGTCTTCAGGCTGTTACCTTGGTTACGGATGAAGGGCAAGTAACAATTCCATATGGATGACATCTGTTGAGAGAATACCTCTCGGTTGCCTTGGCAATACTATCAAAGTCAAATAGAAATATATTTATAAAAACCATGTCATAATCTTGAATGTTCATTTTCCCTATCATGCATCTGTCTCCTCTCTAACTTTGAAAAATACATGTCCTCTACGGTTTTATGACCTCATATTCCTGGAAATGAATCGGATAAGTTTCAAAATGAAGTTTAAGATCATTGTGTTATGGCAAAATTTACGGGTCTCCCTTGCAAACTGCTTGTAATTTCCTATTTAAAAATGTATACACAGCAATTTTCATTTGTACGCCACAATTGCACATGCATTTTTATGATTTTAAGTGATTTATTTTCTTCTGCACATGCATTTTGTAGATTTCTCAAAACAAACTTCTAGTTCTCTTCAGGCTGACTGGCGGCGATCGTGATGAGATCAAAGTGGGGAAGCATGTTTGGAATGTCATTGTGATACTTTTGATAGAGTCAGGTGCTTGAATTCATTATGTTACCGATCAGTGTCCATCTCTACTAGGGTCCATGCTACAATGATCCTATGCTCTAAAAACCAAGATTTCAATATTCACAGTAGAGATTAAGTCTTGATCATATTTATCAAAGAATAAAATGCAGAAATAATTGGTACCTTTAAGAGTCTTGTAAGAGAACCATGATACATGCAGAAGACATCATAGAGGTTTTTAACCATCTCTATGGCAACTACATCTGACACCTTAGGATCATGTGCCAATGCCTGGAAAGAGAAAAATATAGAAAAAAAAATTCTCATCACTAAATATTATTTAGAGGAATAAGTGGTATCCCATCATAATCAGCTTTGTAGTATGCCTTGGCAACAGTCCACTTTAATCTGAAAGAAAGTCAGGTGATCATATATTGTTTGTAAAAATGCCAGAGAGAAACAAAAACATAGAATAATGTCACTTAACAAAACTGAAAGGTAACAAAAACACCAACCACATGATCTACCTCAAATCCAAAAGGAAAAAGGCAAGCAAGCCTGTAAAAGAGATATGATAAGTGAGTGCATCATGGATAGTCATGGTCGAGAAGAAATGGAAACTCTTTAATATAATCATACAACGCACTCTAAATAGATGTTTATAATCCTATTGAGCAATATACAGCTCATGTGATCTCATTTGAAACTAAATAATCTTGGAAGTATATTAAAGGAACCAAAGAGACAAGAAATATCAATATCCAAAAAGATCGCACATAAGTATTTAACAAAAATAAGGGTAATCTTAACACTACTTGGGTGCAAACAAATTGGAATTGGAAAATAGGAAAACACAATCACTATCTATCCCTCCTCTCCCTCCCAATACATCAATTTGATTATTTACAATATGTCTAGCTAAAGTCAATTCATACAAGAAAATGACTGGTTTACTGAAAAAAAAAACAGCATCCTAGAGGCATCAGTGCATATTAACTCACCAGAGTGAAATTTCCTTCATGTCTAGTTGTGACTTTCATCTTTCGGAGTTTGTAAATCTTTGGCTCCGATGAACACAAGATCTTCAGAAAGTTCACCATCCCCATTAGCTGTCCACATAGTAAACATTGGGTGTCGATGGGAAACTATGGTAGTTGTGAAACAAAAACAATAAGACGCACCGAGTGATGTACGCAAATTTTGAGCATACATGTATTATTTGGAAAGGTAGGCAAGAAAATGATATCACTATGTTCATGCTGACTCATGTACCTTCCCTTGAAGATCATCGTTAATTCTGATTTCAGGCATGATCTAAACGGAAATCAAGTGATATTAACAATTTACTGATAGTGGATGGAAGAGAATACCATGGAATGGGAAAGATTACACTATGCATTATGAATCCAATGCTGATAAACACACAAACTGTATAGACGTCAATTTTCAAAAGTAAAAAAGCTACTAGTATATGAAATCAATTGGACATTCTAGAAAAATTGCTATGCAGAAACGTCTCCAGTCTTCACTCCAGAAAAAAACACTACCCAACTTACAATGTACTGCTTGAGTAATCAGTCCACTCTCACGATGCAAAGTTATGAATTGCCTCATACTGATCTACATGTTCAGGTGGCAATTGCTGACAATAGGTAAGAAGTGTTCCTGAGCTTATGTGGGAGCTTCAGGGCCCTATTTCATAAAACTTGTTATCAGTATTAAACAAGTTTGTTGTCAGTATTAAACAAATGCCACATTTCCATGACAAATTTGCTCTTGGCCAATCAGATGTAAGGATTTCAGTAGCTTATAACAGTTACTGCAAATTGTTATTGATTGTTACAGATGAACAAAATAACTGATCCCCCCAAATCTGAAAATCACACTTGGTCAAGGTGTCTGAGATCCAAATGAAGGAATACTATGGAAATAAGGTATCTATTATGATTATCCTACTTTGCAAAGGTAAGTATTTTCCAGAATTTTGCCGCTTTCAGTGGTGACTTTACATATTCAACTTAGAGGTCAACCAAAATTGACTCAGCTCCACATACAGATGTTTTCTGATGGCTTCAGTTGGACATATGCTATGTAGTTTTTGTAGTCATTTGTCCACCAGAGGCATATATCTTGTTCTCTTACAAACACCAAACAGCCAATGCCTGTATCATTCTAAGGAGTTTTAGATATGTTTTCCCCTTATCATTCTCTATGTTTTTTTTTTAAATACCTTTGGAGGGTAGAAGTATGCTATGGCATCCTTAGGGTCATCCTCCTCTCTCTGAACCACAGAGTGATCATAGACAAAGAATACTCGATCTAAAGGCCTGTACACAGAGAGTGAGAAAAGTAAACATGGATTCAAGACAATTAAAGAGTCGGCATACTGTATCTATGTGGGGGTTGTTTCATAAAGCTGTTCTGAAAGTTACGCATGACTACACGAATGACTTGAATATGGCAAGCCATATGGAATTTTCATTCATGGTGCAATGCATCAGCTAAAGGTGAAATATGCAGACACAGAATAACATTAATTTTGTTTACAAACATTTTTATTGCAAAGTTTATTTTTTGCCATAATCTAACTTTACGAACAGCTTTATGAAAACCCCCCTAGGTCCTATACATGTAGCTTGGAGGCCGCTGGGGTGACAATGCAATCCATTTTGAGACACAAGTTCTCCATAATCATAGTAGGATTTGATCAAGTGTAAACCATCTATGAATCCATTTTCTGCAAGACAAACATGCTTTAAAATATAGTGCAAACTGATCTTTAAGATATTTTTTATATGAAGGCTTAATGTGGAGACATGTGTATATATGTATCTGTATGGTCAGGTCAGCAAAATATCTTTATGGCTACGTCATCCATGCTAATTTCATTGTAAGACAGACCTACAATACCTGAAATGTAATTAGGAATAATTAATAAGGAAAATATCAAATCTTTCTATCACTTCAAAAACTAGTATTATGGATAGTTTAAATGCATCAGTTAATGTATGTAAGCAAAAGTATACTAAAAAATACTTGAAATTATACTGTATGATGAAACAAATTCTGTTAACAAACTTTATTTTATATCAAATCACATGTAGGCTATTGTTTCCATCACTTCGATTCTGTTTTTGTCAGGGACCACACAATTTAAATAAAGCCAATTCGACTCAAGTTGATATGAAGAAAAGTGTGGGAACAGTAAAGTTCAATGAATATACTCAACTACATGAAAATAAAAAAATCTCGAAAAACTGACACATACACTGATACAGTACCTGTCAGCATTCATTGACTACACAAGTTCAAGTTCAAGTTTTTATTTCAAATTCCATATAAAATAACACTGATTGAATACATATACATACAATGCAAAGAAAAAGGAACATTAAATAAGACTGAGTAATTGCATATCAGAATTTACAAAGTAATCATAATAATTGATCAGGAATTTGGGTATAGCCAAGAAAGCTGGGCGGCTTGTCAAGTAGGCTACCCAGATAGTGAAAGCAATGATACATGTATATAGTTATATACATATCAAAATAGGACCAGATGCAATGCTATTAAAAAGGTAAAGTATACAAGAGATAAAGGATAGATCCTGAACAAACCCTACACAATGCAGTTACATGTATATAGACATTAAAAAAATTATTTAAAAGATCAAGCTGTCAGCAAATACATGTATTTTTCAAGCTTTTGTTTGAAAAGATTAAGGGTCTTACAAGACCAAATTTCAGATGGTAGATTATTCCCTACTGCTGGTGTATAATGTCTAAAAGACTGAAGGGCAAAATTTTTAGTTGCAGGGCACAAGTGATACTTATCCTTATTTCTTGTATTGTAGTTATGTAAATTAGAGTTTTTCTTGATCATACAAGCTATCAAATTATGAAGAGTGCTTTTTTTCATGTTTAAATATCAGAATTGCACAGTGAAAGTCATTTATATTAAGCATAGCAAGTACATGAAGTACATTGAGTTTGTCAAATAAATCTTAAGTGTGGGCCAAATGATGTGAATGTGTACATATTCTGACTGCTCTTTTTTGAAGGAGGTATAAAGGTTGTAATTTAGAGCGATAGGTATTAGCCTAAAGACAAAAATAATGTGTTATACGGGGTCAAGAGAATATGTTGAGGAAGAATGTGACGGAGTTTACAGATAACACTATTACATTATTCAGCCAAGAACAATAGATTTGGTCCACTTTTATTTATATATTCATTTATTTTGTTTTATTTAAACAGGGTGGCCCCATCAGTAATCACAGTTCTGTTTTTCAGGGGGCCCTGTATACAAATACAAGATAACAATCATATAGATAATAAACAACTAAAAACAAACAGGACAAAACAATTCAATCAAAAGAAGAAATAGAGAATGAGACTGAATAGTGTATAGTGTGTCTGTGTGTGTAGTCAATGAATGCTGACTGGTACTATATAAAAGCTGACATCATGTTGTGTGGCTTTATTCACTATTCAAATAGTAACTTATTTAACTTTCTATATCTTGCAAATTTCAATCTTCTCTTCAAACATGTAGGCCTAACCTTAATTTTCTTTTTACCATCGCTATTTTTAGTGTTCACATTTGTTTTCATCCTTGCATTTATCCCTTCTTTCTGTATGTTTGATAATCACGTCAAATCTAATACTCAAATTTTCATATAGATGAAAATAATAGTTTTCAAAATGTAAGAGAAATGTAACAAACACTGAAATAGTTAATGCTTATTGTTGTTGCATGTTGCACTTGCTGTACTCCCACTAGTCTATGATGTAGCTTACCGTCTGTCCATTATTTTGAATGTAATCTTCTGGCCTCAGTGTTGATGAAGAACTTGCTTTCCATGTCCAAAGCCTGACTCCCAGTCAAATCTACTTGTTCTAAATCATGATATCTAGAAAAGTCTTGTGATCTGCACATCGCAGGTAATTAGTTCGTAGGAAGTGCAATTACAGCAGCTAGCTGGCTTCAACAAATCATGTCCACTTCAATTCATTAATGTTCACACGTTACAAGCGCGTAGTACGTCGCCGTTCCGGATATCTAGTCAGGTGATATGTCACGTGACATCTGTTTTGTTTGATTTCCTCGGAAGCTCGCCTCTCTAGCTCTGAAAATGGCCAAAGAGGTAGAAAATTTTAATGGCTGTTACTGTCTAGTTAGCACCAATCCACGCTACAAGGGACGGACATATATTGGTTACACAGTCGATCCGAAGAGAAGGATTGGACAGCACAACAAAGGCTCCAAATTTGGCGGCGCATACAGAACGAGTGGGAAGGGACCTTGGTGAGTCGCTACCGCTGCCGCTCCCCCTGGGACTGTCGACACCCTGCCTCTTCTCTGGGCAGACGTGCAGACCTTCAGTGCGAGCTCCAGTGCAGTGGCGGCTGCGCGAAAGGATTAAGTCTTAGAGACAAACAGGGGGGCGTTTCATGAAACCAACTCCATGACAGTCATATCTCTTGTCGATGATCTACGGAGATGTCACGGACCTGACAAAGTGTTTCACGAAATCCTGACATCTCACAAATCCAAGATATCGATACTACCGGCTGAAAAATATACCTTTATATTATCCAGTGGATTTATCTTCAAATTATATTCCAACACCCAATTTTATTAGACTCATCTTTGTTTTAAATTTAATTGTTGGAAAAGTATAGAAAACATCAATGCATTTTGATACAAATAATATAAACATTGCATTCACCTGGAAAACTACATTAATTGTGACATCTGGGAATTTCTAAAATTGATAAAGGAAAAGCTGCTGTTCTGGTTTGTGAATTTAGGTTTGCAATTACACTGTAGGAGGATACCGTAATTGACAAATTATTGTAAGCAGACCCATATTTTGTTTTATTTTTTGAAAAATACTGAATTGGAATATTCTGCGATCCAAATTTTGACATAAATTCATTAACAAATACATTTTATATGATTTCAATAAATATTGTAATTGCAAAAAAGGAAAATATGGAAGAAGTTCATACATGTTGAATTGTCATCTTACTTATGGACCTGTAAATACAGACTGCTCCATTTTCTATGGGAGACTGATGGGAGATTAAGTAATCAGTAATTAATAACTGTTTATGGAATGAGAGTCTGGAACTCAAGAAATATCTGTATTTAAGAAATTAACATTCCTTATTTTTTGCTCCCTGCGAGCTGCGCATAGCCGACGAAAAGGTGACTTGTGATGGCGTGCTATTTCGGAGGAGTGACAAGTCATTTGTTGGAAGTTGTCGCTGGTCTTGGCAAAGTACGGCTTTGTGAAACACTTAGCAGACAAGATGACTGACAATGCCGAGATGTCGCTGATCTTGTAGTTATGACGGTTTCATAAAATGCCCCCCTGCAGCCTTAACTTTTTTGTGTGTCCTTGTCCAATGCTGTGCTCTGCACGGCATTGGGTATGGCTACCCTAAACCATAACCCTAACCTTAACCCTAAAAAAACTTAGAAAATTTTTGGAGCAGGGCCTCTTTCATGATATTGCCATATACAAAAGAAGAAGAAGAAGAAGAAGAAGAAGAAGAAGAAGAAGAAGAGAGGAGGAGGAGGAGGAGGAGGAGGACGGAGGAGGAGGAGGAGGAGGAGGCGGAGGAGGAGGAGGGAAGGAGGAGGAGGAGGAGGAGGAGGAGCGAGGAGGAAGGACGGAGGAGGAGAAGAAGGATAAGAAGAAGAAGGAGAAGAAGGAGAAGAAGGAGAAGAAGAAGAAGAGATAATCAAGCTTGCTTATCCAATTTAGAACAGGGTATGCAATGTAGTTTTTTTTTTGTGTTGTAATGTTGATTTTAAAATTTCTGTTCTGTCTTTTCTTTCAGGGACATGGTGTTAATCATATTTGGCTTTCCAAATGAAATTACAGCATTAAGAGTAAGCAAAACACAAGTCTTTATAATTATTTTTTATTAATATTTCATTTGCTTCTATGTCATGCCTTTAAAAGTAGTGTAGACTATCATGACAATATTTCATATTTGTATTTATGTTTTTATTAAGCAATCAGGCCAAATTACAGTAATTACAATCATTCAAAGTGATAAGGCACATAATTACAGGGGATTACAAGATTTACAAAAGATTAACATTATGAGAGAGAGAGAGGAAAAAAAAAAATGGCAGAAATAAATCATGTTACTAAAAATAATCTGTACAAATGCAACCTAATACACGAACCAGGGTTCATAAAAGCACATACACAATGTTTATGTAAATTATGGATAGCAGTCTACAAAAGAATTCAGTTTTGATGTTCCCACATCACTACATAAAATGACTTTTTGAACTACATGTAACTATCTTTACAGTAATTTTCTTTTCAATATTGGGTTCGATATTTACATACAAACATTGTTTTGAATAAAATGGGATATACATGTACATGTATTTTATACATGAGGGAAAGACTTTGAGTGGTCCTGAAGTAATATCTAACACCTTCAATAGTTGTTTTAATAATATTGGAACAAAATTAGCATCTTCTGTTGATGCAAGTAATTACAGGGATAACTATTTTTCTTCTTTTATGAGTCCTCCACTTAAGGACTGTTTATTTTTAAAACCTACTAATGAGGATGAAATTGTCAAAATAATTGGTTCATTTAAAAGTGGAAAGTCTTGTGGATGGGATGATATTAGCCCCGACGTCGTTAAATATGTTTGATATATAATTGCAAAACCCCTAAATCATATAATTAATCTCTCATTTGAAATAGGGATAGTACCCTTACAACTGAAAACATCAAAAATCATTCCAGTATTTAAAAAGGGGTAATAAACACACTATTTGTAATTATCATCCAATATCCCTTCTTTCATGTTTTTCAAAAGTCATTGAGAAAATATTTTACAATAGGTTATATGATTTTTTAACCAAACATCATGTATTGCTTAATAATCAATTTGGATTCAGAAGTAATTTTTCTACAGACTTTGCTTTAATATCTGTTCATGATAGCATTGTTAACGCTTTTTAATTACCGGTAAACCAGTATATATTTGGTGGACCTAAGTAAGGCCTTCGATACTGTTGATTTTTCCGTACTCTGAGAAAATGGATAATTGTGATGAAAGAGGGATTGCACTGAATTAGATTAAAAGTTACTTTTCACAGAGATACCAATTTACAGACTATAATGGATGTACCTCCAAATTATTAAATGTGGAATACCACAAGGATCTTATTTAGGTAATTTCTGTTATTTGTTAATGATATTTGTAATTCTGCCCCCTCTTTAGAATTTATACAATTTGCTGATGACACCTTGTTTTTAAGCCATATACTCACTGGTAAATCAATTCAATGAACAAATGAAAAAAGTATCATTGTGGCTTAAAGTAACCAAACTATCACTTAATTTGGCCAAAACCAAATGTATTCTTTTTAAAACAGTACAGAGTAATAGACATCAATTAATGTATGAAGTTCCCCCATTATATATTGATCAAACTGTTATTGAAAAAGTGTCTACCATACAATTTCTAGATATTCTCTTAGATGAGAATCTTTCATGGAAACTCCACATTTCCATTTCCAAAAATCAGCAAAACTACAGGATTACTTTCAAAACTTAAGCACTATTTACCATTGAATACATTATTTATTTATTTTTCCTAATACATACTTTATTCGTCAATATGAAAGTACATATAAACAGATAAAACCTAGGATATTTTCTGCTGAGGGAGTAAAATACAAGATAGAACAAAATCATACACAGGCACAACACAAAATTCCACAAGACAAGTACAGAACAATAAAATAATTTACAGAAAGTTGCATAATACCGTGACAGGTGTAGAATATACTGTTAAAATCACCTTTAATATTTGAATTATTATTAGAAGCTCATAGGGTTTATTAAGATGTGCATTAGTTGTATCTGCGTATGTGTTATTGAGTGTGTGTGTGTGTGTGCGTGTGTGTGTGCGGGTGTGCGTGAGAGATTGTGTGCATGTGTGCGCGCGCATGTGAGTGTGTGCAGTGCGTGAGTATGTGTTTAGGAGTGGTGAGTGGAGGCGCTGCCTACCTCAAAGTAGTAGGAGGTCAGAGCAGCTGGAACCCGTTGAGTAGTAAAAGTAGTCATGCGTTACCTGACTTTCTATAATTAACATAAATTACATACCCAAATTGCTTAAAACGAAGCATTATCAACGTATCAATACAATTCTTACATATTGATTGCTAAAGGGGCAACTTTTACCGTATTTTTATAATCCCGCCACCAAAATAAGCACAAACTGGGTTCATTTATTCGAGTACATTATTTTGCATACAAAACAACTTAATTTCAAGAGGAGAAAATGAAATTTAAATCCCTCTAATTTGAGCTATGGCTGTAGATATAAGGGCCTCGTCCACTCTGGTTCAGTCCTTGCTTTATACACTGCGTATGATGTAAGGATGGCAATTTTTGAGATAGATTGGATGTGATTCCGGACTTTCAACCTCCTATCCACAATCTTAAAAAGTGAAGTTTGTGACTAGTCCTCGAGAACCGACCTCAAAGCACAATGGGGTACATGAAAATCCCCCGATCTTCAGTATCGGTAACAAGAGAGGAGTACTTTTCAACTTTCCTCGTCCTAGCTGCCTCGATATTTGATTCAAATGGCACTGTAAGTTCACCCAGCACTACCAACTTGTTATTCCTGTCAATTATGACCAAGTTAGGTCTTTCTACGTTGGAACTACATCTGGGGGAACTGTACCCCCATCTATATTTTGTTCAGGTAGGTCAGCATAACAGTTAATGTTTTCACGCTGCGTTAGGTGAATTACAGAAACAATGTAGTTTAGGATGCTATCATGTCTGTAATTGAAACGTTCCTGTTCCAGTGAACGTTTGCAGTTATTTAAGATATGGGCCAGAGTTTCATGATTTCCACATAGCTTGCAACGAGTATTCAACCTTTTCCCCCATCTATTCAGGTTATCTGCGGTAGGGAGTGTGTTGATAGCAGCTCGTGTTATAAAACTCAAAACACCCTTTGGCAGATTGAATATGAGAGATCTCCAAGTCAGATTGCCTTCCTCAAGCTCAACAAGTTTCAAAAAATCTCCTTGAAATACTAATGGAGCTACTTTCTCTCTCCAGAACTGAGTTTGTTCCTCACGAAGTGACTTCTTTATTTTAGCCTTTGTTTTCGACAGGCTTACATCTCTCAAAGTCACCGCATAACGTTCACAAACAGAGGCATTGCAAAATGACATTTTCCTGGACCATTCTGACTCTCGAGAAACTTTGTTGTCGAGGGCATTTTGAACTTTTGCATCAGCGTTTAATCGGGATGACGCATGAGCAAGAACATGGCATTCTTTGTAAAGCTGGGATACTGTTTTAAACTGTAGGCCATCGTGGCTGTGTAAGATGGCTGGGATGGCACCGTGGGATGGTATTTTCAGCCATTTTTTTAGTTGCTGAGTAACAATCCCATCAAGGTCAGACAACTGGGTATTGTTAAGATCATGAACTGTTAGCACATACCTCAATGAAGGCAAAGAGTATCTTGTAACTATAGCAACTTTATATTTACTACGAACATGACTGCTATTTACATTGCTCAGACTATGGACAAGTTTCTCTTTGACAAAGGTATAAGCATCTATTGTTTTCATGTAGAATGTTAACCATGAGCCCAGAAACTTCTCGGGTTTTTCCTTGATATTACATATTACATAATTCACAAATTCTATCACATTTGTCATATGGTAATATTGCTTGGGCAAATACAACTCCTAAGTTAGAACCATTATTGTTACTTCAAAAGCATTGTCTACCCCTATTTGTGAAACACTTAGCAAACAAGATACCCCTATTCCAACAATTTATAACACTTATCAAATTGCCATTTTTGTATTCAATTGTATGAAAGGAACCGTTTTACCACCTCTTGCCAATATGTTTGAAACTAATTCTATGATTCACAAATACAATACTCGAAATAGCCAAACAATTACATAAATGGAATATAGATATACAGTATTTGCAAAGATCAGTAAGATATACAGGGCCCACAATATGGAATTCCTTGCCACCATCCATCATTGGGGATTCTTTTTTGAATACTTTCAAGAAAAATCTTAAAGTTTATTTGTTATCCTTTTGATTTCATTTCTGTTTGTTCCTAAAACCATTCAATTTACAGTCTACACCATGTGAGAGAGAGGGGATGGGGGGGGGGGGGGGGGGGCTAAGGTGTCAAATTCAAATACATGCATCATTTATTATTATGTAAACACATCTGTGTATTTAGTTTGTCTACTTTGGACACCTGCCATTTACAAGCTTTTTAAGCTTTCTACAGATGGTCCTTTTTCCATTTCTTTGATTTTCAGTTTCCCTTAATCTTAATGTTATTATGCTTGTGTATTTGATTTTATTTTTCTTCTGTATATATATTTGAATTGGTTGTATTTATGATGAGTGTATATGTATATTTGAATGTTTTTAATGGAAAAGAATAAATGAATTGAATTGAATGTAGTCTGATCATGATAGGGTATCAAATTTCAAATTTCCATTTTGCGAAATGACAATATTTTAACAATGCCTTTATGAAATATTCCTCAAGGATTTTTGGCCTTCAAGCCCTTCATATTGAAGAATATATTTATTATCTTATTTCCTGTCCATAAACATGCAAGCACATGTCAGTATTTTCTGAAATTATGACATTTTTTTTTTCTTCAAATATTAGACTGAATATTTTTCCTTCATTTAGTTTGAATGGGCATGGCAGCACCCAACAAAATCCAAACGGCTTCGGCACATCACTCGTAGAGCCAAAAAGGAGACATCCTTTCAGTATCGCTTTCGGGTCGTATCCCACATGCTGCGAATGGGACCCTGGTGCCGTCTACCTCTCACGATTCAGTGGCTGAAGCAGGAATACAGGAAGGAGTTTGATGTCGGGCTACAGCCTCCAAGTCACATGCCCATA
Organism: Echinometra lucunter; assembly: GCA_029962745.1. Taxonomy (NCBI): domain Eukaryota; kingdom Metazoa; phylum Echinodermata; class Echinoidea; order Camarodonta; family Echinometridae; genus Echinometra; species Echinometra lucunter. The sequence goes on along the minus strand of CM057154.1, from coordinate 22,566,224 downwards.
TGTTATGGTCAGGTGACAAGTACTAAGGTATGAGACACTCAAACATACTCAAAGTTATTTCTTATGTCATTGACTTTTGGTGGCCCTTTCTTGAAAATTTCATCAATTACAAGTTAAAGTGATATAAAATAAGGGAAAGTGGGAACTTAGAGTGATAACTTGGATATCATAATCACATTTCAACATGTCTTATTGTTTTTGCTGGCTTTGCCAGTTTATTCCTAAATCAGCATAAACCATACCTATAAGATTTATTTGGCTTGCTTTTGGATTCTCTTCATAAAGTTCATTTTATTATCCATAGGAGCGAGGGAGCGAGTTGGCTCAGTCGAACCAAAGATTGTGGGTTTGAGTCCAATCCAGGCGTTGTGTGTCATCATGCCCCTCCCCTGTTTTATAGATGCAGGCTATGCTACAGTGGAAAACACTCCGTCCCTCGGATAGGACGTTAAATGGAGGTCCCGTGTAATGGAGAGTCACCACCTTTGCATGTTAAAGATCCCACTGCACTATTCGTATAAGAGTAGGGGGAAACCCTGGTGTATGCGGTCCACCTGCACACCCCCAATCAGTGATATCGGGAGGAGAGACCTGCGTGTTACATTGATTCAATTCGCTTTTCCCCTCCCAGGCGCAGGTGATACCAAACCAAATGATAATAATAATAAAATTTTAAAAAATTATGTTGACTACTGAAGTTGCATTCCCTCGCCCCTTCTCAGCTCCCTAGAAAAAACACTTCCTATCTTCACAGGTTGGTGGTTATGGAAACCCAAGGAGGATGAAAAAGAGAAAAGGGAACAAGAAGAAAAGCTCAAGCTCCCAAGATTTGTCTGAAGATGAGGATGATGATGTAGTAGCTATCCCTTCAAGCCAGACAGCAGGCAAGAGGTGCATCATCTGTGGAAAGAGATTCCAGGTGGGTTTGTAAAGAGCAGCTCAAGTTCTGGGAGTGGATGAAAGATACTTTGTGAGCTTTTCTGACATTTAGCGTTTGGACGAATATCACAAACTGCTTCAGTTTTTGAAATTTGTACTGGTACTAAGCTTCACATTTTTGTATCTTATTGCAGCTCACAAAAAGTGAGGGTATGATTCAGAAGACCTTTGCTTCTCTTGGCTATTGTTTTCATCCCCTTTTGCAGAAAACAAAGACAGCTTACTGTAGCATATATGAATGAGCCTTCTAAAGGCTTCCACTTCCAGAAGGCATAATTTTCAGGAATTACTGATAAAAATATTGTCAGTGAAAATGAAGATTAATGAGATAGAAATGTCCTTCATTTGCTAGAGGTATTCCATATAATCCCACCCAATTTGAAGACACCACTGGTGCAGAGAAAAGATGAATGCTCTTGATTTATTACTGTAAATAAGAATGAAGTGGAAAAAAATTACCTACACAGTCAGTTATATGTATTTGTATCATCTGTATTATTCTGATGAACCTGTGTAAAACCAAAACTTTACTAGTATGAAATTTGAGCAAATTTTGCACCAGATTGTGATTTGCAGAATAATTATACCTTACTGCAAGATGTATTACAATGGATTTTTGTAATATACAAATAATTAGATTCATGAAAGTTTATAGTTTTCATATTCTGTTGATCTTTTGTTTTTTGTTTTGTTTTGTTTTAGGACATTGTCAAAGACAAACTATAATGGGATGAAAAAATTAAGATAAATATAGAAAAAGATTATCCATTCTACTTTCAGTGCAAAATGAATATTCAAAAATTTATTTCATATTTTACAGGAGGATGAATCCATGCTGACCTGCCTTTACCCATCATGCCAAGCAGAGTATCACATGATCTGCCTGTCAGAACGCTTCCTGAAAAATGAACCTGACCAACTTTTGCCAATAGACGGCTCTTGTCCATCTTGCAAAGAAGTGGTGTTGTGGGGCGACTTGATTAGAAAAAAGCAAGGATGCTATGCAAAGTTAGCAAAGGTTAGCGGAAGTAATTTGTGATATCCATTATCCATATGCAAAATTGAAATATACTGTCACTTCAACAGTTGTAGACACAATCACTTTTACCATCGTAAATTTGCTTTATTATCTATGAATATTTATATATCCTCATGTTTATGTTGTTGAAATTTATGTTTGTTTTTCATGTATGATTTCTTTTTTATTTTTAAAAAAATTGTGCAATTCAGCCAAATGACTGCCTATCACCTTAAAATAAATATACTATCAAAAATGATTTTAAAAAATGTCTTTGGCTAAGAATTGATATTGAGACAAGAATTCCATAAGGAGCTCATTCATTAACTTATTTAGGCCAACAAATATTGTCAAATTGTAGAAGTACCAATAAGTAATTGAACTGAGAATGTAGCATATCATGGCAAAATAAGATTTTCATTTTTTCTTTTTAAATGACTGTTGGTAAGTTGATTTGTGTGTTTTATTTGGTTCTACTGGAGTAAATTGAAAATTTTATATGCCATTAGAGAGTTCTGAATCTCAAGATTTCAGAAAATAGAAATACAAGCAGAGTAACCCAATGACTTAGTGCTGTATGGGCCATTTATAACCTGTATTTTCAAAGCCTTGTATCAGGAACAGAATGAATGTGGAAGTCATAAAAATTTAGCTGAAGAAAATAATATAACTTATCCCATGTCGTGAGGTATTAATATTTTTCACTTTCCAGTTTTGTGGAAACTGCAATATGCAGGAAGGATAGAGGTCATATACATGTAATTGCTCTTGTTACTAGTTTTGGGGGACTATTCCAATTTAGCGCTGATCAACAGAATTATGAATTCAGGGTCACATGAATCCAAAGATAACCTTTTCTAGGGACGAGTATTGATTAGAAATGGCTGAATTATGGGATGTCAAATCTAATTGTGAATTTATTATTAGAATGATTGGCATTCTTTTTGAAAGTAAGTTTGTTTTGTTTGTTTTTTCTTTCTGTTTATAACAGATATCAGAGGAAGATGAATCAGACCATTGGGCGGAGGAACTTAGATCTACATAGGTGCAACAAGAAAACAAGAAAGTATTAAATTATGTGTGGAAAGACAATACAGGTGTATTGTACTATTTCTAAGAAACTTTAATATGTGAGGCCAACAGGACACATGTCAAATTTCTTGATGTATGCTTAGCAGTGGTGCCCAACATTTTTGTGGCCCAGTAACCACTTTCAGCATTCTTTACCATGCAAGTTGCAAAAGGAAGTTTTAGCAAGTGCAGTTGTTCCCCCCCCCCCCCCCCCGTCTCCATCTTCATAAACTCTAAATTATCTCCATTGTGGAGGGGCTGAGAACCAGGTCTAGACTACACTGTAGAACCTCTGTATTGAACAGATTGATTTGCAAATGCCACAAGGCCCATCCCTCATGTTTCATATATGTGTATAGATGGTTAATGCTTTTCAGTTTATCATCTGAATTAATGTCCATGCACCTCCTTGTGTGCAAATTTACTCATTAGATAGGTGGTAGTAGTTTATAGTGCATCGACAATCTTGTGTCATGTGCACCAGTTGCTACAGTGATTCTGTGGAGACTTTAAACCCTTTTCTCCTTTTCCTATAAAATGAAAGCTCCATATATTACTGGTTCTTACCTGCTGGTAATGAAGACAAGTGGTCTAGGTCCCCATTCTCATGAGGGTGCTATACTTTAAAAAATTTGTATTACACTGTACCAGCAATTATTTTGAATATCCACTGGTAGAGTACCAGTGGATTACCACCATTGAGATGATGATCATTGTGAGATTATGATGTGAGCTACATGTTTTAAAGGTAGGAGATCCCTTTTGCAAAATCTTCGAAAATCCATACAATTTGGCAGGAGTTTAGGATATGCCCTTCTGATACTGTTTATTTAATCTTACGTCATACAAAAATGAAGATCTGGCTACCATCCTTGAATAAGCAAGTGGGATCAGCTCACTAGCAGAAGCGAAGCCAGCCAGCTAGCTATCTCAGCCGCGCGCAGCTCGCGGCCACCACACGTACCACATAATAGCAGCGCTGTACTGTATGTAACATGAATCCTTTCATTGTGCGCTATCTCGTAAAAAAAATCCGCTAAAATTTACCGTCTGAAATAAGTACAGAGTTATCAGAAATGTTAATTATTCAGTTATTTAGCCATGTACAATCCATTTTTCTTTCACAGAAGTTTTTAATAATCATTCTCTTATAATTGAACACATATTCACACATCTTAATATTTTAGAGCTGCAAATGGGATCTCCTACCTTTAAGTCCTGTGCATGTATTTTTCAGAAATGCCTTCTGCTAACATTTGTGTATGTATATTTGACTTGACTTGCCTTTCTTGAAAAAATCTGAATTGCTGATTTGTTATCTATTAACAATTATGTTTCTATGACCGGAGTTGAATGATTTGGAATTTTAAAATTTAATGGGCATTATTTCTTGAATTTCTATGAATTTTATGCAATGGCTGGATTTTGTTACTTAAACTAGATACTGAAATCATCATTATACCTTCTTATGTACTATTTGTGTTTCTAAGTGCAATGACCAAGTATTACAGAAATATTTGAAGATTTTGCATGTGTTCTGTAGAATGACTCTTGTAGTACTGCTTTAATCAGTTTCATAGGTGTGTAATATGAATTCAGTATTTGTCACATTTAATGGCAAATCCATTATGAAACGATGAATTTATAATACTAACAGTTTTCTGTATGAAATGAAAGAAATTTATTTCACCTTGGAAAAAACATATCATAAAAACTGGAATGCATTCCTAACTTACAACAGAATACCTCACAAAGTGAATAATTTGTAAAGTATTTGTGAATGAAAGAATAGTTGTGACTGACATTCAGGATTTATTTTCTTGTATATTTGTTGTGGACCGATATAATGCAAGGCTCTTTGACCTGAAGTGGATCTCATTAAATTATTTTATTTATTGTACATTTATTGGGAAAACAAGGCAAACGCCAAGCGTTGTCTCGCCTGCATATTGCAGTCATGAAGAGACTGCATGTCAAAACTATGCTATATGACTTCTGAGGCTGTCAGCAGTTTAGGGGGTGAATTGTGGTTCTGACAGTTTACATATGCAATAATGGTATAGGCCTACTTTATTCCTAGGAAATCAGATAACACTAAGAATGCTGTTAATACTATGAAGCTATAATTATTTCCATGCAAGTAAGGAAATGAATGTTAGTGAAAAAGAATGTAACTGATAATAATGTGAGTAAAATTGTAAAATTAAATTAATTATTAAGGTGTTATGGCAAACTTATTGTTTGAAAAATGGTATGAATTTGGTGATTCCACGTCAAAGCTATAGAAAGTTATTAGGTGTACAACATAGCACAGTGCCAGTTATGAAAAGTTCATTGACCTTTGACCTTTGACCTTAATCAAATTCAACTCACATTCGAACTTGACCTGCACCTTCAAGAGATGGACCTCTCATATGAATTTGGCAATCCTACCTCGAAGGTATAGAAAGTTATTGTGTGTACAACATAGCACAGTGCCAGTCATGGAAAGTTCATTGACCTTTGACCTCTGACCTTATTCAAATTCAACTCATACTCAAACTTGACCTGTGCCTTCAAGAGATGTACCTCTGGTATAAATTTGGTGATCCCACCTCGAAGCTATAGAAAGTTATTGTGTGTACAACACAGCACAGTGCCAGTCATGGAAAGTTCATTGACCTTTGACCTTTGACCTTAATCAAATTCAACTCACATTCGAACTTGACCTGCACCTTCAAGAGATGGACCTCTTGTATGAATTTGGCAATCCTACCTCGAAGGTATAAAAAGTTATTGTGTGTACAATATAGCACAGTGCCAGTCATGGAAAGTTCATTGACCTTTGACCTTTGACCTTATTCAAATTCGACTCATATTCAAACTTGACCTGCGCCTTCAAGAGATGGACCTCTGGTATACATTTGGTGATCCCACCTCGAAGCTATAGAAAGTTATTGTGTGTACAACACAGCACAGTGCCAGTCATGGAAAGTTCATTGACCTTTGACCTTTGACCTTAATCAAATTCAACTCACATTCGAACTTGACCTGCACCTTCAGGAGATGGACCTCTTGTATGAATTTGGCAATCCTACCTCGAAGGTATAAAAAGTTATTGTGTGTACAATATAGCACAGTGCCAGTCATGGAAAGTTCATTGACCTTTGACCTTTGACCTTATTCAAATTCGCCTCATTTTCGAACTTGACCTGCGCCTTCAAGAGATGGACCTCTGGTATGAATTTGGTGATCCCACCTTAAAGCTATAGAAAGTTATTGGGTGTACAACACAATTGTTGACGACGACGCCGCCAACGACGACGACGCCGACGACGCCGACACCGGAAATAGTGATACCTATGTCTCGCTCCGCTACGCAGGCGAGACAAAAATGAGTTTATGAAGTAGTATATGTAAAGAAAGTGGAATGAAAAGGGAGCATAACAGAAGAATAGAAAGGGAGTGTCAAAAGATGGAAAATGAGAAGGAAAAGAGAGGTGAAAGAAAGAGAGTTAGTTAGAAGGTAAAAGAGATGAAAAGAGGAGAGAGGAAAAGGGTCAAAACATAAATGAATGGAGATAGAATAGGTTAGAAAGGCATGAAAAGAGAGGAAGAAAAATGACATGGATACAGAGGAAGGGAGAAATAGAGGGAGAAAGTGAATCATTCAATCAATCAATTGATCAATAAATTAGTGGACTGTCTGAGACTCGGACCTCGCCCAGTTGGTCAGGGGTTAATGGAGTTAACTTGGTATGCTATGAATACTGGCCTGTTCATTCCTGTCACTGAATGCCAAATCTTGAATTTTCTTTTCTACAGAACAAATAATATCTTCGTTGAAATCTTGAAAATAGACCACACAGAAAAAATACTGTGAAGGTTGGCTGAACAAGTAGAAAAAAGGATTTTCCAATTCCCTCCCAGTCTCCAAAGTCCAAACACTGTATTCATCTATTGTTTACAAATAAAAACCATTGTACATGCTTTTACATTTTGTAAGTTCAAACAAAATCTTGCAAGTCGAGAAGGAATGAGAATGATAATGAAAGAGTTTGTAGATGTGTATTCATAACAACAATGAAAGATAGAAAACAGCACAACTGCACAAGAAGCATAATGACAAGAGCATTGGACAAGCTTTCAAATTTCAAACACAGTTTATCATTTCAATATAATGTCAGTTTCTCTCCATGTACAATTAAATACATTGCATCATATTCTTCACAAAGGTAAGATGCCCCACATATCGAACATGGATCAAATACCATGAAAATTGTTCCCCTATGTGCTCTTTCTTACAAATTCGAACATTTAATAATACATGTTTGATATTGTTTTTCGTAACTGCAGCTCTCGTAAAACTCATATATATGACTAACAAGAAATTGTCTCAGAAAAGCAATAGAAAACTTCAAACTTGTTGGGATGCATAATGTATTCATTCAGTATGATATGTTAGTGTTTTCATCCAGAAAGTTAATACTCTCTCTCATTTGTTGATGGATACATAAGTGATTAAACTCTAAGCAGTTTCAAATTAACCCATAGTAGTTAAAACAATTTGAATAAAATTTTTACTTTCTCTCAACACCTCATACTAAATACACGGTACGTGCAGTTTCAGAGGTATGATGGCATCATATATAAGCACCTTTTGATGCACATCATTTCAAAATGTAGCAGATGAAATGAAATGAAAGAAACTAAGTCAATTGATGAAGATTAAATTAATAGCATGAAATCACTGCCCAAAATACTATCCCCCTGTTTGCAATTATACAATAATATTCATCTCTTGTGAAACCGGTGATTCTCTTTGACCTCATATGAAATGGATAATGGGATGATTTCTTTCACTGCAGTTTCTAATCTGGTTCACTCTGGAGATGATCAATCTGACGTGGCATAGAATTCTTGGCAGAATAAAAGCACAAACTGTTCCAACAACCAAGACAATTCTGTCCAACAAAACTCAACATTTCAGATTTCTGGTGGTCATGATGATCGCTAGACAGCTTCTGATGATTTCCTTTATGGCTTTTCTGCAACAGACTGCAAGGCATGGATATCAGTCACCATTGTAGTTGAAGAGGTGTGAATAAGTGCTGAGCAACTGACAGACGTAAAAAACATATCTATCTTCATCACCAAGTAGAAAGGGCAGCTCTGATATTAATGGATCTATTCGTCATCCTCCTCGTCTCCCTCTAGTCTTTTTAGAATGGGGCCTTTCACATCCATCCATTGTTTCTGCAAAGATAATGAAAGGGAACAGCACATTGAGCTGAGCAAAATATCAATATAGGGTCTACAGAACAAAAAGATCTCTTCATCATGCATGTATGCTAAGTGTTTAAAAAAAAAAAGGATTGACAGAAAATAAGTCACAAACTTAAGTAGTTCTACCATACTGGAGGCAGTACCATGTATATTTTTCATAATTTTTTCATTTTTTCTTTATTTTTCATATCATAAACAACAAAAGCAGCATAGTCATAGAAATAGGGTGTCCACAGAAATTTTCTATTTCGAGCTTCAGGGTTTTTTTTCTGGATTTTTTTGACATATTTAAGAAGAATAATGTATCAGATTACACATGGTTAAATTTCTGCATTTTCTGACTTTTCTATCAAAAGATAGAGTAATTAAAAATAACAGTAATTTTCTGCCCCTTTTTGCCCATTTGCTCTGTAATATACAGATGGACAGGGATACCGTGCAAATAATGACGTTTATCAGACCGTTACATTTTCAATTTTTATTTTTATGCAGGGCAACATCAATGAAAAGATAGCCCAATGTATTCTCTTTCAGTTGATATAAGTTTTAAACTGATTTGAAAGTAAGATCAACTTGTAAATTTTGAAAAATTGCCAAAAATGGCTAAAAATCAGCTTCCCATTCATTTTCAATGGGAAATACTCACTCGTTTCGTAGAATTTTGACAAGCATTAGCTATTTACTTTCTATTTCTTTTCCCTCTCAGTAACATTTCATGCAACATTTATAATTTTATTTAGTCTAAAAAGTAGATTAGAACTTTCTCTATCAAATGATACCAAACATTTGATATAAAAATAAGGAGATGAACATGAGGAATTGCATTGAGTAAAGGACAAAAAACGGTCCACTTTTTGGTCACAGCTCAGCATGCTTTAGTACAGAAACTGAAATCTGCTGCGGACACCCTAAAGGGCCTAATAGAAAGTCCAAATACACTTCCAAACATGTTAAATAGAGGGTCTACCATTGATTCTGCCTCATGATAAAATATGCCTTTAGTTTCTTTTTATTTCTACAGTAGGCCTATAAAGTTCATGAAAATCGCAAAGCAAATCAAATTTTGGCAAATACAATTTCACCTGACCACATTTGCTTGACTTTTTGACCAGGCAGTAGCTAGACTAACTCTAAGTCTAACATAGATGAGAGACTAGTATAAAAAAAATTCTAAATGGAAAGACAGCCCTTTTTTTTTCAATTTATTCTACAATTTAACTTTTGTTCCTTCATATCCTATGAAAAATAAGTCAGGACGCCAGTGCAGCTGCATCAGAAGGCGCGGCTCAGAATCAGATAGCGGGAAGCCAGGAAGCAGAGTTAGCGAACGGGAATCACAGTCACAGCCTGCGGGGAGAGGCGGGGAAGCTAGCGCTACTTACCCCTGGGTTCAGGCTGTTGAATAAACCATCCGCCGTCCTGTCGAAGACTCTCTCGAAGAAAAATGCTCCCACGAGAATCGTGAGGGCAAATGTTGAGGATCTCCTGAAGAGATTGTTGTAAACAGTCTTTGTTAATGACATATTTTCTACTTCAAATGTTGGCGACGTTACAATTATTGTATAAATGAGGATAAAATCGGTTAACTTTCAGAAAAATGATCCCAGTTCGTGATGTAGCCGTGGATGTCAAAGGTCAGTATCATTGCCAATTGGTTTTAGATACATCAATAAAATATTGATATGATTTTTTTTAAATAATAATTTTAATTTTTGAATATTCTGTTATTTGAAATTATATTTTATAAAATTTTTTATGATAACAGGATATGAAGATAATGATTAATTTATTCACTAATTTTAAAAAATACCGGAAAACACCAGTGCTAGATGTCAGAAAGAAAATGGGTGTTGGTGTAAAGAGAGGACTCAAAGAGAGGACAGCAAAATAATAATAATTTGCCAAGATGTCTCACACTCCGAGCGTGGCCAAGGAATTTCCAATTCACTGGGCTATATGGCACAACAATCTTGAGGACTTGAGCAAAGAGCTGGCGAAGAAAGATGTGAATATCTTGTTGCAGCTGTTGTTTTGTAAATTATTTTCAGGAGGGTCTATTTTGATATTGATTATTGACTGACACTGAGTGAATGATCAGACCATTTCTGTCATGTCTGTCTGAGCAGTTATTGTCTTATTGAATTGTTTGGTTTTTAGTGTCACCTCAAATATCTGACAATGATACTACTGTAGTGTGAAGTCAAGAGTGTATAAACTTTTGAGATCCATCAAAGATGAGATAATTGCTTCACTAGCAATGCAAAATAGTACCACGCACAGAATCATTTGGTATCACTTTTTTTTACTTTGGGTACAAGTTTGATGACATCATCTCTCAAAGTGAATATATTTAGATCCTTTTTGGTATTCAAAAAGTTCATTTTTTTTTGGAACAGACACTAAAGGAAACCAACACTTTTGAGTCAAGTACAGTTTTTAAATCAAAGCTTAGATGGGATGAAACAGATCAGCAAAAATTTGAACAAAATCAGATATATTGTGATGAGAAAGTTATGGCTTGATGAAATTTTGATTGCATAAACATGTTGTACTGTACTGAAATTTTTTTTAAATTATCCTCCATGATCTTGTGACCCTTGAATTTACCTTTCTTTTCTTCTTCTAACCTACAATGCTACATGTACCTTTTCCCTTTCTTAAACTGTGCAGCACATCAGTCTTCTTAATTTATTTTGTTGAATTCTTCTATAGATATCTATTTATTTTGCAATTAAATCTTATATTTTCTGCCATCTTTATTTCTCAACATACAAATGTAAAACCCCAAGACAGTGTCTTATATTCATGATTATATATAAGTATACTCTACCAACTTATCTTTTCAAGAAGGGCTTACCATACAAGCTTTGCTTTTCAATAAACCTCTCATTTTCACATGTTATATAGTTTTTCTGCTTTCAGTAATGTTCAGACTGTTATATTTATTAATTGGCAATAATGAAACAAACCAATGATTATTTTTGTAATATTGTTTTGAGTTCCAGTATCCTCTACTTTGTTGTATTGTTGTTTTTTTTTTGTATACATGTGTAAATGAATAAAAAATGAATAGAAAATAAATGAAATATATTGAAAAAAAAAAAAAGAGAAAAGAAAATTCTGTATGACATTTTTTTTTACACTACCATATTGATGACATAATTTTGTGGACAACTCTCAATGTTTTTACACACATAATCAAATATTTTCAATTTGCTTAAGATTTGCACATTTTCTTATGCCAAACTCATAATGTTGGAGTGTTTTCTCCATAACATATTTGGAATAAGGACAATGAAAACCTGTGTTCTTGAAGAAAATTAAGAATATGTTCAATTCTGTGTACAAAACTTATTGAGAGTTGTCCACAAATTATATCACCAATAGCTATGGTAGTGTAAAAAATAGAAAATTTCATATGTTCCCTGTCCAATTCTGTTCATATTTTCACTGGTCTGTTTTATTCTGTCTTAGCTTTGAGTTCACATCTACTTGACTTCAGGGTGTTGATTTCCTTCAAGTATAGCTGATCTTTTGTCAGTTTTTTCACAATTTCTTCCAAAATTCTAATGAAAATATTGTCCTGTGGTAATTGTAGGTTCCTCTGTCTATTGGTGCTATTGCCTACTATAATTTGATTTTAGAAAATCTTTTTATATTTTATAGACATGCTCTGTGCAAAAAACATGGATATCCGCAGAGTTTGGACACACCACCATATAATTGTAGGGTGCCTATTTTGTCAATTTGGTTTCTCCTTGTTTACATTCCTTTTCTCTCCCATGTGGAGGGTTTAGTTGCTTTAATGTATTATTGAAAATTATATTGTGCATTCACCTCGAGCATAATTCAATAATATTTTTGCCATATCTTCAAAAAGTTATTTACTTCCCTTTCTACATTTAAATCATTTATTACATCTTTGACAAGACATAAAAAAAGGTTGAGGAAACTCAACTTTGATCATTTTCTTGTTGCAAAATCATACATATTTCTCTTAAATTATTGTTTTCCTTTTTGAAATATGTATTTGGATGTCTTTTAATGTGCAGAAAAGTATATAATCATACACTGACCTGTTTTCTTTCACAGAATATGACATACAGTATGTTAGATCTATTAGAAGGGTAGAAATGAGAGTTTGATCATGATTGAAATGAAAATTTGATGGTATAGCGTGTTAAGCTTTGTAAATCCTAATAATTAATACTCCAATTTGTTTGCTTTTGCAGAGTGAAAAAGAAAAGAAGGACCCAAGAGGAAGAACACCCCTTCACCTAGCAGTTACCCTTGGACATATAGAATGTGTGAGAGTTTTATTAGGATTTGATGCAGATGTTACAAGCGAAAACAAAGGAGGATGGACAGGTGAAGTCCCCATTAAACAATTTTTGTTTTATCAAAAACAAAAGATAATTTAATATTATGAGGAAAAGAAGTATATTATCTACTGAGGCTTTTTTTTTAGTAGGAAATGGCTAAATGCTTCAGTTGTTATTTGTTTGTAGAAATGTGAGAAAAACAGGTACGGTAATGTTTTCATATTATGTTGTCAAAAGAGAATTTTTTATGATTATGTTTTGGTATGTAAACTTGATTATTTACCAGTATGGTAATGAAATAGCCTGTGGAGGGCTAAAAAAAAAATAACAGGGAAAAAAAATTAAAGTGTATTTTGACTAAAAAAAGGTTTTTACTTTGATTATAATCCCCACAGCTGTAGAGATATTACATGTTCCTTTGCCATTATGAAAGCAAGCAAGTTTCATAAGGCTAAGACAATATATCGCCTGTATTACATTTTTGACTGGAGTATGCTGATGCTGAATGTTTTTCAAAGAAAAATTTGACAACTGCAAATAAAAAGACTAGTGGTTACTGTTGATATTTGTAGTACATGTATGTTGTTTTTGGTCAATCCTGTCTTGTTATTCACTTTTACTGGTAGATTTAGGGTTAGGATGTTTTATAGTCTGGAGAATTTTGGCTTTAAAGGTGCTGTATCCTGATAATGGTTTTAATCTCTTGTAATAAATTATGAGTTGACCCATTGCAGTACAGAGCTTTGTTAAGGTCTAAATTACTCAGCTTTTGCTGAATGAAAAAAAATAAAAAAAAAATTAATGAAAGTTTTGTCACTTTGCACATGGAAATAGTGATTACATAATATTCTTCCATTGCCAATTTTGAGAGTTTAATGATTAGATGCAATCTTTATGCTCTCATTCATAAACAGTACAATATACTGCATTAAAAATGGACTAAAATTTTCTTTAATATTACTCTTTCTGCTAATGTATATTGTGTCATTCATACCATTCTGGATTTAGAGATACTAAAAGTGTCACTAAGCAGAGGCACCATATTGCTATGAGTTAGCTGAAGTCTGAAGCATAGAATTCAGTAGGCAAAATTACGATGCATGTGCAATTAGGTGTAAAGAAATGAGTACCAAGGGGCAAGGGAAAATAATCTGGAGAATTAGAGATGAAAAGAAGAAATACTTAGTATCCTTTTATGTTTATTTTGCTCATACAATATTTGTTTATATTGATTTTTATTATTTTTTTTATTGTTTTGTATCTCAGTAATCCAAGAAGCAACGAGTACTGGGGATCCAGAGCTAGTCCAGCTGATTCTTCAGCACAGGGATCACCAGAGAGCCACGGCCAGAATAGGAGGGATACCTGAACTACTAGGAAAGCTTAGACAAGCCCCGGATTTTTATGTTGAGATGCGATGGGAGTTCACAAGCTGGGGTGAGAAATCAAATCGATATGCCCTAGATTCCTTTAGATTTAACTTCTTTACATATTCCATTTTTCATTTCTGTGCACTTTTGTCAACTTGTCTGTAGTTTTCATGTACATGAAGACTATATTTCAAAAAATCATCTGATCGAGAATGATTTTAAGAAGATGCAATCTGCTTAATTTTGAGAAATATTTTCTTATTTATTTTTCAGTTGTGTATTTGCAGTGATTGCATTTAATCTTAAATACAAGCTCTTGACGGTATCCTTGTCAGCTCATTTCCATAATTGTTCTTTGCTTCATTTCAGTTATTGTAATGAAATTCAGTTTGTATTACATGATTAACATGTATAGTAATACTGAAAACGTATAGTAAATTTTAGTTGAATTCCATTCCATTGTTTGTATTTTGCTTTCCATCTAATCAGGGATTCTAATTTTGAATTGATTGTACAAAATGTATTTTCAAAAGGTGAATATATAGTTTATCAAAATTCTTTGTATTACCTCCATAGCAGTTTGGTAGAAAGAACTCCTCGCATTGTAATTTTGTTGTTGCAGTTCCTCTCATGTCAAGGATGTGCCCCAGTGATACATACCGTGTATGGAAAAGTGGTCCTAATGTCAGGATTGATACTACTCTCATTGGATTTGATAATATGAACTGGGTCAGAGGAAGCAGGAGTTATGTCTTTAAGAATGAAGGTGAGTCCAGTCCAATTTATCTCATTGGCCATCTTTCACAGGGTCTCTTCATCAGAAGTCATCTATGCATTTTGGCTCTATATATTGTCTCCGCCTCTAAGAAAAAAAATATGTTATGGAACTTGTTGGAAAAGGTTAAGTGACCTGTGTGGCCACTTGTTCCATTTCCTTAATATGGCTTTAATGGGCATATTTACCAATTCAAATTTGTCTGGAACTACAATTTTGTATATTATACAGTTTTCGCTGGTTGTGTCACTTATTCAAGTTAATTGTTTAAGTGTAGAAATAAATTCATCTTGAATATTAAAATTCAAATATCAGTATTTGCAGAGGGGCAATTCCACAACATATGGGACACAGAGCTCAAAATTTGAAGTCGCACTGTGCCCTGTTAATTCCAAATAAAAATCTAAAATTACTACAGGGTCTTCTTTTTGTTACAAATAAACATTTTAGATACAAAAATTTGCAATTCAACCTTCTTACAGAGAATAACATAAACAAACAAAAAATACATATGGGACTATGGTCAGAGAAATGTGTTTTAAATGCCTCTTATTCTTATATTTAGTCATTTTTCTCAGATTTTTTTTCATTTAATTGATTTTAATGGACTACTTTAACAGATTTTGGGTAGTTAATGAGTGATACACTAATGGAAATGTGCAAAACCTATGTTGAATTAAGCGTAATATTACCAACATGTCTTCACTAAATTTTGCATGGCACTAAAACAAATAATTCAAATTGCTCATTATTTTGCACATCTCTTCCCAGGAACCTAGGTGTAATGTCAAATGAATTACATAATCCTTACAAGTCTGAGACATGAGATATATAAATTTGATTCTACACCATCATTTTCCATGTCCTTTTTGCGTAACGTCAGTTACTGACATATTTTCGCTTGCTCTGTGATAAAAAATGCAGTCTGAGATGAATTGAAAACTGTCCATATGTTTCTTCCCTATTATCAACGTATTTATCTATAGTAATTAAAAGCCGAAGCAAGTGTCAATCCCAAACTACAATACAGACAATACCACTAGTACGCTATCTTGGTAATGTCAGTTACCGACATGGAATTGCCCAGCAGTAAAGGGAACCACTTTGCAGATATGTTGTGAACCAGTGTTATAGATGTCATGAGTCACTCATGACTGCTTGTCTATGTTCAGGATGTGGTTAGGTCAGATGTGTGAAAAATTATCCGTGTAGTGCAGGACTGTTGTTTGCACAGCTTTCAGATATTTTCCTCGGAATATCCACTCCCAAACGTGAAGATTGGGCAGGTTTTCTCAAATGCAAAGAGGAGCGAGTAAGAGTTCATACTCAAGACTTAAGAGTACCATTCTGCAGAGGAAGCCTCTGTCTTCAAGAGAGATTGATTCATTTTGGTTAATGACTGAAGTACCACTTCGCTCTGTTCATTGTGATCTTAAGTGGATTTTTCTTGCCAAGTACGAAGTTTCTGTTTCCCACAGTATTATGATTTACCCCTTGTATTATCAACTTCGACATAATATGCTGTCTGTGGTTGCTGGATGCAAGAAACAGTTATGGATGTAAAAACTTACAATGCATTCTTGTTGGTTTTTAATATCCAGCTTCTTAATGCTCTGATATAATGGCCTGAATGAATAATGAGACAGAAGTTATCTGTAATCAAAATTGAATTATTGAAAGTATACATTATTTTTCAGTTTTGATAATCATCCATGGTTTAAGCGCACTAGTTTTGATACAACTAAGACCAGGAGAAAAATACAAAGCAGGAAATGGAGTTCTGTTGTGTTGAAAAAAATAAAATATTTGTGAACCTTCTCATTCTTTTTCTGTATAAAAGTTGGAAAAATATCATAGAAGAAATGTGCTTGAAAGGGGTTTCATCTTCAAATGTCATCTTCAAAATATTGGGATTGGTAGAGCTGAAGAGTTGAGACCAAATTTTCATGCCACCTTTTTTCTTCAGTCCCATATTGTTATTTTAGTGCATGTCACTTTCAGCATGACTTTGTAATTTTCATGTCACCGTGCTATTATACACAAATTCTAGGAGATCAGCCTTATTGCCTGTGCACAGTTTCTTCCACAAAATCAATTTAGCATGATTTGACATAATGCTGGTAATTCTATTATAAACTTCTTTCCCGTTTGACACATGAAGAAATATATTGAGATCTTCATGCAGATCTTGAATATGTTCTAAAGGTACTGTTTAAACTGTCAATTATTGACAATTATTTTTGTTCCTTAATGTGTTTCTTTGATATTGTGTAGTGTACTTTCTCTGTTATCTTATTTCTATCATTGTAAACCAAACGCAATTCAGCCACTGGGCTGCAAAGTTTGTTAATGAATGAATCCGTTTCTTTTCAATTCAATTAAAAAAGCAACATTATCATCACTAATAGAAACAGTTTCCGATTAAGAATTACAAGAATGATGCTCCAAATGCTGAATTAGTGTAATCTATCCGCATGTATTCTTTTTATGATTGGTCATTGTGTGTAGATCGGAACCAGTTTGAGTTCATGGAGATAGACCATGATGCCAAGGTAGTTTACTCTGAGATGCTTGAGCTTCAAGCGCATCATGACATCTCCAGAATGCAGCCTTCAGAGAATGCTGTAGCCCAGAGGCTAACCTCACCTGTCTCCAACACGTACATTGATACAGAGAAAATAGAATTTACAAGGTATGTCATTGATCTTCCTGCTATGAAGGATTGTTCTTAAAAGGCTTGTTAAGATATGATGCTGCATACCCCGTGGTAAACTGCCCCTTGTTGTTGTTGTCGTTTTTTTTTTTAGATGGACGGTGTATGAGGCGGCAAAAAACAAAACATGGAGAGAGTAAAAAAGCATCTTTTTTTGCCTCCTGGTGGCAAAAGATGTGGACCAATCTAATTCTTGTAAAACTTGGCGCAAAATGTTATGGCACAAGTTTGTCTGCGCAATTTGTGGCAAACCTCTGTTTTATTTGAATGTGAAATGATATTGGTACGTTAATGTGTATGGTATTTCTTTATCTTAAGTGGCACGGTAATTAAAAAACTGGGGGGGGGGTTCTACAGAATATCTAAATACCTAAGCCTTTAGAATAATGGCCTTTTGACTCGCGGCAAACAAATTTAATGCTGAATAAAAATTCTTGTTTCTTCTCCTTTGCTCATCTGGAATGAATGAATGAATGCAAAAGTATTAAGAATGACTAATGATTAAAGACATTGGTTAACATTGTTATGATTTTTAAAAATCTCATTTTGTTACTTGAAAGTGGGATAAACATAAGGGTTATATTGTAAAAATACCCGCCTGAAAGTTTCAAAGTATAATATCCACAGGAAGTATTTTCAAATATTAAAAATGTGAACCAATGTTTGAAAAATATACGAGGGTCGGTTGCACAGACTAGATGTAAGGAGTGCACATGCGTGCATGGCTCACCGGACCATACTGTGTGTATTGGCGTATCACGCAGCGGGAGGCAGATAATGGTATTTTTTAATTTGTGCAAAACGGTCCTCTTAGTTACTGTCTCTTGAGACGAAAAATTAATAAAATCACGGTTTGCGTCTAACTTACAGTTTTTCATTCCAAATTATGGTTGGTTTCTGGGTTTTTGAGTACAAATACAAGTACTCATACACATCTTTCATCTTAGTTTGAGAATTTTTTAAATCAGCTGCTCACCAAGTTAGCCAATGCCTTTAAGGCAAAGTTATATATACAACATACAGGGGAGCGTTTCATGAAAGGACTTGTCGGATGTTTTATCCGACAAAGTCTGTTTTATCCGACAGTTGCCATAGTAACGATGCTTCTGAGCCAATCAAAATCAAGGAAAGATGTCAGATCTGACAACTTGTCAGACAACAAATGTTGATGAAACACTCTATGTCTTAAAACTTGAGATCTTATGTAGTATATCAGAAATGATTGCTTGTAGATTTGTTATTTAATGTTTTATGTGATTATATTCTTTGAGTAGAAAAATGCCTGAATTAGCACTTGGATTACCATGAGTTACCCACATTCAGTCAAATTTTGTTTTCTTCTCTGTGTATGTTTTGTTCACAAAAAGTGATGAAGAGTGTTAGTGTGTATTATTCTTCAAAATAACAACAATTACTGTACATGTAGAAGGCATTACTGTTGCGAACTGCTGGATTAACACATAGACGTACAGTGTCTCCTTTAGGAGACGCTTTGGCAGTATATGTTGGTCCAGAATGCTGGGTGTGACGCATTGTACATGAGTAGAAAGAGAAAAATTCACTAACAATTTTGAATGCAGTATGATGTTGCATTTTCAAATGAGAGCAGTTTAAATGTAACTAATCATTAAAGTCTTTAAATTGGCAAAGCAGTGAATATTATATAATCCCTATTTCCACGTTCAAATGGGCAGTTTCCGCTTAAATTTTACAATCATAATTTATTTTGGTTCATGTTATATCTATATTTATTTTTTTCAAACTATGTAAGAGTGGAAAAAAAATAATAGTTGTTGCCAATTTGAGGAATGAAGATGATTAATTTAGAAACCTAAAAAGCTCTGTACTTCTATGGGTTAACAGTTTTTATTGTTTTCAAGCCATGCTTTACTATGATTGTCGTATATTTTTGTGTTCTCATTTCATCTCAGAACAAAAGCAGGAATATGGGGCTGGAGGCATGACAAGGTGGAGACAATCAATGACTATGAGTGTAAAGTGTTTACAGCAAACAATGTACAACTCGTCACTAAAAACAGAACAGAACATCTCACCAAAGAAGACAAGGATAAGGTCAAAGGTACTACAGTCTTCTTTGTTTTTCACTGACTAGGCTTTTGGAACATATAAGTAGAAAGTCGCGTACATTATGAAATGGATGCCTTTCACTACTGCTGCTTATAATGATTCGATGCAAAATCGATACAAAATATTTTTCTCCAGAATCATGAAAACTAAGCACTGAGAGATAATACTACACTCTTAATCAGAAATATGATTTATAATGATTATAATATCATGTTTGTAATGCATCTACTCCACATGATTAAAGTGACATAAAAGTAAATAAAGGAACAGAAAATGTAATGAATACAAAAGCACAAGAATGGAACATTTTACATGATAAAAGTTAATCTAATGGCAAGCAGTTTTTGAAAAAAAATTGTCTTTAAGTGTTTTTTTTTCTTAAAATCAATCTTGTGGTAGCTAATTCCATAGGTAAGGTCCTATGTATGCACATCGACCGATCCCTCATGATTCTATTTTTCATGGACATTAGATATTTCCAACTTTCTTGTCACTTATTCCACATTCATTTTGTACTGCGAATATTTCATGTACCAACTATACATGATTTAGTAACATGAAACAAGAATTCTCAGGTTTGCTTAGTTCATGTGCTAAGGAGATCCCCCCACCCCCCCCCCCACCCCCCCAAAAATCATTGTGTATACGTGTGTGTTAGAAATAAGTCATAACCTATCCATTGATTTGTGAGGATCATTGCATAAGTGTACTTCCTGTACTGTATTATATATTTTTTTTTCAGCTGATGGACCTGCATTCTCATCCCCACTCCAGTCATTACTAGGTGTAGTAGAACAACAAGAACAAGAAGCAGGAGGTGCAGGGGTATGACAACGAATCTTTGTCTTGTCATTTATCTTTATGTCTTCCTCTGTACTAGCCTGAGCATTGTTTAATATGCTCCTTTGCAGTTTTGTAGCTTGAATATTTTCTGGCATACCACAAGAAACTATCTATCCAGACCAATCCTCCTTTGTTTCTCTACGTACAAGTGCTTTTTAGTATTTTGTGATGAAGAGAGAAAATGGATTATAGGAAATAATTTTAAATAGAGTAAGGTACATATAGAAAAAGGGGAGATATATTTGATTTGCTGAAAAGGCTTAGAGTTTCATAGGCTGAGAAGTAGGATGTTCTATACTATTCTTATGATAGAATTAAGAACCATGTTCCATGACGTGTATTAACGGGTCTCTGTACAGATGGCCATAGTGGCCCATATTTTCAACATTCTTAAAGGAGAATCCAACCCAGGCATCAGTGTACTCATAGTGAATAAAGATGACCAAGAAGAGTAAACAGTGAAAGTTTGAGCAAAATCGGACAATCTGTTCAAGAGTTATGAATTTTGTAAGTTTCAGTAAATTCCTTTTATGGGGATTCTTGAGTTGGCAACTTTGCCAGCATCTGTGATGTCATCGTGGACAACTCTCAATTCATTTTGTACATAATTTTTCAAAAAAATTGATTTATATGAAATTTCAAGTCAGGAATCAACACAATTCTTCCCAAAATGCTTGCAGAATTGATATAGCCATGTAATACTCAAACAATAAATCAAAAGAATTTTTATTTTTCTTGAAAATAGAGAAAATGTTAAATTCTGTGTACAAAATGAATGAAGAGTTGTCCACAATGACATCACAGATGCTGGCAAAGTTGCCAACTCAAGGATCCCCATAATAGGGATTTACTGAAACTTTGAAAATTCATAACTCTTGAACAGATTGTCCAATTTTGCTCAAACTTTCACTGTTTACTGTTCTTGTTCATCTTTATTCACTAAGAGCATGCTGATGCCTGGGTTGGATTCTCCTTTAAGTATACAGTATAGAAATACAAGATAAGGATAACATTTTAGATAAAATATTGAGGTTTAAATTGAAAGAGAGCGCTCAAGAGAAACGGTACAAGCAATCTGAATGATTTGCTTGAAGTAGGACTTTCAGGTCAGGAGATACCATGCCAATGATGTGACAAAGGTCATCTGTCTTCCTTTTCCTGCATTTTATCAACATGGTACATGTAGCTTGATGTGACCCAGTCAGGCACCCTGACCAACCCCACTGACATCAAACCCGAGGAGTACTTCAACGAGATGATACCCCTTGAGGGGCGG
Organism: Echinometra lucunter; assembly: GCA_029962745.1. Lineage (NCBI taxonomy): Eukaryota > Metazoa > Echinodermata > Echinoidea > Camarodonta > Echinometridae > Echinometra > Echinometra lucunter. The sequence continues at coordinate 22,544,544 of CM057154.1, read as the reverse complement.
GACATCGGCCGGCCCAGGGAGGTCACCTCCAAGGTCCAGAAGTTCCGGGCCACCCTCTGGCTGTCGGAAAACCACCCGCTATCGCTCCAGGAGCAGGTCCTGCCCATCATAGACCTTATGGCCATCAGCAATGCCCACTTTGCCAAGCTCAGGGATTTCATCACCCTACAGTTACCTGCAGGTTTTCCTGTCAAGATAGGTGAGGTTGTGTAGCATATACCCTTGATGAAAAAATATTTTATGAGAAAGGTGTTCTAGTGAATGAAGTTAATGTATTTTCAGAATCCCACCAGTCAGTTACACAAATTATCTCAGGCTCCCTGTAAGATAAAGTAGGACCAATGAAACACTTTGCAAAATGTGCTATTTTGTAGTAAGTAGTCAAATTTTATGACTTGTAAATTTGGTTGAAGCATGATTAATATGAGAAATTTCCTTGTATAATTTTTGCTAGAAATGAAAAAATACTTGTACCAGTAAATTTTGTGAGAATGTAATTTTCTTATATGAACAAAATTTAATTTCATCAACAGAGATCCCCCTCTTCCATGTAATCAACGCATGCGTGACCTTTGGTAACCTATATGCCAAGAAGCAATCAGTGACGGGTGTATCCAATGAAGTGATTGAAAGTTTGTCTGAGGAACCCCCACCAGCAGGGAATGAGGACCTACTAGAAGGAGGAGAAGGAGCTTCGTCGAAACCGCTTCCCCCAGCCACCATCTGTGTTGTAGACCCACATGTCTTTGATATACCTGCAGGTAAGCTCGGGGGATGAAATTCATGGCATGGAAACCCACAGGTCCCCGGGCAAATGTGCTTCTTGGTTGACTAAATGCAATAATATGACATTGATTACACACAAGTTACTACAAAACAAACTAAGACAACAGTGTATTTTTGCATAGAACTAGAAAAAAGATGTGCTCATTATAAATTTTCTCTTCTTTATGTAAAAGTTTTAAGACATACACTACCTTTTTTTTCATGTATAAAAATGAAATTAAATATTTGAATTTCTTATTCCTTCAAGTTTCATTGGTTCATATCTCCCTCAGTGATTGTTAAGTCGAACATGAGTAGCGCAATTGAGCCACTGCTGATAAACCCAGTTGTACATATACTGCATGAATGATATCTTGTGCTATGATATTGTATGGGTATTTTATCTTTACTTTATGTACATATAACTGATGTAAATGTAACATTTGGCAATATTTAATATGTCTTTATCATTGTATTTGTTACTTTATAAAGGTTATTCAAGGTATCGATCTGGAGAGAGTCAAGTGAGATATGGTGAAGACGAGCTTCTGCAGCTTGCTATACAACAGAGTCTCCTAGAACAACAGACCAACAACCAAGATGAGGTCAGTCAGATTACAGAAATATCTTCTTCT
>CM057154.1:22528405-22542644 GCA_029962745.1 Echinometra lucunter | reverse complement strand
ATAAATTAGTGGACTGTCTGAGACTCGGACCTCGCCCAGCTGGTCAGGGGTTAATGGAGTTAACTTGGTATGCTATGAATACTGGCCTGTTCATTCCTGTCACTGAATGCCAAATCTTGAATTTTCTTTTCTACAGAATAAATAATATCTTTGTTGAAATCTTGAAAATAGACCACACAGAAAAATACTGTGAAGGTTTGCTGAACAAGTAGAAAAAAGGATTTTCCAATTCCCTCCCAGTCTCCAAAGTCCAAACACTGTATTCATCTATTGTTTACAAATAAAAACCATTGTACATGCTTTTACATTTTGTAAGTTCAAACAAAATCTTGCAAGTCGAGAAGGAATGAGAATGATAATAAAAGAGTTTGTAGATGTGTGTCCATAACAACAATGAAAGATAGAAAACAGCACAACTGCACAAGAAGCATAATGACAAGAGCATTGGACAAGCTTTCAAATTTCAAACACAGTTTATCATTTCAATATAATGTCAGTTTCTCTCCATGTACAATTAAATACATTGCATCATATTCTTCACAAAGTTAAGATGCCCCACATATCGAACATGGATCAAATACCATGAAAATTGTTTCCCTATGTGCGCTTTCTTACAAATTCAAACATTTAATAATACATGTATGATATTGTTTTTCATAACTGCAGCTCTCGTAAAACTCATATACATGACTAACAAGAAATTGTCTCAGAAAAGCAATACAAAACTTCAAACTTGTTGGGATGTATAATGTATTCATTCAGTATGATATGTTAGTGTTTTCATCCAGAAAGTTAATACTCTCTCTCATTTGTTGATGGATACAGAAGTGATTAAACTCTAAGCAGTTTCAAATTAACCCATAGTAGTTAAAACAATTGGAATAAAATTTTTACTTTCTCTCAACACCTCATACTAAATACACAGTACGTGCAGTTTCAGAGGTATGATGGCATCATATATAAGCACCTTTTGATGCACATCATTTCAAAATATAGCAGATGAAATAAAATTAAAGAAATTAAGTCAATTGATGAAAATTAAATTAATAGCATGAAATCACTGCCCAAAATATCCCCGTTTGCAATTATACAATAATATTCATCTCTTGTGAAACCAGTGATTCTCTTTGACCTCATATGAAATGGATAATGGGATGATTTCTTTCACTGCAGTTTCTAATCTGGTTCACTCTGGAGATTATCAATCTGGCATGGCATAGAATTCTTGGCAGAATAAAAGCACAAACTGTTCCAACAACCAAGACAATTCTGTCCAACAAAACTCAACATTTCAGATTTCTGGTGGTCATGATGATCGCTAGACAGCTTCTGATGATTTCCTTTATGGCTTTTCTGCAACAGACTGCAAGGCATGGATATCAGTCACCATTGTAGTTGAAGAGGTGTGAATAAGTGCTATCTATCTTCATCACCAAGTAGAAAGGGCAGCTCTGATATTAATGGATCTATTCGTCATCCTCCTCGTCCCCCTCTAGTCTTTTTAGAATGGGGCCTTTCACATCCATCCATTGTTTCTGCAAAGATAATGAAAGGGAACAACACATTGAGCTGAGCAAAATATCAATATAGGGTCTACAGAACAAAAAGATCTCTTCATCATGCATGTATGCTAAGTGTTTAAAAAAAAAAAGGATTGACAGAAAATAAGTCACAAACTTAAGTAGTTCTACCATACTGGTAGGCAGTACCATGTATATTTTTCATAATTTTTTCATTTTTTCTTTATTTTTCATATCATAAACAACAATAGCAGCATAGATCTAGTCATAGTTAGAAAGTCCAAATAGGCCTACACTTTCAAACATGTTAAATAGATTCTGCCTCATGATAAAATATGCCTTTAGTTTCTTTTTATTTCTACAGTAGGCCTATAAAGTTCATGAAAATCGCAAAGCAAATCAAATTTTGGCAAATACAATTTCACCTGACCACATTTGCTTGACTTTTTGACCAGGCAGTAGCTAGACTAACTCTAGATATCTAAGTTAAGTCTAACATAGATGAGAGAGAGAGACTAGTATAAAAAAAATTCTAAATGGAAAGACAGCCCTTTTTTTTCCAATTTATTCTACAATTTAACTTTTGTTCCTTCATATCCTATGAAAAATAAGTCAGGACGCCAGTGCAGCTGCATCAGAAGGCGCGGCTCAGAATCAGATAGCGGGAAGCCAGGAAGCAGAGTTAGCGAACGGGAATCACATTCACAGCCTGCGGGGAGAGCCGGGGAAGCTAGCGCTACTTACCCCTGGGTTCAGGCTGTTGAATAAACCATCCGCCGTCCTGTCGAAGACTCTCTCGAAGAAAAATGCTCCCACGAGAATCGTGAGGGCAAATGTTGAGGATCTCCTGAAGAGATTGTTGTAAACAGTCTTTGTTAATGACATATTTTCTACTTCAAATGTTGGCGACGTTACAATTACTGTATAAATGAGGATAAAATCGGCTAACTTTCAGAAAAATGATCCCAGTTCGTGATGTAGCCGTGGATGTCAAAGGTCAGTATCATTGCCAATTGGTTTTAGATACATGAATAAAATATTGATATGATTTTTTTTTTAATCATAATTTTAATTTTTGAATATTCTGTTATTTGAAATTATATTTTATGAAATTTTTTATGATAACAGAATATGAAGATAATGATTAATTTATTCACTAATTTTAAAAAATACCGGAAAACACCAGTGCTAGATGTCAGAAAGAAAATGGGTGTTGGTGTAAAGAGAGGACTCAAAGAGAGGACAGCAAAATAATAATAATTTGCCAAGATGTCTCACACTCCGAGCGTGGCCAAGGAATTTCCAATTCACTGGGCTATATGGCACAACAATCTTGAGGACTTGAGCAAAGAGCTGGCGAAGAAAGATGTGAATATCTTGTTGCAGCTGTTGTTTTGTAAATTATTTTCAGGAGGGTCTATTTTGATATTGATTATTGACTGACACTGAGTGAATGATCAGACCATTTCTGTCATGTCTGTCTGAGCAGTTATTGTCTTATTGAATGGTTTGGTTTTTAGTGTCACCTCAAATATCTGACAATGATACTACTGTAGTGTAAAGTCAAGAGTGTATAAACTTTTGAGATCCATCAAAGATGAGATAATTGCTTCACTAGCAATGCAAAATAGTACCAGGCACAGAATCATTTGGTATCACTTTTTTTTTTACTTTGGGTACAAGTTTGATGACATCATCTCTCAAAGTGAATATATTTAGATCCTTTTTGGTATTCAAAAAGTTCTTTTTTTTTTTAACAGACACTAAAGGAAACCAACACTTTTGAGTCAAGTACAGTTTTTAAATCAAAGCTTAGATGGGATGAAACAGATCAGCAAAAATTTGAACAAAATCAGATATGTGATGAGAAAGTTATGGCTTGATGAAATTTTGATTGCATAAACATGTTGTACTGTTCTGAAATTTTTTAAAAATTATCCTACTCCATGATCTTGTGACCCTCGAATCTACCTTTCTTTTCTTCTTCTAACCTACAATGCTTCATGTACCTTTTCCCTTTCTTAAACTGTGCAGCACATCAGTCTTCTTAATTTATTTTGTTGAATTCTTCTATAGATATCTATTTATTTTGCAATTAAATCTTATATTTTCTGCCATCTTTATTTCTCAACATACAAATGTAAAACCCCAAGACAGTGTCTTATATTCATGATTATATATAAGTATACTCTACCAACTTATCTTTTCAAGAAGCTTACCATACAAGCTTTGCTTTTCAATGAACCTCTCATTTTCACATGTTATATAGTTTTTCTGTTTTCAATAATGTTCAGACTGTTATATTTATTAATTGGCAATAATGAAACAAACCAATGATTATTTTTGTAATATTGTTTTGAGTTCCAGTATCCTCTACTTTGTTGTATTGTTTGTCTTTTTTGTATACATGTGTAAATGAATAAAAAATGAATAGAAAATAAATGAAATATATTGAAAAAAAAAGAAAGAGAAAAGAAAATTCTGTATGACATTTTTTTACACTACCATATTGATGATATAATTTTGTGGACAACTCTCAATGTTTTTACACACATAATCAAATATTTTCAATTTGCTTAAGATTTGCACATTTTCTTATGCTAAACTCATAATGTTGGAGTGTTTTCTCCATAACATATTTGGAATAAGGACAATGAAAACCTGTGTTCTTGAAGAAAATTAAGAATATGTTCAATTCTGTGTACAAAACTTATTGAGAGTTGTCCACAAATTATATCACCAATAGCTATGGTAGTGTAAAAAATAGAAAATTTCATATGTTCCCTGTCCAATTCTGTTCATATTTTCACTGGTCTGTTTTATTCTGTCTTAGCTTTGAGTTCACATCTACTTGACTTCAGGGTGTTGATTTCCTTTAAGTATAGCTGATCTTTTGTCAGTTTTTTTCACAATTTCTTCCAAAACTTTAATGAAAATATTGTCCTATGGTAATTGTAGGTTCCTCTGTCTATTGGTGCTATTGCCTATTATAATTTGATTTTAGAAAATCTGTTTATATTTTATAAATATGCCCTGCGCAAAAAACATGGATATCCGCAGAGTTTGGACACACCACCTTATAATCTTTTCTCTCCCATGTTGAGGGTTTAATTGCTTTAATGTATTATTGAAAATTATTGTGCATTCACCTCGAGCATAATTCAATAATATTTTTGCCATATCTTCAAAAAGTTATTTACTTCCCTTTCTACATTTAAATCAGTTATTACATCTTTGACAAGACATTAAAAAAGGTTGAGAAACTCAACTTTGATCATTTTCTTGTTGCAGAATCATACATATTTCTCTTAAATTATTGTTTTCCTTTTTAAAATATGTATTTGGATGTCTTTTAATGTGCAGTAAAGTATATAATCATACACTGACCTGTTTTCTTTCACAGAATATGACATACAGTATGTTAGATCTATTAGAAGGGTAGAAATGAGAGTTTGATCATGACTGAAATGAAAATTTGATGGTATAGCATGTTAAGCTTTGTAAATCCTAATAATTAATACTCCAATTTGTTTGCTTTTGCAGAGTGAAAAAGAAAAGAAGGACCCAAGAGGAAGAACACCCCTTCACCTAGCAGTTACCCTTGGACATATAGAATGTGTGAGAGTTTTATTAGGATTTGATGCAGATGTTACAAGCGAAAACAAAGGAGGATGGACAGGTGAAGTCCCCATTAAACAATTTTTGTTTTATCAAAAACAAAAGATAATTTAATATTATGAGGAAAAGAAGTATATTATCTACTGAGGCTTTTTTTTTTTAGTAGGAAATGGCTAAATGCTTCAGTTGTTATTTGTTTGTAGAAATGTGAGAAAAACAGGTACGGTAATGTTTTCATATTATGTTGTCAAAAGAGAATTTTTTATGATTATGTTTTGGTATGTAAACTTGATTATTTATCAGTATAGTAATGAAATAGCCTGTGGAGGGCTGAAAAAAAAAATAACGGGGAAAAAAATTAAAGTGTATTTTGACTAAAAAAAGGTTTTTACTTTGATTATAATCCCCACAGCTGTAGAGATATTACATGTTCCTTTGCCATTATGAAAGCATGCAAGTTTCATTAGGCTAAGACAATGTATTGCCTGTATTACATTTTTGACTGAAGTATGCTGATGCTGAATGTTTTTCAAAGGAAAATTTGACAACTGCAAATAAAAAGACTAGTGGTTACTGTTGATATTTGTAGTACATGTATGTTGTTTTTGGTCAATCCTGTCTTGTTATTCACTTTTAGACAATGTGGTAGATTTAGGGTTAGGATGTTTCATAGTCTGGAGAATTTGGGCTTTAAAAGCGCTGTATCCTGATAATGGTTTTAATCTTTTGTAATAAATTATGAGTTGACCCATTGCAGTACAGAGCTTTGTTAAGGTCTAAATTACTCGGCTTTTGCTCCTCAAATTGGCAGCAATTATTACCATTTTCCACTCCTACATAGTGTGAAAAAAGATACAGATGGATGCGACATGAACGAAAATGAATGGTAATTGCAAAATTTAATGAAAGTTTTGTCACTTTGCACATGGAAATAGTGATTACATAATATTCACTGCATTGCCAATTTAGAGAGTTTAATGATTAGATGCAATCTTATTGCTCACATTCATAAACAGTACAATATACTGCATTAAAAATGGACTAAAATTTTCTTTAATATTACTCTTTCTGCTAATGTATATTGTGTCATTCATACCATTCTGGATTTAGAGATACTACAAGTGTCACTAAGCGGAGGCACCGTATTGCTATGAGTTAGCTGAAGTCTGAAGCATAGAATTCAGTAGGCAAAATTACGATGCATGTGCAATTAGGCATAAAGAAATGAGTACAAGGGAAAATAATCTGGAGAATTAGCGATGAAAAGAAGAAATACTTAGTATCCTTTTATGTTTATGTTGCTCATACAATATTTGTTTATATTGATTTTTATTATTTTTTTTATTGTTTTGTATCTCAGTAATCCAAGAAGCAACGAGTACTGGGGATCCAGAGCTAGTCCAGCTGATTCTTCAGCACAGGGATCACCAGAGAGCCACGGCCAGAATAGGAGGGATACCTGAACTACTAGGAAAGCTTAGACAAGCCCCAGATTTTTATGTTGAGATGCGATGGGAGTTCACAAGCTGGGGTGAGAAATCAAATCGATATGCCCTAGATTCCTTTAGATTTAACTTCTTTACATATTCAATTTTTCATTTCTATGCACTTTTGTCAACTTGTCTGTAGTTTTCATGTACATGTAGACTATATTTTAAAAAATCATCTGATCCAGAATGATTTTAAGAAGATGCAATCAGCTTAATTTTGAGAAATATTTCTTATTTATTTTTCAGTTGTGTATTTGCAGTGATTGCATTTAATCTTAAATACAAGCTCTTGACGGTATCCTTGTAAGCTCATTTCCATGATTGTTCTTTGCTTCATTTCAGTTATTGTAATGAAATTCAGTTTGTATTACATGATTAACATGTATAGTAATACTGAAAGTGTATAGTAAATTTTAGTTGAATTCCATTCCATTGTTTGTATTTTGCTTTCAATCTAATCAGGGATTCTAATTTTGAATTGATTGTACAAAATGTATTTTCAAAAGGTGAATTTATAGTTTATCAAAATTCTTTGTATTACCTCCATAGCAGTTTGGTAGAAAGAACTCCTCGCATTGTAATTTTGTTGTTGCAGTTCCTCTCATGTCAAGGATGTGCCCCAGTGATACATACCGTGTATGGAAAAGCGGTCCTAATGTCAGGATTGACACTACTCTCATTGGATTTGATAATATGAACTGGGTCAGAGGAAGCAGGAGTTATGTCTTTAAGAATGAAGGTGAGTCCAGTCCAATTTATCTCATTGGCCATCTTTCACAGGGTCTCTTCATCAGAAGTCATCTATGCATTTTGGCTCTATATATTGTCTCCGCCTCTAAGAAAAAAAATATGTTATGGAACTTGTTGGAAAAGGTTAAGTGACCTGTGTGGCCACTTGTTACATTTCCTTAATATGGCTTTAATGGGCATATTTACCAATTCAAATTTGTCTGGAACTACAATTTTGTATATTATACAGTTTTCGCTGGTTGTGTCACTTATTCAAGTAAATTGTTTAAGTGTAGAAATAAATTCATCTTGAATATTAAAATTCAAATATCAGTATTTGCAGAGGGGCAATTCCACAACATATGGGACACAGAGCTCAAAATTTGAAGTCGCACTGTGCCCTGTTAATTCCAAATAAAAATCTAAAATTACTACAGGGTCTTCTTTTTGTTACAAATAAACATTTTAGATACAAAAATTTGCCATTCAACCTTCTTACAGAGAATAACATAAACAAACAAAAAATACATATGGGACTATGGTCAGAGAAATGTGTTTTAAATGCCTCTTATTCTTATATTTAGTCATTTTTCTCAGATTTTTTTTCATTTAATTGATTTTAATGGACTACTTTAACAGATTTTGGGTAGTTAATGAGTGATACACTAATGGAAATGTGCAAAACCTATGTTGAATTAAGCGTAATATTACCAACATGTCTTCACTAAATTTTGCATGGCACTAAAACAAATAATTCAAATTGCTCATTATTTTGCACATCTCTTCCCAGGAACCTAGGTGTAATGTCAAATGAATTACATAATCCTTACAAGTCTGAGACATGAGATATATAAATTTGATTCTACACCATCATTTTCCATGTCCTTTTTGCGTAACGTCAGTTACTGACATATTTTCGCTTGCTCTGTGATAAAAAATGCAGTTTGAGATGAATTGAAAACTGTCCATATGTTTCTTCCCTATTATCAACGTATTTATCTATAGTAATTAAAAGCCGAAGCAAGTGTCAATCCCAAACTACAATACAGACAATACCACTAGTACGCTATCTTGGTAATGTCAGTTACCGACATGGAATTGCCCAGCAGTAAAGGGAACCACTTTGCAGATATGTTGTGAACCAGTGTTATAGATGTCATGAGTCACTCATGACTGCTTGTCTATGTTCAGGATGTGGTTAGGTCAGATGTGTGAAAAATTATCCGTGTAGTGCAGGACTGTTGTTTGCACAGCTTTCAGATATTTTCCTCGGAATATCCACTCCCAAACGTGAAGATTGGGCAGGTTTTCTCAAATGCAAAGAGGAGCGAGTAAGAGTTCATACTCAAGACTTAAGAGTACCATTCTGCAGAGGAAGCCTCTGTCTTCAAGAGAGATTGATTCATTTTGGTTAATGACTGAAGTACCACTTCGCTCTGTTCATTGTGATCTTAAGTGGATTTTTCTTGCCAAGTACGAAGTTTCTGTTTCCCACAGTATTATGATTTACCCCTTGTATTATCAACTTCGACATAATATGCTGTCTGTGGTTGCTGGATGCAAGAAACAGTTATGGATGTAAAAACTTACAATGCATTCTTGTCTAATAGTTGGTTTTTAATATCCAGCTTCTTAATGCTCTAATATAATGGCCTGAATGAATAATGAGACAGAAGTTATCTGTAATCAAAATTGAATTATTGAAAGTGTACATTATTTTTCAGTTTTGATAATCATCCATGGTTTAAGCGCACTAGTTTTGATACAACTAAGACCAGGAGAAAAATACAAAGCAGGAAATGGAGTTCTGTTGTGTTGAAAAAAATAAAATATTTGTGAACCGTCTCATTCTTTTTCTGTATAAAAGTTGGAAAAATATCATAGAAGAAATGTGCTTGAAAGGGGTTTCATCTTCAAATGTCATCTTCAAAATATTGGGATTGGTAGAGCTGAAGAGTTGAGACCAAATTTTCATGCCACCTTTTTGTTCAGTCCCATATTGTTATTTTAGTGCATGTCACTTTCAGCATGACTTTGTAATTTTCATGTCACCGTGCTATTATACACAAATTCTAGGAGATCAGCCTTATTGCCTGTGCACAGTTTCTTCCACAAAATCAATTTAGCATGATTTGACATAATGCTGGTAATTCTATTATAAACTTCTTTCCCGTTTGACACATGAAGAAATATATTGAGATCTTCATGCAGATCTTGAATATGTTCTAAAGGTACTGTTGAAACTGTCAATTATTGACAATTATTTTTGTTTCTTAATGTGTTTCTTTGATATTGTGTAGTGTACTTTCTCTGTTATCTTATTTCTATCATTGTAAACCAAACGCAATTCAGCCACTGGGCTGCGAAGTTTGTTAATGAATGAATCCGTTTCTTTTCAATTCAATTAAAAAAGCAACATTATCATCACTAATAGAAACAGTTTCCGATTAAGAATTACAAGAATGATGCTCCAAATGCTGAATTAGTGTAATTTATCCGCATGTATTCTTTTTATGATTGGTCATTGCGTGTAGATCGGAACCAGTTTGAGTTCATGGAGATAGACCATGATGCCAAGGTAGTTTACTCTGAGATGCTTGAGCTTCAAGCGCATCATGACATCTCCAGAATGCAGCCTTCAGAGAATGCTGTAGCCCAGAGGCTAACCTCACCTGTCTCCAACACGTACATTGATACAGAGAAAATAGAATTTACAAGGTATGTCATTGATCTGCCTGCTATGAAGGATTGTTCTTAAAAGGCTTGTTAAGATATGACGCTGCATACCCCGTGGTAAACTGCTCCTTTTTGTTGTTGTTTTTTTTTTTTATGCCTCCGCCCACCGTAGGTGGTTGCCGGAGGCATTATGTTTTCGGGTCGTCCGTCCGTCCGTCCGTCCGTACGTCCGTCCGTCTGTCCGTCCGTCCCGTTTTCGTTCTCGCGATAACTTAAGAACCGTTTGACGGATCAACTTCAAACTTGGCTCGTGTATGCATATGGGAGGTACAATGATCTGATTAGATTTTGGAGTCTCAAGGTCAAAGGTCAAGGTCATAGAGCTAATAAAACACATAAAAATGGCTCGTTCTCGCGATAACTTAAGAACCATTTGACAGATCAACCTCAAACTTGGCATAGGTATGCATATGGGAGGGACAATGATCTGATTAGATTTTGGAGTCTCAAGGTCAAAGGTCAAGGTCATAGAGGTAATAAAACAGATAAAAATGGCTCGTTCTCGCGATAACTTAAGAACCGTTTGACGGATCAACTTCAAACTTGGCTCTTGTATGCATATGGGAGGGACAATGATCTGATTAGATTTTGGAGTCTCAAGGTCAAAGGTCAAGGTCATAGAGCTAATAAAACACATAAAAATGGCTCATTCTCGCGATAACTTAAGAACCATTTGACCTATCAACCCCAAACTTGGCACAGGTATGCATATGGGAGAGACAATGATCTGATTAGAAATTTGGGGTCAAAGGTCAAAGGTCATAGAGGTCATTATGTACGTAGAAATGGTTCGTTCTTGTGATAACTCAGTAACCATTTGACGGGTCAAACTTGGCTCATGTATGCACATGGAAATGGCAATGCTTTCATTAGATTTGGGGGTCACAAGGTCAAAGGTCATGGTCAAAGATGTCATTGTATAAATGAAAATAAATCAACATGAAGTGCCATTTATTTCTGTTTTGGTAATGACGGAGGCATAAAGTTCGACCACGCGTGATCGAAGATTCATCTAGTTTTTAGATGGACGGTGTATGAGGCGGCAAAAAACAAAACATGGAGAGGGTAAAAAAGCATCTTTTTTTGCCTCCTGGTGGCAAAAGATGTGGACCAATCTAATTCTTGTAAAACTTAGCGTAAAATGTTATGGAACAAGTTTGTCTGCGCAATTTGTGGCAAACCTCTGTTTTATTTGAATGTGAAATGATATTGGTGTGTTAATGTGTATTTCTTTATCTTAAGTGGCACAGTAATTAAAAAACGGGGGGGGGGGGGGTTCTACAGAATATCTAAATACCTAAGCCTTTAGAATAAAGGCCTTTTGACTCTCGGCAAACAAATTTAATGCTGAATAAAAATTCTTGTTTCTTCTCCTTTGCTCATCTGGAATGAATGAATGAATGCAAAAGTATTAAGAATGACTAATGATTAAAGACATTGGTTAACATTGTTATGATTTTTTAAAATCTCATTTTGTTACTTGAAAATGGGATAAACATAAGGGTTATAGTGTAAAAATACCCGCCTGAAAGTTTCAAAGTATAATATCCACAGGAAGTATTTTTAAATATTAGAAATGTGAACCAATGTTTGAAAAATATACGAGGGTCGGTTGCACAGACTAGACGTAAGGAGTGCGCATGCGTGCATGTCTCACCGGACCATACTGTGTGCATTGGTGTATCACGCGGCGGGAGGCAGATAATGGTATTTTTTAATTCGTGCAAAACGGTCCTCTTAGTTACTGTCTCTTGAGACGAAAAATTAATAAAATCACGGTTTGCATCTAACTTACAGTTTTTCTTTCCAAATTATGGTTGGTTTCTGGGTTTTTGAGTACAAATACAAGTACTCATACACATGTTTCATCTTAGTTTGAGAATTTTTTAAATCAGCTGCTCACAAAGTTAGCCAATGCCTTAAGGCAAAGTTATAAAACTTGAGATCTTATGTAGTATATCAGAAATGATTGCTCGTGGATTTGTTATTTAATGTTTTATGTGATTATATTCTTTGAGTAGAAAAATGCCTGAATTAGCACTTGGATTACCATGAGTTACCCACATTCAGTCAAATTTTGTTTTCTTCTCTGTGTATGTTTTGTAGAAAGGCACATGTAGAAGGCATGACTGTTGCGAACTGCTGGATTAACAGTCTTTATTGTTTTTAAGCCATGCTTTGCCATGATTGTTGTATATTTTTGTGTTCTCATTTCATCTCAGAACAAAAGCAGGAATATGGGGCTGGAGACATGACAAGGTGGAGACAATCAATGACTATGAGTGTAAAGTGTTTACAGCAAACAATGTACAACTCGTCACTAAAAACAGAACAGAACATCTCACCAAAGAAGACAAGGATAAGGTCAAAGGTACTACAGTCTTCTTTGTTTTTCACTGACTAGGCTTTTGGAACATATGAGTAGAAAGTCGCGTACATTATGAAATGGATGCCTTTCACTACTGCTGTTTATAATGATTCGATGCAAAATCGATACAAAATATTTTGCTCCAGAATCATGAAAACTAAGCACTGAGTGATGATACTATACTCTTAATCAGAAATATGATTTATGATGATTATAATATCATGTTTGTAATGCATCTACTCCACATGATTAAAGTGACATAAAAGTAAATAAAGGAACAGAAAATGTAATGAATACAAAAGCACAAGAATGGAACATTTTACATCTTAAAAGTTAATCTAATGGCAAGCAGTTTTTGAAAGAAAATTGTCTTTTAAGTGTTTTTTTTTCTTAAAAGCAATCTTGTGGTAGCTAATTCCATAGGTAAGGTCCTACATATGCACATCGACTGATCCCTCATGATTCTATTTTTCATGTACATTAGATATTTCCAACTTTCTTGTCACTTATTCCACATTCATTTTGTACTGTGAATATTTCATGTACCAACTATACATGATCTAGTAACATGAAACAAGAATTTTCAGGTTTGCTTAGTTCATGTGCTAAGGAGATCCCCCCCCCCAAAAAAAAAAATCATTGTGTATATGTGTGTGTTAGAAATAAGTCAAACCTATCCATTGATTTGTGAGGATCATTGCATAAGTGTACTTCCTGTACTGTATTTTTTTTTTTTTTTTTCCAGCTGATGGACCTGCATTTTCATCCCCGCTCCAGTCATTACTAGGTGTAGTAGAACAACAAGAACAAGAAGCGGGAGGTGCAGGGGTATGACAACGAATCTTTGTCTTGTCATTTATCTTGATGTCTTCCTCTGTGCTAGCTTGAGCATTATTTAAAGGAGAATGAAACCCAGGCATCAGTGTGCTCTTAATAAATGGAGATGACCAAGAAGAGTAAACAGTGAAAATTTGAGCAAAATCGGACAATTTGTTCAAGAGTTATGAATTTTGAAAGTTTCAGTATATCCCTATTAGTGGGATCCTTGAGTTGGCAACTTTGCCAGCATCTGTGATGTCATCCATCACTCTCCATTCATTTTGTACATGAATTTTCAAAAAAATTGATTTATATGAAATTCCAAGTCAGGAATCAACATAATTCTTTCCAAAATGCTTGCAGAATTGATGTAGCGATGTCATACTCAAACAATAAATCTAACAAATTTCTGTTTTTCTTGAAAATGAAGAAAATGTGAAATTCTGTGTACAAAATGAATGGAGAGTTGTGCACGATGACATCACAGATGCTGGCAAAGTTGCCAACTCAAGGATCCCCATAATAAGAATTTACTTAAACTTTCAAAGTTCATAACTCTTGAACAGATTGTCCAATTTCGCTCAAACTTTCACTGTTAGCTCTTTTTGTTCTTCTTCATTAACTGGAAGCACACTGATGTCTGGGTTGCATTCTCCTTTAATATGCTCCTTTGCAGTTTTGTAGCTTGAATATTTTCTGGCATACCACAAGACACTGTCTATCCAGACCAATCCTCCTTTGTTTCTCTACATACAAGTGCTTTTTAGTATTTTGTGGTGAAGAGAGAAAATGGATTATAGGAAATCATTTTAAATAGAGTAAGGTACATGTAGAAAAAGGGGAGATATATTTGATTTGCTGAAAAGGCTTAGAGTTTCATAGGCTGAGAAATAGGATGTTCTATACTATTCTTATGATAGAATTAAGAACCATGTTCCATGATGTGTATTAACAGGTCT